>CM060272.1:1509929-2236386 GCA_030684275.1 Acipenser oxyrinchus oxyrinchus
TTCACTGACACACGGGAGACACAGGTGATTTTGACAGCACCGCACAGGTGCCCAGTTTTATTTAAGTGGGGCAGTTCCACGTTCTGGCCCGCAGAGGCGCTGTTGTCTGTGGTCTGCCTATCACCAATGATAGACAGTACCACAGAGATACCAGGGATGGTACCTTTCTAAATTCTAGGTGCACTCGCAGGTGCTCAAACACAAAAATAAGCAAAGGGGAAAAGAACAAGGAAAATAAAACACATTAATCAAAACTACAAACAAAGGTGCTGCACTCGGCAGCTTCACCCCGACCGTCGCTACCCGCGCGGTCCGGGTCTCCGATCCTACCCTCGCCGCTCCCTCAGACTGCTAAAACAACTACTGATGGGGTCTGCCCACGGTTTCCCCGCTAACCCTGTTTCCTTTCCTTTCTTTTCTTTTTCTTTTTATTTCTTTTGGGTTTTCCTCCCGGCCGTGTTAGGGATCAGTGCGTCCGCCGTCCGTTTTCTCTCAAAGGGCAGACCTGAGGGAACAGCAGAATGTTATTTTATAGGGCTAGCAATCCCCAAGACCCGCCGCTCAGCCATTCAGAGAGAGAAAGCCGCACACACACTCTCCCACCTCTCCGTGTCACTGCCATGACTGACAGGCGAATATTGACGGGCTGCTGCCCTCTTCCTGCAACACCGAACACATCAGAAGAGTCAGTACAGGTCTCCCCTGTTACACATCCTCCCCTTAGAATGGCACCACCGGTCCATTCGAAAATCCTACATCCCCATGCCTTCCCGAGAGAAAAAATCTGCGTTTTGATGCAGCTTTCCTGCTCGGTGGACAACCCTGAAGGCATAGGGCTGCAGGGCCAAGTACCACCGCGTGATTCTGGCATTGCTATCCTTCATCCGGTGAAGCCATGCCAAGGGGCATGATCTGTAACCAGGGTGAAGTGTAAGCCCCAGGAGGTAGTACCGGGTGACTTCGACTGCCCATTTTACCGCAAGACACTCCTTCTCGATGGTACTATAGTTCTTTTCACGGGGAAGGAGCTTCCTGCTGATATACAGGACCGGTGCTCACTTCCCGCACCTCCTGAGACAACACCGCCCGAGACCTGTCTCTGGCGCATCCGTCTGCAGGGTGAACCTCTTGCTGAAATCAGGACTGCATAGCACTGGCTTGCTGCACAGCCTTCGCTTCAGAGCGAGAAAGGCCCTCTGGCGCGGCTCCGTCCACTGAACCGTATTTGGGGCAGCCTTCCTGGTTAGGTCTGTCAAGGGAGCAGCAAGCGTGGCGGCTTCGGAATGAACTTCCTGTAATAGCCCGCTAGTCCCAAGAAAGAGCGCACCTGGGTTTTGGTCGTAGGGACCGGCCAGTCAGCCAAGGCTTTCACCTTAGCAATCAGCGGTCTGATCTGGCCGCTCCTACTCGATACCCCAAATACTCCGACTCACTCTTCCCAATGGCACATTTCTTTGGGTTAGCAGTGAGCCCAGCCTCCCGCAAGGATTGCAATACCGCCGCTACCTTACACAGATGACTTGGCCAATCCTCACTGTGGATAACCACGTCATCTATGTAAGCAACAGCGTACTGCTGATGGGGCCGCAAAGCGCGATCCATCATCCGCTGGAAAGTGGCTGGCGCTCCGTGCAACCCAAAGGCATGGTCCTAAATTGGTACAACCGAAGGGAGTCGAAACGCCGTCCTCTCTCTGGATTCTGGGGTCAGGGGTATCTGCCAGTACCCTTCGTTAAATCCAGTGTCGTCATAAAATGAGCCGTGCCAAGGCGGCTCCAGCAATTCATCTACCGGGGCATGGGATAAGCATCAAACTTCGATTTCTCATTAACTCGCCTGAAGTCAATGCAAAATCGAGTTGACCCGTCTGGCTTATCCACTAAAACAACAGGACTGTTCCAGTCACTTTGGGACTCTTCTATTACCCCCAGTCTAAGCATTTCATCAATTTCCGTCTTTATTACCTGTCTTTTACGTTCAGGTATACGGTATGGCCTCTGACGAACTGGCGCCCCCGGCTCAATGTCAATGTGATGATGGGCTACTCGAGTCTGCCCCGGGACGGGAGAAAACACATCAGGAAATTCCCTCACCAGAGCCTGAGCCTGACCCCTCTGCGCTGGTGTCAGATTCTCCGCAATCTGTACCGCCCCTTCTCTCCCCAGCACAGAAAGATCAGGTCCCAGATCTGGGACGTCATCGGCTTGCGCCACTACCAATGCCTCCGGTTGTAGCCAGGGCTTCAAGAGGTTTATATGATAAATGTGTTTTTCTCTTCGTCGCTCCGGCTGGCAGATCTCATAGTCCACCGTCCCAACCCGGCGTGTAACCTCAAAGGGTCCTTGCCACTTAGCCAGAAGTTTAGACTCAGAACTGGGTAATAATAGAAGTACTTTATCCCCTGGCTGAAATGTGCGTAACGGGCTCCTCTGTTGTATTGTGTCTCCTGTCTGTGCTGAGCCTGCTGCAAATTGTCATGTGCCCATTTTCCAACCGACTCAAGGCGTTTGCGCAGGTCCAACACATACCGGACTGTATTGGTCGAATTATCCTGCTGTTCCTCCCACATCTCTCTGACCAGATCGAGCACACCCGGGGTCTCCGACCATACAGCAACTTCGAATGGCGAAAAGCCCGTGGAAGCCTGGGGTACCTCTCTGATCGCAAAGAGAAGGGAGGAATCAGCTGGTCCCAATAACGCACATCACTACGAATAAATCTGCGCAACATGTTCTTAAGGGTTTTGTTAAAGCGCTCCACAAGACCATCGGTCTGAGGATGGCTACCGAGGTCCTAATGGTCTTAATCCCCAAAAGCTTACATGTTCCACGGATTAGCGGGACATAAAGTTGGTGCCTTGGTCGGTCAGTATCTCCCTGGGGATCCCCACCGGGAGAAAACCTTCACGAGCTCGTTGGCAACAGACTTAGCGGACATAGATCGGAGGGAATGGCCTCTGGATAGCGCGTCGCGTAATCCAAAATAACCAATAGGTGTGTGTATCCCGCCGCACTCCTTTCCAATGGCCCCACTATGTCCATCCCAATACGCTCAAGCGGAGCTTCCACTAGGAACAGCGGCACCAGTGGTGCTTTCGTGGGGCGGCTCTAGGGCTAGCTTTCTGACACTCCCCACACCGTTCACAAAACCGTCTGGCGTCACCATCCAGCCCCAGCCAATAGAACCGTGTCACAAGCCTCGCTTTGGTTTTGTCCCTTCCTAAATGACCAGACAGGGGAATAGCGTGAGCAAGCTGCAACAAATCCTCCTTAAAGGGCTGAGGGATGAGCAACTGATGGCGCACCTCCCCGTCTGGGGTAATTTTCAACACGGTACAGAAGGTCTCGATTAATCTCAAAGTGGGAGTGCGTGGCGGCGTCTGGGCTCGACCACCCGACCATTAACCACCGCTGCTTGGTCAAAGAGCCTGCCCAGCGCGTCGTCACGCCCTTGCTCGAGTCGGAAGTCACGGGAGCGAGCTAAAAATCAGCTCCCATGGCTTCCAGCTCGGGGTCGGGTCGGTCGGGCGGAGGCAGCAGAGCCAGCTCCCTGTGCTGGCTCCGCAGCCTCCCGACTCTTCCCCAACCGCCCCCACCTGAAACCTCTCGGACTCCCTCCATTGCCAGCCCTCATTCTTAGCGGCCCGGCGTTCCCGTTTAGTTTTTGGGGTCTAAATCTATGGCAAAACCAAGTCGGGTCACAGAAGGGAAGATCTCTCCAATTACTTCCTCCTTCTTAGTCAATAGGGAAGGCGGGGCTGTCAGCGCAGCTAACCAGTCCTTAAACTGCCCACAGTCCCGACCCAGAACTACTGGTACTGGCAATCGAGGACACAATCCTACATGCACTGGCGTCACCTGCTGGCCAATAGTTAGATTCACACTGATCTTGGGATAGGGCGTACATCGCCATGAATACATTTAATATGCACCTGTCCCAATAACGGTTTATGCCCGGTGAGATTAGGCTATCCTGTATTAGGGACTGACCACACCCTGAATCCAGGAGCGCCTGGGTTTTGTACCATCCACTGTCACAGGAATAACAAAACCCGTTTGCTGAAGTGACTGAGGTAATTGAACAGGCTTACCTGGTCGGCTGAGGTCACACTCCATCACGGGGCAATCCCAGCGAGGTGGCCCACCTCCCGGCACGTCCAACACCGCAGTGGGCTGGTTTCCGCCCTGGAGCCTCAGCAAGAGGTGGAAACACGGAGCCATCAAAGGGGCTCGGCGGTAAGGAGGCCGTCGCGAGACCCGGTCCGACACCGCAGCGGCCCGTGGGGACCCCACCCGCCCGGTTCCCGGGCGGGAGCTCTCACCGCCCCGTCCAAACCATTGTACACCCCTTCCCCAGTCCCTTCGCCCTATCCGGGGCGGTGGTGCGGATGATCCCGCAGTGCTTCGCCCAGGCAGCCTGGCTGGCGTCGGTTCGGCTGCCTGGTACTGCTCTGCCAATGCAACTGCCTGATCCAGGGTGGCGGGTGCCTGCCGCTGTACCCACAGCCGTGGTTCGGAGCTAAACACTCCAGAAACCGCTCCACCACAATTACTTCCACCAGCCTGGCTTTCGTGGTGCATCCGGGTTTAACCACCCCATGGCGTACTCGTTCAGGCGATGGGCAATGGTTCTGGGGTGCTCCTCGGGCGGCGCGCCTCCCGAAACTTCCTGCGATATCCCTCGGTGTAGCCCCACGCGATTCAGGATGGTGGCTTTTAGCGTGGGGTAGTCCATCATCGGTCGGGAGACAGCGTCCTCGCTGCTGCTTGCGCCTCCCGTTAACTGGGGCAAGAGGTAACTGGCCCATTGGGCCTGATCCCACCGGCAGAGGTCGCCAGGGCCTCGAACACCTCAAGGTAGGCTTGGTCGATCCTCCGCCGTCATTTTAGTCGGTCTCATCAACCGGGGTCAGGTCCCGCCGGTCTAGCTGCCCTGCACTGCAGCCGTCAGGGTCTGGCGCAGGAGATCCATCATCTCCGCGAACTGGGCAGCATCCATTTTGGTGTGCACTGCTTACAGGGGGCAGTGCCAGTGAATCCCACTTCTGACACCACGTGTGGAAGGGTGGTGGGTAATTCACTGACACCACGGGAGACACAGGTGATTTTGACAGCACCGCACAGGTGCCCAGTTTTATTTAAGTGGGGCAGTTCCACGTTCTGGCCCGCAGAGGCGCTGTTGTCTGTGGTCTGCCTATCACCAATGATAGACAGTACCACAGAGATACCAGGGATGGTACCTTTCTAAATTCTAGGTGCACTCGCAGGTGCTCAAACACAAAAATAAGCAAAAGGGGAAAAGAACAAGGAAAATAAAACACATTAATCAAAACTACAAACAAAAGGTGCTGCACTCGGCAGCTTCACCCGACCGTCGCTACCCGTGCGGTCCGGGTCTCCGTCCTACCCTCGCCGCTCCCTCAGACTGCTAAAACAACTACTGATGGGGTCTGCCCACGGTTTCCCCGCTAACCCTGTTTCCTTTCCTTTCTTTTCTTTTTCTTTTTATTTCTTTTGGGTTTTCCTCCCGGCCGTGTTAGGGATCAGTGCGTCCGCGCGTCCGTTTTCTCTCAAAGGGCAGACCTGAGGGAACAGCAGAATGTTATTTTATAGGGCTAGCAATCCCCAAGACCCGCCGCTCAGCCATTCAGAGAGGGAAAGCCGCACACACACTCTCCCACCTCTCCGTGTCACTGCCCTGACTGACAGGCGAATATTGACGGGCTGCTGCCCTCTTCCTGCAGCACTTCGAACACATCAGAAGAGTCAGTACAGGTCTCCCCCTGTTACAGGCCTGTAGAGTCTTCATATGTGAGCCTGTTCCATGTACTTGTGTACAGTGTTGTGTGATACACTGACGTTAGTTTAAAGTTTGTGATAGTGTCCTGAAACATTTGCGGACAGACGTAATTAAGCAGTGACTCTCCCAAGTAAAAAAATTATCAAACACAATTAGATATTTCTGCTGCAGTCTGTTCAATTTCCAAACCCCATCCCTCACCCTTGTTCAAATTAGAATATCTTATGAACAGCTTAAAAGGAAAGATTGCAACTCTTCAACTTCACAGAATATGGAAATGAGTTGGGTAACTAGACCTAATTACAGAGCCGGCGTTAGCTGTATTCCATTATTCTCCTGAAAGTTGACCTTTGCAGGGTTGTATTTTTCAGTAGGAGAGGAACCTTGCTTTTTTAAGGTTAAATGCTCTTTAGATAATTCCAGCTACCGTTTCAGGCGGCTGTTATTAAAATTTTATCCCTGCATTAGACTTGGATTACTGCAATTGGCTGATAAATGGCTATCTGTTTAGACAATTGCAGTGATTTAATGGGACAAGGTCAAACATAGAGCAAAGCTGACCTGCCTCACATTCGGATCTGAACACTTTCAGAAGTATTGGGACGTGCATGAGGTTTTATTTTCCAGTACAAAGAGTGTATCAGTCCCATGACTGTGTAGCAATAACATGGAAGCAAATCTTTTCCGTCCCAATGCCTAATATTCCAATTTGGTTTTATTTTACTGTAGCAATGACAACTGATTGGATGTAATAAGCAGGTACACCAAAGAGGTTCATGACGACCATCAATCACGACACATCTTTTCAAGTCAACAATTGGCCTACAACAGGAGTTTTTTTTTTATTACATGTTAAATAGAAATGCTTGTGAGACTGTCACCAGTATACAGCTGAGGCTAAGAGGTTGAGAGATGCTGGTGTTAGAGCTGAGGAACTGGGAAGGAGGCAATGTGGTCTAGTTGTTAAGCTGAGTACTGGGAGGCAGTGTGTTTTAGAAGTTATAGCTGAGGGGCTGGGAGGAGGCAGTGTTGCTATAATGGAAGATACAGAGTGCAGTTGATACTTTCAATACATTTTCAAAAAACAGGTTATGTTAGCGCTAATTCTTTTTATAGGCATATGTTAATGGCATATGTTTAGAAAGTAAACATAACATCATATATATATACTGTATATGAGCCACATGATAAAATAGGCGTCCACCCATATAAAAGAGGCTAAATAAATTAAACTCCACCATAGTTCTCTATTGGGAGTAACCACAGGGGATGGGGATGGGGAGGCAATATGAACTTTGGGTTAACTATCAGTTGGCCATCGACTCCAATTTTTATAGGAGCATCGTACAACACAACTCAACTGGGAACAGGTAAGTTTCAAACTTAAATAATACATTTCTGGATAAAGCAGCTGTCACATGTTAACCCCCTGTTTCATTTTGAGTTTAGCATTTGTATGAATGAGGTCAAATGTATATATTGTTTGATTTTGGGACAGGTGTCATATTGGCTTTGTGATATAGAGTTGAGGTAGTGTAGTCTACTGGTTGGAGCTGTGGGAACATAAGTTAGTGAGTTTTGGAGAGGAAGTGTGGCCTAGAGGTTGGGACTGTGAGGCAGTGAGGCCTTGTGGCCTTGGAGTTTTTGAAGAGGCACTGGGTGACATTGAGGCCTAGTGGGTATAAATCTGAAAACTGAAATGCAGTATGGCCTAGAGGTTGAAACTGAGGATTTGTGACTACATTTTCCTAGTTTCTGATCCCTAGTTATTATGACAATCTTTATGTGTGACCCTGCTAGGGGCTAATGACTTCACCAAAGCGAACCCAGCATGCGAGACTGTGTTGTTGAGGCTTACTGATATCAATGAAGTGTTTGCAGGGCTGTTTCAGTTTGTTTACAGCTACAAAGCAGTTTAAAATGTAGCTGAAACCAGTACACAGATCTCATTATAGTAATGGGGACAAATGACCTAATACGGAACATGATCTTATTTAAGAAGATCACTGCACTCGTGATGTTAATAAATGTCAACCGAACAAATTGAGTTGTGGAAGCAATGTTAGTCACCTTAAATACAATGCTGCATCTTTGACCCTAAAGCCCTTTACGATGTCACAATGGGGAGCTGAAACAGTGTTGCCATTCTCTGTTACATGATTATACAAAAAAAACCATGCTGCAACAATACTGGAATTGTATAGCAGATATTTTTGTTTCTGGCTTGTCCCCAGCATGTCCGATTACTTTGGTTTGAAAGTGGGATCCTTGGCATGTATTTTGTTATATATATATAAAAGCTGCATCTCCCTGAAGCAAGTCAGTGCCAGTCATGGGCCGGACGGCAGATCCGACATTGACTGGTATTAGGCACTTGTTTGACAGGCGATTCTATAGACAAGACTGCACAAATTACTGATTATCCCAAACAATAAATGATTTGTGAAAAAACTTCCATCGCCAACGTCCCTGAAGAACTAGAGGCAGTAATCATGTGTTCATAAATGCAGAGCTTTTTTTTTAAATTTTTTATCCAGTCTGTCTACTTGATGCCAGTTGGTTGTCAGTGAGGGTGAATGGTGTGGATGAAGGTGTAATGTGGAAAATGTTTATTCCAGACGCAGGTTCCTGCTTGCCTCCTTCCTACCTCACTTCCCCGGCAAAGCATTTCCAATGTGTTAATTGTAATGTACCCAAGAGATGCATCAGTCAACAATGTGTGCAGCTAAATCCAAGTGGCGTTTGTGATGAATGTGCATTATTGACTTACAGTAAAAATTGTAATATAATTAGACTCTGACTCTGTTTCACAAGTTGATTCTATTTCATTAAGAAATGTCCTGTACTGTATTATTGTGTATGTAAAGTTCTGAAAGAAAATGATGACATGACTCCAACTGTTTTCATAAGAAATCACAATCGGTTCATTTTGGGATAATTCTAAGTAACATGCTAATGACTGCAATTACTTTAATCAATTAATTAATCAAGGCTAACGGGTCATTAGTAGAACGCTCCATTTGGTTTATGGTTTTTTGTCATACCTTACAAAGTACATTTACAATAATCAAATTATAAAAATGTGGTACCATTCTGTCACTGGCTGAGTGATATCACAGTTTCCCAGGTTTTGCCATGACTCCACAGCAATCTTAACCAGCTCCTAATTGCTAATTTGTCAAAGGTTAAGGCATCTACAGAAGAAAGCAGCCAAACAAGAAGATAACAACAATTCAATTAGTACTGTACATAACACCGCTCTGAGCTGTTAAAATGCACCTTCTCACAAAGTAACTGGATTTAACAGATCCACTTTGCAGTGTGAAACGCCCTCAATATTTTATACAGTTCCACATCAATGGGTTCATTATTAATTTTGTTGGAGCAACACTACTAAAATATTAATTATAAATCTGAAAAGATATCATTGTTAAATGGTACAGGTATTTGTTTTGTTTTTTTAGTACAAACCAGTTTGGCCCGTTGAGTTTATGTTAAGTATATTTTTAGCCTACCTCCGTTTTAGTTGTAAAACTATTTATTTTTAACTAATTTCTTAATACTGTGCACATCTCTTCATTACATTATCTTGTATTACAGGAAAATGTTATAGCCTACAGTAAACTAAACCAATGAAAAGTTATTTTTGAAAGCCACAGTGGCTTATCTGGAAGTCGACGTGTTCATTTAGAATCGGTGCAATTCTAATTAGAACACATAGAGTTTTCGAAGGCAGTTGCTGATGGTTATCTGTATCGATGTGGTGAGTGAGTAGGTTTGAACTGCTTTATAAATTCAGTGATTGCTATTTGGTTTAACCCATTCAGTTGGACTGTGTACGCCTCTATGCCTGGTATTTATACTACAGTTTGTTTTTGTTATTGTTAATTATCAGTAGAAATTAATTATTCCAAGTGCAACCAGTCACTAACCACTCTCTTTACAAGGTCACTGTGATTTAATTGTTTACCATACTTTCCCATCCACTCTGCACACGCTTTGTCACTTCAATCATTTTAAGTTAACAACTCTACTTATGCCAATGTTTAACATTACCAACGCATTTTCCTTCATGTGACATTTTCATTCTACAGTGTAAATGTGCTGTACTACACAGCAGGTGTCTGTATCTGACAGTCTGCGGCGTGTGTGTAGAGGGGGGCAATGGAATGATGTAAATAAACAGGGGCCTCTTCTTATTCAGTGAAGTATTATTCTACCCAGTGTTACTCTGGTAAGGCACGTCACAGGACCTTCAGTAAACACATACGATAGCTATAACTAGAGGACACATCTAGTGCACTTGGAGGCAACAGTCTTCCTCTACTTTGCCTTGGATTTTATCCACTTGAAGGACTCCTTGAGCGCTCTGTATATTATACTATTGTAAAGCAGTTTCATTCACAGGGCCCTGGACAGAAGATCTGATGGACTTTGATAGAGGACTATATTCATATTTCATTACAGATATTTCGAGAGGGACTAGAGAGTCCAACTAAACTAGACTTCTGCTTTAATAAACTTGGTACTGCTAAGCTTTTGATCTTCACTGTTGTTTTTTGGTAGTCCAGTCGCAATACAGTTGTAGGAACTTAGCAGTGTCTATTTTTACTGTTTTGGAGCAGCGCTTTCCGATACAGTCTTGCTTAAGCAACAGAAGCAATCTATTTAAATGGGAGTAATTATGGTTCATGCACAGTATAGTCCCCTGTCTGTAATTATTTTCATCCACAGAGTACTATGATGTCCAGCTCTTTACATGTGAAGCTGAGGCTGTAATCGCTTTTTATTCTTTTTTTTTTTCTGGTGCAAACGCCGTGGGCTCTGTATAAGAACTTAAAAATGATTTCAAGGAAATTTGCCTGCTTGCGAGGTTTACATTTCAATATGTTCTTCTTGCTAATAAATTGTGTGAGCATTTAGTCTGTTCTTTTGAAGACATCTCAAATGGATTACTTAATTCCCTCTATGAGTGACATTCACAAAATTGACCGTCTTTCCTATTACTTTAGTATTACTGCAAAGTGGTGTAGATAATAATAATAATAATAATAATAATAATAATAATAATAATAATAATAATAATAATAATAATAATAATAATATTTAATTGGCAGATGCCTTTATCCAATGTGACTTACAAGTGTTACAGTGCAGTACAGGGTTACAGTGCAAGATTAATATTTAAATACAGTGTAGTTTACAGTAAGTGCAATAATACTACTAGAATACAATATGAACTAGGATGCAACAAGTTAGGATTACACGTCATATCTGCAATGATGTAGTAGTGCAATAGTGTATTAGCTGAGGATCCAGTAATGTGGAGGGGTAGATTATGAGATCTACAAGTGCAGTCTAAACAGAAAGAAAGAAACTGAAGAGGTTTAAAAAACGACACCAAATACATGTCCTGCTTTAATAGAGCTTCTGAAAATCCTACATCTTCGAGTTGCTTCCAGGATGATAGATAAAAAAAAAAACCTTTAATGCCAGGAGTGTGAATTTAATACATGTCAGCTTATTGATGACCACGACAGGGGAAATGTGTTGACATGGAAACCACGTGGCAGCTGGGAGATAAAACCAGGAGATGATAGACGGGCTTCTTCATCTTTCTGACGCGTGACACCTGTATGATCTTTTTTTTTCCCCTTCTCATCCCTGCTTTGCCAGCTCTCCTCCGCTGTCCTGTTTGAGGATATGGTCACAGTGATCCGTCTCTGACATAACTAACCGGAGAATCTGATTAATGCAGGAAACGGCTTTGAAGTGAGTGACAGTTATTTAGTGCATCGTTCCCTGTCAGATCACCTTCTCCGTCAGGCAACGGGACAGCCATCATTTGTAACTTACTGTACAGTTCCTATAGGAAATATGGTTCAGTTGAAGGTCTTTCCTGTAAGTAATCATAGTAATAGTGATGCACAGCGTCTCTGTGCAGTTTCAGATGGCAATAAAGCACATGACCTCTCTGAACTTCTAGCAGCAGTGTGGAGTAGTGGTTAGGGCTCTGGACTCTTGACCGGAGGGTTGTGGGTTCACTCCCAGGTGGGGGACATTGCTGCTGTACCCTTGAGCAAGGTACTTTACCTAGATTGCTCCCGTAAAAACCCAACTGTATAAATGGGTAATTGTATGTAAAAATAATGTGATATCTTGTAACAATTGTAAGTCGCCCTGGATAAGGGCGTCAGCTAAGAAATAAATAATAATAATAATAACTCCCATTTAGTACAGGTAACACTTTCCATTAAGTGTCTGTAATTACTGTGTATTTACATAGTGGGTACTTAGTGAATACATGTGTACTTACACATCATTACAATGTTAGTATGCAGACACCAAGACATCCTGGAACATCAATCTGCCTGAACTGGAAAAGGAATTCTGTTCCAGATTTGTGTCGAAATGGCTTTTTTTTTTTCTAATTGCCATCATTATTAAATCACTTTAATTTGTCAAGCAGTTAAAATATACATTAAAACATTTCTTATCGCTTTTACCGTTTCAATACTCGCCTTCTGTGTTTGTAAGAATTTGTTGTGACGTCACGCCTTCTTTTCCTAAATTGCCTTATGTTTCCCCCCACCACGTTACAGTAGAGATCGGTGCCTATGCTTGACTGATGTAGTAGTTTTTGCTCCTCTATTAATTTCTTATGGTTGTCTTCAGTGAAATCAGAAACCTGAAAGCACAGGGGTTTATTTTCAAAGTGCTATTCTCTCTCTCTCTCTCTCTCTCTCTGTTGAAAAGCTGGACCACAGCAATCTTTTTAAATACATTGAACTCTGCTGTCAACAGAACAATACACGTTCTCAATGCATTATAATAATTAACTGAATCCTTAGGTCGTGTTTGAAATGCCTGTTGTTCACTGGGCAGACAGAAAGCTCCACTTACATGTGTGCAGTACCTGTGTTGTACAGATAGGCTGTCTTTTGTGTTACAAGGTTGAACTGTTTTTGATTAATTTCCTTTTGCTGAAATGACACAGAATATATTTCCTGTAATACTGAAGACAAGAGAAGCTACAGTATATCATGTGATAGGCTGCGCAAGTATGGACAGCAGTTGAGGGGACGGTGGTAAGCTACAAAGTTGGGACACTTTATTAGGATGCGTGACCAAAAGGGCTCTGTACTGTATATTGCCTTTTTTAGGGCATGTTCTCCAGGTTAACCCTGGGTCCCTTGATTACTCTAGAAAGCTAAGCGAATGCCGTCGTTTTCTTAAGCATCATTGTGGATCAAGTTCACCATACAGTGCTGATGGCAATGGCTACTTCCAAGTTACTGATAAATGAAAGGCTTTAGTGATGCTTAGTAAATGCTTATTTAGTACGGGGGATGTGTGATTTCTATTTAACGGCAGCGTATTAGAATTCATATAATCTCACCCATTTCACAACTTGAGATGTCTGGTGAAGACAATGGGACCTATTTAACTTTGATAAGACAGTACATGGTTTGCCATGGAAACCTTAAAGTTGCAGAATGAAGGCCCAGGCCAGGATAGGGTTAACTCCGTCAGCGAGCGCACTAACTCTGAGTGATGTCTCAGGTGATTTCTTGGGGTCGATGCAATCCATTCAGAGGTTAGACATGTCGGTGTGAATCAAATTTCTCCAGGTTTTAATGCGGTCTGGGACTGCAGTGTGAAAACGAAAATTAACATTGCAGGAGTAGGTTCAAAAATCTATACGAAAACGAACATTAACATTGCAGGAGTAGGTTCAAAAATCTATACGAAAACGAACATTAACATTGCAGGAGTAGGTTCAAAAATCTATACGAAAACGAACATTAACATTGCGGGAGTAGGTTCAAAAATCTATACGAAATCTGCATGCAATAAAATATTATAATGAATAGAAAGCCTTTAGTATAAATGAGTTGTGAATGAATTGCTAATAGAGACAGACTAATGTGAATTTCCCAGAAAACTTTTCTCACAACACAAATGAAGCATTCCTATACAGTAGAGGAAGTAAGCGCCCGGGTACAATGTCGAGCATACACGGCATGTGTACACCATGTACAGAATGTTTTCTCTTACTATAAGGAATCCCATGTTTCACAAAAAGCTCAGATATTCAGCTTTCAATTACCTATCTCAGCCAAAAAGGGTTTAGCAGCAATAAACCGAACCATCTGTTTACAATATGAGATGTGTGAATACTACTGTTACACCTGGCCTTCCGAGCAGCTCTGTCAACAGACGGCGCACGCAATCTCAATTCTTTCTTTTTTTTTTCCAGCTATGTTTGTTTTTCTATTGCCGCTTGTGAAAGGTGGCGCTGGAAATTGAGAAAACATGCCGTACTAGCAAGTGCAGCACGAACAACATTGCAAGCTTCCCTACCAAAATAATTCGTACTAACAGGAAATTCATGTGAAGTGAATTTGTATTAAAATAAGTTATTTACAATAAGCGACTGCTAAATTTGGCTGGGACAAATTTGCAGTAACAGGAAATGTGTTTAATCCGAATTCGTCTTAATGAGAATTGACTGTATCTTGTGATCAACGTTTTAAAAGTTATGGGTGAGCAGTACCCAGAAGGCATGATTCACAGATGTATAGTGTTAGCTTTGTGAACTTCAGTGGACAGCTGCTTGAACAGGAACCAACATACAGTCTCACCTCAGAGCAGCATTGCAGTTTCTTGAGCCTGCATGAGCCAGCTTACTGTCAGTGCTGGCATTCTAACGGGGAAGAAAGGAAACACTATGAATGGTTCTAGAACATTCGGACAGGCAGGAAGGGCATGTTACTGTTGCTTTGACTCCCGAGAGTGGCGCTTGCTGCGCATCACAACATTTTCATCTTGCAAATTTAATCTACAGCTGCTCCACTTTCATTATATGAGATGATGAGTGTGGCTTTCGAAAACGGCAATAACTGTACAGCTAATAGAAACAAATGGGCGTCATTATGATACTCCACGTCATAACACAGTAGCCAGGTAACGAACAGAGACAAGTGACTTCTATCTGTGAAACAAGGGCTCATTGCATTATAAATCTGCATTAGGGAAGCAGGCAAGCTTGGATGTCAATCTTGTTATTGCCAAGAGCTTTAATCTAGCACTTTTATTTAGGTGGATCTGTGGTGACCTGTTGTTTAAAGTCATGAAGGTCCACCTACTGTATCTACAGGAAGAGCCTGCTTGTTAAAGGTTGGTCGTTTCTTCAAAATGCCAAATTATTTAATGTAACATAAATGGGTAATTGGGCAAAATATATGATTCCAAAATGTAGATAAAACGACATGGTACAGTTTTAGATAAACACCTGCCACAAAGGAGAGGCCTGTCGCCACATATACTGATACTGAAGTCAGACTCAAAGTGGAAACAACCTGTGTATTTTCGCCATACTGTCCATTTGCTTGCTTGCTCTATTGAGTTGCCGCTTTGTTGTTTTCCTTTATAGATGTAGAAGGCTGCTTCTCTTTATAGTCTCTGTCAGTAGCTTTACTCATGGGTGGCTTCTCGTTAGTCAGGGCTCCTCATTATTCAAGGCACTTTGTATCTACACAGTGCGGAAGGATTATTTTAATACAGAGCTTTGCTTCCAGTCATAAACCCTCCTCTGGCTCTCTCACTGATTGGTTGAACAAATAAACAGGGAATTGTAATTGATGAGAGAAAAACATGTAGGATTTAATTGGGTCTCTCTTTTTCATTGAGAGAGTACCACTTGCTTGGTATTCATAAAATATATATTTAAATCATAACCTACTTTTTCGATTCTGGAACAAGGTATTCATGCATACATGCAGTGAATATATTTATGAAATATATTTTGGGGACAATTAGAGCCTCATTAGTTTGGAAGATTATGCATTGTCAAAGTTCTTCTTTTCGAACACGATGAGTGGGAATCAAATATCGCTACATGTTTCATGTGATGTTTGTCGAAAGCAGTATCTTCTATTGCAGTCACTGGATGGAGTGACAGGAGCAAACATCAGCACACAGAGAGCTGCTTTAGTCAAGAGACTCTTAACCACTCTTGAGACAGGGCTAATTTTAACAGAAGAAATGACTCAAACAAGAGAATTATCAATGATCCATTCTGTAGCTGAAGTCTGTCATCAACTTTTCACTTACAGAAAGAGCAAGATAAGATTGATTAATTCAGTGCTGGCAATCTGGAAAGGAAAAAGTTTCTGCAGAACAGGGGTGGCTGTAGTGAGATAGACCCAGTTCTTGGGCAATGGTCCTAGCTAGGTTCGGCAAGTGATACGAAGTTCTACAAAGCAGTGACTACCGACCATTAGTGTTGCTGCTAAATATGGCCGCAAGTATTCTTAATGGGGTCCAACCACAGTGTTTTATATAATCGTTCATCATTTTAGCAAGAGTTGGGTTACTGTAAGTTTACTGAATGAAGTTTCAACATCTGATGTGTTTTAATACCAGCTTTGAGGTGGGTGAAGTGGGACTGGATTGAAACCAGAGAGCAAATACTGCAACAGCTTTTAAAAATGTGCCATTTTTTCTGCGTTGGCAATAACACAAACCCTCCAATTCCCTCTTGAACAAAATAACCCCCCTCAGATTTCAAACAGGGACCAATAATGGTGTCCAATGTTGAGTCATGTCTGAAGGTGCTTGGTGATGGGGTGGCAGGCTGTCATTTTCTGACTCACATGCTTGTTCCCCATGCCATCTGTACTGAGAAGCAACTGAGGCAGAAACGTCTGTGAATTATAATCATCTTTCAAGTTAGGATTTTCAGAAAAACTTGAATGAGTCTGGAATTGACTTTTGAATATGTATTTATTATATTAGTCCTTAACTATTGCATGTTGTCAAGCTTCACTTTTCATAACACGGTTCTCTCTCTGCTAAATATCCTATTGGTTATTCATGGAGGATCTCATTCCATTCACTCCAGAGAACCAAGGATAACAATGACCATTGTCTGGTGACTAATGGTTTCAGGGGGTCCGTAGCACATACAAAATGTTCTCTCCCAAATGACCCTGACAAAGCAACGCTGGTGAAATGCATTCAGATCAGCCACCAGCCTTTTTATTATTAAAATTCAAAAGCGAAGCGGGCGGATGTTTAGAGCTGAAGATGCAAGGCTGAGTTTTCAAATGAATCGGTGTCCAAAAAATACAGGCTTTTGTTGCCAACGATCTTAAAACATCTTAAAAGTTTACTTAGGTCTTTTACACTGCATCTATCTGAAGCCTTAAACTGTGTCGCCTAAACCTTCCACACCTCCTCAGTGGCTGAAGCTTAAAAGATGATCGGCTTCAGTCCCATCCAATCCCCTGCATGTCTTGAACCTGTCAAGAGTTGGACTGTTGGCCCTGTCAAAGCTGCCAGTACAATTTAGAGACGTTTGGTAGAGGGAGGTTTGGAAGCTTTTCATTCTGCCGTATTCCACTAGAGGGGAACAACCCGATTTCTTTAAACTCCCAGCCCCCAGACCTGCTCTGATTTCTACCCTCTGCAGCCTGTACCATCAAATCAGGCACAAAACCTTCCAGGCAGCTTCCTGTGCACAGAGCTAAAGCTTTAACCTAACTCTGCGGGGAGACTTGGCTGTTTTTGGGGGAGGGGATCACCGTGGTTTCAGGGAGTTGACATGATGTTTACAATAATTTGTGGTTCAAGGTATTCCACTCGCTATCTAGGTTTATCACGTGCAGTCTTGAAAGAAGCAATGTTTTTATAGCATGCATTTTCATTCTTTAAAATGATATCTGGTGCCAGGTTGGAGTAAGTTGTGTGCATGCCTTGCAGTAATGCCCCCCTCATTCAAGGTACATTTCACAGTTTAAGGCACACCTGCAAGTATTTACAGCAAGTGTGATGGTTACCCTTTATAATTAGTTTAAGTAATTCAATTATATTGTTTTTTTCCTATTGAATTCATGTGAAATAAGCATCAATCCAGGATACATTTGATACTTAATAACTTTGATTTTTTTTTTAAGTGCTTATTTAAATAATAGGGTGCATTGTTACTTTAAAAGAAGCTACAGGGTGCAAAGCTTTGTATAACAGAGGCGATGAAAGTGTTGCCTTAGAGTTAATGGAGTCAGTAGGTGGATTAGAGGAGAACGAAGCAGTAAGAAAATGACAAGTGATGTGTAGGTTGGGTCAAACAAGCATTATTTTTGGTGGTGCAGAGGAGCTGAGAGTTAACTGTAGGGAATTATCTTGTCATGAAAGGAGTTTTTACACACAGCAGCTGATGGCTGTTGTCTTACCTCTAGCTTCACTGTCGCTCACCTTGCGGAGAATTAGATTCAAAAGCTAGAAATAAATAGCACTCTTGCAACATTGCGTCAATGTAGAACCTTTTAAATTCCCTGTGAAACTGCAGAGTGCGTTCACCAGCTAGCTGCCTGAATGCTGTCACTCATTAGTGCCTGGAGACAAACCACGTTGAGATCTGATCTGGTCAGCTCCCTTAAGATAGTTCCCTCTTTGTATTCGTAATTTCTCACTTTATTTTGTGGTCCATATAATCTCTATCCAGGTGAATTAAGCTGGTTCTGGATGGGATGCAACGCCATTTATTATATAGAGGCTACATCATGAACTTTCCTGGAGTACTGTAGTAGTTACGCAAACAATGATCTCGGAATAATAATAATAGTAATTATTATTTATTTATTTGGTAGATGCCTTTATCCAAGGTGACTTACAGGTGTTGCAGGGCAGTACAGGGTTACAATGCAAGCTTAATATTTAAATACAGTATAGCTTACAGTAAGTTCAAATAATACTACTAGAATACAATATGAACAAGTTAGTATTACAGCGAATTATGTTGTCTGTGGCCGTCCTCAACACTGATTAGAGTGCTACCTTACTTTGCATTGCTTTGCATCTGATTGGCAACGCAGCATAATTCATTTGGGGAATGTGATCATTCTGTTGTTGGATTCAAGTGAATGCAAGATAGATTCCACAATTAGATTCAGCTGAAAAAAAAAAAAAAATCAATTCAATGCTAGATCATTTAACATTTGTTGTGTAAATATAGAATATAGAAAAATATATCTTGCAATAATGATTCCCACACCAAAGGTAAAAAGCATAATTATTCGATAATTCACTGTGAGTGTTAAATATCACACAACGCCTGTTATGGGTTCTGTTAAATATAGGTGCTGGTACTGTAATTACTTCAATTGAATAATATGTTACTATTGTGGGACAATGGGGATTTCTTCATAAACAGCTGGGAAAAGAAGCTGCACTGTACAGTATAAGAAGCTGGCTTCAACATCGCTAAAATAATAAGCAATGTCTGATTCAATCAATAGGCTCTCCAGGTGCAGCGTGCACTGTAGCTGTTAAAGTATTCATGCTGTTCAAAATCACCTTTAATATCTGTTTCTAGAGGATGGCCAACCCAACCGTTTTGAAGGTCATTGTGATGCTGCGTATCTAGGTCACATGATCCCAATGCAAACTGAACTACACTTGCAAATAATTTTAATTCTGACGGCACAGCGGTCTTTCACTGAATTACTGTGAAATACTAACGAGTTTTCAGTTTTATAGAGGGCTGGTCGCTTGGTTGGCTGAAGCTTCCTATCCTAGACTCCACAATTACTGACATGAAAACTAAATTAACAGAAAGATATTCCTTTTTATTTCTAAACCATCCCTGTTTTGTATGAGTTCTTATCAGTTCCATTCATTTCAACTTACTTGACCTGCACTAATAACAGCTTTGACTCCAGTCTTCAGCCCTGCAAGCTAGGATTTAAACTGACAAGCTTCTGATAGAGAGGCAGGTGAGTGCTTCCAGGCTAGGAGGGCAGACCAGGAGTGATTCATGGAGCTGACATGGGGGCTTCAGCAGTCACTGCACTAGAGGAAAAACTAAACTCTGCTTCTGCGTTTTAGAGCGGATACTGGACTCCCGACCTCAGTAAGCTTTGCTATCAGAGGAACATCTTTGTCAAGTCTTCCCCGCTGCTCAGTACTGCTTCCGTTTGGACATCTGATTACGCCACCTCCTGGTTGACATGTCGTTAAAACATTGCCATACAAATCCCTTAAACTGAAACGTCCATGCTGGTGATTTCAATGGCTGCTCTGTTTTGTGTATGGTGTAAAAAGAACAGCTCCTCAATAAATAAGCACTGTACTGGATGGCCATTGCAGTCTGCTGCCAAGTTCTGATGAATAACGTGTTAGCATAATAAGAAGTTGCCTTTCTCAAACAGGAGCCTTTGCCATTTAATGTTACTGGAGATTATGACTAACAATTACACATGCAAAAAATATGCCTTAAAAATAGGTAGACCGATTTAGTTCAATTTGTGCAATTTGGGACCAGAGGTCACGGTTGGAAATTAAGCGGCAATAGACTGGTAATTAAAACCTTTTTTTATTTTTTTTATTGTTTTTTTGCATGATTAAAACCAGCCCACCCATTTAACACGAACATTCAGTATGTAAATGGTTTCCTGCAAATGCTATTATTCTGGTTAAAAAAACATTTCACTGTTATCAAAATATTAAAGCTGTCACTTCCCCTGTAATGGGATTCACAGTGCAAATCATTAGCATTTTTTACAGACTATCTTGTTTATGCCAGATGAAGTAATTGCTGGCATATTATTGTTTCCATGAGCTGCAATTGCCTTCCTGCCTGCCTGCCTTTTACAGCATCTTGAAGAAGTTTTCTCTCTCATCCCAGAGATCAATGTGACCTCAAACTGAATGTGTAATGGCAGTGCTTTGAGAGGGGCGCACAGAGCTGTCAAGTGGAGAACTTTTATTACACTTTAGCATGCAAGCTTTCAAGCACTCTCTGATTGTTTCGGAAACTGCAAGAAAGCAATTTCTTCTTAAAGACTAAACCTTTCATGTGCAAGGGACGCCTTGGAGACCGGTAGCAGGGTGTTATGTAAAGGGTATCATTTTGGGTTGTTTCCTGCTTTAAAGCCCTATTTGTACACCCCATAAAATTTGGTAAAAAAACTTAATAAAGTAATAGCGACTGATTTAACAATGCAAAAACACTCAAAGGGTCCAATTTTTTTTTTTTTTTCATTTTGAACCTCTTCCTTTAGGAATTTGGATATAGAAAATGTATTAATTAGAGGACCATTTTGAACGTCGCTAATGCCAAGTTCTTTAGTAGATAGACAAAGTAAAAATAGTGTACAGTATCTTCATTTGTTCATGCAGGGCAACCAATTTCAAACAATAATGAATCAATTACTAGGAATAAATACTTTCAGCTTTTATAAATCAAAGTTATTTTTAAAGTACATAGACCTAATAAAATAATTCGAGTAAAGCTTCCCTAATATGTATTGCAGTTCTTTCTAACATTTCACATTTTTCCTAAATAAAAGACAAACAAATCAACCCACAAACAATGGTAATCTCACTTACAATTTCCATCTCCTGCAATCGCACTGGTGCTGATCTGGCAATTGTAAGAAAGTAAGTTTATTCTAAGCGTTATGTTTAGTGATGCCACCTCCTCCTCCTCCTCCCCCTCCTCCTCCTCCTCTTCCTCCTCCTCCTCCTAATCATGAAGCTTGATTACAAGACTATGAGGTGAGTGTCTGGATCACAGCTTCACCTCATGAATCAAGCTCAAAGCAGCTAGGTGGCAGCGCTGGAGTCTGTTATATAAGGAACGTGGGCAACAGAACTTCACTGGCAGGAGAAAGCAGTGAGTGGAAAAGATGTCCCATATGGTACATGTTATATAAAGAACAGAAAGAGCATGAAAAAAAGATCAAAAGCCACATTGAATATTCAGCACAGCTGATAAAGTCGCTAGATGTTTTCGGGTGTTCTACTGTATTGTATATTGGTATTCTTTTGAACATGTAACTTTATAACTGCCAGTAAAATGGCTTTAAGATTTATAAACTAATTCTGTCCACTGTTTCAGAACTAGCCTGACTCCAGTATATTCTTCAAATGCTCCAATCTGGATACTATTTTGTACAATGGAACACTCAGGTACAATATGAACTTCCTATTTCATGTGAAGTAAATACGTGAATTGCGAGTCATACTAGCAATTAAAAATCCTCTGTTTGTATGAACTATGCTGTGGTTATAAACCTAAAAGAATGTTGCACACTGCCTTAGTCAGTCAGGATGTAGCAAAATATCCATTGTCGTCTTTTAACAATTATGTAAATTGGAGCGGCGTTCAATTTGAGTCATTTCTTTTTCACGTCGCATTAAATTAGCTCTGCCGCTCTTTCTTGATTGGATGATTAACTGTCTCGTTAACTCATGAGAACAGGCGCAGTCAGGGAATAAGAGCTGGCCAATCTCACTTTCACTTAAATTAAGTCTCTAATTACATGCATCTGATGTCAGTAGCAATACAGTTGGACGATCTGTCCTATGGATAAATCTCCAGATATTGGGGAACATCCAAGGAAGAATTGTGACAGTCTGGGCTGATAGAGAGACTCCTGGGGTTCAGAATGGGGCATATCAGTGCAAGGACTGATAGAGGGACTCCTGGGGTTCAGAATGGGGCAGATCAGTGCCAGGGCTGATAGAGGGACTCCTAGGGTTCAGAATGGGGCTTATCAGTGCCTGGACTGATAGAGGGACTCCTGGGGTTTAGATATCATATATTATCTTGTTTGTAATTAACTGGATTTTCTGTTTTTAGCTTTGTGCCACGTGTCTTATGAAACGCGTCTAACATTGTTGTAATAAAAAACAAATTCAGTGTCTGGAGATCGGGTCACGACTGGCTGGGGTTTCATTTTTATTGTCAAAGGTTTTTGATTCAGCCTGATGTTTTATTATTATTTTGATGGTTTCACTGTGAAATTTCTTGGGATTGTTCATGACTACAGCTACCGTTCTGAATATTTCCAATGCACAGCTGCTGGATTGGTAGGATAACCGAACAATGTAATTATTATATTACTGTTTCTACCAATTTTGCATTTTGCAGTGCTGGTCCTCTATGTATCTATTTTTATCTGCGCTTATTATGGGGTGGCTGCAACAGGGTCAGCGACGTCATGTCTTAGAGAATTCAAAGCTACGGTTTTGCTAACATAAAAAAAATAACTTCTGCCGCGCCACAGTAAGAACAGTTGCTTGGGGACTGTGCCATCTGTCTTCTTAGCCCATTATTCAAACGCCGTTGTCACAGCTATCCAGGACTTAGCACAGAGGTCATAGGGAATCGTCAGGAGAGATTTCAAAGAGCAAGGTAACTTCGTGCAGGGCCAGGGCAGGAAAGACAACTCTTAATGCATTAAAGAAGAACTGCTTTTATATATTATACAACAGCGTGCACATTTATTAGAACATCTCATTGCTTCTGTTGTTTTGATTGGTTGTGCATATGAAATCAAATCCACGTAACTGAAAATCTTGGAAAATTGTCAAAATAGGCAAATTAGCGATTGTCTAGTTTAAATGACGACTTTAATAGGCAATTAATTTAAAATAGTAAGAGAAAAGGAACACAGAACCAACAGTGGTAAAATGCATGAGACTGTTGTTTAAGATGCCTAATTAAAGCACAAAGTGCACTAACATTTTCACACATGAATGTCTATATCACTGATTACTGACTGGAAATTGAAATTCTCACCCCCAGAGGTGTTCATGCAGGCAGGTATATAAAGGGTATAAATGGCACATCTTGAGGTGTTCTGATACGTTTGCACACTGCTGCATATACCCATTACTTACTCTGATTTGTTCTAGTCCTTCATTGTAGTTATAAAGATTCTTGGCTCATTTACCATGGAGTAAGGATGCAGGTAACTCTGACACTACCAGCATCGCTCATGGAGGGTGCTGTAGCTAAAGGCTATACAGTAGATGGGTATGTTATAAAGCTATATACTTTATATAGATATTTAGATATCTATCTATCTATCTATCTATCTATCTATGTATGCACTTTTTTAACATGCTTTATTTTCCCATGCTTTCATCCTCATACTCGCTGTGCTTCAAACTTGTAGAAGGGAAATTACCCCGAATATAATTGTACTGCAAACAGGTCAGGGCACTGTTTAAAAGGCCATTAAAAAAAGGTATTCTTGCTCTTTTAAAGGTTCGAAGAAAAAAACCCAGTACGCTGTGGTAGAGCCTCACAGGTCTGTATTCCCTGACAATAGGTGACGGCCTCCTACCAACTTGTCATGACGCCATGGCCCGGGCCTCGGTTCGGAGTGGCTCCCCTGCTGGAGGCGGTCTCTGAAATGCGTAGATTAGCAGCCCGGGTGTCCCGGAGCAGTGTGGTGACTCGCTGTGCTGGAGCGGAGGTGGAGGCTGAGTCACTGTGGCTGGGTACCACTGGGGAGTGAGCTGTTGTCACTGCAGTGAAACCCAAGGACCTGGAGTGTTCCCTGTACCAGCCTGCGTGCCAGACAGGCCCTGTCAGCACGAGAGGGGAGCCCGTCCGGTGCTGATTGCTAGCTAGGTCTGAAAACACTATCCTATTGTAGATTGATTATGGGTGTGCTGGATTGCTAGGATCTGTGCACAGTTGTGGCGTTGTAACCTACTTACTGGGTGAATTCAATAAAATATTAGTTTTCACCTAAGTTCAAGAGATGCTCTTCAGTTCAGGTTGTCTGCTATATGTTTCGAAGGTAGCAGCTCATGGACTCAAGGGATCTTAACACAGACCTGAGTAATTGCAGAAAGAATCACTCAGGAGTATTGCAGGAATCCTAAAAGAAGGTGAGAAGACAGTTTGTTTTTTTTAAAGCTGCCTACTCTTTTAATTACATTTGCTGTATTTCTTTGTTTTGAGACCTTTCAATCCTATTGGCTACTCCTCCTCTACAAGCCTTGCAAAACAAAACTCATAATACAAACAAATACAAAAAAAACCACAAAAAAAAATAGACAAGCATGCAAATGTGAATTGAAGCTATTGGGACTTTAATTTCCTCCTGCACTGATCGCCGTATTATTTACAGGCTTTCATTCAGCTCATTCCTAGACCCTTTAGCTGAGCTGATTTAATTCCAGCCTTTTATCCGTGTTATCAATACTGAAATACACGTGGGCTTTACTTTCCATATATGAGATGTAATGCTATGTGAATGTCGGACCTGTATGCATTCAGTTCAATCTCATGAAAAAGACTGCAGCCTGCCTGATTTCATCGGAGGCTTATCAATGCATGCCATAGCTGAATTGAAGAGATTAACGGGTGCATCCCTCAGTAAACATTTCATAGTTCCTTTTTAGTATAAAAAAATAATAACTTCCTACTAGTATACAAATACCGTACCCAGTGGATTCTTAAACTGGGTCAGGATGTGCAATGTGTTAACTGACTTCTAATGAACGGAGGCTTCAAAACTGTATTCAGAGTGAGCAGGAAGCTATTTTTGTGCAGGTATTGTTTTGTTCACATTGTATAAATTGGGCATATGTAAATTACAACACTATATCAAAGACTTAGAAAGTCTGAACCAGTTCCTGGCATCTTCTCACATCTTGTGCTGCAGTTTCTGTAAACTTTATTCTAATTGTTTTCTTTCAGCAGCATTGAAAACTGGCCAGCTGGTTTTACTGTATGATGGTCTTCTAAACAAAATCAGCGATCGCTATTGAAACTTCTTTCCTATCGGTTCACTGTAATTTCCTATTAGTTCACTATAATGTCCAACACTGACACCCCTTATGCAAGTGCAGAAAATGAACACCGTTGAACTGATGTGCTTATTGTCTCTGTGGGAGTATTCATATTTTAAGAACCAAATCAAAAGGCACGGTTAGTCCAGAGAGAAGTGTCTGAGAATTGTATGTGAACTACTGATTAGGATCGCTTCTTGCTGTTATTAGCCAGCGATTGGACCAGCTACTCCTTGGCATTCAATTGCATCTTAACTCTGATGTGCATCTTTATAATCTTTATCAGTAGCCGTCGCCAGTAACCAGTAACCCCGTGCATATAGGCAATGTAAATGCAAAAAGACAGAAGCAACTGCCTAAAATGATTGTTTTTGTAATTCAACACGTACAACCATGGCCAAAAGTTTCGCATCACCCTGTAGAATGAACTGTTTCTACTTCACAAAGTTGAATGAAACCTGCTGAATAATGATTACGTTAACATACCACTTTGTAGCTTTCCATATACTTGTTTCCAGTAGACTTTTGCGATATCATTTTGTAGTTTCTTTGATTTACATGATGTTTAAATAAAAGATTATATGTTCATATAGTTTTTTATTTTATTTCTTTTGTTATTACCGGTATGTCTCAATACTAAAATTCTAGGTGATGCCAAACTTTTGCCCATTGGTTTATCATGCTTTATCTTTTATATAGATAAAAATTGGAAGGCAGTTTTTGGCCTGTTTTACAGCCAGGGACAGATTGCACTCAGACAGACAGGAGATATTTTAAACCTACATTGAACTCATTGAAGCAGATGCTGTGGCTCCCAAGTGAGAGATACATTAGAATTAAGCCCATTCACTAATAAAAAGAAAAATGTGCCCATTTAAAGGCAAAACCTGTTAGCAGGTCTTACAAGCAGCAACCAGCTATCAGGGGATAATGGCTTTATTTGTCATTATTATAGTGTATGGGAAATTGGTATTTTGCTTCAAATCTGGGATCTAATCCTGAACAATACCCTCTGCAGTCTTGGGGATTTTAAATAGAAGAAGTGTCAAATATTCAGAATGGGAATGGTGTGCGTTTTTGTGGCACTGCCAAGCAATTAACATGTCTTTATTAAACCATTTTTATGTCTTGTTAGTCAGTGAGATATAATTGCATGCTGCAGTCTCACAGGAGAACAGATATAAAAGACCCAGGCATTCTGTTTGGCTTACTTGAAGTGTTTCTAGTTCTGTATGCATGTCTCAAATGTGCAGTTCTGAAAGAAACACATTCTAGCAAACATGATTATATTAGGTTAGGTGAAAAAATTTAAAAAAAATTCTCAGTGTGTTATTCTCAGGAAATAATTTCCGAGGTCTCAGCGGTGTTTTCTGGATCAAAGCATATTACTGTCTGAAACGCTGAAGGTCAGTCAACAGGGGAAGCTGGTTGGTTAATGACAGGAAAGATGATGTTGAAGGGGTGGGGACAATTTCACGCTCCAGGTGAAATGACCAAGGAAGTGCAACACTAACACTGTGGCTTGCAAACAGATGTTTATTTATCCTGATATAGTACCAGATAATCATGTTTTAAAAAAAAAAAAAAAAATTATAACCAGTTTCTTTCTGTACAGTTTTTCTTCCCTCTTTTTTCATTCTTTCTTACCTATTATCTAGCTTTCCTTTGTTTTTGTAGAAGCAAAAGCATGAGAGATTACAGTAGCTGATATGAAGGAAACCTATTCTCCTGTACAAAATCTCAATGAATGCAGCTGAAACGTAATTGCCAGCTCACTGTACACTACGTGGTATTGATCTGCACAAGGTCCTCCTGAGATTTCACTGTTTACTCCACAAGCACACAGAACGATGCCAACAAACACCTTATTTTTAGTGCAGGCTGATTTTCCTTCCTTGCTATTTTGATGAGTCCTGTGCTGTGCTAGCTCAGCAGAACAACACACAATACAGTGTTAAGAGCCAACTTCTAAATGTCAGGCAAAAACAGCCTGGCTGATACACTCTCTGTATTCCAATTATTCAGCCGACATAGACAGACCCGCTGGACCCACGTCCACTGGCTTCAGTGGTAGAGTGATAGCGAATGCAAGTCTGGGATCCTATTATATCGCCATTGTAATGCACTGAAGATGCCTTAGCAGAACCATTGGCAGGCCACAGAAAGGGCTTCACAATGGATATCAAGGCTGTACAGTGGCCCTGAGAAGATTCACTGCGTTTACTGCATTCTTCAGTAGTGTTCGTTGCACACACAAAGAAGAAAGGCATTGCTGACACTCATTCATTCTTTTCATTATTGCACACTTCTAGCCTCGAGTTCTGCCAATTTCATAGCATCTTGAAATAAAGTCAGTTATTCCTGACGGATGTTTAGTCCTGAGCTTCTAAACCGCACACATCCTCTATGTTCCCTAATGACCCAGCTGAAAGCGATATGAAACTAAAATGTGGGATCGCAGTTTAAAAGAGACCTCTCCAAAATGCCCAAATATACAACAAAGGTAAAGTAATATGATTCTTGTAAACACTTCGGGACTAATATAAGATTTCATGATTTTAGGAACATACACTTCTTCATGCAAACGCAACCGGATTCTGTCTAACTGCATTCACTTAAACGTTATTTCAGATCAATTCAATTTTTGCCTTTGGATCATCCAACATGATCTAATTAAAAACACAAAGTACATTTGCCATGTTAAAAAAAAAAAGCAAAAAAAAAAACAACACCTTTTCATTAGGAGTTTGTTTGAGTGGGGACGCTGTGTTCAGGACAGATGCCACGTATTAACATTGTCTCTCTCAGCATCCTGGGAGAATTCGCCACCGCGGTGTGCTATCGGCGTTCCATCTGTTCTGAAGAGGCTGTCGGAGGAGAGCTTTGCTTTTGTCTTTCTTGTTTATTTAATGTTCTCAAATTTGTCATTCATTTAAACCTCCCACAAAGCCTCCCCTAGAGGCCTTTGTCTGTTTACTGTGGTTGGGATGTGGAAAAATACACCCCCAAAATTATTACGGCTATGATGTTCACAGTCAGTCGCAGGGCTTTTGCATTGCCGTTTTGATGCTATTTAGCGTGTTCAAGAGGGAGAAAAGATCTGTGTTGGTTCTCATTGCATTTCTCTATCTTTCACAGCAACCACAATCCCGAGATCTCAATCCAATTGAGCATGTATGGCAATGAACTTGACCTAACGCGTGCTCAATTGGACCATGAAACATTAGCTCAAACGGTGACCCAATCTGATACTGGGTGCAGGGCCCTAATGAAATGGTCAGGCAGTGTACAGTATATCTGTAATGCAGATTACACCCAGCACCACTGGGTAGACAAATCCGGTGGATTCTCATTAAAACAAACTCAGTTTCAACGAATTTCCTGAAACTATGAATTTTGCTCAGGCTCCCAGACCTCATCTCTAACCGTTAGGCCACACATGGTCCACTCCATCCCAAAGAGGAGAGCTTAATGGACACATCAGGACTCCGCTGCCTATTACATTTGATAGGAAATATATTGTGGTAGGTCCCTGACTGCCAGGTAAATGGACCCCCCTGCTGAGCAGAATTGGGGCAATTTTCAGGGGCCCGCAGTTTCCGAAATGTCACAAGTGAAATTGAAATCCTATACTTTCATTTCTCAGTTGCCAGACTGAAATTCTCTGTTTTTAATGGGAATAGCGTCACACAGGCAAGAGGCAAGGTGCCAACATTATTTCTCTGTTTTGTGATAGGTCTGTTTCAATTACAGTTCCAGACTAAACATGACGCACCTCCATTATATATATATAAAAAAAAAGAAAAACCCTTGTGTTAATGAACAGTAGACGCTTAATTGAAAATATAATTAAGAGAACCATTTTTTATGATAAACTTCAATTTGAGTGTGTTTTGAAGTTATGGCTGAATCGGTGCTGTGGTTTCTTTTTAATTAAATCCACCCCCAAGATCCTTGAAAAGTTAGCACCCAACACAAGTAGAAATTGCTTGCAGTAACCTGATCTGAACCCACATTAAGACGTATATATTTCCTTGTATGATTGCAGTAAAGATTTTATCAAATCTGTTTAGAGCACGAGAAGATTGTGAATCAACAAATTGTTATTTTTTTTAATTAAAGCTCCTCTGTAAGGAACAGCTTTGATCTATGAACAATCAGTAATGGTGCCATAGATGTGCTATAAAGGATATTAAACTCAAAATGAGTCAGTCATTAATAAAATAGCAAGTATTGTATAAACATGTAACTAAGGCATATAAAAACACACAGTGTATTGCCTACCGCGATTACACTGTTAGGAGGGAACAATGGCACCATGATCAACCAGGCTGGCACTGATTCCATGATTGATCCCTTCTAATTCTTTCAGGGAGTTTTGAGGGACTGGGAGAAGAAAAAGAAAATGCAATCTACACTACAGTGTATATTGCAGAACTATTTTTACTTTGCTCTTGGCATTGCACGGTTTTTCTCTCTCTTCTTTATTAATCCCACTGCAGTTTGCTAGTCGAGCAATCTGCTCATGTGTCACGGCCGGCTGTGTTCGTGCAACGCTTAATACGATCTTCCCTCTATCTGGGTATGGATTTTAATCTAGTTTGCTTCCCACGAGATAAATTATTATTATTATTATTTTTTTTTTGTTCTTTTTGTTTTATTGTCTGTTTTAGTACAGTTCTTATAGCTGCACCAGTGAACACTCGGTTCCATAAAAATACCACTAATGATCTGCAGTATGTTCAGCCAGCCTTTCACTAAATCTTCAATATCCAGCATTCCTGTAAACTGTTAGCTAACAAAACATTCTAATTTTTAAAGGTGTAGCATATTTTTATATATTATATTAAAATGCAATGAAGTAAATGGGAATGCCCCTTTTTAAAGTTTAAGGTATCAAAAAGAGAAACATACGGTAGTGTGCACGTTTACTAGAACACCTCATTGCTTCTGTAGTTTTGATTTGTTGTGCAAATGAAATCAAGCCACTGGAACTGAAAATCTTGGAACACTGTCAAAAAAAGGCAAATCAACGATTTGTCTAATTTTAAGTGATGACTTTAATAGGCCATGCCTGCAATTAATTAAAAAATAGTAAGGGAAAAGGAATACATAACCAAAAATGGTCAAATTGCATGAGACTTTTCAGAAGTTGTTTAAGATGCCTAGTTAAACCACAACATGGACTAACATTTTCACACATGAGTGCCTATTGTTTCTTTATCACTGATTACGGAATGGAATTTGGAATTCTCACACCCTGAGGTTTTCATGCAGGTGGGTATATAAAGGATATAAATCACAAGAGGTGTTCAGATGCATTTGCACACGACTGTATACAGTATACATTTCCTTCCAATCGTTTCTCCTTTAAGTCAGTTGGTTATGTCACTCCCATGTTTCCTAGCAACTAGTTCATACTGTCGATTATTATTATTATTATTATTATTATTATTATTTATTTCTTAGCAGACGCCCTTATCCAGGGCGACTTACAATCATAAGCAAATACATTTCAAGTATCACAGTACAAGTAATACAATTAAGAGTAAGATAAAGGATAAAGTAGAGGCTACTGTGTTAGCCTAATGTTAAGTGTCACTCAACCGTATCAGGCACTCAAAATAATCTACGACAAATATGCTGCGCTAAAAGAAGTATCAAAGAGCTCTCTTGTAACTTCACGGTTCGATAAGCAACAGGTCAGTTCGTTTGCAGTTAGGCCGCGTTGACAGGAAATTGTACCTGTGCTGCACTTCACCGTGTAAAGACTTCAATTCTCAATATTCAATACTTCATGGTTTTCAGAAGGCAGATAAGAAGTTATTTGCTTTTTTTTGTTATTTGTTTTTGGACTGTGTTAATACAACCCCACTTTACAACAGGAAACATGCATCTACTGTATTTACACCCCAAATCCAGCCTTGTTCTACCCCTGAAGCCGGTTGTGTCTGTGTGCGTGTGGGAGGGTGCAAAGCTAAGGGCAGAAGGTTAACACATTTCAGAGGCAGCTTATGCAAACGAACAATAAACGAGAAAAGAAATTCAAGCCAGCCGGTAAACAGGAACAAAGAGAAGGTCAATAAAAATGGAAATGAGCATGTTGTGTTGAGCACCGTCTCCTTCTGACATGTGGCGAGCTTCGCGGGGGAAAAGCGAGATCCGCATTTTCTGTTTCCAGCATGTCAAACATCTCAAAACAGAAGAATCCGAGCAGGGGGTCGGAGATTTCGCCCAGGCTCAGGATCACGCTGTGAGAGAGCCCATCTCTATTTAAATGAGATGCCTGCGATCTCCTTCTTTTTAGAACGAGCAGAGACCGGTAATCCGAGTTAACATTCCAATCCATTCCAAATGAGGTCATTTTCTAAATGACATTACAGTCTGGGGAAGGGGATAAACAAAATCTAAACAAAAACCAAACCAATGGAAGGCTTTTAACTTGCTGTAATTGCTTTTAATCTTACCAGTAACACATGCAGTAGCAGGGAGGGCGCGTATTAATAATTACTAGCTAATTAAAGTGTAAATAATTTAAAATACTATGGGTAACACTTTACATTAAACCTCTCTAATTACTGTGTATTTACATAGCTGTTACTCCGTAAATACATGTGTACTTACACATAATTACAATGCCGTTATGGATAGTTACAATGTACTTCATGTGCATATTTTTGCACCCCAACCCTTTTCTGATACAATTGTGTAGTTGCATATATTGTGCAAAAAGATGTACACATTAAGTACATTGTTACTATGCATAATAACATTTTAATTTTGTGTAAGTGCACATGTATTTATTAAGTACCGTAAAATAAGGTGTATAAGTCGCACCAGTGTATAAGTTGCCCCCTCTTTTTGAGACAACAATTTCAGGAAAAAGCCTATAAGTCACACCGGTGTATAAGGCGCTCCCCCCTTTTTAGGACCCCCTAAAAATACCTAGAAAATTGAGTTATACAAAGGTTTTTGCAGTAACTACAATGTTACCATAATATGTGCAGATGAATCTGCAGGAACTATTTAAATGAAGAAAACAACTCTTATGGACATATTCTACAAACTCTCAGTTACAGAGTTAAAGAAAAATATCATGTTCATGTTAACATGTGTTTCTCTCAAAACTGAGAAGGGAATAGAATTGCACTAGGACAGCTAGGATGTCTTGTATTGACTATAACTTTTAAAAGAACATCAGGACTTGCCTGTTTTGTGAACTTTTATTTTAAATGTGCTCACAAGTGTGAGTTAATTATTTTATAAATACTAAACTACTAATCCTATTAAGTTTAGTGACAGGTAACCAAGTTGGTTAATGGCTTGTATTGTGGTGCTTCCTGGGGTCTCAGCAGACAATTATACCGTGACAAAAGTGTATAAAAGTGTATCTAATGGATGTAATTAGGTTTTTTAGTACAATGTAGTGAAATTGCATAGAAACAACAGTACAGTAAATGCACACGGATATTAAACTGTGGAGGTTCTAACACAAGAATAAAAAGACAACGGGTGCAAAGTCTTTGTCTGAGTTTTTCTAATTTACATTTTTTAATTACAATTTAAGACATACACAGCAGACATAAGCGCTAATGACAATTTTTAATGAAAAAAAAAAAAATCCCCACAAATAAACCGAGCATTTATCAGCACACATTATCAGCAGCAGTAAACCGGATATGTGCTAAAATGATAATCGCTGTCGTTTCACAGGTAGAAAACTTCTCTCAAGCACTGTGTGGCGTTTGTGAAAGGGTAGCGTCATTTACAAGGCTGATGAATGGCAAGAAGCAGACCCAGAAAGAAAGCTGCAGTTTCAGCACTGATGCAGACTTTTATTAACATTAGAGAAACTCAAAATAAAAGGGTTAATTGATCCTCTATTAATCAGTTAAGCTCCAGCCACATTCTGCACAAGGATTCAACAGGGATGGAATTAACCCCGTCCCTGCCAAACTTAAATCCAAAAAATAATAAAACATGCACACAATTTACACGGGCGTGGCTTCCGCCCTGCCGCACCCTTATTAAAAGAAAATCCTGTATATTTTCAATCCAGGTATATTGTGATATGCTGTATAGTGTTGATATCATCATTTTTTACATATGACTTTCCCCATACATATATTTTAATATGTTTTCAATATGAGAAATATAATATACATTGAAAAATCTATTAAAAATGTCCTACACCAGTGGTTCCCAAACCAGTCCTGGGGACCCCCCGTGTCTGCTGGTTTTCATTCCAGCTGAGCTCTCAATTACTTAACTAGACCCTTAATTGAACTGATAATTTGCTGAATTAGACCTTTTTAATTGTTCTTAACAGCTCTTAACAGTTGCATATTTCAAGTTAGCAATAACATGTTATAAGTAACTTAAAAAGGTCTAATTAAGCAAATGATCAGTTCAATTAAGGGTCTAGTTAAATAATTGAGATCTCAGTTGGAATGAAAACCAGCAGGCACAGTATGTCCCCGGGACTGGGCTTGGGAGCCACTGTCCTACGCTATTGAAGTGCGTATTGGACAATTTTAAGACAGGGGGCTACCATACAGACAAGGTCAACTACCAAGATAGTGCCTGATAGCCCAGACTGTGTCTTTATTTTTTTTAAGTATACTGTTTCAAATCTCCAATTGTAAAGATCCATTTCCCATTTCATTCTTTTGCTCCTGTTCCGTTTAGAGACGTTCTATCTAAATGTTTTTCCACGCTCGTAAAACATTTCTAACGTGCAGTATTTGTCCCAATATCTTCAGGGTAATACACTGCTGTTGGAATGTTATTTCAATGGAAGCCTGGGCTGTATTTACAACACAGTGGTCATCAGCATATCCAACTTTGCTTCCCTCAGCACTAATATTCAAATAGAGACAGGAGCGAGAGATAGTAAGGTTGTACTTTAGTGAGGAAATGCAGAATCTGTCGATGGAAACTTCAGGAGAATGATTGCGGATGTCATTTGGAAAACACAGAGTGGGAAATTAGCTCCTTAATGAGGCTTCTCTGCCATAGATCTCCAGAACTCCCATTTCTCAGTTTCAATACACCTCTATGGCCTGGGGCTGTTTGTACTGCGTTGCTCTTTGTGAGGAGCTGTCTGCTCAATCCCTTTGTTCTCATGAACATTTTTCAGAGAGTTACCTCTGACAAACCCCAGCTGGGTAACATAGAGGAATGTGGTGCATTCAGGCAAACTATTCACAAGGGTCACATTTTAAAACAAGTGGTTGTTCAGAGTGATTTGAGGCTGAGGTTGTGGCGATACCCTTTTAATAGGATACACTGAATATCTATTTTAATAAACTTATAATAATAATAAACTGTATTTCTTAATATGTGGCTGAGGGGAAACATATAAATACTAAATAACGGGCCCAGGATAGAGCCTTCTGGGATACACCAGATGTTACTGACCCAACCTCAGAACTAAACCCGCCCACGGAGATGAATTGCTGGCGCCCTGTTAGATAAGAGTTAAACCATTTAAGAGCAGTGCCAGAGATACCAAATAAACACTCTAATCTGTGAAGAATCTCATGATTTACAGTGTCAAATGCAGCACTAAGATCCAAAAGAATTAATATTGATAAAGCACCTGAGTCTGCTACCATTAATAGATCATTAGTAACTTTGACAAGGGCAGTCTCAGTGCTGTGAAGATGCTGAAAACCAGATTGAAAAGGTTCATAAAGTTTGTTAGCAGAGAGGTGACAATTTAATTGCAGAGTGACAGCTCGTTCTAGCAAGAAAGGGCAGATTTGAAATAGGCCAAAAATTATTAAAATTATCCAAGGCCATATGTGTTTTTTTTAGGCACTCGCATGACTGCTGCAGTTTTAAAAGCTACTGGTACCACACCAGAACTCAGGGAATCATTTATGACAGGACTGAAAAAAGAGCAGAGGGAATAGGAATTGTGTTTCTAGACCTAATATACTGACCTTGATTTAAAGTACTGCTTCCATATATGCTTCAAATTGTCATCTGCTAGTGGATTGGGGGGTTTGTGTCTTATTTGTTGGTGTTGGTAGCTGCATGCCCACCTTTGCCAAGCCGTGTTTTAACGTAATCTTCAGGTTTGAACAACACCAGCGACGGGCCGATTATCTGATGAACAGGAGCGACGACACTGCTGTTGTTAAGAGCGCTAGTTTTTTGGCATTTTGCCATTAGGGGTGCAATATAAATAGTTATATTCTTACTCCTAGACATCCCAAAATATATCATTCAATTAATGCAATAGGAAAGTTTTTTTTTCTTTTTTTTTTTTTAATTGTATTTTACTTATATAGAGTTATTGTAATTCTCGACTCTTGGACAAAAAGCTTCTGGATCTGGGATCCGGTGCGATCCGGCACACGTTAACCTCTGCTCGGCACCATATTGCCTGTGTAGTTTGTCTATTTATCCTGGAGGTTAACCAATCAACACTTGTGCAGAATTTCAGTAAGTTCCATGGTGTTTAGTATTCAAAAACACATGCTAGTTGCAGGTGGCTAGCCTTTTTTTTTTTTTTACTGCAATCACCATGATTATTTGAATCACATTACATTTGTCTTCTTTAACAAGATTTACAGTCATCAAAATCTGTATACACCGCTGCCATCTTTACTTTCTAATGTATTGGTTTTTGATCGGTTCAGATTAAGTGGATAGACCCCATTGTCTCCACAATCTAAAAATGGGGACACAGCATTTGTTTAGCAATGCCGTATTTACCAGTGTTTCATTAGCGGTTGGCACGCGAAAGGTATTCTTCAATGCTAAATACAGTCAGCTGGCACTGTAACACAGAACAAATGCATACTTGAGTGCTTGCAGATGATTGTGAAGAGCTGTGCCTTGCCTTGCAGCCTCAGAGCTCCATATGCCCTTTACTGTGAGGCCAGATGGGAAGAGAAGGACTGGAGCATGATGCAGAGCGGGGAGTGGGGCAGGAGAGCAGAGCTCCTTTCCTCTCTCTCCTCCTTCATATATCCCGGGGCTGTAGATCCTCTATCCAAGCCCTGTGTTTTGTAGTTCAAAATATACCACTTAACCAGGACTGTCAAGCGAGAAAGCCGCAGGGTAGTCCTGGTGGAAGCATTCAAAGCAACTACAGGGGAGTTCCATTATCACCAAGGAACCTGTCATAGCAGTGCCATTATCCATAATCACTACAGTGTTATACTGCAATTGTTCACATGGTGTGGACAAAGAAGATCACCATTCCCTGAAACACAATGACAGTTTGCAGGAAATGCAGCAGTATAGAAACAGCAGGGTTAGTTAAAAGAGGTATAGTTGTTTACTTTCCATAAGCCAGTGCTACTGAGAGCTTGTTGGCTGTGCACCATTCCTGCTGCCCAGTAGTACACACCTGTGTTGAAGTCATCAAACAAGTTTATTGGAGGTTACTAGCTGAGAAGTACAAGTCATGGCCAGGCAAGCAAATTGCCTTTGGAATTTAAAAATGACCTGGTACTATTCATTATATATGAATAGAATTTCAGTTCAACAAGCTGCAATGTTTAACACATGCCCCAGGTGGCGTTGATGTACCCAGAGAAAAGTGCTCTGTGAAACAAAATGATGGCTTTTAACATTCAAACTGAAGACAAACCCGACCAATAGGGATTGCTGTGAGCCAAACCAACCTCAGCCAAAGTTTCTTCCTAGCTCACAAAGCTCCCTGTGTGTATACCACCATTTTTTAAAATTTTTTTACTACATCTGCTTTAATGAGCATGAGGTTATGAAATAAAAAAAAGCTGTCTGTGTTTACCATGTACAATATTAGTACCGCTATATAAAATGTAAATAATATTCTTATAAACTTTTATGAACCTTCCAAAATGAAATCGTTAAAATAAAGCACAGCTAATATCCTTTAGTGCGCTTGTAATTCTTATGTATATATTTTTAAGGGGTCTTGTAAACAGGCTGCCACTATTCCCAGGCTGCAGAACAGGCAAGCCTCGCTGAGAGCACACAGTTGGCTTGTTAGTGTTGACAATTCAAATGGAACTTGTTATAGGCTCGACTTGGGACAGCTGCCTGCAAAGACTTCATTTTTATGGAAAGATTTGCATTGTGAATTCAGTTATGTCAAGGAAATGAAGACGCACCAAACGTATGGCTTCATTTTATTTTCTGCAGAGCAGGTGGTGTGTTTGGAAGTGATTGCCATGCGTATGATACCCCTGCTGAGTTATCCAAAAACAGATTCCACCAGATTCTTATCATTAAAGACAGGGAGACCATATTCAGTTTGCTCTCAGGTTAATAATATACTAATCAGATGATCCTTGGCCATTTCGCCTGGAGACTGAAAGTGTTTCCATCCCGTCAGTAACCAACCAGCTGCTTTGCAGCCACTAAGATTATTTAACCCCGTGGACTGGGGACCTGGGAAGTGAAGCAACAACACATTTCCTGGAAGGGAAGGTTAGCAAACTGAGGACTTTCTTCCACCCAGTGTAATACCAAATGTTATGTGGTTTTCATTGATTTCTTTCAAAATTGCACATTTTGAGACCTATATAGTGAGTAAAAGTGCAAGACAGGAAAAAAATGAATGAAATGATTTTGTTAGCTTCAACCACACAGTTGACGTGTTTGGGGTTCTGAGACTTCTGCTGTGTAATCTTCCAGGAGTCCGACAACCCCCACTGATGTTGTGTGTTTTAAACCAAATTAAAACTGGCTTCTCACTGCCTGGCAGCGAGGGTGTGGGGTTAAACAGAAAACTTAACCTAACGAATTGAAAGCCTGTCATTACAAATGGAAGATCTTTGGCTGTACTTAACCCGCCCCTACAGTGAATCGTACAGCACTCCTGTGATGAATCCCAATGCAACCGGTCCTGTCTGCTGCGTTCTACTCGGAGCACAGTCTCTCCCTGAGGGGCTGCCTTTATTTTCTAATAAACTGCAGAACACTCCCGGAATACAGAACTCGAACAGTAGGGTTAGATTTCAGAAAGCGGTTTGGCATTTGAAAAGGCAAGGGAGGCGCTCTTGTGATGGAGGAAAACGTGGATCGCTTACCACGCCTGACAGCCTCTTGCTGACCGTTTCTTATATTAGATTTCTATTATGGAAGCTTCTGTGACGGAGGGTCTCAAGCATTGGGATATATCGAACTGTTTGTATGAATGTGGGTGTTTAACAGTCAGCTTGAAGATACCTCTCATTAGGGAAAGCGCTCTGCTAAAGTTCTCAATTCCTTTGGGGTACCGGCAGCTAACTTCTAGTTGTTTTACCAGGGTTCAAGCATCCCAATTATAGGAGCGCTCAGAGACACAGCTACTAAATTTACAAATAAATAATATTTAATTATAAAGTCAGAGTTGCAGGACTCCAGATGGTCACAAAGTGAATTCTAACAATAGGCTGCAATGGATCACTGCAACCACCAAAACTTGCAAAAATAGTACAGAAACAGTCACAGAAATGCTCACCATGTACACAGCTTGTTAGTAGCTCTGATCCAAATTCAAATAAAACATGAACAAAGCAGTATTTATAAATGAGCATGCACATGGTGTTATGTAAGTTTAAGACAACCTTAATTAAGTTGTTATTAAGGGTTATGAATACTTTATATTGTTAATTACTGTTAATACCAGGAGAGGAAATGTGAGAATGCATGCACCGTGCCGTCATCTGTACCTAGATAGTATAAAAATAATAATTAAGCATTTAGCAGTGACCCAGACTTTGTTAATATAAGCTTTTCAGGGATGTCATGTTTGAGTTAAAAAAAAAAAAATCAGCTGTGTTTGTTTTAGTTTTTTTTTTTTTAATGAAAGCAAGAAGGGACTAATTAAGTAAATTTCTTTCAAGTATTGACAGTACAGAAGGCACCAGAGCTGAACTTGATTCACAATAGTTTCACTGAACAAGTGGTGGCAGGAGTACTTCTGGGATAAAGAGATTCTGGAACACACTTTCCCATGGCTCTTAGCAAAAACATATAATATTCATCGTGGAATCATATTTAATCTACTTTTTTTTTTTTTTTTACATTTATTTGTGTTGTTTTCTGAATTTCAAACAATTGCAACAAAACCACCAGTTGGAGAAAAAGAAATACATTTGTGAGTTTTTGATTTGCTTCCTGAACTATAGCAGAGCTTGAAGGTGTGATTAATGACATCCTACAGCTGCAAGCAGTAGCACAAAAAAAGCCTGTTTTGCAAACAATGATATAGTAGGCTGCATGTTTCAGGGTGGAGAAAACTTGCATCAACAAGGCATTTTTCCTGATGAAATAAAGTGCACATAAGGCTACACCATTTTCATTCTACAACTGCAGATTGTAGTTTGGTTTTTCTACTGAATTCCAATAGAGAAGATTGCCGCAACAGTAGCTTAATCAATCCTTGCTCCTCAGTCATCAGAGCTGAATATAAATAGACCCTCCCAGGCAGACCCTGCAGCAGGACAGAGTCCTGAATTACCTCTGTTTGAAACGGCCTCCTGCTCATTCTGTGCTGACAAAATATGATGATGGGGACGGAAAGTTTATATTCGGGTTTCCTGGGCAACCCTTAAAGAGTTTTTACTCTCCCCTGTAGCTTTTTATAATGTTTGCAATCAATCTCAGTGGTTCTTATTGAAATACTGTGTGTGTCTTTTAAGTGCTTTTACCTGAGTTCATGAGCTGCTGTTCAGTTCTTGATGCTTGCCATTAGATAGAAGCAATGTAGGCTAGATCTGCCAAAGTGTCTTTATATTGAGAAGCCCCAGCACCCTTTACTGCACAACCATGTATTGCCATAATTACAATTGGATACTTTAAAATGAGCTGGCAACACTTTTTAAAATAAGGTTCATAATGAAATACCACAGGAAGAACACCTGAATATCTTCTGCACTTCCACAGATTTCTGAAGTAATTCATTTTGAATTCAGCCCCTGTTAATTCATGTGGATTTATCTCCCCGTATTCATGCCATGTTACTTTGTAATAAAATATGTTGATCACATGAATAAGGCATGCATTCATCCTTGAATGAACACTCCTCACAATCCCCTGGCGGGTGAGTAAGAAGGTATGAATTAGTGAAGAATGAACAGTGAATTCATTAGGGACGGACAGAGGGGAAAGGGGCACCTAAATGTTTTAAAATCGTGATGAATTCGCTGTTCACTAGATGGCGCTGGCTCTTTTACAAAGTCAATGCTGTTACTTCTGTGGCAGGCCAGTAAATCTGATGTAGTGGCTCCTGTGAAACACCTCAAGACAGTCAGACACACTCACAAAAAGAAATCACTTAGAATGTGATCATTAGAAAAAGCTACGGACACAGTCAAATAAGGAGAGAGAGTAAAAAAACGACATACTTTTTAATCTCAGTATTTGATGCCATGCAAGTATTGTAATGTAAGGTTTCAGTGGCTGCAGTTGGTCAGTACAGTATCCCTTGATTTTAACATGTAACTATTCCGCAGAACATTTCCACATAAACACATACAAGTCTGGCTGTCTGTCTGGCTCCAGAGTGCTTATCCTTGTCGTCTGTAGCACAGTGAAGCTACCGCATGTATGCAGCCTATTGTATCCAAAGGGCTGTAATTGGAAGTATCTGTGTTTTTCAGAGTTATAGCTTGAGCAGACAGGCCTGGTGCTTGACACAGGTACAGTTATTCATGTTAGCAAGCTTACTGACCTGATAAAGAGCTTTGCAATGCAACAGTAAGTGGGAACTAACAGTGAAAGCTCTGCTGACAGTTCTATAGGCATCTTCAGTTGGTAAAAACACCTTTCAGGAACGGTGGTGCTTAAACAGCCCATGTGGGGAGACTGTTCTCAGACAATGCAGAGAGATCAAGCTGGGGTTAGCCGGCAGTAGACGTTGCCTGAAACACCTGTCCTAGGAAGACGATGCTTTTTAATTTGTATTGCCTTTTCACACGCACTGATGTATTTGTAATGCAAATCCCTGACATGTATTCGATCTGTATATAACATCCGGACAGTATCTGACTGTTCCAGTGCAGGTTTCATCATGATGGTCAAAACAGCAGATCTGATAAAAAGCTTGGCCAGACCCTGTGCAGAAATCGTGTGCAGTTTTAGAATTGATTCCTGCATGGGCCGTTCAGTCAGGACAGCGATGGGGAAAAACAGCATTTTCATAGAGAATAACAGCTCGGTTTGCTGTGCGGGTCACTTGATGCCGAAATCGTGAAACTTACTTAGCTTTACATTGTGACTTTGCTCCAGATTGGCCAACTTCCCTCAGGTAACTCACTCAATGATGTCCTGGCTACACCCAGAGGCCAGCACCCTGTAGTTGTAATAGATGTTTATATTGTTTTGTAATACGTGTGACGTTCCATATGTGCCGGTACACAAAGAGTTAAGTAGCTGTGGGTTAAATGAAGGATGCATTATGAGAGGTGCACACTCGAATGAATCGTCTGATTATAGTGCTTCAGTCAAAAGCTTGCTCCGGCTCACAGTGCAATGCAGTGCCGGCTTCGCTGCTGCATTTAAAATGACTGCTGTTTCAAGGTTACTTAAGCGATAAATTATGTTATATGCTTAGGGTACCAGCCAATAACACCCACCAGTGATTCGCGATGCCTTTAAATGTATTTAGTGTGAGCGGATGTTCTCTCTCCCTCTCTCTCTCTCTCTCTCTCTCTCTCTCTCTCTCTCTCTCTAACCCACTCCCTTCTCACGATATGTTTATTTTATTTTTAGAAAAGAAGGGAACTTGCATTAACAAAGGGAGGGTGCTAATTAGTTCGTTTGATATTTGAAATCCCATTATTGGTCTATGGAGCTAAAGAATATCGTTGATGTGACTAATGCAAGGACAGTTTTATATAGTTTGTTTAAATGTTACTTTAAGTTAGAATGCAAAAGCAGATTTATAATTGTTTTAACATTTGCAGTACCGAGTTGCCTATGGCTTTTTAATGTGGCTTAGCTCGATGTACAGTACTTCCCAGTGAAACCCCATGCATACCTGTTCTTTACTATGCTTTAACCGTGACACACTGCAGTAAATGTATATACAGTTAAGTTTGAATGTCCCCGTATTTTTAGCCATTCCAAACCCTGATATATGTTTGTCTAGCGAGGGACTCTTATACGTAAGGACAAACTATAAAAATGTAAGTTCAGTAACAGAATGTTTTGAATTAAAGGTAAGAAGGAAGATGATTTTGTAAACACCTTTTAAATGGTGATGTACACTTGCGTCCAGCAGGTGGCGGTGTAGAGCTCCAAATTGCTCCAGGGAGACCCAGGGTGAGGCCACATGGCAGGTGAAAGCAATGGAGGATGAGTGGCACGATTCTCAGGCTGTAGCTGACACTTAGTGTATTAACTGCACAGTATGGGCCTCGCACATCTCTTCTAGAATCAAGATAACATTGAAAACAGCAGAATGCAGTGTAGTGTTTTTCTGGCTTACAAAAAATGGGTAACACTTTCCATTGTGTCTCTTAATACTGTGTATTTACAGAGTAAGTGCATGTGTAGGTAGGTACACATCATTACAATGTTATTATGCATAGTTACAATGTACTTAACATGTACATCTTTTTGCACTACCCCGAATGTATGTATGCATGTATATATTATATGTATGTGTTTGTGGGTGTATACATTATTAGGTGTTATATGCAGATTGTGCATTGTTCAAAGGTTGTTAATAATAATAATAATAATAATAATAATAATAATAATAATAATAATAATAATAATAATAATAATAATAATATTGTCGAGGCCTCCGTAGGATAGAATATTTTTCCTTCACTTGTTTGTTTGCCACAAATCTTTGCAACAGAAAAAAAAAACTGCGGCTTGGGCTTATCTCTCTGCAACACATGAGAATAATGTTGAAATGCACTGAATAGCTTTCCTCCAAACTGTCTCGGCTCCGAGGACAGTACAGGGAGTGGAGGCAGCTCCATTGTTACAAAAAGGTTTTTGCCTTCTAAAAAAAATAACTGATTAACCTACTGCTTTCACCATGGACAATACAATGCAATCACACTTTGGTATAGGGCTTGCATATGGTAGATTACTACAAAGACTTCTGGCCCGAAACGTTTGTCAGAGAAGAAATTGTTTTAGTTTCACCACTTGTCGAATGTTGACATCTTGAATTTGCCATGGCTGATTCTGTGGATGGTTCGCTATGTCCTCCAGTGCAAGGCAGTATGATTAAACTGCCCAGAAGCCCATCCCTTACTGTCGCTTCCTCCAGTATACTTGTGTTGTTCTGGGCCATTAGTCAAACATAACAGCTACTCACCCCTCCTTGGCTTGTGTTGTGGGAAGTTTCTCCTCGATAGGTAATATTACAGGGTTCTTAATGAAAACTAAAGCTCGTGTTGAAACAGAAGAGGGCTATTTGCAAGCAGTTATACAACCTGTTGGGAAACTTGTTGCAAATCGACACAACAACGTCCACAGCTCATCACAGCAAAATCTGGCAAATCGTGACTCAGTCAGTAATTGCGACTGGTAACCGCGGCCCAGATTGAAAAACACGATTAGGCAAATGACATCTCCGTGCTGAACTCAGGATGAATCATTGCAGACATGCTTATTGTATTAATCTGTTTATTTGGGGAGGTTTTATATTTCTGCATTCTGATGTCAGGTTAGTGTGACACAGATGTTTCCACGCAGAAATGAAATAAGATTAAGGCAATTTAGGGCTAATTTAGTTTCTAACTGTCCCCTCCATTTCTGTGATTACCGTTTAAGCAGTAATATAAACTGAGGCATACGCCAATACAGTACCTGCTAGATTAAACAGAACGTGTACCTCTAGAACTGCTAAATAAATGAATTGATACAGATAAAAGGGTTATGTATCTCTTTCAAATCATGTTCACTCACCACACCAATCCCCACCACAGCCCAGGAGAACTGAAGGTCGGTGGGGGTCCTGTGATCCCACGATCAAGCCAATTACCTCTTTACACCCAGGAGGTCTGTCGGGGATGCTGACAAGCTACTGGTCCCTGGAGAAGAAGTAATTTGTGAACAATTTAGTCTCCCTAACCTGTGTTTTTTTTTTTTTCCATTGACTTGAGATTTGCATGCATGTTCAGCTGTTCGTTTTTGCTTTTGTCAGCTTTATTTGATATCAGATCCATTTTCACCAGAATAACTGATTGATTGGCATTAAGTGTACTTGGTTGACGTCAGCTGATTTTTGTTATGACCGCCTCCTGTCATACCCAGCGATTATCTGGAATGGTGACTGATTATTCATATCTAATTACCCGGTGCTTGCCAAGGTTGCAGGCCTCTGATTGGTTAAGACAGAGGGAGTGTAATAACTTGATTGAACTCCTTATGCATTTACAAACCCTGAGAGAGTCTTGGCTATCTGGAGATGCATGTTTTCCTTCACTCACATTCTGTTATATAGAAGCATATCATTCTAACAACTGCATCAGCAACAGGATTATCTTTATTTGCATATTTCTTAATTTTTTGGTATACATGTTTAACAGGGTCAGTTGTTGTTCAGTGTGCATATTAACTGGACTCAGGAAAGGGCTCATTTTCAGCGTTGTTTAGAACACTTACATTCCATGTGGGAATGTGGATGAATGCAGTACAATGTGGGTCTTGATGGGGGGCTGATCACTTATTGAAGTGGTTTACCTGAGGCAGGTGTGTATGCAAGGCTGCACCTGGTCTGTCTGTTCAGTCCTGTAGAGACTAGGCTTAAGAAGGAGCTCCAGTGGGCTGCTGCCAAAAGCAACCAAGACTGCCGATTTTTGTTATTGTTTGTTTTAATAATCATTTGTTTTGCTTTTGTTCTTGTTCAATAAAAGTGCTTAGTCGCATCGCTATTTCAATGGCTACCTGATTTCCTGCCTCTTTGTTTGACCGCTAGCACCTAACCCTGATATCTGGAAAGCAATCTCCCATTACATTTTCCGGGGATTACCCAGTTATTCCAATGTAATTGCATGGCTGTTCATGCCCCTTGTAATATAAAGAGTTGCTTGAGTAGCGAGGTTTGTGGCCCCATCCTAGACTCCAGGTTGGGCCTCTACTGCACAGGTAATTGCAATATTAATAATCTCAAGAATCCTGTCAATGGAACAGCAGGTATTAATGGTTGCTGTCTTATGTCTGCAGCAAAGAGAGATTGAATGGAGCAGCTGTGAGTCTGTCTGCCATGAGCTGCTCAGGTCAGCGCTGCTTCTGTGTCTAGTTAGCAAGGCTCTGTTTCTTGTCAGTTTTGAGGGAAAAAAAACAAACTTCTTGCACAAAATGACAATGTCATACAACCATACTTACCAGGACACACACAGGCCAACTCAACCTGACACTTTGGATAGATTTCACTTTACATGACGCGTCTCTTATTACTGTGTATTTACACTGTGGTTACTTAGTGAATGCATGTGCGCTTACACATAATTACAATGTTGTTGTGCATAGTTACAGTGCGCTTCATGTGTAGCGTGATTTAAAAACCCTGTTTTCACAGCTCACAGATTGGCTCTGAAATGGAAGTCAAGCAGAATTGTTTCCTCTAGTTTTATATATCAGTTTAAAATTTTCGTTCATGGTATTTTTTCATTACATGTATGGGTGTGTATTTGCAGCCGTGGCATACCGGCCTTCTTGCTGTGCTCTTTGATGCAGTGGCCCTTCAGTACTTTGGAAACAGCAGCAGCTTTTGTCTTTTAGTTTTGTAAGAAGCTTTTAAAACAGCAAGCAATGAAATGCCAAACTGCATTAACTTTACCAGGTGAAGGGCCGCTCTATTGCGAAACATTCCCTCAACGAAACCCATATAAAAACATGAGCTTCTCTCCACTCGGGTCCATTAACCAGCTTCTAGCTTTCTAAATGTAGAGGGAATAAAACGGCAGAACACCAAGGGAACAGCGTGGCAGCAATGGTAAACAATACAACAGTTACTGGGAGAAAAAAAAAATAAAATCTATCTGGCTGCCATGTAGTAATCTGCAATACTTATCAGCAGTGCGGTTGTGGTAAACTTCTGTGAAATCAGATACGCCACTAAGTACAGCTTTATTCACAGATTGTTTTACAAATGTGTTTATTTGGTGTTTGCTGTAAGATACATACATAAAATACACTCAGACATTGAATGTAAAGGGTCAGCAAATGTGCTTTACATTGTAGATAACAGTGTTTCAACATAAAGCTTTCACAATCAGGAAGAACTTACACGCATGCTGTACAAGCTATCTATCTATATCTATCTATATCTATCTATCTATCTATCTATCTATCTATCTATCTATCTATCTATCTATCTATCTATCTATCTATATATCTATATATATATATATATATATATATATATATATATATATATAGGGCTGTCATCTGATAGCAGTCCAATGTTTTCTGTGGCAGTGTTTGCATTAAACATTGATAGATAGCAGTTGAATAATGCAGTGCATTGATGGAAAAGCTTTTAATGTTGCCTATAAAAGTCATGTTTGTAGGAGATTTCTGTCAGTTTATTTATCGGCGGGTGCCTCAACCTTTTCTGTCTGCAGCAACTCAAGTGTTAGAAATCCTCCGTACTCATTATCAGTGCAGCATCCGGACACTGGCTCACAACAACAGCACCAAAAACTGGAAACAGGGTCTTATCAGAGGTTACAGCTCGCTGGTTAGAAACAGGTTTTAGAAATATTAAAGAACCTTAAGAAAATCAATGAGAAAGGGTTGTCTTTCGCTGATCTACTGAAACAGTCCACACAGCAGGCCAGCACTCTAACCACTGAGCTACTCAAACCCACTACCGTCCACACAGCAGCACAGCATTCTAACCACTGAGCTACTCAAACCCACTACTGTCCACACAGCAACCCAGCATTCTAACCACTGAGCTACTCAAACCCACTGCCCTAATGCCTTCGCCAGTGTCTCTCCAGTCTGTGCATCCCACTCCCTTTAGAAAGACGCAAAGGAAGGATGATCCTGTTTCCCTCTGCCTTGAAGGGCTGAAAACAAAGAGGTGTTAAGTGACGCCATATCCCCTCAGCATGGATCCTGTCCCTTCTCATTGGCACTGAGCAGGACGAGAATAAACGATGCTTGGCAGCATCGCCTGGTAATAAATCTAGCGGGGAGCGCTAACTAAAAACCACACGTGTCACTCCGGATTTCTCTCCCCGGGCCGTCAGGAACCTGACAATTTATCTGAGCCAACAGCCTCTCAGAGAAATAAAAAGCATTTTAAAAGAACAAGGGATTGGAAGGGGTGGCAGTGGACGGTATTATATTAGCACAGGCGGCCACTGCAACACTAAATTCCCACTCACCAGGCAGCTAATCAGGATAAAGAATAGAAGCTCTCATCTAAAGAGAATTAAAAAAATCAAGAGTGTGTGAGGGGGAAAAGGGTTATCGTCTGTCTGAGGTCTTTGTTTATTCTGTCTATTGATCGTAGATGGATGGTTTAATCTGAGGAAGGTAAACCACATTCCAGCCTCTCTGATTACTGTGTATTTACATAGTAGTTACTTAGCAAATACATGTGTACTTACACATAATTACTATGCTATTATGCAAAACGGGTGAAATAATGTCTACCACCTAACTGTTGGTGTCTTGTGTTCTGGGGCCCTCATTTGCTACCAAAAATACATTATTATGTCAAGGATGCTGACTGCTATATTCTGTGGATATTGCAGGATGTGAATCGGTGGTTGTGAAACAGTTAAGGATAACTGGGAAATGCATTCTGTACTGTGCTGTACAAAGGGTACGTGGATGAAAGGGGCTGAGTTGGTCTTAAATCTGGGTTGGTGAAACGGAGGGCAGAGGAAGCCATTTGACTTCGGCCAGCTTGTGGTCAACCGCTGTATCCTTCCAGATAGATTTTCTCCTCTCTTAGCAAGTCAAAAGGTTTCAATTAGACGGTTTGGTCTCTGGCTTTTCTAATGGCAGTCATCATCAGAGCATTGAATTCTTCATGTGTGTAAAGCGTGAGAGTTAATGGGCTTGGAGTGCCCCTGAGGAGAGTGGCTTAGATGATTGTTCCTCATAAAGAAATTAAATTATTTCCTGACTGCAGGCTGGTGACAGTGTGGTCCGGCGAGGGCAGCCTGTAGCAGGAAGCCAATCTGACAGGGAACGTCAATCTGCGATCAGTAATGCCTTCGGTGCTGTAAGCAAGCAGTATCGGTAAAACAGGGAGATTTTATAGTGGAGGAAATTGTATCTTGTGCACTGTGTGGCTTTTTTCCAAGACTGTTCTGTTTAGCCAACGCTGCAATTTGGAGTCCAGCGCTTTTCCTAACCTGCCAGACTGCAGCCCAGCAATATAACCACTGAGCTATTCAAACCCACTAATTTACACTCTGCAGCCCAGAACTCTAACCACTAAGCTACTCAAACCTGCTACTCTGCAGTGTTTTAAATATATATATATATCATCATTCCAAATACTTGCCGTATTTAAAGCCCTGTATCGACAGAACTTTGTTAGTCTAATAGAATGCAGTTTTTTTTTTTCTTTTGTACTCGTCAACAGCTCAAGATCAAAGGCAGTGGTTGCAAGCTTCAGGGCTTAAATTAGATTCATGCCTTCTTCAGAGAACAGAGGATCGCTAGGGCGAAATCTTTAGGTCAAACTCGGCTCCATGTACAAAATACCTTTGCCATGTGCCTGAATTTAACTCCTAGCTTCTCGTCAGGACGTAACCTTCATCGAAGACGTCCTTCCTGTGCTGTGATTAATAGCTTTATCTTCTACGTGGCATCAGGCAATGGCAGATAAAATAGGTGGCACAGCGAGTTTACACACCTGACTTTCACCTGCGGAGGCCTGGGTTCAAATCTGACTCAGTGAACCACAGATCAGGTTACTGGGCAGCACGGTTCCTTTACAAGGCTTTGGGAACATGCATGACTCCAGGAGGATGTGCATATAAACTGAACCTCACGAAGAGATAAGGGGGTAACGTACTGGGCCAGCAGTGCCTGAGCTGTACAATACATGACGTCTTGAGTTAGCAAGGTTTTTGCAGGTATAGTAAGGGTCCTAAGTGGTAGACGTTGAAGTGTCTGTGTTACTATCTATGTTATTACCCCTCTGAGCAGTATATATTTGTTAGCTCAGATTGACTGATCAGGATTGCTTCTCTATTTCAAAAAAAGCATGACTCATGAAGCGCTTTCACTGATAGCTTCAGCTGAATAAAACTCATTTTTGCAATTTGTGTGCTGTGACTAAGAGTATTTGAAGTTCTGAATGGGTAATGCATGAAATTCATCAACTTTATAGTGCAGCGAATACATTTTGGTTCCTTGCGGAAACATCCATAATTATCTAAATACTGTAAGCTTGGATAATGAAAGGAACCATCAAGCTCAGTGCACATTTCCTATGGTGTTGTAAGGCTTTAGATATTAGCTACAGAACTGTCATTTGCATTTGAATAATTCACAGAATGTTGTCGCGTCGACTGTGAATGAAACCGCTCGTCCGCAGCTGTAAGAAGAAAAAAAAAGAATGATGTGAGGGGTTCTGATTCCGTCTTTGTTTCTTTTTCACTTCATTTTATTAACAGTAAGATAAACGCATATGATTTGTAGTGTATGCTTTAATGAAAACTGTTTTTCACATCAAGGCAAATGGAATCTCAGATATTTAAAGTACGTATAATATATAAAAGTATAAAGTCTGAGGACCAACTCCGCCCAACGCAATTCTCGGCAGATTTCGACCACCAGTTTCCTGGCCACCTTATTGACAGTGTTATGACAGGTCATTCTCTATTCGTCTTTCAGCCTCTATAGAAGCATATCCACAAATAAGAAAATGCACATACCGATGCATGTACATAGCAATTCAAAATGTGAATTCGACTTTTTGTTGTTGTTGTAGTTGGCAGAATATATCGTACCCTGCTGAATTATTAAGCAGAATCTTTTTTTTTTTTTTTTTTTTTTTTTGATACGCCTGTCATTTTGAGTGAATTGTAAGTCGAAATTCTTGGCTCAGGACAAACCGTCAATGAAATTTAATTTCTCAAAGGGTTTATTCTAATAAACAAAACAAAAAAAAGTGCTGTAAAAGCAAAATTCACTTTCATCAAAACAAATGAAGTTTTGGCTTGATGACATTAATTTGAGTCTGTCTCCATTAAGGGAATTTACAGCAGGCATACACAGAGGGGACATTGTGCCACAATTATGGAAATATTGCTGTAGAACACACTGTTTGGTATACAATAGAGCACTATGTTAGCATTCTGAAACAAACCTTAACCCTTTAATGCCCATTTCTGCATCACATCTGATGCAATGCTTAGCCACCCCTCTATATTCTTATTTTTTAAATCCAGCCTCACAAGCCAGATTTTTTCAAGTGTATTACATTACATGTTGCCGGATACAATTTAGTAGTAAACCGTTTTAATTCTCGCGCTACTGACAAAATGTGCCAAGATAAGAGGCACAGCAAGAGGGCAGAGCAGCGTCTATTGAGTGGGCTTCTGATCTACTGTGCCCTCTAGTGGTGGTATATCAGATTGCATTCAGCGCCGTGTTCTGTATATTTTACTAAGAATTCTGCTGTATATGAAATGTATCTGGCATGCCAGATCTGTTCAGTCACCGAGGGAGTTCTGCGCTGCCTATGGAGTAAATCAATATATATGTTTGAATGGAGGTATAACTGCAGTGGACAAGAATGGAAAACATTTTTTTTTTTTTTGCATGTACACAAAAGGTTTCAATGATTCAAAATTACTTTGTAGATCATTACATCATGAACTATGTAGTACATGACATCACAAACACATTAATAGATTTCAATAGAAATAAGTGAGTGTAGTTACCATGGCAGCAAAAGCCTATAGGTGCCTCCTCTGTTTGTTGCATTTGAAGTAGTATAAAGCACATTATACCCTATTGTTTTAGACAGGTGGTTTATTAAACCCTGGCACCTCATTAAACCACTACAAATTAAGTACAAAACACTGAAACAACTTGTTCTGGTAATGAAGCAAAAAGAATTCAGTTGTGTTTTTATTAGCCCTTGAGCTATAAAGTTGTGAAACCTTCATTTGTTAAAGAATGCATGCGTGTACACCGAATTCCTCTTGAAACCACTGGCCTGTAAGCCTGGTATCGTAACCAATGACAGTCTAGACTACAGGGGTCGCTGGTGCGCGGTGAGCCGAGGACACCCTGGCCAACCTAAGCCGCCCCCTAGGAGCTCCCGTCCACAGTCGGCAGTGGAATAGCCTGGACTCGAACCGGCAACGTCCAGGCTGTAGGGCGCATCCTGCACTCCACGCGGACCGCCTTTACCCCATTGCCAAAGGGGACTGGATGCATATCAAACTGGCACCACTCTTTCTAAATGCCACCAACGAGTTACGATTAGCCGCAGTCTGCAAGCCGTAATTAAAAACTTTAATTCTCCTGCCAAAATGTTTGAGGCCTGCCCTGCTTCCAAAATTCCCGTGTTTTTCTAGGCATTATAAATAGGATTTTTGAGCAGGCGTGTCTTCTTGTGATTTTTTTTTTTTCTCAATGAAAACCAAGTCAAGGGTTCCCAAAGTGTATATGCTGGATTTCTTTTTTTTTTTTTTTTGTAGTTCGGGTTAAATGCAGTCATTTTCAGTGTAAAAAAAGAGGAGATACTTGTTAAATGTGTAATGCTCAGTGCACAAGGTTCCACATTTTGAATCTGCTTTTTTCTTTTGTTTAAATTAGATTTGCAAGGAATCTAAAGATATGCAGCAATAGCAAGGGAGACCAGTGATACTGCTAGTGCTGATAAGAGGTAAGAACATGGATTTCAAAGCCCTGTGCAATGGTTCTGAAAGGATTTGTATTGTGCAGCGTAATCAAATAAGGATTTTGGAGCTGCTGGAAACAGATGTCAAGTGGTTAAAATCAAGCGTCAGAAATCTGGTTTGCTTGCGTCTTCTGAGCTAGGCACGCTCCTAATCCCTTGCACCTACTGGTTTTTGATTTCTCAATATTGGCAAGTAATTGCAGAGCAATTAGAAGCTAACTCTGAAAAGGGTAATTGGCTTCATTAGAGAAGTGTCACAAAGCAGTGGGTGCACGGTGGTTCTGTGATGGTTAGCAGTGGGTGGCTGTGGCTCAATTGCCCAAACTTTCTCTTCTGGGTCAGTTTGAATGGCACTCCCTGGCACAAGCTGGGGGAGACTATTGCAAGCTTCATCCCACAAGCATGCTGTGCACTGGGAGGCATTGTAATCTTATTCTTTAGATGAGACGTAAGACTGTAATTCTGTCTGTTTTGTGTACAGTAAAGATCCCTTTGAACCCCAGCTAAAGGAATCTATTGCCCTACTATAACAAAACCACTGTGATATTTCAATTATTATTATTATTATTATTATTATTATTATTATTATTATTATTATTATTATTATTGCTACACTTGCTTGCAATCTAATAGTGGTCTTTAATACAGGTGATATAACATTTGGGTAAATACACATTAAGTGTCTCTAATTGCTGTGTATTTACGTAGCAGTTACTTAGTAAATACATGTGTACGTACACATAATTACAATGTTATTATGCATAGTTACAATGTACTTAATGTGTAAATCTTTTTGCACTAAAGTAAATGAAAGAAAATGTTTAGGGTTCGGGTTAGTGGGATTAGGGTTAGGTTCAGAGTTAGGATTAGGATTAGGGTTATATCCTGCAGAAAATGTATACATTAAGTGCATTGTAACTGCATATTAACATTGTAATGATGTGTAAGGTACACATGCATTTACTAAGTGACCACTATGTAAATACACAGCAATTAGAGACACTTAATATAAAGTGTTACCTTTAGATCCCCCTTTATAACACATTACTAGCTGTGGGAGTCATGCTTGATTACGCTATATTGCACTACACCTTTATAACAGCACTCCATGCTGCAGCAGCCATTAATATGAGTCTTATTTATTCAATCTTTACTTCCTGCAGTTAAAGCCCTAATGCAGAGACACTGGATGGAATATGTATTTACAGTGAAGCCGATTTTAATTTAAAGATGACTTACTGTACAATCTAGTTTACACACCTTGCATTGTAGATAGAAGGTTTGTATTCAATGAAATCCCAGTATACTGTTACATTTTACTGCATCTTACATGCCATAGTTTTTGTTTCCTATTTTAACCCCTTGGGTGCTTGGTGTTAGTTTTCTCTGTGCAATGGTTTAAAAATATCTCCTCTATGTATGTTTTGCGATTTATAAAATGAATTCACCATTCTCCAATATTTAGGTAGTCCAAGATGAATGCTAAGCAGGGTCTGTGAAATCAGTTGAATGTGTATATGACCTAAACCCAAGCCTAGTACTGTGCATTAACCCACTGCACCACAACCTTAATCTTCTGCCTGCACGTATATGTTTTTCTGCAGATTTTACATCATTTTCTAGTGTCCTTTTCATTAGACGCTCATTAGGTCACTCCCACCATCAGTGAGAGCTGGAGAGATTGAGTTTTGCCAGCCTGCAGTCCTATCTGGGACTGAGTCCCAATCGAAACTGATTTGATCTCAGTCTGTTGCTTGTGGAAAGCCTTATTTTCAAATCTCTTTCAAGTTAATCCCAGTAACAGATACACCAAAACCACTTCCTATACTTCAGCCACTGGGGGGTACAGTAGAGGTCTCCCCTTCAACTACTGGCCAGGTCTGACCTCACTTAGCTTCTGAGATCTGACAGTGGGATGGCTACGGATTATAATTATCTTGAACTGTATAGGTAGTTTGATTAGGAGCTTATCTCCTCCAGTTCAGAACCTTCTCTAAGAAATATTCCATGCCTGCTGGCCAGTAGCCAAGTCCCAGTGCCTGTTATCGTTGTAGAGCAAGCCATAGTTTATAAGCACCTGAATAGAGAACATCAAATTAATCCACTAAAAGCCTTTTAGCAATATTGCCTGACATTTCAGACCTGGCTCTGAATGCCTCCCATCGTTTAATGTAATCAGAAATTTAATTCAGGCAGAGGGCTGTCCGTTTTATGAATGAATTCCTCCACCAGTTCCAGCACAGTAAGTTCCTGTCTGTCGCTCGAGTGGCGAGCTTGCTGAGTCATTCTCCCGGCAGCCCCAGCCTCAGTGTTCTTCTTGGAAGGACGACCTCCGGACCTTTTATGAATTTGATTTAATCGACAGTAATTTCTTTGGAGGTATTACTCATCTCGGATTTGCATGAAGGAGAAAGACGAAAGGGAGATTAACGGTCCTGGAGTCAAGCGCCCGCATTCATCTTGTATCCAGTAGCGAGACTCAAACTTCCTGTGTCTGGTATGAGTCATATGCAGGTCAGGTGGTCAGTACTGACCTATGACAACGTCTACGTCACAGTTAAAAAGATGCCCATCTTGTTTGCAGCCCTTCAGAGTGGTTCTGTGGCTCCAATATTGATACATATGCCCAGCTGTCCCTGAATCACAAAAGGCATAAAGCTCCCTAACTACAAAATGAATACATCTCACTTGAACAACTCAGAAGGACGGCAAAGATCAGAAGAGGAGGTGACAGTGGGGAGCAAATGACAGAAATACAAGTGTGCTTTTGATATATGTCTCTCTGATGTCAGGGTACTGCAATGTCTTACAAGCACAGTGATGCACAAACTCTGGAACATTTCCCAAACAGCATGACATCATCATTATCATATCTCACTGTGTTTTTTTTTCCACAGCCTAAACTCAGAATTCCAATTAATCTGGCTCCATCTCCCTAAAGCAGCGCTACTGCATTGCGTTTAAAGCCCATTAATAAATAAGTGACCTGTTGTATAAATAGAATCCACGACGGTTTTTAGTTTAGTCATCCTCCACTTGGTATAAGATGTGGATAAAACCACTTGGAATTCTAAGCCTGTTGTAACCCTTGGAGAGAATTGGGTTATCAAACTTAAACCTGCCATGAATCTGGCTCTGTGAAGCCTAACGTCGGGGATATCTAGCAGACGGGACATTTTTCATTCAGCAGCTGCATCTTGTGTTATTTACAGCGTTGTGACCTTTGTCATCCCTTGCATTTCGTAAGCTTCACATCCAAAGCCACCCCTGCACGTGTCTCTGCCACATTGCCCTGCCGATCAAAGCACTTGCAGGGGTTTGAGGCATCGCCGTGCATGTCAGCCTAACTGGCTGGCCTCCGGCTGCTTTGATTCCTTTATGTTTGCAGCCCACTGTAGGTATCAAGGCCATTTGCTGCCTGAAGGGTTCTGTTAATAACCTCCCACCTGAGCTCACAATTCCCCTGGCTGCTGGAAATCATTACATGGGGAGAGCTCGTCTGTCCTACAAGGAAAACACTTTTTGATCTTCCTGCTTTGTACAACACCTACTTAATAGGTCGTTCAAAATCTGTGAAACACAGTCATTTGTTGATAGGACCAACGCAAGATTTCAACCGAAGCCTAGTACATTAACTCTCTACAAAAAAAAAAAGAAATTCCAAAAAGGTCTGGTCACACACTGCCAATGCTTCATCCTCACTCCACTACAGAAAATGGCTGTCCCAAACTATAACCATTATTCAGAGGCAGCCCCTTGGCCACCAATCCATCTTACTTTTCAGAAATGCATTTCCACAGTTACTAGCTTGGAACGTCCTAATCTAATGGACCAAAGTGACAAGTGCGTTTGCGACAATTTATGGCAACACGTAAATGCTTTTAGTTTTTTCTTCTTTTTTTTTTTTTGTAGGCCATTTTGACCAATTAAACCCACTGGCAATCTATAATCCTATTAAGGGTTTTATGACAGACCTCCTGTGCCAGACAGAGGAAAAGACTCATCATCTAAAGCAGCAGTAGAAGCTCCAGATGGAACACAGCACAGAGCGAGAGCTATCTTTCTCACTCAGCAGCCTGTTTATGAATTATTCCAAAGAGCCGAGCCCTCTCTCCGGCTATGGGAAAGTGAAAGAAGCAATCCTTGTATGTTTACGACCTTTCGTGACAAGACGTTATCGACTGCATAAGAGTGTGAACCGTTGTGATGTATATTTCTCAGAAACAGGCTTCTGACATTTACGGTTCTGTCACAATTTCTTTATTTATTTGACAGGGTGAAAAATGATTTATTGAGAGGGAAGCATGCACTTTAATGGGTGCAGAAATGGAGTGGATTTCATGTTAGATCTAAATTTTACATTCAGTCTCTCTAATTAATGTGCATTTACATTGTAGTTACTTAGTAAGTACATGTGTGCTTACACATAATTACAGTATTATTATGCATAGTTACAGTGTACTTAATGTGTATGTTTTTTAATGTTTTTTTGCATGATATAACCTTCATCCTAACCCTAACCCTAACCCTCATTCTAACTCTAAACCTAACTCTAGTCCTGTTTTATCGACAAAGGCATTTACACTGCACCACGAATGATGCATTACGTGCATACAAACAATACTGGACTGTACGTGCACTGCATGTTTTTAATGGAGCAGAGAAATGTGCAAAGCTGCTTTTTTATTCCTATAGAATGCATCATTATTATTATTATTATTATTATTATTATTATTTGCTTTGACTAGAAAGGTTTTTTGTTTTTTTAAATTAACCTTTACTACTTTTTTTTTTAATGCAGTATTTTGCAGTACGGTTATAAATCTTTACCTCACAATAGCAGCAAATTACCAAGATTTTTTTTTTTTTGTGTGTGTGTAATTTTATAGACAAGCTGCAAAGCAATTAATGACAATTAGCGAACAAACACTGAGTCATGCCCTCCTGCTCGGTTATCTGCATTGAATGAATCTTAAGTATTGCCCATTACGTCTGTATAGTTCATTATACGTATAATGAAGCAAATGAGGGGAAAACAAGTTTTACTTGAATTTGTTGCATGTGAATAAGTTTTGTCAGTGATAACATGTAGGCATTATATTTCAGCCATAATACAAAATGCCAGTTTACATGCAAAACCATTTAGAGTGTTTCTCCCTAGAGATGGCCCCATTTGGGTCTGTCGATCTTTAGTTTATTCCCCTCAAACCTTGCTGGCTGAGGGCAATTGTCCTGTAAATACCAAACTTCAGAAAATGAAGACACTCCTGATAGCTGATTCACATTTTGAGTTTAAATGAGCAAGCACTGAGCATGGCTTCTTATTGTCACAAGTTAATGTCTTCTGTCACCCTTTATTTAAACCCAGGTGATGCAGCCCCTGCAGCTTCACTGACTAATTAAATCTTAACAAGTAAATGGCAAGCTCTGCTGTGTCACTGAAGACTGGCATATAGGTCAGTAACTGCAGACAGTGCTTCTTCAAACTAAGGAAAGCAGGGCTGAAATGTAGCTATTCTTCAGTCCCCCAGCCTCAAGCACCTCCACGCACAAAAACACAGAGGCGCGCTTTGCAGAGTGTAGGGCCTAATTGGCAATTAACACGTTCATCTCGCACACTCACATTTGCACTCAACAACCTGGAAGGGTACAAATGTATTTTTGGAATAAACGAAGCACTGCTGAAATAATGACTTGCGAGTGAGAAGAGTCCCAGTTACCACTCGTATGCTTTTGGGTCAAAACAATCCAACAGTCCCGGTACAGTACAGTAGTCGTTTGGGGAGTAAGCTGGACAGTTTGAAAGAGCAAGGAGTACAAGGTAGGAGCCAAATCGTACATACAAAACAATAAATAAATAAATAAATAAATAGAACAATATTTGGTATTTAGCAAACATGATTGATTCATTAGTTCCCTGGCACTGTCTGTTCCCTGACAATTAGGACGTGTCTACTGATTGGATTTGGCATCGCCCTGAATTAGAGGTGCAAAGTGGGTTGATCACCTGATGGGACATGTGATCTGTGCAGCACTATAAATCCGTGGGAGCAGCACAAATCTACCAGAAAAGGGAAGAAGATCTAAAAGTATTTGATGAGGCGTGATAGTGGGTGCAGCTACAGAAAGGACAGTCAGGCATCAGAACAAGACATCAGTATCAGCAATGGCAAAACAAGTGCTCTCCAAAGAGACAGCTGTGGCCACAAACAGTTACCGACAGACAGAGATAAACAGATGTTTGTATGAAATCTTAATGACTGAATGGATAAACATGCCTCGAGGCACCTTCCAACACCTTGTGGAGTCTATGCTCAGACAGGTCAAGGCTGTAATCAGGACAAACGGTGGCCTGACCTGATATTACTTCCAGGTCCCAAGAAAGTGGCCAGGCGGAGTATATTTTGAAATATATAAAAGATGTCCCTATTGAAAGTCAGTTACGCTGGGCAAGACAGCAGATCTGCCAGATTTTGATAGAAAGTGACCGTCTGGGGTCTGTACCCTAGACTGCACAATTTACTCATGTGTGACAGTGTGCCTCACTAAACATCAGATTGTCTCAGGACAACCCCATGCCTTCTATAGCATTGCTCACATATCTGTTGTATTGCCATTGCTGGTAGTGATGTCATATGCTAATGGTCCTGCCAGAGTGGCAATGGTTCTGAAAAGCAGTGGTATTATAATGGTATCCCATTGGGTTCATTGAGATTTTCCGTTAATGACCCTTGGGGGGGGTATCTTGTATAGTTTCTGGGCCATGCACTGCAGTCTGGCACATGGCCAAACCAGAAGGGATGTTTTATGGAAAAAGGATACTATTGTGTAGCTGATTTTAATAGCATTGATTTGATGCCCGTGTTCATCAAAGTGGCACGTAATGTATGACCTGTTCTCAAAAGTTTCTTTCTTTATAGGTTTCCACTATTTGCTCGTATTCCAAAGGCACCTCGTTGAAATCTCATGTTTTAAATATAAAAGCCAGTGAGTCAGACTTGGTCAGATGATTCTTGGAAGCATCCAGTGTGTGTGCGTTTGTTCTCACGTCGAAAGATACTGCAGTCAGGTTCCATTAGGCGCAGCTGCCCTTGCCTGGTGTTGCTCTTGGATTTAACCTTGTCGAAAGCCCTCCCACCTGTACTTTGGAGACTGGTCGCTGTAGTGTTTCTCTTAAAGGACTGTAGTGCTCTTAGAAAAGTTTACAGCAGTGTAAGGTTGCGGTTCAATGTCTTATCATTACAACTTTCATTCTGTTATTGTCATTGTCAATAAATTACCAAAAAAGTGTAATTAAGACTCGAATGACTCATAACTGAAACGTAGCCTTTATTTGATTCCAAAGCACAAATTTACATGTGTTAAACTTCCATTACGTTGAGTTATGTAAGGCAGTCACCAGCTTCAAACAGCAGATTTAAGAGAATGGCCAAGTTCCCTTGTTCTACTGGGAGGCTATGGTATATGACTCCTTCAGGGGGTGGATAGGAGATCTGGAGGTGTAGGAATCGCAGCTCGGGGTTGTCTATATAACTACCCTTCTATTTATACTGAAAACATATAGTTTAATAAGATTGGGCCCCTTTTATCTGTTCTCATGAAATTAACCATAAACCAGTTTCAAAAGAGGTCATTATGCTTATCCACCCAGCCATCACTTTATGATATATACCTTAGGTTAAATGTAGGTCAGGAGATATATATATATATATGCTCTTGCCAAAGCTTGATATAATACATCTGTCGAAACCATGTCTTTCAACTTATCTTCCATACACTCAGTCATTTCCACTTGACATTTCTACTTTCTAGCATAGTTCACTAAGCACATCATTCAACATCACATAACTCCCACTTATTCTCCACTATAAAACTCCAGTTGCTGGTCCACTTGGTGTACACGATCCTCCCATTTCTCTACAGCAGGATTCAAACCCAGGCCTCCAGAGATTAACTTCTACCTCTAGTTTGAATCTTTCTCAATCTCCTCCTCATCTCTAGCAAACAGCCCTCAGCAACATGTAATACAACTTCCAAACAGCTAGTGCCCTTTAAAATGTAATTTACTAGCCAGCGGAAAAATAATAATTTATGACACAGTGGAACAGTTGTTTAAAACAGTAAGTTAAATTAAAAAAAAGAAGGGATCATCACAAATAAAAGCATGGTGAAGCGCCATTAGAGAAACTAATGTGCATTTACATGATACTGATATAAATAATTCAGAACTAATTAACTCGTTATCGCTTTGCCCGCTTCTGGAAGCTGAGTCAGGCTGTCTCCCTGGCTTTATCAGCCTTCCTTTGTCAGCGCAGTTTTGGCACCCCAGTCCCTCTCCAGCCCCCCATCTTGATAGCTCCTTCATGGCCGGTGTTTTGGGAAGCCCTGCAACTCAGAGATACAAGGTAGCGTTTCAGCATTTCAGAAGAATGGGTCCCCTCAGCTAATTTGTATAAAGTTTAATTACAGCCAGCATTAATTAACTGGCAACGTGGCTCTGTGCTAAAAGGAAGGCCATCTGTTCACATGGCCCCCCCCCCGCCTCACTTTCGATCATTTGGATTCTGGGCCTGTTGTAATGTGGGCTTGTAAAAGTTGTTTTAAGAGAGCAGGATGGTGCTTGAGCAGAGAGGCAGGGAGAGCAGTCGTCTTCGATCTGCAGGGAATACACTCCTTTGCAGACTGTCATGGGCAGGGTGTGCCTGCCTGCATGCGAGTGTCTGTCAGTCTGTTTGTCAGGTCTGAAGAGGCGTATTGGTTTGTTTGTGGGTCTTGTCATACTGAGTGTTTCTCAACCTCTTGCTGAGTAATCTTGCAATGCAGCATGTTAGGTGTGGTGTTCTGTGCACGCATGACTTCTGTACACACGATAAGCAAATACTGTGACTGGTTGATTTCCGACATGTGATTAATAATGAAAACGAAGCTGCTACTGTAATGGTATCATGGGGCAAACGGCAGCCACAACCATGCAGCCTTCAAACTGGTCCCATGGTATAAAGGGCCTTCTTATAAAGGGGGGGGCACTGTATATATTTTTTTACCCTATGGAAAACAATGGGAGCTTCCATAGAGTTCTTCCTAAGTTACCATAGTAAGGCTGAAAGAAATATAGTAAAAATCCCAATGGACTGTGTGAACTGAGAACATGTTATTGAACTCAGTCACGGACTCGGGGCCACAGACCTCCAACAAAAAAGTGGTTAGATTTCTTCCAGAAAAATATGCCACCATTAACGCTGGTAAATAAATCATTAGAAGATTGTGTCTTCTCAGCAAAACCCTGCCATTACTGGTCAGCCTGTGCAGCCAACAGCACTAAATGGTGGAACCGCAAGTCATAAATTAGAACAAGTTTCTAGTTCATATATATATATGAATATGAGAGAGAGAGAGAACGAACAAGAGAGAGAAATAAATAGATATGACAAGTATAATGAGGGGAGGAGGATTAGAGACGAACAACTTTATTGGCATGCAGTGAAAAATGAACAGATTTGAAACCAACACAACTTTTAGGTAAAAAGAACCTTTACATAAGAGACACGATTAGTCATATTTTAAATTAGAATTGTTTCATGCATACCAAGAGATTTCTCTTATGCAAGTAACAGATTTGGACATGCTTTATTTTAACCAGGCAATAATTAACAGTAATTACAGAGCAATTCACATGGTAATTATATTTCTCAGTAATATCTGTTAATATCGATTAGGTTAGAGTTGAGCCAAGGGATAATAAAAAGAAATAATAATAGAGTGGCTTAGTTATATAACAGTAATACTGGTAATTGTTTTATTAACATAAAATGACCTTCGTTATTTATTTATTTCCTACCTTTAAATATCCTTCAGTTCGTTTTTGTTCACTAGATTTTGCTGTCGTTTCTCAATAAATCTAAGCGAAGTTTCAGGTAGGAAACTACATACACCTGCAGTAGAACATTTGATTGACAGGAAAGTTCCTAACAAGTCAACCAGACTTTGGATCAAGGAGGTAACTCTTCAGTCAACCTTCTTTCAATACTTTTCAATAGTATTCAAGACTGGTATGTTTAAATCTATGCTTTTGAGTCTAACTGCTTGTTCCCAATCTCCACCTCATGTTAGTATCATCGGGTAGGCCAATCAACATTTCAGCAAAGAACATATCCTCCAACATTTGATAGATGAAAACAGGTACACTATATTGCTGATATTATTATTATTATTATTATTATTATTATTATTATTATTATTATTATTATTATTATTAGAGCACATTTAAGGTAGCTGTTTAGGCTTTTAAACTATAGAAACTACACAGGCGGGAATGCAGTATTATATATTTTTTTTATAGAATTTCCAGCCTGCAACTAACAGACTAATGAACCCAGGGAGACTTCCAGTATCGCATGGAGCATATCAGTCAAAGATACACACAGTAGCACTCCTCTCCTGCTTCTCTGGTAATTTGGTAGTACAACCAGCTTGCTCTGCTTGATTGCAGTATATATTTCTCAGCACTTCAGCAGCACAGATCTGTCTTTTTCTGTGTCTTTTGCTAGTATTTAATCATGGTCTCCAAAGGCAAAGGGCAGCCAGGGGTCCCCGGTTCTCATTAGGGAAACAGCGGTGGGCTCGGCAGCGCAGTAATGGATGGAGGTAGGAGGCAGTTATCGGTGGTTACAGAGTGCTTTCTTCCCCTTGAGCTAAAAAATAATGTGCGCCACCCTGAATCCTCAAGCAGCTCCCAGGGTATGGCAGCCAAGTGTTGCTTATTGAAGCTCACTTTATCTCTCAGGACCCCATTTTGTAGCAGCAAGATCAGAGACTTAGGGTTGAGTGCTTGTAATTGATAAGATATCTTGCAAGCATACAGGTAAATCATACAGAACACATAAATAATAACACAGGTGAAGGCATTAGCATGGGTAATTATATATATATATATTCACCATTATTTCTGCACCTCTGGATTTGTAATTGGTGCCTCCTAAGTAAAATATAGTGCCACTATTGTGCTGATTTGGAGTAAAAAAAATAAATTTAAAAATCTGTCCAAAGTGAGTTACCATATGTTTGCACTATGATTTAAAGGGTTAAAGAAACGGGAACCGTGGTCATTATAATACAGAATATAGAGCTTGACCACATATCATTGCTGTCTGCCTTGAGATCAGTTTGATTTACTCCGATGTCGACAGCCACGTTTTACTCGCACAGAAAAGCCAGCGCCCCACAACCTTGTGTCTCTCTGTTTCACAAGGAACGCAGCCATGTTGGTCAGTCGGGGACAAGTCATGAGAATGATCCAAATAAACCGAAGCTCTGTGCTTACAGGCTGTGATCTGCTTGCTGATTTTCAAAGAGACCCAGCATGTTTGCTGGGGCAATGAAATCCAGTGAAGATATTTACAGAGCACTGGCCCTTTTGAAGACAGAGACTTAACAAATAGAGCTTGTGCTGGAGGCAACTATGTCTGTTTATTAATGTATATGCTGCCTGGTCACTTTATTAGGCCCTCTACCTCATACCCAATACTGTTTGCCTTGATGCCTTGACACAAAGCAGGCGTGGACTCCACAAGGTGTCAGAAGGTATATCAAGGGATCTATTCAGTCGATAATATTTCAGACTTTACAGGCCTCTCTAACCATCTTTTCCCTCTGACCGTCACTAACTGTTTGCAGCCACCGCTGTCTTACTTTTCCTTCGTTTTTGCTGCTGCTGATACACTCAACAGTAGCACCTTGCCATCTTTTCTCTCTGTCCGTCACTGTTTGCATCCACAGCTGTCTCTTTTGGAGACCACTTGCCCTGGTTTTGCCATTGCTGATACTGATGACCGTTGTCATGTTTTGATGCCTTACTGTCCTTTTTATGATTGCACCTTTTTATAATTCATCCACATCTTATCAAAAAAGTGTTATCTGGGCCACCTGATATAAAATCCAGTTGTCTCAGACACAATGCAGCATTGGGTTCGATAATCGCTGTGCTAGTGCGCATTGCACAGTTGCTGTATTTTTCCACCCCTGGATTTGACTCCTTATGAAAAGATTCTCTGTGGGTGGTCTTTTAAACAGTAAAAGATCTAGTGGAGGAGGTGCTGTACTATGTCATCTCATTAAATGTAATTAACTCAAAGATCACAGCAGGAGTATAACACTCAATTATCTGGAACTCAGGGTTAGAAAGAGTTTGGAAAGTGCTTTAAAACTAACCACCCAAGAGATGCAAAAATAAACCGTTCCATTCCCCGTTTTTAATATCTGGTAGCAAACCCAACAAGTCCATCCACACTGACATAATGAGACACAGTGAGAATAAGAGGCTGTACTACTGGAGAGCACAGGAGATCTTGAGAAGATGTTTAAATGACACATTCATGTGTTAAAGGACCCAGAATATAGGTAGCACTACATTTAATAAGGTATTATTTCTTTAAATAGTCATGGCTGCTGAACTGCATTAAAACGCTTGTTCTTTTTTTTTTATTTTTTATGGCAAATGAGCCTGCTTTTAAAAAAAAATAAATCTATCATATTTTAGTAGCATGTTACTGGCTCGAAATGAAGTTTTCTCCCACTCAATCATTATCATTTCAGTGTCCCCATTTGCTTCACTCCTTTTGTAATGAATTCTGTCTGGTAGCTGATTGAGTCTAGTTCAAGCACTTCTGTGTTTGTCTGCCCTGCTAATGGAGCATGTCTCCTTTGGTACAGCGTAATCGTCTATGAAGAGGGGGGATCAAATAAAAGGAGTCCATGTATCATTCTTGAATGTGTGTGGGTTTTTTTTTAGGTTATTAAAAAAATAAATACAAATTAAGAATGATTCACACAGCGGCAGATTGCATAAAAACACACCTGAATATTCAATAATTACACCGCTTTGCTCTTTCTTAGACCGGGACGCTATTGACCACATTCATGGCTTTGCCAGTGCCTTAAAAGAGAAAATATTTTATTCAATCATTTATTATTTTTACTCGGGGACTCTGAGACAGGAAAACCAGGTTAAGATATTTTGTATTAAAATGAGTACAGAATTAAACATTGCATTCAAATAAATTATCTATAAAATGAAGCCAATGAATGCCTTCTGGATTGCTGATTTAAATTGACGGCAGATTAACAATAGACCTAGAAAGAGAGAACGCCTGGGTCTTGGTTCTTTCATCTTTGTTTTCTGCTTCTGTCTCTCATTGCTGAGTGAGTGAGTGTGTGAGTGAGTGGGTCGATGTTATGGTAATTTGAGTTGAAGAGCCTTTTAACCAGTAGACAGGTTAAGAACCCTGTATGAAAAAAGGTTGCCAGCAACATTTACATTTCGTTTCTCTAATTGCACCGTAATTACAATGTTACATGGTAATTACATTGTAAATACACGGCCACGTGTATAAACCTTAACAATTAACAACTGGTAACAATTTTCATTCTGGTAATTGAGTATTTGCTGTCTTACTGTGGTGTAATCGCAGTGTCATTTGAGAGTTATTGCATTACATGTAAATTAACAGTGTATCTTATGTTGACACTCATCCCATTTCCTAAACTACCTCTGAAATCTTAGAAAAAAAAAAAGTTTTTAGCCATTTATTTATTTATATCTTAAAAATACAATACCAGAAATAGAATGAAAAATATCTCCATATATATTTATTTTTTACTTCCAGATTCCCGCTGCAATTGTACATTAAATGCATTAATAAATCAACCGGTCCCTATCTCTACAGTGGGTTTGGAATACAACTCTTTAGTACTGAGAAGAAGAAAAAAACTCTTATCTCCTGACTCCTGCCCTGCAGCACAAATGGTTTGCTTCTTTTGCAAGTTAATGCTTAGAACGTATTGATTGGACACAATGAAGCTGAACACGCTGACATGAGGTCTGGAGTGAATGTTCAGCAGAACCACTCTCCTTTAGTCCTTACCATTCTCCTTCACTTAACCTGCAAACTTCTGCACGAGGCTTCCACAGACCATGCAGCAATAAAAAAACCTGCAGTACAATGGCCTAAATAAAATCTGTAAGACTTTCCACTAAGTTCCTCTAATTACTGTGTATTTACATAGTAATTACTTGGTAAATACATGTGTACTTACACATAATTACAATGTTATTATGCATAGTTCCAGTACAATGCACACAATGTGTACATATTTTTTTGCATGATATACTGTAACCCTAACCCTAACCCTTTTCTGATGCAATTATGTACTTACATATGTCGTGCAAAAAGATTTACATATTAAGTACATTGTAACTATGCATAATAACACTGACTTCTTGTAGGGTGGATATCAGCTTCGGATTACATCTAGCCTCAATGTGTCAGTGCCATTTAAAAAAATAAATAATTAAATAAATAAAAATTAAATGAAGAAATAAATAGTCAACTTTTAAAAAAAGATGTGAAGTGAGTGCTGCTCTTCTTCCAGCACCGTGCTACAGCACTTTTATATTCAGAGCAGCCCTGGCAATACAAGTCACATCCACAGAGTTGAAAGAGGATTAACGGACAATGTTTGCTGGTGTTGACTGTGATGTGGATCTGCTCTAGCTCATCGTTCAAAGGGATAATGGGGGGGGCACATGCCATCTGGTGCCCAAGGCACACAGTACTGTGGACCTGGGCTGCCAAGCGGGCATCACAAAGCCAACGAGACCAGTTTGGCAGGAGAGACCGCCAAGGAGGCAGCTGATTAACATACAGGTGCAGCCGTTCTGGGTATAAAATCAAAATCACTGTGTTTTGTGGTAGGTAATCTCCTGGTTTAATTCTGGACGGGCTTCTGAAACCATAGCCTCAAGCTTTATTTTTTAAAATACAATACATTTCCCCCCAGCAGGTACTGTACAACATATGTGCTTAACATACCTTTCTCAAGCAAGTGCGTGCAACTGTAGTTTGCAGTTAACGGAAGATGGCACAGACCTGCACCTCAGTTGTAAGCAATGCAGAGTATCAATCTTCTGTTTTATTAGGTTGCTTAACCAGCCTAGATAATTCAGATGACTTCTCATTGACGTAAGGGCACTGTGTCCCTTATACTGCGTGTGATACTGAGTTTTGATGCAGGCTTTTCAAAGGGCTGGTCCATGGAAATGAATCCATGGAAAAGTGTATCAGTATATGACAACAGTATTTTTGTTAGTGCTTTCACAATTAATGCAGCTTTACTATACAATGTTTTTACCACAGTTAAAGTGGTTTTACCTTTTTAAAAAGTTCAGGGCTTTGCTAATCAAAATGTTTTTGCTCCTTGTTCTTTAAAGACAAAAATGGATCATGCATTATCCAACTCAATGCTGATATCCCTGAATGCCCTGAATGTTTTTTTAGCAGTGCAGTGGAAACAGCGCTGGCCCCATCTGTAGTGTAGCAGGTAAAGGTGATCACACTCCACCTGGTCTGTCTACAGGGATATGTCACAGAAATGCAAGAGAGTGATTTGAAAACTCCCAACTCATGTTTTGATAACGCCAGGAGTATGGAATAACCTTTAATTTAATCTTTAAATTTATACTATTTTATTCGTATTATTTTCTTTTTGCTTTTTTGTGTTTGTCCAGGGACTGCCAATGAAAATGAGCTCAAAGCTAAATCAAGATGCAATACATCTAATGATGTGTCATACATGTTAACAATTGTACGTTGTCCCTGACAAATAAATACATTAAATAAATAAATTAGGTGTGAGGAATAATGACAATAGACAATAAAAAGGTGCAAATCTCAAGCATGGACTCTTTTTCAATTACAATGAGTCAGGTAGCTGGTCTGATAGACTTTAATTGAGGGCAGCATGGCAGAACAATGCACACTTTGATTGATAACATTGGGCTACATTCTCAACGCTAGAAAAAAAAAAAAATCCAGACATTTATTTCAGGGGCTTGTAAGAAGTCTTTTGCAAGTTGTCTCTTATTTTTTATTTATTTTTTTTCTCCAATTTACAGTAATTGATGTTTTATTTTCCTTTTAGAAAAGAAAATGCATTGCTGAAGGCTTACAGTAAATTGCTTTGAGAACCGATCCCATTTTTCTTTAGTAACATGTTTCTAAATGCATTGCAACTATTCTGAGAACAGACTTCACTGCAGATTTCCTCTCTGATCTTACCAGAAGGAATCTTGAGTTTGTTTAAGGGCTAGGAGAGAGTTCTCCAGACACATTGCATATTGATCCTTGGCTCCCTTTGGAATGAAGCATAAAGGGTGTGTGTGTGTGTGCTTGTAAATGTATTGGAAGCCGAGCGATTTGGGGGAGGATTGACTTCTTGAATCAAAGGTCATGAGTCATGACATATAGGTTCTATTAAAGTCAGGGGATCACATGCATTCTCTAGTGAATGCGATACAGTAATGAGATGTGAGATGGTTTCACTGCTCAAAAACCCTTGTCCCTAAATTAATAACACAGTACCAACTGTATTTACAATTTCTTTTTTTTTGTTTTATAACAGAGCCTAGTATAATACACCACCAGTAAATGAAAACATTCCTTATATAGTGGCATTATTTAAGTCAGTCCAGACCATATACTGGCTTTATTTTACGCCTTTAAAATTTGCTAAAGCACTCAAAACGTGAGCCATTTCCCAGTTAGAAATGTCTGACCAGTGTCTGTAAGGTCTCTCTAAGGTACGGTTCATCCTGTGCTTTTGCAATGACAAGAGTTTTTTAATGAGACGGGCGGTCCGCTCTAGCTAATTGATGACTGCCTCTCTGTACCTTTAACCACAGTCCTCTGTGCATCAGAGTGATTCCTTTAAGGGAGCCAGTCTCCGGGACGCAGCGATGCACAGGCTTGGGTGTGTGATTTATGCTATGCGTCTGCACTTGGGTGTTCTGCCAAAACGCATGAAGTATATAGATGATGAGGAAAGTGCCATTACTATTTACATAATGAATTTGATTCAGGGAGCGACAGAGATTGAAAGTATCTCGGAGGTCCCAGAGGAACAGTGATTAATCCAACTCTGAAAACCGGTCCTTGCATTGCCGTCTGCAGTGAGGACATGGGTTCAGGTCAGGCTGGAACATCCCCCTTAGGAAAAAGAACTATATCTCGGGTATATCAAGTATAATACAAAATGATATGACTGATGTATATCCAAAATACATTTACTAGGGCACTGATATATATTCAATATATCTCATAATGACATGCATTCTGAAAAGTACAGTGGAAACAAAAACTTATGTTATTATTATTTGTTTATTTAGCAGACGCCTTTATCCAAGGTGACATACAGAGACTAGGGTGTGTGAACTATGCATCAGCTGCAGAGTCACTTACAACTACGTCTCACCCGAAAGACAGAGCACAAGGAGGTTAAGTGACTTGCTCAGGGTCACACAATGAGTCAGTGGTTGAGGTGGGATTTGAACCGGGGATCTCCTGGTTACAAGCCCTTTTCTTTAACCACTGGACCACACAGCCTCCTATGTATTATATAAAACATGTATAGCGGTCTATTTATTCAAAGTTCTTTTTTTTTTTACTGATTTTTGATTAAATATAAGAAGCAAAAACATGAAACAAGGAAAGTATTTTTAGTATGGAGCAGATTAAAATCAACGCAAACAAATCACAATTCCCAAACTGATTCGGATTAGTCTACTGTATTGCAGGGATCTGAAACATATTGAGTACGTAAACTAAGGGGACATATTTAGTGTCAGTTTTACAAAACTAGAACCGAACAACAAATAAACATATTTCAAGTGACACAATTCAGAATTTCTATTTTTTATTTCAAATTGATCCCATTTTATTTAAGAACGCAATTCAAATTCCATAACTAAGTACATTATGAAAATAAAAAAAGTCCCTGAATTAACTGTATGGGTTGTTTGACCTCTTGTTTGGTAACTGTATTGTGAAACTCAGATGCATTTGGAGTGACAAGCTAGCCTAAGGTCTCTAAAGCGCTGACTAGTTTTGTTTCTTAGTTTTGTAACTTAAAGCCTGGAAATACACCCGTGAATGCTTTATCAAATTAGTTCAGAAACACAGATTTCAAGCTGCAATCACGATTTTGAAATTCTCGAACTCTCAAGGTGGTGAGGTCAGGTTTATTTTAGTTTATGTTTACTATATGACTACACCTGCCTGGATCAAGGGGAGAGAGTCTGTTACCATAGCAACATCCCGAGAGACTTCTTGCAGCACACCTGCCTTACTGTGTGCTGATTCAACCTGTCTTCTGTATGTGGTGTAGAGGGCGTGGACACAAGGCTTCTGCAATGTTGTGCCACTGCGAATGAAGCTCATTCTGAGGTGTATAAACAAAGTGGACTGCTGTCAAGGTCTGCTTTCTGATCATAAGTCATTCTGATTTACAAATGACTAGTGACAAGGGTACTACCCCTTAATTCATTCCAATGCCAGTAAAGTGTTATCGCCCTCAGTGTTTAGCATTCCCCTACTTGCTTGCTATGTGAAAAGTCCACGCTCAATAGAAATCTGTGAGTTTTCTCTTTATGCAAAAATGTTCGATTTCTATTCCAGAGGGTTGGTTCTGGTGTGATGACTCCCTGAGGAGTGGGAAGCCACTCAGCCTGTCATCTTGAATTGTGTGTGCATATGGAGACTGCAGCTCTTACTGATGCAGGGCCAGGGAGGGACACTCCACGTGAAGTGCTGACAATGGCCGCCGGTGACTGGCCACTTAGTGTTTTGAAGACTTTCCTTTCTAGGAACAAAATAACAAGGGGAAAAAAAAAATAGCATCCCATAATGGCTCTCAGTTTCAGCGGAAAGCATATGCTGGTGTGTGTTGACTGCAAAGCATGCACACAAATACACTCAAGGGGGTCAGTTTGAAGTACATAACCCTTAAAGAATAATAACATTGAAACACCATTGTATAAACCTCCATAAAGTCTAACAGAAACATTAGCAGGGCCGCAACATCACCAAAAATTATAGCACAGTGGATTTGGAACAGGTTTCACACAGCAAATCTCTTCTGCTACCATCTGGCGCTTCGGTAGATTAGCAGTGTAATGGCACCCTCTACTTTTTGTCACCAGATTGCAATGTCCCGGCCAGAATATAATGGGCTTCTGATAATATCACATTGATTATTGTCACGCCCTGGTTAATATCAATCGCATTTATCTGTCTGATGCAAAACTCGAAGACACTGAAGAAGGCACTAGCCGACAGCTTTGTCTACTTGACATAGTTTCTTAGATTTATCTTAATTGTCCCCTTAGGATTTAGGATTGGGACTTTTTGAAGATATGGATCAATAAAGCTATAATGAACAGCTCATCTAATTACAGAAAGTATCAGGATCTGGGAGGTACAGAGGCGTCTTTCTGTCGTATGTACATGGCCTTGATTTTGATCTGCCTTTCTACAGAACCCTCCCCCCCGTAATCTCGTGTTCGTTATGTCTACCAATATTTCTGAATTGCCCGTCAGATTCCTTTTTTAAGTAACTGATTGATCCAGCATTGATTTTGAAATCTCTGTCCCCCTTACCAAACATAATAAAAGGGATCATGATGGTCTTCTCTTCTCCTCAGTATTTGACGCCCTGCATCTATCTCCTTATTCGTGATCTAAGCACTGCTGGAAAAGACCATGTTTCTTTCTTGTTGATTGCCAATGACAAACCTGTCTATAAAAGTCATGTGTCATAAGTGGAGAGCCAACCCACTGCTAATAGTCAGTGAGCAAAATCCATGTCCTTTATACATGGATATCTAACCACTCATCATGGTGCACAATGATTAAAGAAATCGTTTCTTCTCTGAAAAAATACTCTGGGGTAGCAGCAATTAATCTTGAACACAGTCCTATGCTGTGCATGTTAACCAAATGGACAAGAAGGTGAAATAATGTTCTAATATATGAATATAAATTGCATTTTAGCTGCTCTTAGGCTTTGTTAAACTTTCTCCAGTTTTCAGTGCAATCGTCTTCTCTTAATTCTACCACATGACATACTGTTCTGCACATTTTCTCCATGCAATGAGCCACATAACTCATAAGTATAACAAGTGGTGTTGATTTACATTTTAAAAAGCTACATTAATTGCCTTGCTGTAATTTCCAATTATAGCAATGTTGGAAATTATAGCACGCATTGTTTGTTGTCTACATACTCGTATACGTTTAATATGGGCACCACACAGCAGATTTAACAGTAAAGAGGTTTTAAGATCAATTGTTTTTCGGTCTCTTGAACCAGCAAATGGAAAAATGAATAGATGCGAAATGTAGATAATTATATTTCGGAATGTATTTTTATCCTGCTATATGCTATTCTATGTGAAACATAGGGCTCTATATTCACAGAGTTGTAACTCCTGGCTTATTTAAACCTACCCCAGTCCTGTTTGTTTTTATTTCTGCAACTGTCTTCAGCCAATCTGATCCTTTCCACAATATCTAGTTTAAGAAGCAGAACGTATTGTACATTAGATTACATTTTCATAAATGTTTTTGCTTGGTGTTGGCAATGTAATGCACTTCAATGGAATTATCTATGAACGTAAGTAACATTTCAGGTAGCCTTTAGATTCATTGTTTTCAAGTCAAATGATTTGTTGGCTACCGATGCTTACTGGAGGTTGCTGAGTGCGCATAATGTTTTAATATCGCTGCCCAATAGAAATGTGAAGAGGAGAGTAGGCTCTGGATTAAGGAAACACAACTCCTACGTTTTGGAGTTGTTACCAAGGCGAATCGAAAGCTGAGTAAAAGTGGAGCTGTTGATGGCTCATTGTTTAATCTTTCTTTCACTTTTTTTTTTTTTTTTTGCAAGCTCTGGTTTCTCTGAATATAGTTTTATTCAAAGGTATGCATTCGAAAACTGCTGTTTACAAACCTGACCCCATTTACTCCTGTGGTTTCAAACACTGTTCCTGAGCTCGTTATGCTGACATTTCTATCTGATTGCATTTTTCAGAACCACTAATGCTTTGTTGCTGCATTTCCCTTCCAGGTAGTGGAGGCTTTTCATTCAGCACAGCACTCCACACCGAGATCTGAATTACCCCCCGCTTCAAGCCCAGAACATCCTTTCTCTCAAGGATAGCGGGGCTCCAGTGAAAGGCACCAAAGGTAAAAAAAAATAAAATAAAGTTTTTTTTTAATTGTGTAAGAAAACGGCAAGGTGAAAGCCAGATTTATTTCATCTAGCGTTAAAAGGAATGTCTCTGTAAAATGTGAAACAGTATGTAGCACATTATTTTCCCCGATGATATCATGCTGTTGTAAATACAAGTATTAAAACAAAAGTTTGACACTGATTTATTTTGAAGTGTATCGGTTTTCATGAGTTGGCATTGGAGCCATTCAAAGATGACCAGAAGATGATTTGGTGCCGACCAGAAGGCTTGTTTTGCTTTCCATGGTAACAGTTTAAAGCTACCCTAGGGAAGAGCTGGTCTATTAGTCCACACAGTTCTCCATCAAAACCACAAGGCAACATGAATTGTTTAACATTCTTTGACTAAGCGTCTCTCTGCTCCATGACAACGTAATTATCTGTTAGATAGTGCTTGACTTCCTCAGCGATTTCCACTTCAAATAGTTCCTGTCGTACCACTTGACTCCATCAAGGGAATCCCCAGGGGAAATACTATCCAGCACCTACAGTGCAGTACCAGACTACCCATCATTGTTCCAGTGCTACATATTTCACTACATATATTCATCAGGCTAGTGCTGTCGTTAAATAGACCCTGAAATCTTGAGCACTTTGAGTGTGCAAGAGGCCCAGTTTTGGCAGATGATTGCTCTTCTTGTCTGGATGACGACAGAAAGTTTTCCAATTGCAGTAACGAGCAAAATCTCTCACAGTTTCAAATCACATGGTTATTTACATAATCTAGGTCATTCATTTTTGTAACCCCAAGAGCAAATACATGGAAAAATAACAGAAGTAAACTAGCACCCAATTTCAGTGTTACTAAGCAACCTTAGAATAAACCACAGTAGCATTCAGATTTTCGCAGACTGTTTAAAGACCAATGAGCATAACGATGACTTTATTGGCTTATCCTATAAGGCAGATATCAGAGGCCACCCTAGGTGGTATATTCAATCCCATAATACAGCAGTACTTTATGACAGACTTACAGCAAGAGGACATCCTTTCAACACATGTTCTCTGAGCCATCAATATAAAACACATGCACTGCTTGGCCACTTTATTAGGACATGTACCTAACATCAGGTTTGGCCACAGTATACCCTGATCTCAGCCTGACACAACGTGGCATAGACTCCACAAGGTGCTGGAAGGTGTCTCGAGGGAGTCCGTTCATTTATAATCCACTGACAGTCAGGCAGTGGATTGTGGTGATGAATCGTTCAAGTTCATCTCAAGCACGGGGGATTGTGGTAGCCATGGAAGAGGCCTGAAGCCTCTGTCTTGCTCCTCAAACCACTTGCCCAATTCTACGGTGGATCGTGTTGAAAGCAGCCATCACCATCAGGGTTCAGCATTGTTGGGTGAACTTGGTCCGCAGCGATGCTTAAGTAAACTACAGCATGTGTTTGGATGCCAGAGTAATCAAAGGACCTAGGTTATACCAGGAGAACACAGGGTGATATCAAATCCAGTTATGCAGACCAGTGCTTCAAAATTGGCCAAGTTATGTATATAGCGCTCACTTAAACATTTAAATGAATGCCACAGAACAGTATTTTTTGATTGCATCCAACGCTGTTGGGTAGAGCATTAGTACTAATGAACAGGAGGAGAATCTGTTTCTCCTTATGACTGTTTAATTAAAGTGTTACTAAGCAACCTTACGATAAACGACAGTTCTGTTTAAAGTAGTAACTAAGGTTTTAAATTAAAGTTCCTTAATTAACATCAATATGCATTTCTAAAGTGTTGCTTTCAGTGGAAAGCCATAGCACTGTGTCATTCTCTGGTCTCATCGATTGAGTAAAACAGGACGGCGAACTACAGGGCTGTAATTACACATTATGAAGTATATTTTCTTTGCTGGGAAAATTGCAGGGTTGTGACCAGTTTAAGAGTGTAACAGTGGCAGTACAATGAAATTCAACCCATAAATATTTTGAGCTAACCTCTTGTGGGGTCTAGGGTAGTAACCCCATTCTAAAACAAGACATCTCGTTCTTTTTTAAATTAAATTTAAAAACCCCACATGACTTTAAATTCACAGCTAGTCCATCAGCTAAATTAGTAATGAGAATAAATCTATACTATGGTAATTTTAACGTTTGGGTAACACTTTGCATTAAGTGTCTCTAATTACTGTGTATTTGCATAGTAGTTACATAGTAAAACAAATGCGTACTTACACATTAATTACAATGTTATCATGCAGAATTACAATGTACTGACAAAAGACAGTAACATCCCCTTGTTTATCTTTCATAACCGTAGATCTTGTAATTATTATTTAAATAGCGGCAGTATTTATAATTGTATTGTCTGCAAACACCATAATAAAAATTTCACTTTAACAGCAGAACATTTTTAGCTGCAATTACATCTCCACAACAGGAACTTCATAATGTTTTTAAATATCATAATTTGAATTTAATTATGAAGTATAATTTCTTTCTTTCTTTTTTAAGTCTGATTTATGTAATTAGATTACTGCTAATGGATTCAAATGCAGGAAAGTATTTATACACATAATCAATTTTCAACTAATTCATGAAACTTTTTTTTTTTTTTTTTTAATTCCGAAAAGCGTACTTATACAGGATAAATCTTAATTTAAATATTTATACAGTTTTGAAAATGATGTTGTAATTGTATTTTACTCGATAATGTTGATTTAAATAGTGACTAGGATTTATAACTCGATTACAAAGCGTAATTAGCCTGTGCTGTTGAATATTAAAACAGGTCAGCAACTCTTTATAAAAAAGGGTTGGCGATATAAATGATGCGTGAACATACATGACACATTCCATAATGACATCATATTAAACCCACAGCTGCATTGAAGGCACAATACCTTCCTGCAGGAAGAATGGGGTATGGCTAGGGATTTCCAGTGCGATTAGTACTGCCAGGCCAGTTTAAAAGCAGGGCATTTCAAAATAAAACCCATCCCAGACACAGACATAGGAATCATATTTTTAAAAAAAAAATAGCATTTGCCGATAATGTTTTATCAATCAGGATTATAGACGAGTACTATAGGATTATTATTACAGGGCAGTTACTGCTATATGGCTTGTTTTCTAATGCTTTCCGAGGGAATAGACTGAGGTGGCTGCGTAACAACACCACTGGAACGGTGCTGACAGTTTGCAATGTTGAAATTGGCTAATCGTTTGACTCATTTCAGATCAGTCCTGTTAGATCCTCGTCCTCAAAGGAAAGTGAGTAAAAACCGGACATGTTACGAGTCACAAATCAGTCCTTTGTAGTGTTGAACTCCTTCCGAACATTACTGGCGTGCTTCCCTTTCAAGAAAGAAATACAAATGTAATTTGCACTTTGCAGTAAAAAAAAAAAAAAAATTGTGAATGGAATCGATAGTTAAAATACTGGCAGTAAATGTTCATGAAATCAATACATACTGCTCTTATTTTTTTGCAATTTTTTAATAGAAATAAAATGACTTTAAACTGATGTAAACATGCTTTAACCCTGGCATTAATGGCAAATACAGTTCAGCGGCACAATAATGGCAAAGCAAATGGATCTATGGAACAGGACAATGGTAGCACAAGGGCATCTACAATGACTGGTATTCCCTTACAGGTCTGTGGTACCGTGTCAGCACCAGACAGTGTGCTACCGTATCAGGACCACAGTGCAATATTTATTCCAAATCTATGTTATTGTCCTTGCTGGCACTGCTCTGATCTGCGAATAGTTATTGAGATTCTGTCAAGGTCATTTTTCCATTTTTTGTCTTCTGTAAAGGGGGCTGGCTAATGCGTTCCTGTGTTTGAAACATTAGTTATTTTCGACAGAGGTACAAGTGGTCTGAAGTGCAGGTCTGGGCACAGCAGCGGAGGTGGCTGAGAGCCTTGTTCATTATAAAAAGGGTCTCATTAGAGCTTCACAAACATGCTGTTATAATGAGGGTGAAGTACACGGCACATCATCTCAGCCGGCAGAAACAGAATTCCAGGGATTGCGCCACCGTTTCCAGCGGAGGTCAGTGCCGACATCTTAATCACCAGAGCGCTGTAGCCTTGCATCTCTCCAAATAGACTGGGGCAGAGAGAGACGGAGTATGAGAAATGTATGAGAATCAAACTGGGATTCTCTGTGTAGAGAGAGAGGGAGGTGGGAGACGGGTGGACAATTACATGCATACTGTATGCATACAGATATTATGCCTTTTTAATAGATTTGTGTGCTTGGATGATTACCTAAGTAATAATCTGCATAACTCCTAACTTTTTTGAATATTGTGCCTGTTTACTAACTATGGTCAGAAGATTTTGTCTAGAAAAGTTTTTTGAATGAGCGTACACTACACTGAACACTGAATTATCTTCAAACGGTTTTGAACCTGTTTGGCTAAGAGGATTCTTGTGCTGATTGTGACGGTACAGTGCAAGGGTTAATATTTAAAACTGTCCTAAGTGTTATTGTAGCTTTGTAGTTGATTGCGGAGAGGATAAAACCAGTTGATAATTAGAGAAGATTTTGAATGATTTCATTCAAGACCTATTCATATTCCAGTTTCCTCCCTCAAGCCCACTGCACAAATTAGATTTTTCTTTTTAATCTTAACTTTCTTTTGCTATGACCTTGGGTTAAAACAAGCTATATATATATATATATATATATATATATATATATATATATATATATATAATATATAATACTTTATGTTTACTTTTCATGTTTTATTCTTTTTTTTAATACATATTTCTAATGAGACATTAAACCCCAAGATACCACCATACTTGTAAATATACTCGCTAAATGACAAGTACAGAATTTTTTTTTTTTTTTTTTTTTTTTTTACCTGGCTGAATTATTCTGGACACACCACATTTTTTTTCCATTGCTGCAGTATGTCAAAATATATAACCAGTGCATGCAGATACAGGGGGTCCTCATTATAGTGTAATAAACACACAGTAAGTGAAAGGCTAAACATATTTGTATAAAACCGAGATTATGATGAAAAGCAATCCAAAACTATTGGAGTTTTTGATAACAGTTTGGTTACGACTGAGGCAAATTCAAGGCTGTGTTCCCCCAAGTGGAATGGCAGCAATGCGGTACAGTAATACCAATAACTCGATTCTAGCTGCCTATTGCTACCATTTCCCTCAGTATAAAACCACTCTAGTGCTGCTGTAATGGGATTCAATTGAAGATCGTGTTCGCTGTCTTGTATTCTGTTCAACTGAAATGATTGCTTCTGTGCTATTTGAAAAACAAATAATACACGTGCCAAGAAAAAAAAAACGGACGGTGTTCTGTTCACTATTTTTTCCTCCATTTCCCCACCTTCTTGCTCTCTTAATTTTGAACTAAATCCACAGACTGTGAGCGTGACTAATCAGAACCCGGAACGCTAGAGTAGCGAGAGTGGAAGCTAATGGATTTGCAATAGCCTGGGATGTAAATGTCACCTCTGTAATTATCAGAGTGATTATTGTTAACCAGCAAAGCTCTGTACTTATCTTGTGCTGGAACAATGCGGGAGGAAATTGCAATTGATGTTATCGCAGGTGGGGAGCCTTGCAAAGAGGCAGTGCTAAATGGGTTGCTCATATTGGACAACAAGATAACGCGAAGTCTGAATGCACTCAGTATGGGGATGCACTACAATGAGCATTTTCAATTCTGTTCCGAGTATCTTGGAAAAGGCTTTTGGAGTGTTATTTCCCATTATGATTTTTTGTTGTTGTTGTTGTTGTTAAGCGGAATATCATATTTTCCTTAAACTGAATTTTCTTACCCGTTTAAGTTAGTATAGCAAATAGTGATTTAAGAAAGATGTAATGAAAACTTTAATAACAGACATATCTTACAGAACACACATAATAGAAACTAAAAATAGGTCCAGTGTCACATCACATGTATACATAGATAGGAAGACAGTGTGTGGGCTTGGGATTTAAATACTAAAGCATTCACGAATATTTACATGATGAATATCTCCTGTTCTAATAGAGTCACGATATTCCAAGAACCCCAATTATGACATCGCTCCTGCTTTATGAATCACACTGAATGTGACAGGGGCAGAGGGAGCTGTTGTTCCCTTGCTCGCACATGCGTGTACGCGGATGCTTGCTCTCCTGTGCGCGCGTCTCTGCACTGCAGCTTGCATGCCTTGTAACCGTGCTGTACTCCTGATAGCAAACGGTTCTGAGCAGAGCTCCCTCTTCGATGCCTCTGAGGGAAGGCTGTGTCGCTGCACTTCCATGCCTCCCTTCTAGATTCGGCACCAGCGACAGTAATTTGAGACACTTAATGTAAAGTGTTACCCCTTTTTCAGTGCAAATGCACCATGCTCATTACGTTTATGTCCGCGACATGAAGGAAAATGCTACTATCTCCCAAAATTAAGGTTTAAAAAAGGCCCCTGGTACCTCCTCTTAAAACACCACAAGTAAACATCATAGTTAACTCTGGAAAAATGCTGCAAATGCACATGTACTGGAAGTACTGAACAGTGATGGTAAATGCCCAGTCTAAACATGGGGAAAGAGCTCAACTTACTGTGCTGAGCTGGGACCGGAAAGCAGATCCTTCTGTCTTACACTAATACTGATTCATATATTTATCTACCCTTCCTTTTATTCATCCTAGCCGCAGGTATTTTTCCATTGCTGGTTTACTGCACTGCGCATCCCCTCATAAAACACTCACATCAACACTGAAATACATGGAAACGACAATACTTCCTCGTAACCTGTGCCAGATACCGGTAGTTAATCGTGTCATTTACAATCCGTTCTATAAAATATTCCGCAGACACAAACACCCTATCAATTTTAATGGCCCACCCGTGTTCCATTCAATTACATTTCGTTAAATATTTAACGGTATCTCACACTTGTTTGGGAATTTCAATGTGCTTGGTGCAGTGGGACGGTTCACGGTGAGTGCACAAGGTAAGACAGACCAAAAAAACACTTGTATTCCTTCATCTGAACTAATGTCCCTACAACAGTTATACTAGTCTTTAGAAGGCTTATGTGAAATCAGGTATAACAAATTGTTAATAGCAATGTCCCTGTACTTACAGACACTTGTTCCACAGGTGCAATATAAAGAGCCACTGGTTCAGTCATTAATGGCAGAACGTGAGAGTGAGAGAGAGATGGAAGTTAACACTTGTGGTTGCCATGGAGTTATGAAGCATATTTGACATACAGATGCCATCACAGTGATCTAATACAAACCGCTGGTAAGCCCGTGCAGTAACATGGAACTATATCTGTACAAGGGTGCAATCAGAATCACTGTGCAATATCCGAACCAGATCCATGGTGTTGTCCATTGCTGACAATGCTGCCAATGGTTCTGCTGTGGTTTCATCAAGGCATTGTAATGATAAACCAACAGGATTTCTCAGGCTTTGAAAAAGATGGACTTCTATCCGTGAAAGTGAAACGATTTGAGATCTATTGTTAACGATGGTCCTATTCAAAGCCAAATGGGGGAAGGGTGGGGGGTACAACCACGTGGAACAAAGACTTTTTTAAGGTGGCTATCTCATCAAACACCCCCCCCCCAGGGACATGCCTTAATCTTTTGAAATAATCCAAGTGACGACCTTCAAGATGAAACACGGCCCTTCTGCTTCGTGCTCCTGACATCTCCCCGTTGTTGTTATTATTAATCAGAAAAGAATGCAAAGAAGGAAAGACTGCATTTCCGCAGAGCAAATCTATTTAACTGCTCATCGATTTGCGCTTCAGCTGCGATAATGAGTTTGGTATTTAGGCTACAGATTACTTCACATTCAGAGGCACAGAAAGCACACAATTGGGCTTTATTCAAATGATCTGGGCTGCTCGAAGTGTGTAATTAATTTAGAAAGCTGTATTGATTTGGCATTCAGCAGATCGCAGGTGCTTGTCCGGCTGTCTTTTGGATTCGTTTCCGTAGGGAAACGTCTTTCTTCAGGCTGACTTTCAGCCTACCCCGGGTGATACATTAGCAAACTCATCTTTACTGCAGCTAGCCTTGCAAGCAGCCCATGCCACATGTTGACCTTTAAATACTTATGCTCAGAACAGCAGCACTAATAAGAAAATTTGAGGCTCAACAAGTGACACTAAGAGCAATGCATATTTAAAGGGACTTGCTGCATAACAGGTTAAAACAGTTCTGAGACTTTTAAAATGACGCTGTTGGGGGCAAGTGGCCTTGAATACAATATACGTTGTTTACACGTTGTTTTTGTGTTCCCTTAGTTGTATGAAAAAGGAGTGACAAATGGTGCCGTTTCACGAATCCCCACAGTTCCTTAATTATTTAACTATAGTACTTCTTCTTCCCAAATGATGATGAGTGGCAATGTAATGTTTGCTGTGCAAGGGTAGCGCAGCCATGGGTAGAATAGTGGGAACCATTAGAATCATGATATGAACCAATGCGATCCATTGCAGTACCCTGGTGCCAGTGTCACTGTGCCATAGTGGTGGGTCTGTGGTCTGTTTTTCAGGTAAGGGTCTTCTGTTTAGCAAGAAAATAACCATCGATTTGTATACAGACCTGCACATCTCAAGGCACTTTACACAATTACAAAAAAAAATTAATTAAAAAAAATACAATATCTAAAAGAGAAATAAACAAGCCAATCATAAAATCAGGATATAAACACAAAAAGCAGATTTGTCTATAAAAGCTTCTCAAGGGCCTTAACCAAATGCGAGACCGAACAGATAAGTCTTAAGACCTTTTTTTAATGCAACTGGAGATTTTTGGATCCGTCTCGCGAGCTTAGTCCTGCAATTGTCATCAGACTTGTTGTATTTCCACATATTATTCTGAGAATCTAACTAACAGTGTCTTGTGAAGGCTATATCTTATTAACCAGTCCCCTTAAATTTAAACAATCCGTGCACGAACATTTCTTTTCAGCCTGTTAATAATCATTAGAGTTACTTATCTTTATATCCTTTGCCAGGGTGTTCGTGTATTTTTCTTCTGCATTTCTCTGGTTGTAACAGTGCACGGGCTAGTCTGCCTGTCTGCCTGTCAATTCACCCCTTGATCAGTGCAAGATAAACTGCCTCGCCTTTCACACAGCCCTTATTTGCCCCCCTCCTGAGCAATCCATAAATCACTGGCTGTGGATGGAGAGGTAAAGAAAAAGCCCTGGTAACATATGCATCCTCACGTCTCCAGATCTCCGTAAGCGTTTGCGGGATATTCCCTTCCATCATAATTAAATATGTCTGTCGTATTATAAATGACGGGACCTTTGAGAAGCTATCACCATACTTTATCACAACTGCCATTACAAGGAAGAGGATTTAAGGGAGAGATTTGCCCCTTTTTTTATTATGTTTTTTATGTTGTGTGTGTGTGTTTAAATCAAAAGGCTGCATTCAGATTCTATATCATTGGCTTTCTTCTTCATCTCATCCTTATTTTGTTGCTGATTTTAAAGAGGGTGTTTGCAAGCAGATACAAACTGGCACATAGTAGCCACTCATAGTATAGGTCAGTCATAAGCATGCTTGTACACACACTGAAGTTTGGGCATCTATAGTTACCTTCACTCCGCTGTGTAAAGAGCTTGGACTCGAAGCGGTCAGTACCTTGCTTCTTCTATCTGGCACAGTACCGAAGTGAAAGTTTCATTCCTGATAGTTTACAAGACAGCATCCGTCCAGCAGTTATGATCACTGAGGCATCACCGGTCAGCACAGTGCCATCTCATTGTAATCAAAATAACCCCCTAGCCCAGGAAACGAACATTTTGGAAAGTGAAGAAGGAAATTGAAATAACATCCGAAACTATTAAACACTCAATAGAACTAACTTTAGAATCATTAAAAGAAACGTAATAAATTAAATGACGAACGTTAAGACGAACTGTTTTTTTTTTTTTTTTTTAATAAAATCAAGAAATGTATTACGCCCCCCTGTGGCAGGGCAGAAGTGCTGCTGCTGTAAATAGTGTGTGTGTGTGTGTGAGGGAATGTAAGCCAATCCCTGCCAACCTTACAGTTCCAAAATTAATTGCACTTTTATACCAAAAATTGTAACTGGTTGTCATTTGTTTGTTCCCTCGTCCTTCTTCAGAGAAGATGCTGTGTAAAAACAAACAAGCTTTAGAACAAAATGACTTCCAGAGCTCATAAGCATTAATTTCATTAAAACAAAATTTGTTGCCATGCCATCAGACATCTATAAATAGCTCCCTCATTTGTTTATGAGCGCACTCTCCCTGGAGAGACATGCGATAACGACACCAAAGCGCTGGAGAAGCGCATGAATAAGGAAATAAAGAAATAGATCAAGCTCTTTGTGTTTAGCTCTGAACAGCTTCTCCTCCAACTGAAGAGCAGTGTTTGCTTTTAACACATCTCCTGGTGTTTAATATCCCCATGCAGATGCTTTGAGCATTTAGCTTAACAGGGCCAAGAGAGTCTGCTGGATCTCTTTGCAGGGCCCTGCGTCAGTCCGTTTGAAAAGCCCTGTGGTGAAAATCAGTAAAGAAAGCCTTTGATTGTTGGGATCGCAAGGAAGCTAAATGCTTTAGAAAACGGTTTGTATTGCCTGCTTCACCCCGAAGGGAAATTGACCATATGTGATACAGCATGGAAGTCTCTCGGTGCATAAAACACATCTACAGAATAAGCAAAAACATCAGGTAGCCAGACTCCCTCGATCTCTCACTAATACAGTACCTTGTTTCTGTCAGACTGATCCCTCCCAGACTATTACTACACTAAACTATGCGTGTCTGTTTCCCTCATTATTATTTCTTATTTAAATTTGCAGGGTTACGCCGTGTTACGTGTTTGCTGTGACTCTAAAATATAGTTCCTTGCTGTTGGTTTGTAATAGCCTTCAATAGTAGAGCTGTTCAGCCATTCTGTCCATTGGAACAGGCTAGTCTGTAGTTGGGATTTCCGTACATTGTGCTAATTTAAAACTTGCCGTAGTTGTTTACTGTTTGTTTGTTCCCCAAAAGTAGTTGTCAGTTGACACAAGCTTCCTTCCTTTACACCAGACTAGCACTACGTCACTATGTTTTTCAATTTCACCGAGGCTATAATTAAAATAAGTATTAAAAAAACAGTTTTGCATGTATTATTCTACATGTCTTTTTTACTGCTGGGCAGCACTGGGTAATGGGAAATAATCATTGTAATAAGCATTTTTTTTAAATGTAAATCATCAAAGTAATTTAAATTACTAGGATATTGAAGCAATTTGTAGTAATGGTTGTTAATATGTTTCCTTCACATAAGCAACCCCAAGTCATAGTAGATAAAGTGAAAGTATTATGATTCAGTTATTTGGAACGTACTTCTTTGAAAGCAATGTATTGACAAATCCATCTGTTAAAGAGATAATACAGTAGCCTAACCACCCTTACCCAGGAGCAGCCATTTCATGAACAGACGTCCTGTGGTGTTTGACCTCCTGCTGCAGACAGCGTCAACGTTCCAAGGGTGACATTACTCATGAACCAGAGCACATGGAGCCCTCTGAGCTGTACCAGCACAGAGCGCCAATTACCACCTGTGATTATGCAGGGGATATACACGGTCTCATTAGCCAGGATTTAATGTACCTCTCTATAGGTCCGGGTTCAGCTCCTGTTTCTCCTGCCTACCGATGATTTTGAAGAGATGTGGAGCCTTTTTTTCCTGTTTTTTTCTTTTTAATGAGGGATAATCCATTTGTAACGGTACAGATTGAAGTCTTGGAGGTTTGTTGATTCAAAGCATAAATCTCTTCAGTCTATGAAATACATTGCCGGCAAGAGACAGAGGGAAAGAAAAGACGAGGCAAGGGTTTGCTTTGTAGTTAAAATTTTGGTGAATGTTGCTTCATGCTGCTTTAGCCCACCTGATAGAGAGATAGCTTGAAAGCCATAATATCATGAATCTTAATCCAGAGAGCCGCTATGAAAAGGTTGTAGCAGTGCATAAGGTGGGATACTTACTGTAACTACCATGACAAAGGTGCAAGCTGAATACACTGAAAACATCCTTCTCTCTTGAGCAATGGGATATGTGAGGCAGTGTTCTAATAAGGTGACGCCCATGCAAAGATCATACCTGTATATGGAATCCCTAACAGTTTTCTTGCCTTGATAACAAGTTTTAAGTATTCCACCATGACTTTGTGTACCGTTGAGTCTTTGTCTTTGATTCCAAAGTGTGCTGTTTTTATTCCCCGACAGGAATCCAAGCCTCCACATAACCCTTTTCTTACTTGTTTGAGTCTATTTGGTATTCCTATTACAGAGCGAAGGCTCACTTCCACCATACTGTTCTGTCTCGCATGTGATACTTGTAACAGCCTGTTGAAAAGGGGCGGTACACCCATAGTGGAGTGGCTAAGCAGTGTTTGTGCAGTAAGAGCATATTTTAAAGATATAGTATCATTTCAATGGACATTGTAGAGGATTATTACATATTGCAGAACAATTCATCCACTTGACAGTTTAGTCAAACGAGAACATTGAGACTTCCTGATTTGCCACACTAATAGCAGACCTCTGTAAATGTGTCATTTTTATTTAACGAGTAGGAAAAGGTGCTGAATAAGACAGGATGACAGGCTGTTGTAGCATTCTGTTAATTTGCATTTTTAAAGTTCCAAATTGCATTTAAGTTGGTGTTACTTTTTTCTTGCAGAGTAAAATGTGCAATGAAAACAAATGGGTTTTTTAACAACTGTATGCATCATCCTGCAGTTTTTTTTTTTTAAATCGAAATGTTAGGGTAGAGGATGCTAATTATGATTGGGAATAAAAAAAACCCCAAACAGTATTTATGCTGATATTATTCAAAATACCATAGCAATTACCATGTTGAGTCATTCATGTGATTCTATAATTGCAGAAGTATGGGGCCGGCATAGAATGCACAGATTGTGAGTATCTTGCGAATAAAACACAGTGATTCAAAAAAGGATGCAATTGAATGTAAAATGAGTTCTTAAATAATGTGATGACCTTCATAAATGTCTTTCCTAACTCATTTGAATCCCTTTCTCTTTTTTGCTGTGCAGTGTTAAGTGATCTCCAATGGCAGTTATTCCATAACTATAAAACAGTTACAGGTAGATGTTTTACTAAGGAGGTCTCTCCAGTACCGTGCTTTGAGTTGACTTCCTCCAAACCAAACCTCCACCTCATTTTAAACCTCGCCAGAGGGGTGGACAGTCTCCACGGGGGTTCCCTTCTTGCCCATCTAAAAAAACCAAGCAATTCAGCAAGAGTTGTCCTGACTGAAACTGAAACACATGTATCACAATACACACTGGTAATCTGTAGCAGTCCTGTGGTCACATCTGTTCAACCTTATCAAAAACCCCCTTGCGTGAACATAGGACTGAGTCTGATTCAGTAGTTATCCATTATACAGAATCCAGTTTCCTTGGTGCAATCCACAGCGGGATTGCAAAGTCACTTAAGGTAGGTAGGTAGCAGATAGCTACTATATAGAGACTGAATGGAAAGTAGGTCTGATTGTCAGAATGGGTTTCTTATTGATTGTCCTCAGGCTTGACTGCATGGTGGCACAAATCATCCTGCCTCCACTGGCTTCCACTGAGACCCAAATGGCCACTGCGAATCTATTGGCAACAAGACCAGTTTCCACAGCAGACTTCGCTTCCGCCCCCCACCCTCCCTTGGATGTTGGGGCTTGGCATCCCGGCAGCTTTTTGCAGTACAATGATAAAGATCAGCAATCTATTATGAGCAAAATGTATTGTGATGTCAGTGGTACCATTCTTTTGATGTCTCATAGCTGCCCTTGTGCAATGATTGCCCCTTTGTCCAGAAGCATGGCTTTGCCATCGCTCTCCTTCACATAGTCTGGCATTAATCTGCTGAACATTACAAAGAGCCCTGGATAGTCCAAGGAATTAAGCAACACAAGAGGATTCAATATGTTTAAAAGTAAATTACCCATGAAAGTGCCCGTCTGAAATATTATGATTTATATCGTAGCCTTTAAGGCTTACTGGGTGATTGTTCTGTAATCGCGCTGAAAATGCAAACACAAAAGAGTTTAAAATGAAGAGACAGACTTTACAATGAAAGGCAATATATTTTAAATACCATGCGCTTCTTATTCGAACATAAAAGTGCCTTACATATTATCGGTAATACCTGACAATAAGGGATTTGAGCAAACTCCAGCAGGACTCTTTATAATCTCTATCCTAGCCAGGCTCGCTAAGGGCCATTTGACAGGAGATGGGTTTATATTACGCCTGCCACCTTTTACTTAAATGTTCAAGATTTCAACACTTTGTATTCTTCAGAGTTTTTTTGCACAAATGATGCAGCAAATATTGTACGAGCTTTTAAAATCCTTATAATATCGTGAGGCTTGTGTATTAATGATCGATACACGATATGTTGATTCAAAGGGCTTCATTGGGAGAGCACAGGGTATAAGGAAGTATACAGAGCAAAGGGATAGTGCTGCTTTTACTTGCTTGCATGTCTAACTGGCTGCGATTAGGACCCATGACTGTTACCCTATGAATCCATCTCCATTCAGGATGCTGAATAGCAGAGCTGTTCCACTATCTCACTATCAAACCTGTCCCGCCAGCTTCAGACAGTGACATTCTTACTTTCCTTTGTTCCCTTGATCTGTCAGTGAGCTTTTATTTATTTGGGTTTGGATATTCCTTGAAGAAATCCATGACTGGCAGGTCTTAAAAAACAGTATTATCTCTGAATGCCATTTAGCAAACACAGGCACACACACACAGACTCACACACACAGACCACTGGGGAAACCAATGGAGAATAAATTATCCTGTAATCCCTTACCAAAAGATCTTCAATGGCAATGCTACCTGTGGCACGATATTTGCAATGCAGTGGTTCTGTGCTAAGTGGCAATGGTAGGGGCAGCGAGATCACAAGATAATTTATCTCGCGATCATGATGTAATGGTTTGAAATGTCTTTTTTAGATCTTGTTAATCCAAGATGTAACCTTTGCAGGAGGTGACATATCCCTTTTCTCTAGCACAGCTCTGATTGAGAGTAATGTTTTTACCAGTCTTGGTACTGTGTTTATTTTCCTCTAAAAGCATCTTGCTCTATAAAGAGCTCTGTTTTAAAAGGCTGGTCCCATAGGTAACATTTATCACTGGGCACAGTCTTGCTAACTTCCCTAATGCATAGACATCAGCTCTGATATAATTACCATATGAATACTGCTGGCTGCTGTAAGCAAGACACTACTGAACTCCATGCAAAGCAGTAGAGCTATCTAGATCAACAGCATGAAACCTTACCAACCCATTCAGCTCTCTTCTGATCTCAGAAGCCAAGCCTGGTCAGTACGTGGATGGGAGACCTGCATGGAATATCAGGTGTTGCAGTTTATGAAGAGATGTTGGAGAAAACCCAGACAGCGCCCCAGTTAGCTCAATGGCAGTTAAAAAAAAAAGTAACCCCCCTTTTTTTCAGGGGGTACCATTTTTTTAATACATAGACAGTTTAAATAGTTTTGCTGCCTTGCTTTTGGGTAGTGTATAGGTGACGATCTCTTACTCCTGCTAGTCATGCTTGGAATTTAGAGATGCCCCCTTGACTCCCTGGTACCACAAATGGTCAAGTCTTCGAGAACTGTAATTGGGCTGTGATGTTACATTTCAGCGGATCCCGTTGCTGTACAAAATAGGAATAAAGACTCTGGATAAACTTTCAAATGTTAAATGAAAAGGCAATCTTTGCAGCCGTTGCAAGTCCCCTTGGCTTTCTAGAGCATTTAGCACACAACATTGCCAGGAGGGCCGGGGGGTGGGGGGTGCAGCCATACAGTAGAAATATTTACTGGGTAAAGGCACCCATGGGGCCCCCTGCACAGATGGAGCCTCAGACCCAGTAAACTGCACTCCATGTCAGCTGTACTTTTTAGGCGAGCCCCTGGGATTGGAAGGCCTTTGGCAGCAATAAAGATGCCTCTTCTCAAAGGTTTTTTTTCGGTTAAAGCTGAGTAAGAGAATACAGAAAGAAATATGTTCTTTTTTTTCTTATCCTCTCTGACACAAGTCTCATGTGTCAACCTTTTTTTCCAGACGCCTTCCACACTTTGCCAGACAAAAGAAAAAAACCTGCAACGGTTTTAACCTTTTCAGGGCTCATGACAAGATACCTTTCCATCTACTGAACTAACTCTAAAGTACACGTGCATGTACTGTGTATCCACAATACACAGTAATTAGAGACATTTACTGTAAAGTGTAATCGTAATCTGTCACAGCTGCTTTGTGCTTCTGAAACATCAAATAAGTAGGACTCTGCAGTTTTGTTGTTGTCAGATGCAGAGCGAGAAAGGAAGGAGAGAGAGAGAGAGAGAGAGAGAGAGAGAGAGAGAATGAATTAAAAAAGACTGTAATGTAAATCGCTTTCATTTTTGCTTTTCACTGCCAGGATTCTGAACAGGTTAACTGTTCGACGAACACCACCAGGTTTCGGGTATTCCTCTGTGCCTTGATGAGAGCACACTTCGTCTTCTTCAATCCCTTTGAGTTGCACCAGATTTCTCAGAGAGAAATTTAGCTGAGTGTAGGTTGCTAGGCAGCAATAGGGAACGTACTTCTTAGAGAAAATATCTCACTTAAAGGTGTTAACATTTTTTTTTTTTTTTAAGGAAGCCCGAACAGGTATTATTTGACAGAAAAAATGTCACAGTTTAACTTTTTTGCACGTCAAATTGCCCTCACTTTCTCATATTTGCTCCAGCATTTGTATGGCTTATTTGGTGGGGTTTAACATTTGACTGTGGGATTTTGTCACCCCACATTAATACACCTCTGACTGAATTATCTTTCACTCCAAATTGTTGGTGCTACCTTTCAGTATTGATTGGCTTTTCACACCTGTGAAGGGGGAAGTATGGTGATCCCTATGGTCTTGGTTGCTTAGGCAAATCTCTTTCAGTCTAATTAAATAACTCTATTTTCACAGTTGGGAGCTCTGTATGGAAATATTAAGCCCCCCTTTATTTATTTATTTATTTATTTATTTATTTCACCAATAATGATTTTTCTCCCACTTACATACGCTCTGCAATAATTCAAAATCAACATCTTTTAGCACATATTGAACTCTGCTAGGTTCATGGTTAAGTCACCCACAGTGTGGAAAACACTACAAAGCAATGATTCCTCAAAATAATCAACCTGGTTTATCCCTATCTGCAAGCGCATTGAGCATTTTTATTATTATTTATTTATTTAGCAGACGCCTTTATCCAAGGCGACTTACAGAGACTAGGGTGTGTGAACTATGCATCAGCTGCAGAGTCACTTACAATTACGTCTCACCCGAAAGACGGAGCCCAAGGAGGTTAAGTGACTTGCTCAGGGTCACACAATGAGTCAGTGGCTGAGGTGGGATTTGAACCGGGGACCTCCTGGTTACAAGCCTGTTTCTTTAACCACTGGACCACACAGCCATTTTTAATAGAAACTACTCGTATTTCTATATTGACTTGCTGTTAACTATTGTGACCTGCTAAGTCAGAGTTCATTGACATCTCCTGGAGTCAGTTGCATAGTTTTAATGTCTGTAACAAGGGCAACACATTTCTTTCTATCAATTAACACTGTCGTCTTTCTGTATCACAGCCCAAAGACACAGACACATGCATTCGCGCGCACACCCACACACGCGACAAAGACATTCACTTTTAAAAGACTTTGCAAATACAGGTCAGCTGTTGCCAGAGGAATTATGTGTGACCTGTTTAATTACACACATTATTAATTAAGTGAATTAAAGAAAACAGGTTAAGTCTTTTGTGCATGCCAGCAGTGTGTCCTGTGAGATGGGTGGTCCTCTTCTAGATATTTACACCAGTTACAGACAGTACTGGCTAACACTTTGCATTGTGCATCTCTGTGTATTTACATGGTAGTTATTTAGTAAATGCGTGTGTACTTACGCACAATTACAATGTTATTATGCATAGTTACAATGTACTTAATGTGTTAATCTTTTTGCACGATATATGTAAGTACACAGTACTAACAATTATACACTTGTAATAACTTATACATTAGAAAAATGTAGCTGTTATAAATTATCCCTTTGAGGTACTGTGCAGTACATTAAGTGTCTCAATTACTGTGTGTTTACAGAGTGATTTCTTCGTAAATAATCTTTTTTTTTTGGACAATATAACCCTAACTCTCTTCTGATACAATTGTGTACTTGCATATATGGTGCAAAAAGATGTACACATAAAGTACATTGTAACTTGCATAATAACATTGTAATTATGTGTAAGTACACATGCATTTACTAAGTAACTGCTATGTAAAGACACAGTAATTAGGCACACTTAATATAAAGTGTTACCGAATGTAGTTCTCTATTGTAGATCATCAATTCCAGCAACCGTTGTCTCTGAAAAAATATGGTTGACTGTGGTGAGGAAGCATATTAGCATTGCACAGACTGCAGGTTGATAAAAAAAAAAAACAGACCCATATTTATAAAAGGAAAAATACGTTAATACTGAGCATTTTCATACTGAATTTTTTTTAAAAATATTTAATAACAGTTACCCCCTGAGCTTTTTAATAAAGCATTTTGCACAAAAAAAAAACAACATTCCAATGTAATCATTATTCCACAATTCCATCTGCTATTGATCCAGCTCAAACAATGGACTGTGACCTTTTAAAGCAATAGTCTAAAAAAGCAACCTTTTTCTTAGTACATTGTTTTTGACTGTGGATGAGTATGTTGGGGGGGGGGGGCAGAATAAAGAAATTTAATATACAGTACTGTTAAATGCTGAGCAAATAAAACTAAATCTATACAAAGGCCACTGTTTTAATATCTATTACATTTCAAATGTACATTAGAAAGATTGGCTTTATTTTATTCAGATTATTATTCTTAACAGGCAGGCAGTGAAAAGGGGTTTAAATTTCCAATTCAAGCATATGTTTCAGAGAGGAATAATGAAATTCAGCCAGCTCATGAAGGCCAAAGCAGCAAACCAAGATCAGCAACTTGGCATGGCCAGGATGCAAACCAGACAGCTCCTGATCGCATGACCCCCTTCACTCCACACTGATGTACAGATGTCATCCCATGTGCTGCGCTTGTCTCAAACGGGCACCGAGTCTCTCTGAATTCTCCCTGCAGTTATTTTTGAATCCCTGCTCGTCCCTACCTTACTCCTTATTTACTTGAAGTGCTTTGGCCCTGAATGCAAAAGGCTCCAGCGCTTGGGCAGGTTGCCAGGCAGTAATTTGCTGCCCACTCCTCCCTCTAAACTTGGCATGGTTCTCCTTGAGAGAATCCAAAAAAGAAACAACTTTAAAAAAAAAAAAAAAAAAAAACTTTTGGAAAAAGTTTTGCACAATACTTTTCAAAACACAAGAGCGTTTTCTAAAATTGTAATTGATGTATTTGTTATAATTGAGGGTTTGTTGACTCACTAAGGTTTTTTAATTAGTTTGGCACAAGGGCTACTCCCACTATAGGAGATAATGTGGTTCTTCAATACCATGTGGTTTATAAATCTGTATTGCATTGTATTGTGTTGCATTAGCTAGGTTTTGCATTGATTATACTCATTAATAAAATCAGTAGTCTGCTGCCGCATACATACTGTAGGCAGGAAAACACTAATTAAAGACATTGTAAAATCTGTAAAAACATTTTTAGATGAATGAGTCAGATCATTACAATAGTGTACAACAGTTTACTTCCAAGGAAACTTTCTAATCGTATGCTTCTAATCCCCAAAGGGATAGTAACCAAAGTGCATGCTTATGGAGCTTGTTTTTATTGACCCCTAATATCCAGGAGATTTCCATGTGGTGATAATAAGCAGAGAGTGATAAACAGGGGGGATATTTTAGTCTGACTCTGTGGTGCTGTTTTTTGCCAGTAGTTCATAGCATTGTATCTGCATTTGTGCTACCATTGCTACATAGTGCATAACTACCTTTAGGGACCATTGGTGGTTTTTGTTGAGTTTTGGATAAGAACACCTATGTTGTCCTTGTGTGTAGGTCTCTGTTTTTTAATACCGTTTATTCACTTTGTCAAGCAAGGTTAGTTTAAGTTCTTCACCGCTGTGTGTGAGAGAAGTTAATAGTTAATTTACTGGGGCAGTGAGGCCTGATATTTCAGTAAGCAGGGCATGAAGGGGGCAGACAGATTAGACAAAGGGCCATTTCCCTCTGTCACTGCACTTTGAATGCTGCTGAAAATTAGACCCTTTTCCTGCCAAATATTAAATTAAAAAAAAATCCGTACTGACATCATGTCATATACTTTAAATGTCCATCATTCATCATAACTGTAATTTGCCATTCAACTGGGAGGACTCGCAGACAGGAGAGGCTTACACAGATTGCCACACTTCTTTAGTTTATTTTTAACTTTTAAATCACATTCCATTGTCACGTTCTATTGCTCTTTATTGTCAAGATCCGGTGTTCTATCATTCTTGTGCAGTGTTCTAAAACCGCTCCATCATTCCAGGTAGAACACGCTAGCTGCGTTCCAGTATTTTGAAGAAATGGTACTTATGTTACAATAAATAAAATGAAATCTGCCCATCTCAGCATAAAGTGACTCTCCAAACCCAGGTTAAATGGCACACACATTCAATAAATACCTGGTTTTTGTCAGATCTCCAATATTTAAAAAATGAACCTTTTAGACACCACATACTGTAGGCATAAGTCTATAACATTACAGGTTGTGTTCTGAGTTATTGGGGTGGGTCAAGCATACATTATACTGTCCAAATTTTATATATATATATATATATATATATATATATATATATATATATATATATATATATATATATATATATATATATATATGGTAACCTGTGTGCCAATACTGTTGCATGACATATTGGGAAAGATTGTAAAGCTCCCTGTATTTTTTATTATTATTATTTCATTTCTCTGCTATTCACTTTCATGGGGATTTCAAATCCTGTTATCCTGCTATAACAGGACACTGTACAGTTTTAATAAGCAAACATAACAAAGGCTCCCATTGACAGCACAGTACAGCAGCCTGTCGCTGAGCCATATGACTGATTCGGTTAGGAAAGACCAAAGCACTTGTCCTATAAGAGCTATAACTAGAGGGAGCATTGAGAGTGCTTCCTCGGTATTAGATCTAATTATAATTAGGTTGATCATGTGATCACTGCAGCACTGCAAAGCTGTCGTAGTTGACTGAAGCATCGTTACAGATCAAGTCCATTAAATATTGCCGCACTTGTATGATTATGGCTACTTTTAAGACCATAACGTACCCCATCCACCGTGCTAGAATTGTCCGAATGGTTTGAGGAACATGACAGACTTCAGGCATCTTCCATGGCCACCACAATCCCCAGATCTCAATTCAATTGAGCATGCCTGGGATGAACTTGGACGACACATTGGTCATTATGCTGCTCTGATATATTTCTGTGTGTGTGTGGGAGAAAGAGACCTGCTACTGATATAAGACGTTTGCTATTCCTTTGAAATGGAAAGAATGATTATGTTGGAAGTGAGTTTAAATGTTAAACTGTAAGCTTGTTACCGGCTAGCAGTTATCTTGCTAATAAGAGCAATTCATCAAAAATGCAAGGTTGTTTCTTAGTTTCGTAGCAACCATTCTCATTAACTACCACACTTGCTTCTAAATTCAGCACATTTACAGATGGGCAGATGAACAGAGAAGATGCCTGAGAGAGAGAGAGAGAGAGAGAGAAAGTGAAGCATGATAAAACATTTACTAAGTGACGCAGGTGAAAACAGCAAATACCCTGCTGAGCGATCCAGGAACAAATGTTTTGTCGAAGGTATTTCAATAAAAAAATTAAAAAAGGGTTAACTCAGATTGCATTAGCTTTTTAATATCCCAGGAATTCTAAGAGGCTTCAAATGTATTTTTAGTTTTGCCTTTCCCTTACTGGCTACTGCCTTTGAATTGCTTGGAGCTTCTCTAGTGCCAGAACTTAACAGCCCTCCTTATTCATGGAAACAGAACTGAACAGTCCTCCTTATTCATGGAAACAGAATTGAACAGCCCTCCTTATTCATGGAAACAGAACTGAACAGCCCTCCTTATTCATGGAAACTGAACTGAACAGCCCTCCTTATTCCGTTCAAATCATGGAACCCTTCAACTCCTCCGCTGCTCCGCGTGAAATCGTCAAAAAGAATATGGGGTTGGCGGAGTTGAAAGGTCACATGATTTGAATAGAATGAGGAAGGCTGTTCACTGCTGGCATTTAGGATTCTCCAGCTCAAAGCCAAGCCAGATTTGGAGAAAAAGTGTTATTGGAGCAAGAGAACCCGAAACCACTGAGAATACAAGACGATTAAAATGACATTTAAAACAGTGATGTGAAAAACTGACCCTTATCAAAAGGTTTGTGCAGTAGATCTTATCAAAGCAAAACGAGTGAAGAATAGCATGCAGAAAGCATAGACAAGCTTCAGATACCAGTAAATCACAGAAACGTCTGTAAAAGCACTGTGGCAAATCTATGAGCACAGTAAGTCACATAGAAAGTGGCTGTGGATATTTACCATTGTGAACTTCTATTTCCATTCTTGAGGAAGCTGGTAATTAATAACAGAGTGGATTGATATTTCTTAGCACCTCTACTGCAGCCATTTGAGGCAAGCAGTGTCCTGGAAGTTAGCATTCAATCAGAAATGCATTAACAGTGTCTGTATTATACAGCGCAAGAGTTTGATTACATTTCAGATATAGCAAGAAGCATGTATTATTCATATGGAAATTCAAAGCTATTTATCAAATTGTAACGGCAGCTCTTTGCAATATTCACCACATCCTGGGGTTCAGCGGCGGGGTTTCACACGCTGCTCCACCGAGAGCAGAAATACAATGTTCTTCTTAGCGTGCACTGGAACGTGGCAGCCTGAGTACTGCTGATGGATTCTTGTGGGCAGGACTGCTGTCATCACTAGTACTGAGCTTGAGTATTGGAGATTATTCTACAATGCAGAAGGCCTGATCAGAGGAGTTCCTCGGTATCGTTTTCACTTGCCCCTGAACCAAGCTGCAAAAAAAAAAAAAAAAATTGAATCTAATTTCACAAAGCCAGATTTGAACCCAGATGAGCCAGATGGCTAGTACAGTAAGGTTGTGTTCATTTGACTCTGTCTGTAGAGCCGATTCTAGCAGAGGGATTCTCAGAAGGTTGTGCCGGTTGAAATGACTACTGTAGCCAGCAACAAGCAACCTCTCCAACTCTTCCAGTCAATGAAGCCAAAGAGCTCTCTGGAAGAGGCGGAGAGGACAATGGTGTGATGACTCTACCGCCTTCCCCAAAGAGGCAAAGCAATACACCCAAACCTTCTGTATGGCACCACCTTAGCCCTTCACATGAGAAAAAAAAAATTACTTTTGTTGCCTGAATGCAGTGGATTTTCAAGCAGAGACAAACAAGTTGTGACAAGTTGCTTTAAGGATAATTAGCTGAGCCAGATTTAGGACTCCAGAGGTGAAAGGCTAATTGCATTGACTCACTAGCTGCAGCTCATAACCCTTCCACAAAGGAGCCGTTTGGAAATGCTGTGAGGGAGGCTGTAAGTTGAGACCCACAGGTAGGTTCCAGTAAAGGACAATCTGCTCTGACCTGACACAGGTAGGCATTCGTGACAAGCTACCGAGTCTAGAGTTCTCACCTGAGATCTTTGCTGTAGTTACTGGGAGGCAGCAGCACAGAAAAATGACTCTCCGGCCCTCTATCCCTCACCCCCCGAACAGCTGTTAAACCAAAAGCATTCATCTTGAAAGACCTTCTTAACCTAATGAGCCAAGTATCTCTCTATTGCAGTAGTTTGTACCTTTGCAGTGTTGACATGGCCCATTTGACAGAGCCATCCTCTCTGTCTGGTTCTTTTACCTCCAGTCCGGGCAGATAGGCTATAGCCCACGGCGCAGTGGAACATGCAAAAGCGCGATTGCCTGGCACCTGTTAACGCTCTTCTCTTAAGTAACGAGTGTCATCGGTGTTAATGACTAAATGACGTATTCTGTTGGCAAACTTGCGGTTTGCTTCCCCAACCTATAATTAGAAACGATTTTCCTTGCAATCAGAGTGACAGATTAGGCACATCTTGTAGTAGCTAATTAGGATGGGCTTTTATCACAATATTGTGCCGGCCATGCAGGCCTTTTTAAATAACGAGTAAGGGTAAGGTCAAGCCAATCTGCTAGGTGAGGAGGGCATTTCATTTTGGATGCAGTGCACTTTCTTTTCAGAGAGAACCAAGCTGACTGTGAAACTGTATTTTCAGTAAAAAAAAAAAAATATATATATATATATTTAAACGATTACAAATACTATTGTGGGTACTACATCAAAGAAAGACCCTGTGACCCATATGGCATGTTATTACTAATGGAATGAAAATCAAGTTGGTAGAAACATTGGCAAATCAGCTGAAAAACGTCCGTATGTGCTATTGGTCTCTCTGTCTTACCTTTGTATAAGCAGGCCATATGCCCAGGATTTTTGGACATCCTTCCAAACTGTAATAAGCACACAATGCCTGGGCTGCCAGTGCAAAACAACAAGCTGTGACAGTCAGTTATGTGGGTCAGCACCTGGCTTAGCTGCTCTTGTATTTCTTTAGCCATTCTGTATGTAAAGGAGCCCTCGGTTTAATCACTGCCTCCTTTATTGAAGGAACTTACTCTATGTTCAATACAATGCTAGCAAACTGCTGTAAGTTTGTCAGTGCTTAATAAGTAATAATAACGTATTCATTTATGACGTGTTTGACGGTCTGTGATTTACGGTTGGTGTTTCGACTGTGTAATATAGAGATTATTGATAGTAAACATAAGTTCTACGTTTCTACTGTTACACACAAGATGAATTAAGTTAAAAAAAAATAGGACAAGTGACCAAAAAAAAATATGTATTTGTGATCTAGTTCCACGTGCATGTGGTTCTAGTCCTTTAAGAATATATTTTCACCCCTGTCATGTGACGAGGGAGCCTTTTTCTCCTTTTCTTATTATCATGTATGTATTTATTTATTTATTTATTCATTAGTTCATTTTCTGAAACGGCATGACGACTAGACTCTTCCTCCATTTGTAGGCGTGATATTCCAGCCTACCTCATCACGTCGGGGGGCAGGGGGTGGGCCGGGGGATTTGACGATGACATCACCCGGCTGCTTGTTTTCTGGCCAGCTGTGCGTTTCAGAGAGGGTTTGAGAAGCATTTCTGCAATATCACACACACGGAGCATTCAGCGCTATCGGGGGGGATTTAAACACTGTGCACTCAGCGGCAGCCGCGCTTGCTGGATCTGCGGATCTATATACGGGATTAATTTTACAGGAAGATGTAAGGGTGCACAAAGCAATAATAAAAAAAAAAGCCCAGCCACTCATCATCAAAGGTAAGAAAAAAGCTTTCCTTTTTTTTTCTTCTCCTGCCACTGATGTGATGACACGCTTCTGAAGTGCCATTGATGCTGAATTCACAAAGGTGCCCTTTTTTCTTTCTGCACAGACAATCTGTAAAAGAAAAGCACAGTCTTGCAGCGAGGAATGTGCTAAAGGGTTCCATTTTTTAAAATTATTATTTGTATTATTATTTTCACGAATCCACCGATGATCTATAGATGCAATTTTAAATTTGAAGGCATTTGGATGCTATGAACTTAGTGCTGATATTGCAAAGATGCCGGGAGTGGAACAATACTGGATGGGATGTGGCTGCTGTGCACACTGCGAGTAACTGTTACTATTTGTCTTTGCTTATCGGAAAACCTCGCTCTGCACAATTGATCAAGGTGTTCATGTGCGGATGTATGGGGTGTGCAGTCGGTTTGAGCAAGATATTTACTTGTTTCTTAATGTTTTACACACAAATCATTACCTTTAGGGGATTATATATATATATATATATATATATATATATATATATATATATATATATATATATATATATATATATATATATATCCTGGTTAGATGCTGGTGCACTCCTGCACCTGAGAAGGTACCCGTTGTAATATAGCGCTGCTGAAACTCACTTCTCAAAGACTGATGCATATTATTGTACAGTAGCTTCGCTATCAATGCGGCTATTGGACAATATTTGTATATATAAAAATAAAAAAATAAATCATATCTTAATGTATATTGTATGTTCGTGATACTGTTTTTTTTATTCATGTAGATGTATTATTATTATTATTATTATTATTATTATTATTATTATTATTTATTATAGATGTCTGTTACAATGTAACTCGTTTTTTAATAAACAGGAACATCTCCAATTACTAACTCCATTCGCTTTTTTCCTAGTAGGCAGTTTTCTGTGGTTTTAATGTAACCTTTAGCTACTTAATTTAATATATATTTCATTACTGGTAACTATATTTGAACATGTTTTTAACATGTGGTGAGGACGGTTATACTTTACTGTGTAGTGCAAAGTCAAATTAACTTGTAATTATTATTATTATTATTATTATTATTATTATTATTATTATTATTATTATTATTAATAAATCACGTACATGTTATGTGTTAAATTGGAGTTCCAGTATTAAGCACCCATTATTTCAGTGAAGACCTGACGGGTGGTGGGTTGGAATTTTAACAAATCATTGTATCGTCTTCATTTCAAGAAGTGATTCGATGCGTGCAAGCTGGTACGGGAAAATAAATAAATAAATACACACATAAAAGACTGGGCATGCCTATCGTGACACAATACTCACACAGATTATAGTTATTATGTAGATGCAGTCTTTATTTAAACTGTGACTAAGTACTAGCCTACAGGAGGAAACGCGGCTCAGGTTGCCACCCCTCGCGTGTTATGTTGTAGGCTACATGTACATTAGTGTATCTGAGGATACCTTTGAAATGTGTTTCCCAAGTGCCGGGGCGATTTATTTATTTATTTATTTATTTATTGGTTTATTTCAGAAAAGCCCCAAATGTCGGAAAGCATTCACATTTTAACATTGAGCAGTGAAGTCAGCCTGCATTGGTTGTACAAATATACATGGCTTTTTATTAGGTTTGTAATGCCTTAGGGTATAATAATAATAATAATAATAATAATAATAATAATAATAATGATAATGATAATGATAATGATAATGATAATGATAATAATAATAATGAAATGCTATTTTTTCGTAAATGCTGAACCTTTGGTTTCTCTTATTAAGTAAAATCCTCGCAAAGATCAGAGCACTAAATTCCTTAGTGTAACAGTGCGGGATTTTGAGCTGATTAAAGTAAGTGCTTATATTCATAACAAGATTATTCAAAGTGGTTCTCTTGACTTCCAATGCTGAGTTTAAAAACTCAGACAGGCCCAGTACCGGGTAGCGTGGAAGAGTAATGTTAATATGAAGCTGGAGTATTTAAGAGAATAGGTAATGCGATTATAGCTTCTTTTTTTTTTATGATGGTTGGAAATGGCTCTGGGGGTAGTAGTGTAATGTAATAAAATCATAGAATGTATTAGCATTTCCCATTACACCACAGCGCTTGTAAAATATGGAATGAGAGCGTTCATGTGTATTATATTCCATGAAAGTAAACGTGTTCTTTCTGTTTGACTCGGTGCTGTGTGCTATCTGCACCACACGCCTTTAGCATGGATCTTTAAGACACATGTTACCAACGTCAACAAGTAGCAGTGTAGACTGGCACTGCGAAACAAGCGCTTTTATAATCGAAATGTTACTGTTGTATCTTATAATTATGAGATCTCCTGGTGCGCATTTACCCCACCCGAAGATATAAACGCCATCAGGCACGGAGTATACCCGGGTTTTTGCTGTTGGTTTTATGATTAGCTGTACGTCTATACACCTGTAATATTGCCCGGAGCTTATCCACCTCAGAAGCGCGGGTGTAACATTCGGTACATTCTCGCGCTATCCTGCCTTAAATATATTTAGTTAAGAAAACAGCTGCGGTAAGTCACACGTATCTCTTTTCGCTTTGAAGAAGAAATCATTACGTTGTGTCTGTGGCAGCTCCTTTAGGGAATGCTAGTGCGTTTTGCATTAGTCCGCTTCCCTCGCTTGTGATGTATTTCCCCTGTTTCAACAAGCACGGTGGGCGCACGCTAGGTGAAGGGAGACATACTTTGTTTCATTTTAGGATACAGCCACTTCTTCTGCAAGCGTGCAGTGAGCAAAACAGCAATTATCCACCGAATGTGGTCGCGCCAGGTGCTTTGGAAGCTGCTATTAAAACATTATAGACATAACAAATACAGGGGGTTAGGAGAAACAGCTTGCAACACGTTTGTTTTTAGATGTGGTTTATCTCCCGTTGTGTATGCTGCAGTAGCAATTCAGTATTATCGAACGGTACAATGCAGTGTGGTATATTCGCCAACACTACTGTAAATTATTATTATTATTATTATTATTATTATTATTATTATTATTATTGTTGTTGTTGTTGTTGTTGTTGTTGTGATGATTATGCATAGGGATATTACCTAAGGAGCCAAAATGTCTCACAATGTATCCTGTAACATTCAAAAACAATGTTACAATGTTTCAAAAACAACAAATAGAACCAAATCGTAAAATAAATAAACACCTTCAACAAAGGTGCTGGCTGTTGGATGTACAAAATGGCTTGTTTGTCCTCCAAGAAGCTTTGTTCCTTTTGCTGTGGTGCTTGTTGTATGCTTATTAATATCCAAGTACTGTACATGACTGTTTCTCCCTCCCACTGAATTCAAAACTCCATGGCAACCTGGCATTCTGCTGCCATTTTACTCTCATCACATGATCTCGCTGATAGCAGGTTTCATTCAAAAAGTTTCATTTAAAAAGTTGAATGAAAAATGTTTGCTCACTGGTTTAATACATCATACCATGCTATTTCCCAGTGGGCAGTATTCCTGAATGTGTTTCCACTAACTGTATCATACCATTGTGATATGGAGGGGAGGGTCTTGAAATATGATTGAATAGCGGCATGAGAAATTAAACAGGGTCATAACGTTTTTAACTGCAGGTGATATTACTGTACATAGGAAAGCAATATTGTCAAACTCAGTCCAGTGTGTGTGTATGTAAAGCATGCATCGTTTTTTTAATTTTTTTTTTTATTCATGTGATCTTTATTACCAGTTTAACTGTTCCTTTTGACCAGTTGTACTTTTCCAGTCTGCCCAGCTTGAGTCAGAAGAGCTGTATGGAAAGCTTGCAAACCTGTTTAAAATCTCTGTAAGCAGCGGCATGCAGGTTTTAGAAAGCATGCGTGAAGTTTGAAGGGCAGGAAATAACAGCTTTATGCAAATCCCTGCCTTGGCAGTGTGGATGTTTAATTAGGAGCAGAGAACTTGTTGGTTGTCACCTTCAGATATACAGTCGGTTTTGCTTTAATGTCGGCTGTGAGATTGGAGAATTTGAATTTCTAAACAGAAAAATGTCAATGTATGATGCCAGTACAGTGTGTGAGAGAGAGTCTAAGCAGAGAACAGGACTTGATACCATATGGTGTTCATTGACAATACAGTGGCAATGCAGTGATGCTATGTGGCAATGATACATAGTATAGCTCAAAACAGCCGTGAATTTTCCATAGCCTTTTTATAGCTCAGATACATTTTGTTTTCTTTTGAAAAAGGAAAGATCTAACTATCTAAATACCCATGGGTTTCAGATATAAATTGCATCCTGATCTACACCTTGAGGAGGCACTTAAATAAATGTTGCCAAGATGTAACACACAACTCCAAAAAAGGTCTTGTACTGGACTGTCTCGCTGCGCAATCAATAAGGAGAGAGTGGGGAAGGAAGCTGGTTCCTGTGATAGTCAGCCAACAAATCCCCATGCTGCAGAGTTAAGAGTCTGCTTAATGCTAACAAACGTCACGGTTGGATATCTATGTTGTTACTGTACCAAGAAAATCGACCCAGGGCCTGAGATTCAGTGCTGGGCATGTTTTTAAATAAGTAATGCCATGCAGTCACAGCTAAAGAGATTGCCCAAAGCAGTCTTTATTATTATTTATTTTATTTGTTTATTTAGCAGACATCTTTATCCAAGGCGACTTACAGAGACTAGGGTGTGTGAACTATGCATCAGCTGCAGAGTCACTTACAACTACGTCTTACCCGAAAGATGGAGCACCAGGAGGTTAAATGACTTGCTCAGGGTCACACAATGAGTCAGTGGCTGAGGTGGGATTTGAACTGGGGACCTCCTGGTTACAAGCCTGTTTCTTCAACCACTGGACCACACAGCTAGGCAGGGGCCAAATTCTCAAAACATTTTACTTCATATTCCTTTTACAAACTGAGAAATGACCGCCAGCCCTGACTGAAGAAGGTGCATGGAAGGATAATAAAAAAAAAAGCCACAGCTCTTTGCATTGATCATATCAATAGAGTCAGCCGTTTTGGGGTTTGATCGGAAGTGCGGAAAGCATGTGCTGCCATCCTGCTTTGAATTAATCATGAGATCCTGCCCTGGCTCGGAGCTCACTGAGTGCTCTGCGCAGTCGGCTTGTTGCTGTGTGTTGTTAGGGTTCCTGCACCTGATGGCTTTAAGAAGAAAGTCCAGGCTTCTGTGTAAGCCAGCATTGTGAGAGTGCGTTTTTATCCTGTTCAAAACACACCCTTTGATTCTATCTTGTGATTACTGCGATCAACAGCTACAGAGAAGAATAGCTTGGCACCATCCATTAACAGTCACTCTCCACTCTCTTTTTTCCCATCTGTCTGCTTTTGTATTGGGTTTTCAAGTGATTGTAGCAAACACAATCAATCCTGCTTCCTCACCGTGTACACCCGTTCGGTATATTACTCACAGATGTGTAGTTTTTGAATGATATCTGTGTTTTAGCAAACGTGACAACTGGTGCTACACTAGGTTAAAGACATCTTGGTTTGCAGGTCCTGCTTTTCAATATCACTTATTTCACCTGAAGAGTGAAATTGTCCCCACCCCTTTGGGGTCATGTTTCCTGGCAGTAACCAATCAGCTGTGTTTTGCAGCCAGTATCACGCACCATCCCCAAGACACTGCTGAGGGAAATGACCTACAGTACAATAGGAAGTGTAAGTTTAACAACTTCCTCCAAATAAGGCAGACAAACTGAAAACTTTCTATAACCTAGTGTGGTGCCAGATATATTGTTTTGAAATGAAAAGACTTATTTGCTGTGACGTGTGTTTCTTTTAACACTGTACATTTGAGAGCTAAAATATGTAGTGAACATAAGCCTATGCCAAATACGGTTTATAGAAATATTTATCTAGCTACGACCACTTTACATTGGAAATACCAGGGGTATCTAGCACTCACTTTCGTGTAAATGGACACACGGCTGAGAAATTTAAACCAGTGTTATTTAAACCAGTGTACTGCACTATATAAAAGATGCATCTCCCTGTTGCAAGTCTGTTTTGGCCATGATGGAAAAGACAGCAGAACTGACAGTAGTCTGATACTAAAGTATCCGGTCAGATGGCTTCCATCTCCAAAACAGCTTTTTGTCCATTCCTTGTACTGTACTATGTATAATGCATTTCACATGCATCTGTTTTTAGATTGGATTTCCAAATAGTCAAGGTTAGTCAATCTACCTCCCAGTTCATAGTCCTCTTTGACAGCCTTTGCTTGCCTACTGCTCTCCCCTGAAGGTCATGTCTGCTGTTATTGCTTGCATCACAGCGCTAGTGTTTTATAGTGTGCTGTGTCAGAGCGCCTCTTAGTCTCCCAGCTAAAAGGTTCTGCAGGTTTCCTTCAGTTTAGTCTCTTGGACAGATAGACACATTAGCCTCCATTCAATAAAAGATAAGACTGTTTGAAGTCTAAGATGCTCATCTTTGCAAGTCAGTATCACTTCAGACACAAACACTTTGTTCGTTTAACGGCTAAAGAAAAAAAAATTGATTGGAATTCATAATGACATTTTAATTTCATGTATTTTTTTTTTACTTATCTTTTTATTGATTACGATATTGGCCATTATTTTCATACCTTGTGCAAATTTTACCTGTATGAGAAGTATTTTGCTGGAAAACACATTGGTATACAAACCCTTATTAAATGATCTTCAATGGCAACCGAGTGGCACTACAATTGACTGCAATAGTGTGTGTGTGTGTGTGTGTGTGTATATATATATATATATATATATATATATATATATATATATATGTGTATCATATACAATATATTGGCATTCTGCTATGCAGCACCAATGTTGAGTGTTGGTGGAATTGTCTTCAAGAATGATGTTCAAGCCAAGCCTCTAAGCTACAGTTCTACCTTTTAATGGGATTTGCACTTTATTTTATTTTTCCAAACCCTATTGAAATACAAGCACACACACTTACCTCACATAACATTGGGACTAATGTCCACACATAAGCGCATATACCTATCAGAACAATGAAATTGCCGTATCGTTATAGCCCTACTTTAAATGGCATAAAACAAACAACTGCTTTTATTGCTTTGCCGGTGGAAATCCTCTGCACTGCCAGACCTGTCTTCTCTCCTCGTCCCTGGCAATTACATAGCAGTGGCTGTTGGCCCATTCGTTGACTTGCCCATTTAAATGGAATTGGAGAGGGGTCCTAGCCTTGAGACCGTTTTGTACATTTCATCTGGTGTAATAATAAAACACTCATACCCAACATTGATCCCTCACACAATAATCCATTTAGGTTCCCTGCCGCAGCAAACAGATCTGAAATGATTTATTTGAACAGTGAAAAAACTGAGCTTTTTGAATATAAAACAGCGCCATGAGTGAGACAGCGAGAGACAGAGAGATAGACGGAGGGTGTCGTTGTATTAAACTCGTAGTAAAAGCAGGAATGGATCAAACTGCTATGCATGGAAGTCTTATTTCCACCCTTGTGTATTAAAATGAGTCAATGCATTGTGTTGGTGACCACAGAACCCCAGTTCCATCTCTCTCCGGCAGCATTCTCATAGTAAAGAGAGTGTAGCTATTAGCGAAAGAGAACAGTTCGGAGCCGTGGATACAATTTAATTAAAATTGAACCATTTTCCCACACTCCGCCTCTGCATGTTGAATTTGTTGTTCGTCCAGCGCCATTGATTATTGGATTTTTTTAAAATTGTTTTACCTCTCATTGATTCATGAATGGATGACTTCCTATATTAACCACAGTGGCTCTGTGCGAGTGTGCGAGTGTACTTGTCTATGTAAGCAGGAAGCGCACTTAATAGAAATAGCTGGTGAAATAATGGAAAAAGTATAGTCGGGTTCAAATGTCTTTTTAATTCGTTACATTTCGGTTCCTTTTTATGATGAGTGCAATCATTCTTAGTGGAGGATTTTATTCTATGTATTTACATGGCTCTGTCTGGAGAATCCTAACTGCCAGCACTGAACCAACGTACTCATTCAATTCAAGTCATATAACAAGTCTGCTGACCCCACCTACACTACATATATATTAAAAGAGCAGGTGGGACCAAGGGGGCAAAGATCAAATGTTTCCTAGGTGACTGTCACTTTTGACCTTTTTCATATTTAGGTTGAACTAACAAGGATTGTGGGATACTGGAGGACTTATGGCAATCCTGTTTTTACTCTGCATTTGCTCCTTCACAAAAAAAAAAAAAAAAAGTTTGTCAGGCCAAACTTGAACCCTCATCCTCACCAATCTTTCAGTATTCTAGTGGTATGTTTTTAAAGCATATGCAGGGCTGGTTGATGGAAGTCTTACAGTACAAATCAGTAAAAAAAATGAAACTGGATTAAACATGGAAATCAGCCAACAGTGGTAAATCTTTGAATCTACTTCAGTAGGAAGCGCTGGGACTCTCATAAATCTTCAGGATGTGAAGGCTACCTTACTCAGGAGTGCTGGGTTTTTTTCCCCTCTGTCTTTTAAATAAAAGTGTTTTTTAAAAGCTCAACCTGAATGTCTGCTTTGTTCCAAGTCTTTTTTTTTTCTCTCTCACAAATTGAGTTACTAAAGGCCACGGCCCCCTGAATTAAATTAATGGAGTCTGTTAAAGTTTATTTATTTTCGCTGTCACTTTGTCAGCCATAGAGAAAGTTTCAAATGCAAGGTTGTCTCCCGTCCCCCCATCCCCCCAGTTTCGAGCAAACATCCCTTTTTCAGAGTTTTCTTGAAGATGGTGATGAGGTCTTTAACTCAGGCACCGATCATACAGCATAGCAGACTGATTCTTTAGATACTGCGCTAGCCACTGCAAACTGCTTATCTTCATGTTCATTTCACAGTCTCCTGAATAGATACTAAGTTCTGATTTATATGAAGTCTCCCGTGATGACAGTGACCCATAGCATATTATCTTCAGTGTAATGTACTAGGGTAACACAAGGGCGCCACAGTGGTACAATATTACTGTATGGTATAACAATGTTATACAGCAAAACACATTGTACATTGCAGTAGCAGTATAGTACACGCCAGTGTTCTGCTGTATCAGGACCCCTGTACAATATTTATTCCAAATCCATAATGGTTCTGATAAGGTTCCTTCAAGATCTAACACTTTTTATTGGAATGTTAAGCAATATCACAAAATGATATTTTATACCATAAATCTGCTAAACCTCTGAATGGTCTTGATACGGCTGTGTTTGTATCTACTGTGAGACACCAGTGTTGTCTACTCCTAGTCTGCAGAGGTAATACAGAGGTGAGAGCATTGCAGTACAGTTAACAAATCTGTCAGAGTTGAAAACCTCTAATATGTAACAAATGCATGCTCACAGAATGACATTTCGCCCCCCCCCAGTTTCCCGGCAGTGTTTACTCTGTGTGCAAATTCTCTTTTCAACACCCTGCTGACGGCAGGGATTATAAGACTTCTTTTTTTATTTTTTTTACTTGTTTTATATTCTCCAGACTGACTATCAACACCTGGAAGAAATTCTCTGCCCTGGCTATTTCTGTATAACCACAAGATTATTACGAAGTTTCACTTTCAAACACCTGTACAATGACAGCCCTTTTCATATCCCTCAAGTTGTTAAAAGTAATAAACGGAGCATTTTAATTGTTGACAGCATGGACAGTTTTTAATAGGAGTTACAGCTATGGCCAGTGTTTTGCATCACCCTATAGCATTAACAAATGTTGCTTCATAAAGTCGAATGAAACCTGCTGAATAATGGTACATTAACATATTGAATTGCACACCGCTTTGTGGTTTTCCACAAATGAAAAACTGAGAATTAAAAATAAATGTGACATTTCGAAATCTAGCATAAAATGCTGTACTACTATTATGGCTTCCGGTAGACTTTTGCAGTATCCTTTTGTAGTTTCTTTTATAACATAAAACATCAAAATTATGTTCATATATTTTTGTGTGTGTGTGTATCTCAATCCTAAAAGTCTAGGTGATGCAAAATGTTTGGCCATAGCTGTAGACATCCTTGTCTATTTGTGCAGTTGGAAGTTTTAGTGATGTCAGTCAGACTGTATTTCTGCACAGGAAGCAATACTGAGAATGAAACCCTCAAATGTTTTGTTCTGTGAAAAGTCATGTTCTATCGAGCTGATGTTGTTGTTAAACTCCGGTTCACTTCCGGAGTGCTGTGTCTGCTGCTGCACCTTGCCAGCTGTGCCTTGTCTATTCCCAGTGCAGTTAATAGAGACACCGCCCCCCTTTTGAGCCTCAGTTATGCTTCTGTTTTTACAATTTCAGCACGCACAGTAACCACAGGCTAGCTATTAAAAAAACAAAAACAAAAAAAAAACTTCTTAAAAAGAAAGCTACCATCTAGTTGTATCCTGTATCGAGAACACCTTGAGCCATTTAAACTCCAGTGCAATGAAATCTGTTAATGTTTCAAAACCTTGTACAAGTAAACAACTTGACACGTTAATTAATGACTCCCTGCCTTGCTTGTAGGTTGTTCCTTAATAGTTAGTAACATGAACATTTCTCCTTTGCAGTTTACTGCCCTGGAACTAATGGTGGCTCACTGTATTTCATGTTGTTGCATTTACCAGGCAGTTATGCTAAGCTACAGCTAAATGAAACATGCAGTTACACTTCAAGCTTACTTTCGTAATGGGTTCCTATCTGAGCCAGCATCATGGCAGGAGTTTAAGGTTCTTGCTCTGAAGTGCAAGTCAAAGTTTTGTGAATGGGATCCAGTATGGGGGTGATTACAGGAGGCAGTGTGGTCCAGTGGTTAAAGTCCAGAAGGTCACCGGTTCAAATCCCACCCCTGCCACTGACTGACTCACTGTGTGACCCTGAGCAAGTCACTTAACCTCCTTGTGCTCCGTCCTGCAGATGAGACGTTAAATCAATGTCCTATCGTAAGTGACTCTGCATATAATGCACAGTTCACAGCCTACCTCTGTAAAGCGCTTTGTGATAGTGGTCCACTATGAAAGACGCTATGTAAAAATAAAATTATTATTATTATTATTATTACTCCAAAACATCAAAAGTGTGATTATTATTTATTTTTCATTTTTTCCAGATGATAAAAATGCATCCAATACAGTGACCAGATCAGAAAGAAACCTCCACTTCGGACATTTCATTAAGGGGCTTGTGAGTAGTTTCTTATTGGTTTTAGAATTGCAAATGTTTTCTTCCGGACAAAAATAGCGCTACTTTTAGAGCACTTATTCTTTTAATAGTCTCAATGTCTAAAGTAAATGTTATTATGAAGATAATTTACACTACCTCTTGCAATATAAATGACATGTAATTACACAGGCATTGGTTGGTGAACACGAACATATGTAAGAATTATGTATTGATTGTGTTGCTATATTGATCTACTCTTACCTTGTATCATTCATGCCATCCCTCCGGATATTCAGTATGTTGTTATAATTGGGCCCCAGTGAAAGAATACTGTGAACAGGGTGTAAAAAAAAAAAATGGATTCCTGAAAGAAAGGCCGAACATAGACAATACAAATAATGCTGAACGACAGATACACATTTTTAAAATGTTGTAAAATAATGTACATTCAAGCCCACTTCTTTTATTATTGGAATTGGGCTCCTAATATAAATTCAACAACCTAGAATTTCATATGGTACAGCAACACAGTAGTAATCTTGAAAGTCCCATCCATTATTCTCTCTCTCTCTCTCTCTCTCTCTCTCTCTCTCTCTCTCTCTCTCTCTCTCTCTCTCTCTCTCTCTCTCTCTCTCTCTCTCTCTCTCTCTCTCTCTCTCATGCTCCTAGTCCTAATGGGTTCAGGGTGAATTCTCAGTCATTTCAAGATTAATGTCAGTCTCCCTCTACTGAAGGACAGTCTACAGTCAGAGCTAATACCACTTCATTGCTGGTTAATGTAGCTTTGCCCAGTGCCTTTTTTTTATGCAGTGAAGTCAATACTAGGGAGGAGTTCAGTCAAATTAGTATATAGCTCTGCTTTATCTATTAATGTATGTAATTTCTCTGCCCTATGGCGCATGTTCAATCAAACCTCCAGACCAGTGGAAGAGATCAAAACGCTTGGCTTGCAATCTATTTGCATTTATTTGTATTAAAGAGCTTGTTGGTATGCGTCTTCTATAGCTGGCTCATTCTCAACAATGATGAAGACCTCTTTCAGGCCTAGAAAGCCTATAAATCATTGATGGCCTCACACACATGCATTTGAACAAATACTGAAGTCACTGAGAATGACTGATTAGTACTTATCTCCGATTGATTAAGAAGGAAATAGAAGCCTGAAGTGCGGAAAAAAAGGGCTCGACTGACGCTTTAGAATACTAATTGTCCTCGGAACAAAGCAAATGGAATATATTCGGAAGTAGCTAAGCTCTCTAACTTTCTATACCATCAGTAACAGGGCTGTAAGTGGGCTGGTTTTGTCTTTTTTAATAAGCCGAGAGTGAGAAAAAACATAAAGAGGGGCGGCTGATGAAAACGAAAGGTAATTACTGTCATTGGGGGTCAAATGAAGTAATTACCAGGCTGCACCGTCCATTCTCATTGTGAGAAGAGAAAGCGCTTATCTCTACGTTTGGACAGGGGGTTCTGGGTAAAACGACGGTATTTCATGCTTCACAATGCTACAGCCCCCTGACTTCCAGTGTTTTATTCTCCCTATTTGTGTTCTAGAATTATCACACCCTAGCCTTGTATTTAATGTATTATGCATTGTTTTTTTTTATTATTATGCACAATTGTTATTTTACTGTATCTTGTAAAGCGCTTTGTGATGGTCCACTATGAAAGGCGCTATATACAATAAAGATTGATTGATTGACTTGCTAGCAGACGCTGTTCTGTATCCAAGACTACATTAAAATACAAGATCAAAAGCCGTAGCTCTAGCGGCCGTTGTGGAGAAGAGACTTTGCTGGAGAATAGGCGGGTAATGTCAAGATATGATACATATCACGATACGCTCTGAATGTCATTACAAGGGGAATGTTATAGGAATTAGAAGGCATGGTGTTCATTCAGCAGTGCTAATGGATCACCCCCAGAAGATATACGTCCAAGCACCCTGGTTGCCCATTGGGGTCCTTATTGACAGTGTTATGGTAGGTGTTTAAAAAAAAAAAAAAAAAAAACTGGGGGAATTTAATACAAGACAAGTTGTATTCATTTTATCAAGGCCTTTTAATTTGTTTCATTCTTGCTCTCCACCATAAGATGCTCTTTGACCCTTTTCAACATAAATTCGTGTTGGTGTCCTTTAGTTAGTTTTAATAAGGTATTGGAAGCATGCAATTCCTGATGCGTTCACAGCACTGAAATACTGACCAGCAATTGCCCTAACAAGGCAATGCTTTTTCTGCCGGTTATTGACAGCTACATGGCATTTTGACTTGAGAAATGGGCTTGCGATTGACAGATACAGCCCTTGGGAAGAAAGGAAATCTTAACATGCTGACTGGAAAATGCCTGGAGGAGGGTGGTGTGTGCAACCTGAGTCAGTCGACTCTAATAAACACGGTACCTTTTTTTCATATATTTCTACAGTGCCCGCTCGTTATTGCACAACTCATTGAGTCACAAATTCATTGAATTCACGGTTAGTCCAATTGACAGTAAATTGTGTTTGACTATATAAGGGCCCTTCACTGATTCACAGTTTTCAGTCTTTCTTTAAAAGTCAGTTTGATCATTCTAGATGTTATTTATTTTAGTTTTCTTTCATGCAAACTGTTCTGTTTTTTAGATTTAATTTTTTTTTTTTACATGGATCAAAAGTTACATCATGTTGCATACACATTTTCTTAGAAATGTCTTTAAAAAGGGGTTGGTAGTTCACAGCATGTTGCAATATTATAGCAATCTAATAGATAATTTGAAATGTTTGATGGCCTGAATATTTGGGTGGCCTTTATATTGAGTGACTTTCTGACACTGCTGCCAATAGTAGCAAATCGGACGAGGAAAAAAAATAACTGCCTTAATTAGGAGGTAGCCTTAAAGCAAAGTTCTGCATTGCATGTCAGTGTCTTCAGTCGCACAGTCAGATCAGCAAGACCTCCAAGAGACAGGTGCTGCTGGCAGTGGATGAAGTGGCACTGATTGCTCAATAGGGGGCAGTCTTCCCTAGAGCCCGAGCTCAGCCAATGCAACAGTATGGTGTTAGCATAGTGTAAGATCAAGCATGCTGTCCGTCAGTAAACCTACACTCGGGTTCTGTGATCTGTCTGATTGGTCAAGCCCTGCCTCAATAAGGGCTGGTGTGAATTTCAAGCCCCTGTTGGATTGTTTTGTATAATGATAATGAGTTCACTGGTCCAGTAGCTCTTCTGAATGGTTTCTGCTCATGATAATTGCTGAGCTGTGCAGGGCTGTCAATAGGATTCCAGACCCGAATAGACCGCCGGACTTGAGCTGGTCCAGCCTGATCAATCTGAGGCCTCTGGTTCAATTGTTATGCAGGCAGGGATGATTAAATATGGATTTAGTCGTCCTGTCTCTCCCCCCCCTCCCAGCCTTCTGGGAAAAGATATAGATTTCAATTGTACTACTGCAATGTTTCAAAATACAGTATTTAACAAAATGTAATTTAGCCTAGCCTTGTACAAAAAAAAACATACAGCAGTTGTATGTGTTTCCAGGAAGTGTATATCCCAAATGGAATGTACTGTGGTTATAAGTGCATTAGGAAATAGGTGTAAATGTACATCTATAGAGAGAGAGAGAGAGAAGACGACATCATATTTTATGAATAGCTACAATGTTTTGGCTTCTGCCTTCTTCAGACAGCATGGTAGAACTAATGTTGTTTTTACTAATTAATACAATGGAGTTTTTAGTTGATCAATTACTTTTCTTCATGAAGTATTTCTAGTGATTGATGAGAATCCTGTCTGATCCTGATTTCTCCTATATTCACTTATTTCTATTTAAATCTATGAATGTGTCTGGGATGTCATTTACTGCACTACTATTAATACTTAATGATGTAATGATCTACAATTTCTTTCTATTTCAACCTTCAGGCATCAAATATAGCTGGTGCTGTGAGACGCAACATGCATTATTCTGCTTTAAATGGGAGGAGATGGGTGGGAATTGACTGTAATATATATATATACAGTACTGTGCAAAAGTTTTAGGCAGGTGTGAAAAAATGCTGTAAAGTAAGAATGCTTTCAAAAATAGACATGTTAATAGATTATATTTATCAATTAACTAAATGCAAAGTGAGTGAACAGAAGAAAAATCTAAATCAAATCCATATTTGGTGTGACCACCCTTTGCCTTCAAAATAGCATCAAGCATCAATTCTTCTAGGTACACTTGCACACAGTTTTTGAAGGAACTTCGGCAGGTAGGTTGGCCCAAACATCTTGGAGAACTAACCACAGTTCTTCTGTGGATTTAGGCAGCCTCAGTTGCTTCTCTCTCTTCATGTAATCCCAGACAGACTCAATGATGTTGAGATCAGGGCTCTGTGGGGGCCATACCATCACTTCCAGGACTCCTTGTTCTTCTTTACGCTGAAGATAGTTCTTAATGACTTTCGCTGTATGTTTGGGGTCGTTGTCATGCTGCAGAATAAATTTGGGGCCAATCAGATGCCTCCCTGATGGTATTGCATGATGGATAAGTATCTGCCTGTACTTCTCAGCATTGAGGAGACCATTAATTCTGACCAAATACCCAACTCCATTTGCAGAATTGCAGCCCCAAACTTGCAAGGAACCTCCACCATGCTTCACTGTTGCCTGCAGACACTCATTCGTGTACGCTCTCCAGCCCTTCAGCGAACAAACTGCCTTCTGCTACAGCCAAATATTTCAAATTTTCACCCATCAGTCCAGAGCACCTGCTGCCATTTTTCTGCACCCCAGTTCCTGTGTTTTCGTGCATAGTTAAGTCGCTTGGCCTTGTTTCCACGTCGGAGGTATGGCTTTTTGGCCGCAAGTCTTCCATGAAGGCCACTTCTGACCAGACTTCTCCGGACAGTAGATGGGTGTACCAGGGTCCCACTGTTTTCTGCCAGTTCTGAGCTGATGGCACTGCTGGGCATCTTCCGATTGTGAAGGGAAGTAAGCATGATGTGTCTTTCATCTGCTGCAGTAAGTTTCCTTGGCCGACCACTGCGTCTACGGTCCTCAACGTTGCCCGTTTCTTTGTGCTTCTTCAAAAGAGCTTGGACAGCTCATCTGGAAACCCCTGTCTGCCTTGAAATTTCTGCCTGGGAGAGACCTTGCTGATGCAGTATAACTACCTAGTGTCTTGTTGCTGTGCTTAGTCTTGCCATGGTGTATGACTTTTGACAGTAAACTGTCTTCAGCAACCTCACCTTGTTAGCTGAGTTTGGCTGTTCCTCACCCAGTTTTATTCCTCCTACACAGCTGTTTCTGTTTCAGTTAATGATTGTGTTTCAACCTACATATTGAATTGATTATCATTAGCACCTGTTTGGTATAATTGTTTAATCATACACCTTACTATATGCCTACAAAATCCCTGACTTTGTGCAAGTGTACCTAGAAGAATTGATGCTGTTTTGAAGGCAAAGGGTTGTCACACCAAATATGGATTTGATTTCGATTTTTCTTCTCTTCACTCACTTTGCATTTTGTTAACTGATAAATATAATCTATTAACATGTCTATTTTTGAAAGCATTCTTACTTTACAGCATTTTTTCACACCTGCCTAAAACTTTTGCACAGTACTGTATATATTATGAACATATGCTATTGCACTGTAGCAACAAAACAGAATACAAAATGACGGTTTTCAGTCATTTGCACAACATGACTAATGGACCTATTGATATACTAGCGTGAGGCTGTCTATGATAATGGCTCATTTGGAGTGACAGGAGCCTTCTCAAGTGTGGAATTGTAGTGATGAGTTCTAAGCACAGGGGGCCGGATCTATGTGCCATAGATATAGCTTCTGCTGAGAGACACAATCTGCATTATTCTGCCTTAAATGGGAGGGGATAGGTAGGAATAGACTGCAAAGTGTTATAGTGTATATAGATGCTATATTGTATCCATCAACGAGTTGATGAATAGGGGATGTGCACAATCTCTCACAATCAGTATAAGTTATTTAATAAACACCTTCATGGTTTCAGTGGGCTGTGATTTGCATTCGGATCTTGTTCAGACTAGGTCAGCACTGCTCATTTAAGCCAATTCATTGCAAGGCTTCAATATCTCTAGATGACGTGTTCAATACCAGAACTGATGATTGTTTTATAGTGGTTGGAGAAAAAAAAACTTTTTTTTAATTTTGTTTTTTTAAATGGAGAGCAAATAGGAGCTGGATTTCAAAGGCTTTTTGAGATATGCCACCTTCATACATGAATGATCTGATATACCAAGGTACCCAGGCTATGCTTTCCATTGAAAATCAACACATGCTGTGTTTGTTTTTGCTCCTTTATACCAGCACTCAGTCTCCAGCAGTCTCAAGTACTGGGGACCTCCTCATTGATAAGGGCTCCACCACAACGCAGTGTTCTCTACCAGGGGACTGGTCATCACTCTTCAGAGGGTAGGGATGCTTAAATATTAATGGGGAACATGATGAGTATCGCTGTGGTATTGCACCCAAATTACAGGCACCTAAACACAGCCCAGCACACTCCCTAAGAAGAGATTACGAAGAATGGTGCGAAACACGGCTAGACTTTCTGATTGTAGGCTTTTTAACTGACCAACAATGAAACCAGTGTGTATAGGAAAGAGCCCTGGGACAGTACTGTTTATTTTGGGTTCACTTAACCCCATTCATGTTTACTGTTTTCTGTGCACTGTGATTCCCCACCTGTGCTGTCATTTGATTTGAGCTCTTCTCAGGACTCCTCAACGCAACAAAAACAGCAGAAATAAAAACCTAATTATCATCCAGTGTTGCCGATCTACAGTTAACTCTGGAGAATGTCTAAAAATAAACACTGAAAAAGGGGAAAGGCCTCTGAAACGCATACCTGACAATTAAAATGACCTTGTCTTAAAATCATAATCGCATACAGAAAGAAACATGGTTTAAATAAATAAAAAACAGCAAGGGTGTACATTATTAATTAAAGAGCACATTTGAGGGGGTAACTATACATTGTCCAATCTGGCGAGAAAGCCGGATAACCTGTGTGTAATCCGCACGATTTTGTTTCTCCATAGAACATTGGAAACTCCTGGCATGGCCTTCCCACATGTAATTCCCACTTATTCCAACACTGCAGCTCCGGTAATTAATAATTCAGAGGCTGCATTATCCCTGTTGCTCTCGGAAAGAAAACAGTTTTCTCAGGGCAGTGGAGTGAGCTGCCAGTGCCTTAGAGTCCTGGGGGGTGCCTGGGATCAGATAGACTGCTGTCCGGAAAAGGTGAGGGGAAGGGTCCCACATCAGGGAATATGAATGGAAACCGAGACATTTGTTATCTCTGTTCATTCATGTGGAGAATATCAATCACTGCATTCACTGGCAAACATTGTGAACACCTACTGGTGACTCGTTTCCTAAATATTCAAACTTTACAGTAGGATTTAAACCTGTTTTAAAATGCCTGAACCTTTTTTTGTAAGCCATTGGGGTGCTGTTACTTTTTAGGATCAACTACAACATTAAGCTGGATGAGACTATGTCCATGGAAAAGCCTTGGGAAATTCTGGACACACACACGTTTGCGTTCTGATATCATCTATAATAACTACACGTTGGGTAAGATAACATATCTGACTGGCTTTGCTAGAGGGCAGGTGTTTGGTTGGCAGGTGCTTCCATATACAAATGAATGATATTTCACTAAGTCTGCTATCTGACCATGTCGGCTGCAACTGCCACTGTATCCTGTAATAAAAGCTAATGTATGGGTGTATAGAGAGCTGTGGTACAGAGCTTGGGGGAAGGGGATAAAGTGCAGTTATTTACATGCCATCGACAGGCAGTTTAATGAAAGATAGCGGGCTTCGTTTGATAGTACAGAGCGCCTTATTTAGAATATTGACACAAATGGATGTATGGCAGTGAAAGGCTCTCCACTGATTCACTTGTCTGGGATCGTGTTTTATCTGTTTGCCGCTTGATGTATGACATCTTTTTAAGGCTTGGTCGAATGCAATCACAGGCAGTTTCATTGCCGGGCTGCGAGATGCTCTCGATTGTGTGGAGTGGTGATCCTTCAGAACATATTGATCGTCCAGCATTGCGTTCCTGTTTGAAAGGGGGTGGGGGGTAGATTGCAGCACGGGCAAAGGTCACTATATTTTCGTGGCCTCGACCTCACTGTACTGCTTGTAACTCTAGGGGAAACTGTGGAAAAAAAGTCATTTGTCTTGGATGGATATGGAAACCCCTGAGTCTCAGTTACTCTCAGACTTATATCAAAGTTAGTCAGATCAGCTGTCTTGCTATCCTGACTGAAACTAGCATCAGGGAAATGCAGCTTGTATTTATTGTAGGGAATGAATACCATTTGCATAACATGAGCACTGAACTACTTGCTTAAGTCTTGGACTGTAGCAGTGGTACTCAACTCCGGCCCTCGAGATCTATTCCAGTCCTGTTTTTTTAGCCCCAAGCATGTTTTAATGTAGTTAATTGAAGCTGTTAAATGGCAATTAAATAATTTAGGACCTGCTTGGAATAAAGACCAGGACTGGAAATGGATCTTGAGGGCCACAGTTGTGTACCACTGGACAATAGGCATTAATAGGAGGCTGTGTGGTCCAGTGGTTAAAGAAAAAGGCTTGTAACCAGGAGGTCCCCGGTTCAAATCCCACCTCAGCCACTGACTCATTGTGTGACCCTGAGCAAGTCATTTAACCTTTTTGTGCTCCGTCTTTCGGGTAAGATGTAATTGTAAGTGACTCTGCAGCTGATGCATTGTTCACACACCCTAGTCTCTGTAAGTTGCCTTGGATAAAGGCGTCTGCTAAATAAACAAATAATAATTAACAGTACAGAAGGACAGCAGTATGTTCCAAGCTTCCATGGCACTGGAAAATCCAAGGAATTGGTATGAGGTCCTTATTACACCAACTAATAATGCAGGAATTATATTATGCAACACACTTGTATCATACCACTTGTCTCCATTGAAACTAATAATATAGGCAGGTTGTTCATATTTGATATCTCAAGGCAATACATTAAGAAACAAACTATCAATAATATCACTTTAATTCATTTCTCCCAAACTTAATACTTAGTTGGCATCTGTTTTGAAATACGCACATGAAAATGCATGTACAGAGACATCACAAAGCCCCATGGAAGGGTTAAAGCCCCTGTCCTTTGCAATGTCACTGATTTTTATTTGGCTCGTACATGGACACAGTGCATTTCTGTTCTGTGTGATTGGATATGAAAGAGCCTTTCTCCTGTCTGTGCGCAGCTGTGCCGATTTGGGGGTTGCTACCCCTCTCCAGTTTCAAGAGTGCTGAGGTGAGGGGTCAGGGTTCAAATGTCAACTACAGGCCTGCCCTAGGGACTCATTTATACAGTATCATTGTGAAATACCGTAGTAACTTATATCTGCATAATTCATTTAGCACACTGTTTTAAAATGATGTGTTTTGATAGACGTCAAATAGGTGATATGTTTTAATTTGGCAGACATAGGGACTTATTCATAACTTTTTTAGGAATGTCTTATTCAGTCCCCCCCACCCCCTCCCCAAGCACGAAGGGACTGTATTACCTTAAAACCTAAATGTCTTTTGTGATTGTCTCCTTTTTGCACTAAAACAGCATCAGGTTAGTATTTCCTTGACTCCTGAAAGTCAGTAATTAAGCTATAAATGTTTAGACCTGTCTGCAAATCCCTTGTTAGGTCCCCCACACTGCTAGTAACTGTTTCTCCAGCAGTCTCCTATTATTTTGTCAAGGCAGACAGCTCAGTATTGCCCTTTAAACACTGTTTATTAAATTGCCCCCCTGGGTAGATAATAGAGCCCTGATCCTCCCTGCCACTTTGAGCACGCCCCTGCTATTGTTCCTGAGGAGGTGACCTCATTGTGTTGCCTGTCCCCTGGTAGAACCAATCCCTCGGGATAAGGACGCTAGCTCGATGCACCAGGTGAGATCCTGGAAGGAACAGCTGAATTTGAGCCAGTAGCACGCCAGGTATGTTGTGATGCAGTATGTTTTGATTGGTGCTAATTGGGGTCGGTGAAACTGGATTTAAAACTCCACATTGGTGATGATTCCCTGCATTTGATATGATGGGCTCCGTTCGCAAAGCTTTCACTCTTGGGTTATTTCAAGTTTTAAAACCCATGAAACTGTTCTGGACTACTGATAGTTTCATTAGCAACAGCTGAAGAGTTTAGTAAATTTCGAGCCCTCTATTCCTTGAAGACGGTTAGGCAGAGCCAGATGTATTAGGGTTTGGGGATGGAGGACAGCACTTTCCATCAAAGCTTGATCTGAATAAGACTGAATTTGTATCAGGCACAAATAAGCAGGTGCTCAGGACAGGACAAGCATGTATCGTAGAATGAATCTATTTGTTTTATTGTTACTTCATATATAATATATATAAGTATGCATTGTGAAATGCAGGCAGAAACAAAATAAGCCCTTCTTTACCTCTAAAAGAGGTCTGAAAAATACAGATTAGCCAAGAAAAAAAACTACTGTGTCTGCTACAGCATAAAATATCTAGTCCTGTATGTACAGAATAGTACGTTTCATATTGATATACTGACGATATAGTCTGATGTCTATCTATATGTCACTTTTATTATTATGTGTATGCTGTCTAAAGAGAATTCATATTCATACGACATCCTTTGCTAGAGCTCAGTGACAGATGCATGCTGATAAGTATCGTATGATTACTGTTGTTTGAAAAATGAGTTTAAGCCTTATTAATGTCCTGAACATACGCAGAAATGCCAATTTCCACTGGCTTTTAAGCAATCGCATTGCCTTGCCTGTAAAAACCTTTTAGAGTAGGGATTTCACTTAATGGCGTTTGCAGCCTTTAAGTATATAAATATGTGTGTGCGTTTCTGCTGCCCTTCTTATTGAGATCCTCAAACTCTTACAAAGTAGGTTTGCCTTGGTTTTCAACTCAACTCTGCTAGCCCCACCCACTCTATATAGACAGACAGAGCAGGGGGGGCGGAGTTACAGAGTTTGAAGGTTACATTGTCATGTAATTTGAATGAAATGAGGAATTCTGTTAGCCCCAGGCAAGCTCACAGCCTGGTAAAGGGAGGTATAGAGAAACACTGTGATAACTCAGTGCTGCGGTACCAGGAACCAGAACCACTCTGAATAATTGCAGACACCATTACACAGTAATGGAGATATAAATTGGAATTCAAAGATACTGTTTAGTACCATGGTATGCCAGTAGCACAGTACAAGGACCACTGTACAGTAGTTGTTGTTGCTATTACTGGTAATGCTGTCTGTGTCGTACACTGTTTTTTATTCCAGTAGGCAGGAGATTTCTCGAAGCCTAGAAGCGATGCTATGCTAATAAAGATAGGTAGCGGCTGCTCTGCTTCCCTGGCTGTGTCTAAGACACGTCTTTAAGGGGCTGTCTCTGCCTTTGGTGTTTTTAAGTCTGATTAATCTTTTGATTCGTTTAATCCGCCAGTGCAGCAGAAATCTCCCGGTGAAATCTCTGTGAGTCCCTTTCTCTGTCTCATACCAGAGGTAAAGGAAGGTCAGGCCTCCTCTGCTAGGAAATTCTGCAGCAGATCAAGCACAGACGTTGTAGATTTTAAAATGAACCTTTCCTACCAGCACGACTTTCATGGTCCCCGCTAGCACAGATAAAGTTAACCATTTTGTTGAGCGCGAAAATGGTCCATTTTTACAGTTTGAATAACCAGAATGTTGCTCATAATCACAAATGATTACTATCGATTTGATGATTTTAACAGCAATGGTGATCAGTAACACCAAGTTTTGTGCAAAAGGGCCGCACCCCCACGGGTTTATTAGATAGCAACTGGCATGTTTTTTTACTATATTAAATCTGCATCTGTTGGAAATGAGTTTCAGTCACGATAGGCAAGACAGCAGCTGCCTGGAAGAAATAAAAAAAAAATATAAGGGAATTGATTCAAGTTTTTAAAGTCTTGTATGTTCTCAACAGAGGGCTTGTTTGGCTGGTAGATCTGTATTCAAATTATTAGTGATGGTTAACACTGAATCTATGGGTCGTTATAGATTTTCCAAGCCTCCAGAAGGAATTAGACTTTTGGCTGACCAGCCTTGGTCCTGGAGAGCCACAATCCTGCAGGTTTTCTGGCTATCTTTAAATCATCATTGGCGAAAGACCTGGACTTTTTTTTTTTTTTTTTGTGTGTGTTGACCCATTGAGAACAATAATTGGTTCAATTCAATAATTGAGAACTCGGGTGGAACGCAAACCAGAAGACCCTGCGGCTCCAGGACCAGGCTTGTCCTCCCTTGAATTAGAGCATAGCGTCGAAACCACTTCGGGCCGTTGTGATTGAAAAGTAAAAGCGCTCTCAAATTATTGAACGCCATCCTGGTACATGGCACCAGACAGATAAACCTGTTTTATATAGTAGATTTAACACTGTTCTCTAAACAGAGAGAAAAAAATAACATTCCAATTAAAATGCAGAATTAACATTTAAATAACATTTAATAGGACACACTGTGTTAGTCAATTAAAGGAAATCTTTTATTTCTTTATAAACACCAATTACGATTCCGTAATTACTGTGTCTTATTTTACTGCCTTCTCCAATGTTAATCGGTGTTTTACAGAAATACAAGAGCTTTCTAACCAAACAATACACATGTTGGAATGCGAGCTAACAAAGTACTAAGACATAGAAACACATTTAGGTCATTAAAGGACTGTTGGTAATTAATAAATACCAGCTATTAAATCCATATTTCACAGTACATTTAAATGTAGTTAAAATCATTTGCTTAGCTTTTGCACTGGTCTTTATTAAAAACAAATGAGATTATAATTAGACAACGGAGACGCCTATTACATGCTAATTGCTGGACATGTAACTTATAATGTAACTCAGTTGGCACAGAATGGATTTCAGGCATAATGGATGTGTGTTTCGGATAGTGTGTCAGATTACCTGTGTGTCTGCTCAACGAGACACTCCAGTAAACTGGATAATTTGCCTTCAAACCTCCATCATTGGTCACTTGCAATAGCCCAGCCTGGTTTAGCAAGCAGAGGGTTCTGTACCTAGATTGCGCCTGTGTCAGGCAATTTGAACTGAACAGCAGCTCCTGAACTCATGAAACAGACATGAAAAAGACATAGTATTTGAGTGAGTGCAATAACCACTAAGAATGATTGGGAACATCATATGAAGATAAGGGAGCAGCGTTTTGAAACAACGTGTTCTTCAATAGCTGGTTTTGAAGATGTCGATTTGTGATGTAACATTGTTATAAGAAAAACTTCTCTCCCCCTCGACACTTTTTTAATTTAAAAAAAGCTTTCTCTTTCTGTCAACCATATAAACACACATCCTCCAGTCTTTCTGATTTCTTCCCATCTGTAGTATTATTTTCAGGTACGTGGTAAAAAGTGGTACTCAGCGCATTGTGCTTGCTCGCACATGCCTAAACAGCTTCTGTTAAGAAAGCAGGGAAGCGCCCATTCAAATCTGGTACGTTATGCTGTTTTCTGTCTTTTACATCTTTAATTGAATTTATCATATTTTTCCACCATTAAGAAAACAGTATGTGAATATTTATCCTATGGCTCTTGTACATTTTTTTACTGCTGCAACTTTGTGGTGGACTTCTCATTTTGTCTTGTTCGTCGTGAATTGTTTTTTTTTTTCTTTTTAGAGAAATTGATTCCAGTTTAAGTTTGCAAAAAAATAATGTATAGTTAATGGTAAACATACCTCTATTTGACAATAGGAAAACACCCATCAGATCACAATTGATTGCACCTGTACCAAAATCAATGTGACATCATATCACTTTCTGACATAACACGGGTCAAATTTTGGTACATGTACCACATTGTGACGATGTACCGCTTTCTAACACTACGTCGGTATTTTATTAAATGCGCCGCTAAAGCTGCTAGCGATCACATCACTGTGGAAATGCAGCTGATGGCAGGCCACTATCATGGAGCTGAGCTGTAATGAGGGCAGATTAGAAGGGATGATCCCGGCTTTCTGGACCTCAGGTTCAAAGATGCAGAGGTCAGACTAGGCTTCCAGTTTCATGTCACAAATCCTCCGCCAGCGGATAATAAGAGTAATAATAATAATACAAACATGAACACATTTTTATTTCCTTCTTAAAATCATCGTCTACAATTTGGGAGGGAAAACGCGGCACCTTTTAGGAGATTCGTTTAAAGCTGCAGTGAAAACTTTGATTTCTTGAGGTTTGTCTGTTGTCTGGGTTCCATGGTTTGGCTGTTTCTGCATTCTACTGTAGACCTGACTAGTTTTTTTTTTTGTTTTTTTTTACATACCACAAAGGTAGATCCAGGAGTATGGACAGAACGCTGCAAAAAAATGAATACCTAAAAAAAAAAGTATAAATCCAGTAATTTTTCAATATAATATAAGCACAATTATTGTGTTGGTTACAAACGTTTTACTTGGACGTTTTAAGGAGAAACACCCCGTTACGCGGGCCCTCTGTATGCTTCATATAAAACTGCATGTGTGAAATGCAGCAACATGTATTAACAACAGTATTTGTTTAACATCTCATCTGTCTGTTGTAGCCCTGCATCAGTTGGTTTACATTAAAAAGCAAAAATAAAAAAAAATATTTTCCCTCGGTCGAGACAAATTCCACCTGCTTCACACTTCGGTGCTCCTCCAATGCGTTCATCAAGCTGCAATTACGGCTCTTTGAGTGGGCGCTGAGAGCAGCTTTTTATTAGGACATAAATTTTACAAACGATGCAGAATAGAGCAGCCAGGGACTGCTGCCCCTGCCCTTTCAAGGTCAAGATGATCTCTTTTACTTTTAATTTCATATTGAAAAAAATATTGCTGACCTTACTATTAAGAGGTAGTGAGAAGAGAGAGAGGAACATCCCCAGCAGGCTAACAGGTAAAGCTGAGGATGGCTTTTTTTTTCATGCTGGTGGTCTTGAAGTTTTAATTGGTTCAGGGAGCAGCCTTGTTTTATTCAGCAGCGGAAGAGGGAGAGAGGAGCAGGGATTTGAGGGAATAAGAGGTCACATTTCAACAAAGAGGAAGCGCAGTCTTGCAATCGTTTGTTTAACCCCGTGCTGTATGCTGGGAATTCTGAACGGCACAAAGGATCACAGTCATTAACTAAATCGTGTGCCACAATATTCTGCAAGTGCAAGTGGGGAAGTTTTTATATAAAAGAGAAGCATATTTAAAAAAAACAAAAAAAACTCCAGTCTTCAATTCATTTTTTTTTTGTATTTTTTTTTTTAAAAGTAAACACCTTTATATACACCATCCCACTGGTTTTACAGACTGTGATCAGGACTTCTCTTGGGCTGCTTTCTAACAATCACGAGAAAAATGCCTAGGCAAACACTTAAGTAGATTCAAATAGAATTGCATTTGTTTTGTTACATTTCCTTTACTCTTTCAGAATGTTTGCCATCGTTCTGAGTGGCTCAGGGTTCCTATATTGAGTAATTACCATTTGTTGGCAAATCTGCCTTTACCTATGAGCTTATCTGGAGAATCCTAAATGCCAGCACTCTTTAATGTATTCAGTAAAAAGCATAAATTTGCAATGTATTCTAAATATACAGCTAACTATCCCATATAGGAAAGCTATATTCCTTCTATATGTTGTGGTGAAAGTGTTGGAAAGGTTTCTAGTGAAAGCTGTGTTTGCTAGTGGTGTATCCCTTATTTCCCCTTCTCCTAATCTCCAATTTTTTTTTTATTTTTTTTTTATATAAACAGTCCAGAGGACACAAAATCGACTCTTGTTCATCCGCTGCTTGCAGCTGTGAACAGTTTTGATTGGCCAGGCTAGAATCAAAGTGGCCTGTCAGAATGAAGAATCATGTAAGCCTGCTGGTTGGTTGTCGTGGAAACCGTGCCCCTGGAGGCTTCTTGGGCCTGCGGGCTTCGCTTAAAGACGGGAGAGAAAAAAAAAAAAACATTTCTGGAGCCAATTACTGACTACTGAGAACCAGGCAGCAGAAGAAAAAAAAAAGATTTGAGAAGGTGGCTAAGCCATTCCTGGTATTGATACAGTACAGTATCCCCTTTTTCAACAACTGGCATTTTCACACGGAAGAAACGTACAGTAAAACCTGCTTCGTATCGCTCCTGTTAACCATCCACTTAATATCACCACATTAAAATGTCCCGGCCTTGATATAATGGGAACTCATAGGGACAAGGTCCTGATAATGTTTTTTGCCAGTCTGGTTAATATCACTCACATTTTAGAGTCATACAACTGATTACTAATATTACTTTGGGAAATAATCTAATAAGATTCGAAGGTTTACATGTAAACAGACTGGTGCACAGTATTGCAATGCTCTGAATATAAATAGTACAGCATAAAATAGAAGGATATTGACATCCGCTAGCTAGGTTGAAGCTTTGCTTGTTATTACACCTTTAAAGGCTCATAAGTATTCATCACAATAATGGCAAACCTTTCCAATGTCATAGATTTTGATCCTGAGCGGTTACTGCTCAGTACAGCAGGTACGTTTGTTATTGATTTCCCTCTTGGGTTTATAGACCTGTGGGTACCCAGCCCCCAGCCGCACAGCGAGACACGCAGCACGTTCACTCTGGAACTGCTCGGAGCCGTTTCAACAAGATAGCTTCCTGTCTGAGAAGCGTCCAAGAGGCATCTGCCTGCCAAATGAATAGCCTTTTTCTAGCTGACTTAGGGAGGTATTTTCAAGGTTCATATACGGTTTTAAAAATGTACTGTCCATGTTTTAAAGGTGCTAATGAAAGACCTGTGTGTGCGGCTTTTGCAAAGCGATATGCCACGTGTGTGGGTTTTTACAGTTTTAGTGGTAAGAGTTTACACCAACTCAATGTCTGGGATCTGGACAAGCATAGAAAACCCTTTCACACACGTTTGTGGAAGCGGGCCTCTCCTTCCTGATTCGTTCATGCTAAAGAATCCCTGTAATATATAAAAGCTGCATCTCCCAGTGCCAAGTTAGTTTCAGTCATGATGCGCAAGACAGCAAGATCTGACAGATTTGGGGGGGGGGGGAGGAGCCTGGCGTTTCACCAGTGCAGTGTCAACAGACTCTGCTGGAGAACAGAATTCACATTATATCTCCCTATTGACAGCGTTATAACAGATGTGTCTAGTTTTGTGTCCTCCAGCCCCCGTACTGCTGTACAGCTCTCACATCTGCATGTGCTTTTCTAGGTTTTTACTAGTCAGTGACTGAAGCCGATAAACGAATATAAGGGACACAGCATCTGTCTGCGAGTTTCAGATCTTAAGAGGCTGAATCTTTTCTCCTCGGATCTCCGAGCTGTTAAAAGCTGTGAAAGCCACCGGTGTCGTATTACAGCCCCTGGTTTTTTGCCAGGCATTCCAACGACCCTAACCTAACCAGCAAAGGGTCAGACAAAGAATTCTAGGAATTCCAATTAGCAGTAGTGTTCTAATGCATTGCAGTTCAGGGAGCCTGGCTTGGGAGCTTGCTAGCCCCTTTGACTGCATGCTTGCTGTGTGTTTGACAAGTTCCTCGATAGCCCTCTTTTTTTCCAGCCTGTGGTCTGGCTAGCGGATGTTAATCTTGTGTTTAGTGCTGAGGGAAAGACTGGGGAAAGACAAAGCAGGAGGGAGAGGAAAAAAAAAACATACTGCCAGCAGCAGGTTAATTGAGAAACCTGACATACAGAACACACTGCTTTAATAAAACAAAATCAAATCACGGTTCCTGTTTATTCGTTGTTTATATGTTTTAAAATCTAGCTGAAAAATGCAATAAGCCATCGGAGGGAAATGTTTGTCTAATACTGTAAACAATTTATTTTTTTTATTTTTTATTTGTAACAATAAATCTTACCTGTGTTTGCACTTCCTTTAGCTACATAGGTCTCAAAGGTGCAGTTTTTAAAGTGTTTTAGCAAACATGTGTATTAATTTAAACACAGTATTTTTAACATGATATGGTACTACATTAGTTTAAAGAAAGTTCTTAGTTTCCATGCCTTATTCTCAGGAAATCTATTACACTTTCTGGGTCATTTCCTCTCAGCAGTGTCTTCTGGGTCAAAGCACGTTACTGGCTAAAAGCATGTCAGTCAATAGGGGAAGCAGCTGGTTGGTTACTGACAGTGCCCTGAAGGGGTTGGGACAGTTTCACTCTCCAGTTAACATGACCAGGAACAATCTGAAATAATGGCTTGCAACTAGAGTATAGTACCGGATGTTTTACAATTTTAAAAAAAATACATGTTTTTATTATAACTCCAAACTGCAGGCAGATCTAACAGAATGGAAATGCACAACAGGTGTGATGTACGGAATGATGTTGTTAGTGACAATCTCTTTCCTGTACGAGATGGGTTGCTGCAGGGGGAGTCCACTGCGGAAGTTGCTGAAGGTAAAAAGAGACGACAGCAACAACCCCCTTTCCATCCGGCTCATTACAAAGCTCATGTCACAAAAGCTCCAGTCAGAAAACACATTTCCATACCCAAGCGAAATGTTCCATGCTTAAGATTTGCCTCATGACAGTAAGCCGGCATATTGCTCAAGATTTATTGCAGTGATTAAATTAGGCAGCCGTGAATAAGCAGCACAAAGAAAATAAATGTTCAAAAGTAAAGCGAATGTTTTACTTGGTGTTTTAAATGGCCACCAGGGCTAGACTCGGCACCAGAGACACCACGGTGTGTACGAGCTGGGCATTTCCTCCTGGTGCTCAGTCCAACTTCTTTTTACGTGGTCAGTATCTCCTTCTGTTAAAAGGTCAGGAAGTATTTCCAAGATAAAAATAGAACTAGCAGCAGCCCCATGCAGCCACACTCTCTCCAGCAGCTCTTCCCAGATCATTAAATCAATATTTTGTAAACGATGACCCTCAAATAGGAGATCTGTGCTAGGTCGAGAGTGTAACTGTAAAAAAGGAGAGATGTAAATAAATGGTGACGTAAACATTGCAAACAAAAAAGGGAGCAGATTGAAAATCTACATTTTGGATTTTAGTGCAAAGCTTCAAGAAAGGTCTGAATGCTTTGGGGTGGCTTCCCAGTTAACTATTAACTGAGCTGGTAAAAGATTTTAGTCATGGTGGTTTCAATTTAGATTTCCTGCAGCCCAAGAAAAGCATACCGATAAGTATGAATCTAGTTTTCAAAACCATTGCAAAGTACATTATCCCAACATGATGGCCAATTACTATTATTATTATTATTATTATTATTATTATTATTATTATTATTATTATTATTATTATTATTATTATCATCAATAATAATCTAATGAATTGCACATCATGGTTTAACAATGGGAAAGGTAACAATAATTAGCTGTAATTTGCAGCTGGCATTGTTTTTGTTGTGTACAGTATAGCTGGGGCAGTTGTGCCTGTGTGTGTGTGGGTGTGTGTGTGTGCGTGCGTGCGTGCGTGCGTGCGTGTCTCCGGGGGCGAGGCAGCTGCACAGGTTCCCAAATTGACAGTGCAAATCTCAACAGGAATGGAATGCCTGTGCGTTTTATTCAATGCAAAGCACCTTGTGGAAAGCAAAGCGACTCACAAGTCACAAACGACAGCCCTACTTCTCAGCACGCTGCCTTGCCGATGGGATGGCAAATGCACCCCCCCTCACCGTGGTATCAAATATCAGGCCGCCCGAGACCCTCATCTGTTTTCAATCCGTAGTGTCATTCACAAACCTGGTCACATGACCCGAGAAGGGCTTTGCTTTGTTATCTCACTGAGGGGCCATCTTACCCATTCCCCACCCCCTTCCAAAAAAAAATAAAAAAATAAGTGTGTTTAGGAAAAGCAGGAAAAGCAGTACCAGCAACAGGGCACAGAGACACGGAGCGCTGTGTTGTTCGCTTTGTGCAGACTCTCTCCATTCCAGAGCGACAGTCTCCTTCAACGTATTCTCATAACGGAATAGCATTTTTTTTGTACCGTGCAGTATTAAAACACTTTTTTTTTTTTTTTTTGGGGGGGGGGGGGGGGGGATCTGTGGGATTTCTTTTTTTTTTTTGGATGCATTATTTCCTTGGATATAACAAAAACGAGGAATTTCTATTGATCTTTTCGTTGCCCCCCGAGGAGGGGGGCTTTTAAAAAAAAAAAAAAAAGTCTGGACAAGAAAAATAAGGTAAGCGATCAAGTTTTGGGGATTTGTGTGTGTGTGTTATTTAAAGTGCTAAACATGTATGGTTTTGTTCTTTTAAAAATGCAGGGTACAGTCGGTAGACAATTATGCGTGGGAACGTAACTAACCTAATAGAAGAAAAATAAAAGTGTACTAAAGTCAAGAACTGTATTTTGTAATTGTATTTGTCGGCTAGTGTGCATATATATATATATATATATATATATATATATATATATATATATATATATATATATATATATATATATATATATGTGTGTGTGTGTGTGTGTGTGTGTGTGCGTGTTTATTGGCTGTATTTATTTTGTGCTATTGTGTTGCATTGCAAATCGCGTTCTGTCCGTTTTGAGCACGGTTATTTGGTTTGAAACGCGGTATACCTTGCTGTTTTGTGTTTGGGAATTGTACGGGTTATTTTTATTATAACTACAGTAGGTGGTTTTGATGGACAGTAGAAGCCCCGACCTACTCCCGTTTTTTTTTTGTGTTTTCTTTTAACTGAATTTGTTTTGATGCTAATGCTAACTCGCGTTATTAGCATGTCCAGGAAATATCTGATTGATTCAGTTTCGCTGCCTTTGAAATTGCATTCAGTAAAATTAGTAATTTTAGGAGGCAAAAGTTAACGAGGTTTCTTTCTGTACAGTATAGTAGCAATCCCTACCTACCCGGTCCCCAGCCAGCTGGTGAAAAGCTGTGCAGAAAAAAACACAACTCCTGAATCATATATGCGGGGTTATTTCAATAATACACCATCCAGAGAACCCCTACGCTGTGCTGTATACAGGTGATTTAAACGCTCGGTCGCTCTTGGCTGTGGGTTACTTTTATTTAGCTTGTAACACGTTTTGTATATATTTTTTTTTTCTTCAGAACGGCGTATTGCGACTGGCAGTGAGTGGCACAGCGCGACCGCTTGCATTTAACCCACCCTGTGGTCCTGTCCCATTCCCTTCCGATTATAATACACCTTCTCACATTTCGTACGAATGAATCTCTAGTTCGCATATTTTCGGCTTTCCCCGCTTGCTAGGAGAGCTTGTCCTTGCACAATAAGACAGCCTGCTGTGACGCTGAAAACCTATGCCCCGAAGCCACACATTTTTGTCGAAGGATTGTTTGTGTGAGGGTTCAGGTTGTGGGTTTGAGTGACACAGTATCTATCACAGGGACGTGCGAATCCGTGGTGTTTGTTTATTCGATGCTGGTGTTAGGTATAATCACGCCGAAGTGATTTATTAAAGATATACTGGAACATTAACAAATAGGCTACCATAATTAAACTTACCTTTAACACCCATGTTACACGAAGTAGTTTACTAATTGAATGATACTTTCTTTCATGGGATAAATGCACTTATCTTAAGTTAGTGTTAGGGCACGTGCCTCTTCGTCGTTGTTTTGAAAACACTCAAGCCTTCAAGGCAAGATTTTTTTTTGTTTCTCTCCACTTGACTTGAAGATACGTTTAGGTAAAGGCCGCGTATCCTCACGAGCCAATCGAAATGCGCAACTTGTCCAAGCCATTCAGTACAATAAATACTTTTTTTTTCTTGCAAAAATGCCAAAATAAACACTAATCACAGCGAGTTGGAAAACAGGCTCCGCCGTTCTGAAATTAGAAGAACTGCAGGGTGACAATAATAAAATATATAAATATAATATATATATATATATATATATATATATATATATATATATATATATATATATATATATATATATATTATTGGCTCTTTCTCAAGTTTGCGAAATGGCCCCCGCCAGGAGAACAGAGAACAGTCTGTACTTGGAAAACATCTGACATTTTGTGAAATTAGTTTTGGCTTTTTGACCAGAATACAATGCTGCTGAAGAGTCCGCTCCGCTGGTAGCCAGAAAGAGGACACGTGGGTTTATGTGTGGGATCGCTGTAGGAATGCTTTGAGCAGTTAGAGACACTTAAACAACACGTCCAGTTAGTTGTAGTCGTAGTAGTAGTTGTTGTTGTTGTTGTTGTTAATCATTTAGCAAATGCTTTTATCCTAATCGACTTACAGAGGCTTGGGGTGAACGACGCATCCCAACTGCTGCTGCACAGTCACTTGCAATAGGACCTCGGTTTTACGCAGTGTTCCTCACTGTCTTGTAAAGCGCTTTGTGATGGTGGTCCACTATGAAAGGCACTATATAAAATAAATATTAATTGATTGATAAGTAAGAAGCAAATGGCTGTACTCTTCACAACTAAAAGAACATAAAAAAATATGCAAGTGCATATTCTTATACATAGTGTAACAGATGCAGTGAGCAAGAAGCAGAACACAATTAAAAAAATACCACTGCAAACATAATATACTGGTGATTAATCCATCAATCCATGGTTAATTGAGGCTTGCATGGTGATCGATAATCAACCAATCAATTTAATTGTTGCATCTTTTTACCTATCGATTGTCTGGAAAAGTGGATATGTAACTAGGCATCTTTTTTTAAAATTGTGGGTTCTTGAAACTGTGGATTTGGTTCTCAGACTACAGTTGGCATTGATATCTGCCATCACATACTTTATGTAGTCAGCACTGCAATAAAAACACATGCACACACGCACGCACACACGCACGCACGCACACACACACACACACACACACACACACACACACACACAATACTTAGCCTGTCTTTTTGTCAGTGCAATATGATTCCACAAGTTTCGTAAGTATGCATCAGGTATTCTCAGGAGATATTAAAGTGATTTCTAGGTCAGGGAGAATTCAATTTGCTTTGATTACAGTACTTGAGCCTGAGTCTAGTCTTTGGGCATTCTCCCTAAATGAAATCCTCAGAAGATAAACTCCCTGTTAAGACCCTGGAGATCTGATATAATGCTGTAGTGCATAGTGTAGCATCAATGCAATTTGCATTGTTGAAGTATTTCATTTGAAGACGAATACCACGCCGCACTGGCAAAGTGGTATTGATTCTGTTCTTTGGTCAGGTGTAATTTGCAGTAATGCATTTACAATGGTGGTTCACAGTGCAGGTGGCGAAATAAAAGACGTTTGCAGGGATTCTGTTTTCCTGGTATAATGAAGTTTGTTACCTGGATAGTTTAAGCTTTTGCAGACTGCAGGGTACCCATTGTGCAGACTTTGAGCCTCACTGTCCACTTTCTTTATTAAAACATTATACATGTACAGCAATGTATAGACTTGTATATTCTTTCTAAGTGTACAAATCAAGGCACACCAGCAATGCAATTCTCAGAATATACACTGCTAATAATACAAAATAATATTATTATTAATCATATTTCACTGAAGCGTTCTTCCCAGCGCTTTCCAGTTTGGAAGTGTATTTCATTTATTCCCACTGATGCATTGCGAGCACATAAATCGTGGTTCTTGAAATGGCAGTGAAACTCATTTGTTGCACACAAAGGAAGTGCCCTTCAAAGGTACCTTTGATCCTTGTACTGTTTATAAGCGGCTCAAACTAGGAAACCAGCCCTGATGCTAAATTGGCAGCGAGAGTTCCTGTTGCAACAACTCAAGCTGCATTTGCCACCTGGGTTTTTTCCACAATTGTACTTCATGCTCCCTCTCTGAATCGTCATACGCTGAACTTTTAGACACACTTCTTTTTTTCCCTTCACGTTCAGCGAACTGGAAGCTATTCAAGTTAAAACGGTCTTCAAAGGGAATAGTCCAACAGTCTTTAACTATTCCTGCAGTTTTATAATTGAAGACTTCGTGCAAATGGAAGATTTTGCTGCACGAGAGGAGAAAAGGAAAGAGGGAAGGAGGGAGGGAGGGAGGAAGAGAGAAAGAAAACGGGCGATTTATGTGATCAAAATGATTGTATACAACATGATCACATTTTCATCGTATACTGTTAACTATGTACACAATGCACTTGTGTTACTTATTATTCTTTTTATATTAAAGTGCTTGAAGTTGTTTAAGTGAAAACTCTATATGTGTTCAATTTGCGGACTGATCTCTTGCTGTTCCCTTTGCCGCCTATTTTTAGTGTGTATTTTATATATATATCGTACAGCCCAGCAGCGTGGAGCGAAAATCAGTTTTCCACAACCAAGCAGTGAGCTACTAGATTTTTTTTTAAAGAGCGGGCGGTTCCCCAGTCACCAGGATACAGGGGAAGGGATCTGAGTCCCTGCGAGACAGATAGAGTGATTGCAGAGGGACAGCAACGAGCTGGGATACAAAGGAAGCCAACGGATGGATGCTGATGGCTTGAGGGCTGGCTTTTTTATGTGCTAAAAGCGGTTAATCCTCCTGCCTTTGTGTAGACGGGGGTCCTTACTGAAGTCCGAGCCTTTTAAAAGGTGCTTTTTGTTATCCATGCAATCAGTGGACATCTGGTAAGGGAGAGGGGGTTGGGGATCAGCTGGGTCGGATTTAGCTCTGGGGGGAAGGGGGGAGGCTAACAGAGGGGTAATTTATGGACATGAGTAATTGTGAGCAATTTGAAACTGAAATCAGAACCCTAAGGGGAAAGGTGGCTGGGTCGACTCCCTGACGTGGAATAAACCCCTGAGTGGGTAAAAATGAAGTCAAGCTGGGGATTTTGCTCCAGTGTACAGAGTGCATATAGGTGACATAAATCAGATTCATAAATTAATTAGCAATTGGAGGGCTGTTTTCAAGCCATTGTTGGCACAGGTGTGAATTTCTAGAAGGCACGTTCCTGTTTTATGTGTTTTATTCGTACCTTGTTTTTAAGTTTTCTTTGGCAGTCTCTGCCACGCAGCCATGATAAAGCTTTAGTAAGTTAATCCAGCCTGGTTATCCACTATAAAAGTGGAATACTGCACACATTTAGTGATTAGCAAGGTGGTAAAGTTCATTTGAGAAGTTGTTTGCTAGTTATTTTTTAGATTTATCTTCTATTGCACCATACAGAAAATTAAACGATGCCTGGTCCCCTTTAAGGAAAGACAAAGGTGATCACAAAACGCTCTGAAATGAGGATGGGGTTTTCTCTTGTCTCCAATGCAATAAGCTCTCCTGGAGTAAATATAATTGAAAAAGAAACCATCTATCGCTCTACAAGCAGAGATAATCCTGATTAAAACTGATAGAGCTTCCAGGGGAAGAGAAGCTAACAATCCGAGAGATATAGTGATTTAAAGATTACTACCTGCTTTAATTTTTTTTTTTCAGAGGTACAGTTACTATAATGGAAAGATCATACCTGAGCAAAAGCTGCTATTAAGTCTGGGATTTAGTCAGAGAAACAGCTGATGCAGGCAGCGTTCAATTTCTTCTAGAACATTTTATTAGGAAGAGGTGCAATCACAGAAGTGACATTATTAGTCTTATTTAAACTGGGTGTTTGCAACTCTGAAAATAAGGATGCATTCCGTCAGGTTTCTTAAATGCCTGAAATAAATGCTGTGTTCGGTGTTTTTTTTTTTTCTGCAGTGTACACTCCCAATGCACACATTTTACCAACACCCCTCTTAAACCAAGGAATACACTAAAGGGAAGCAGAATAGAGGAGGATGTTACCAAAAAAAAAGGGAAGAAACATCACACCCTGTGATGTGGTTTGAAGGCAAACCCTTTGTTTCCATCGAGGAAATCCTCTACGAACCCCCCGGCATTGATCCCCCAGAGCTTAAAATCAATAAAATGCTCCAATCTGCAAAACCTGATTGCATCTACCTTCGTTGTTTTATACATATTAACTTACTATTATGTAACTTTAATCTTTGAAAGAACCCGGTGTAGAGTCATGCATTGCTAGTACTGGAAATAGGGCATTTTTGAGGTTAAGGGGTTTCGTCAATGCAATATCTTTGTTACCCCTCTATAACACATGAACAGTGCCTTTTTTTTTTATTATTTTAGAAGCGTTTAGATGATAGCAAATCCTGCATTGAATCAAGCTGTGTGTGCAGTGGAAATTACCATTGAAATGACATGTCTGTTAAAAATAAAAATGTAAGCTGAAACTCACTTAAGAGCTTAGAATGCATCTTCAGGCTCTGAAGGACTAGCGAAAGGGACGATCTGATGCTATAAAGCAATGCGTGTGTCCTTTTCCAGTTCAACCACATGAAAAGCAATTGCTTGAGATCTGTAGGATTTCATTTGGTTTTTTGCGTTTTGCTTGCTTGGGCATCATTACTGTAAGTATATGCCGTTGGTGTAATGACCTTCTGCACTAGCAGACAGTGCAGTGTCTCTTAGTCTGTAGGAGAGAGAGTTGTTCCACGAAGACCTGCCTGCAAGTATGCTTGTCAGCTCTTCTCACGGAGTGACCTTCCGACAGATAAAACACTTTGTCTGGATGTGGGATCTGCAGCAGTGTGCTGTCAGCCCAGGGTTGGAGGAAAGAGGCGAGGGGAAGCACAGTACATGGATTGTGTAGCTGTGCTGGGGAGGGAGGGGACTGTTTCCACAATACAGTACTCTCCAGTGTTATTTGTGGACCTCGTTTAAAGGTGTAGCACCACTTACAATTTTTAAAATAGTTGACTCAATTCAGATATTAAAGATTTTCCGATTTGGAGTCTGTGTTGGAAATATTAGCATCATTGGTGTTTCCTGTAGAAATACAGTAACTGTACAGACAATTTGCCAAAAAACCTTGTTTACTGTTTTGTAATGTAATATTGAATGTGGGACAGTCTTATTTTAGGACCATACCAGAAATACAAGACATCGGGCCTTAAAGGGGTCAAGTTAACTTTGGTGAATCACAATCCAACCTCTTTGTGTATCCAGCTGCTCAAGGCACTGTTTAAAAGTGGTCTTTACTGTACATACACTGAACATTTACATGGGAAATAGATCTAGATTCATCAATGTGGTCCACTAGCTGAAATCTTTTTTTTTTTTTTTTTTTCTGTCACTAATATTGTGAATGCATGTTCTTTTTTTTTCATGGCAGCGCTTGTATCTGCCCGTCTGTACAAGCTGCTGAGCCGTGGGGTTCGATGTGACAGTTCACCAAGCTGCTTGTATGCAGGGGGGGGCAGGGGCGGGGGGTGATTGATATGAGAATGAGTCGAGCTGGTAAAGGTTGAGGAGTCGAGAAAGGGCCCCCCTTTCACTGACTAGGGAGACAGAAACTGTGCTCCATTCGTCAAACTGTGACAGAGAAGCGAGGAAGCATCCAGGCAAGTTCTCTCTGGCAGAGCAGCGGCACTTTGACTGCTGTGTTATCTGGACTGGAAAGGAGGAAGCTACCCTGCCACTGTTCAAATTGAAATGATGGGCTTTCATTTCCTTTAACAAATGATCTTTTTTTTTTTAGGCTTGGGTGCTCAGTGCTCATCATAGAAAAAGGTGAGGGGCTCGGGTTGGGATAGTGCTAGTGTGGGTTTGTAATATTCTTTCAAAATTCAAGTGCGTTGAGAGATCTGGCATCCAATACATTTTCTCATTTTCCATTCCGTCTTGGAGTCGAGCAAACCCAACGTCGGAATGACCAGAGAGAATCGCACTGTTCCAAAACATTGCTAAGCAGATGTGGAGCTTGATTAGGATAATTATCTGAACTGTTTAGTATATTGTGAATATAAACAGAATACTCCATGACCATTCCTGGAGAGCTGTGTCTTTTTGTTTTGTTTTTCCCCCACCCTAGAGCGTTATTTGGCCATACTCAATCGTGGAATAACTGCAGTTCACCCTGAGCATTCATGTTGCATCATGTTCAGTTGTGAAAAAAAGGTATTTTAGCATTGCATTTCAATAGAATGTACAGGGAGTTTACTAAAACATTTATCCCACCAAATTACGTTCCAGAGCAAAAGAGAGAAACAGTAGGTTGATATGTGTTTCAGGCAGCTGTCAGTTATTGTACAACGCCACAAATAAAACCTGTGTTCGAGAAAGCTTTTTTCACAATGAGTGGAAGGTATTTTTCATGACTTTTGTAATGTGTAAATTATCATTCTGTAAAGCTAATTCAATGCATCTCACTAAACCTGAACTGTATTTGTTGTGATTCATTGCCAGTATGGAAAGCATTAAGAGTTTTACCTTTATCCTCCCTGTAAAGTAATTTATAAATAAAAACCGGGGCACGGAACTTGTAAGCTTTTGAATTGCATTAAAGCTGAATATGTTTTATTGTAAGACGATTGTGTGCATTGTTGATTCAGTGCGCTGACATGTCGGACGCCCCGGTGCTTTTATTCTTAAGGCAGTGGTTCAGACGTTATTTCCAGAGAGAGGCAAATATCATTTATGTCATTGTCTCCCAATAGAGGAGAGCAAACAAACAAGACAGGAAAATCCAGCTGGCCATTCAGCCTTGAATGCATTCAAAACACGCATCATTTTCACATTAAAAGGTACAGTACTCAATGGGGCTTCCAATTGGCACATCCAGTAAAGGTGCTCTGCGTGGAGTGCAGGATGCACCCTATAGCCTGGAGATCGCACGGTCGAATCCAGGCTATGGCATTGCCGACTGTGACCGGCGGTTATTTTTATTAATAATTGGGCAGAAATCCGGGTTAAAAACCGTTGGCAATGACTACATTAAAAAAAAAAAGGTACCGTATTCACGCACTTCACTAATAACTAGCATAATTATTTACCAGTTACAAGCAGCAAAAATGGTCAATGCCCATACAAATAACTGGGAGTTTTTCTTTCTCTTTGCCCTGCCTGAAAAGGTATACCATTGGGATACCATCAGTGTTACTCTGAGGGAATCCTATCCATTGACAAACAACAGCTCCAGCAATCACAACACAATAGTATTCTATGGGTAATACAGACAGAATGCTATTATGATGTCAACGTGTTATGAAAATGTTACCTCTGTACCATTCTACCAGTGGCTCATGCCATTAGCTGCAGTACCCCTGCTATTGCATTGGCATTGTACTGCATGGCCATTGTAGATCCATTGGGATATCTCATTCGATAATGACTACTCTGTGTTGGAGTTCCGTCATGGAAGAACACTGGTGTAGATCTTTCTATGTGCAGGACGAAACTGGATACATTACTGACTGGCAAACTCAAGTGTGTTATAAATGTGTGCACACCAATTTTCCAATTTGTTTAAACACATAAAAAATACAGGTCCTGTATTAGTCGGTGTGTGCGGGAACGCTATGAGTAAAATAAACAGCCATGTACTGTGAAATAGAGAACTTGCACTTACTTGCAAATGTAATCATGCAAATTATTTTGCTTGGCTGTCGATTCATGTAGGTGTTTTGGAGACTTTTTCAATATTTCATTAAGCTGCTTCGATAACATAAAATGTGTACTTGTACCATATCAGCACCACCGTGTACAGCAGATAATGCTGGGCTCTGCTTTTGGTTCGTTTTAAGCATTTCATCAGGGCAATACACCAGTGCTATAACAGTATGTCAATAGAAAGGGCTTGAACAAACTATTGCAGAGAGCGGCTGATAGTAAGCCATACTGGTCTGTGTGCGTCGTGTCTCCCTGTGCTGTATGTGTATTTCTGTAATAAAAGGGAGCGGAACTGTAATCCCTGTGGGAACAACGTTTTAAAAGACTGAACATTTTTAATTTGCAAATGTCAGGGCAGTTCTAAATTATAAAGTGCTCCCGGAACATAAACAGAATGGATTTAACAGAATTGCAGCTTATGCATCCTGTCGTTGTTTCAGCTGTAGCGGGAGGCAGAGATGGATTTTTTTTTTTTTTTTAATTATTATTATTATTATTATTTAATGGGATTCTGCTGCCTCACTGCAACAAAAAAAAAAGTGCCAGTGTTATTGTGTGAGCTCAGCCCTTTCGTTCTAATTCGTTACCAGACACGCAGTTACAGTTTGTCGAAGAAGCACTGGGGCAGGTGGCGATGTGTAATTGTCAGTGTGTAATATTATTCCAGCTGGGAATCACTTTGTGTAAGATATCAAGTCGACTGAAATTGAACAGTAATTATGCAGTTTACTATGCTTTTTCCATCCTTTAATGCACTGCATTGTGCACTATTTGTTACAAATCCATTGGGTTACCGTTAGAACACTAATCTAGCACCCAGTCCTGGGTGTCAGAGCTCCCCTAGTTTTAGATATTTTATCGAAACGACCAGGAGCAATCAGGTATTGCACTGATCACAGCATGAATACATCTCACCTCTGTCTGTAGGTTTACTAACAGGGGGTTATTCCTGCAGCTTTTGGGGTAAACAGTATACTTAATCGAGGGTAGCTCTGAAACCCAGGACTGGGTGCAGTACTAGTGTGGGTTTCTATGATTAATGGCACTATAGGTTCCACCTGCCAATTAAATGCATTGTGTTATGTCTTTGCGAAATGCACTAATTGGATCTAAATGATTGCTTGCATACAGAAGCTCACGTTACACAAGAATGCTCATCAAACAAGTCATGCATTTTAGGATTGATCCACTTCCAATCTGCAGTGTTCAAGATGGGCTGTGAGTATCATACATGATTGGTTCTAATGTAGACGAGGAATAAATGCCCCGATATCTCCTTCTCCAGCTTGTAATGTGCAGCTGTGTTTGTTCACAGTGCAGATGTCCAATTTCTAGTCTTTTTGTGTTGTTTTATTTTTTAATTTTAATGCAACGTAGAAAGGCTTTTGTTCCTGTGCTGAATATTTATGAAGTCCCTGAGAGCTTCAGGGCAGCATGCTAATTATTTGCATCTAATTCTTGATGAATAACCCAATATTCCTAAAGTTAAGCCAAAATAAATTCATTTGTATGTTTCATTAAAAGAAGGAATAATAAATAAAAGGGATGACTCATTTTCATGTGCATGTTGTTTCCTCTCCCCAACTGTGAACACGGCGCTGATAATATTCTAATAATCTTGCTGATGAATAACTAAGGGCATAGCTAATTAACATCCGGATCGTTTTACGCAAATCATTTAATTGGGTTACATGTGGGGCAGCTGGTTTAGGGTTAAAGCAGCACTGCCATCAGATGTCAGGTCTCTTCTCTGGCTGGGAATTTTACTTGCCGTTGCAAAGGGATGCCCATTACCTGCTTAGGATTCTCCCTTTACAGTTAATGGATGCTTTTGCCTTACCGCATACTGTACATCGAACACAAACTCCCTCCTGACTTTCTCTGTGTGTTTCTTGTTGAAATTTCAGAGAGTTCAGAACACAGAGTTCAGTTCCTCACAGGCCCTGACTTCATTGTACAGTTAAATTGGAGGGAATACAGTAAGGGTTACATGTACTGCTGCGCCTTTACTGTTTGGACTCTTGGACTGATTCTATGGCATCCGTTGCACAGCAGGGGGATGTGATTCTGTCCTTGGTTACATAATCGGCATTTAAATGAGGGAAGTGCACCACAATGGGATTTTTTTTAAAGGTATATACATAAACGCCACCTGCTTGTCATTGCACACATTACAGTTCATTTTGGAAATGGTGCTAATCACAGACAGTTAAAATCATGACTAGTTTGAGTTTTTACCGTAAGCATTACGTAGAACTTGGATGAGTTTGACGCTGCGTTTTTTTTTTCTTGAGTCATGTTTCTAATCGAATTCAGTCTGCGCTGTTTAAAAACAATCCCAGCAGGGTGTGTGCAGAGACCAGGTGACGGGTGTGTGAATGATGCGCAGTGACATTTCCAACACAGAAATCATTCCGTGACGTTAACTGCTTAGTAGGCACTGACCTGATTTATCATATTACAGGAAGCTCTTTGCAGGAACCCCCTTTACTGTAGCACACGGTACTACATGACTGGCCTCAGTGAACAAGATAATTACAAAGCTTGTTCACACTTCCCTGTGCCAGATTCAGACAGTTATTGGCCACGTCAAGTTTCTCAGAACTTCAGATATCCTGTGATGGAATGGCTCAGTGGGTAGAACATATTTTTAGCCAGACGCCCACAGATGCAAAGGTTAGAGCAGCCTGTAGCTATTCTTAATACCACTGCCCTACTGAGTGATTTAGAAAAGCAAAGCCTTGTACAGTAGATAACAAGGCAACACATGCTGGTATCAGAAACAATTTAACCTGCATTGAAAGTTGCATTACATAGGTGCAATTTTTAGTTTTCTCCGACCCTTTGCTCGGTCTGATGGTGTTGCAAAAGGAAATTCAGCAAACTGTTCTATTTAGGAACTCTGGTAACGTCCCCTTTTAGCATTCTTTGATAGTGAACACAAAATAGTATTGAAATGATCCTTATGGATGTAAAACAATGCAACAGTGTATTTTAATTTCTGCATTTTGAATTGCTGCAAGACGATCAGATTCCAGTATAAATGCAAAGCACTTGTTTTTTTTGGACGAATCTGAGATGGATCTTATTCAGTTTTGTGTACTGTACCTCCTGCTAAGGGACTTCCCGAGACCCAGTACAGTATAGGAGGGTTTGCTGCTTTGCACGCACCCTTTGAGGATTAGCCTGGAGACAAAGATTGCACAGCTCCGCTACATTCTGCGTTCTCGACATCAATGAAAAACAAAGCCAGTCAATGAATTATCCACAGAGCAGAGATTATAATTAATCATCTCCTGATGACACTGTTTGATCAGAGACAAAAAAAAAAAAAAATGTAGGCCATTTGTGTTGGGAAATATTTATAAAGCCGCCAGGTCTCGCTCACCTCCTAGTCCCCCAGCTCTAACCATTGCATCACATTGTCTCCCAGTCCCACCCAGCTCCCAGTCCCTGAGCTCAGACCGCAATACCTACAATCTCTCAGCTCTAAACACCAACTCACAAGCACACATGGTCTAATTTAAACAGAGAAGGTGTCCCCAGCAAAGCAAGTTTATAAATAAGTCTGGTAATCTGTGTCAGGAAGTCATTCCTCTCGCTAGCCCTTCCCCCTTTCCACAAACGGAGCATGCCAAACAGGAAGTCATTCAATCCCTGCCGTTTCCAGCATGCCATTCCCAGGTCAGCCAGGAATATCTGAAAATGGATCCACCTTGAGAATGCCGGATAGAGGGGACACGGGAACTCAAAGGAAACGGAAGCTGGCATCGAGCTCTTCACGCTCTTATCTGACAGAACTTTACATGTTTGATCAGAAATTGCTCACACTTTTTGAGACTGAACAACTGTTCTGTTTGAGGGGGAATTTTATTATTTATTTTTTTTAATTCCAATTTTTTGGATCAGACCGCCGCAAACCCCTTCAGTAATTGTAATGCGAGTAAAAGTGTAATCTGCTCATCCAAGGTGGAATTACAAGAGATTGCTGTGCGGTCGTCTTTGATTTGAAAATTAAATTCTCTGGTTTATTTGAAAACTTCCATGGCACATGCACTCAACAACTTTCTGCCCGGAGGAAGATTAAACTTGTTTGAAGTCTTAAATTTTATAGTATTTTAAAAACCATTGGCATTCTGTTTGTGAAGACTTGGATATCTTCCACTTTGCTGATGGGGAAATAATATTGATATGTAATCCCAAATGAACTCAGATATCAATTGAGAAGCTTTCCGTGTTGCTGCTCCGTCTCCTGTTTCACTCCAGGTTAACAAACTGAAAGACAGAAAGACTTGCTGTTCATGGTACGGTGGCGGTTACAGCACACTTTAATTGCTTTGAACACAGGAACGTCGTTTAGTTAAAACACGGCCGTTGACAGGGAACATCCGAATAAATTCAGCTAAAGCTCCCTGTGCCTGCGGTAGAATTCAGGGAAGTGTCTATTTAATGTCATTGCAAATCTCCCAGCATCCCAGCTTTGTCACCTTCAATCTGCCTGCTTTAAAGACTTGAAGCCAGGTGGGGCGTGCATGTGTGTCGGTCTGCTTTTGCATACCAACATCACCTGTGACTCTGCGTGTGCACTAGAAATGCGTTTTTGTTTTGTACAGTGAAAGGCTGGTTTATGTTTTTACTGAAGGTTCTACAAGTAAAGCAATCAGGGTTGTTAAATGCTCCTGCCTAGAAAAAGCTGGATCTTTCATGCATTATACAGTAGGCTGTTTGTATCTCCTGTTTGAAAATCAATGCCGTCTAGCACCGTGGTATAAATGCTTTTAAACAAATAATGTTTCTTGATTGTTTATATAGGGCTCCCGGGTTTTGAATAAAACTTTGCATTGGAGCAAAATAAGATCCCATGTGCGTGGCAACTGTATTCTGTCACAGTATGCATGTGAGAGAATGTGTGCCAGGCTTTCTGTGAGTGTTTTGTTGAGAGAGAGAGAGAGAGAGAGAGAGAGAAAAAAAACACACCACCATTTCAAAACATGTTAACTTGATGTATCTCGTCCAGAGTGCAAAGACATCACCTGCCTGCCTCTTCAGTTCTGGTGTAAAACACAATCAGACCTATTTATAGATCCCCACTGATCCCAGGGCTGATTTTTTTATTTATAGGCAGTCCCATTTGTGTGGGGAAGAGCCTGCCTTCAAATGGACACTGACACTGGCCAGACCTGGCTCTTTACTGGGACAGTCAGACACCAGTAATGGGCGTGTTGTCCACTTGCTTCGGAATCTCTGTCTGTCTGCTTACCTGTTCTGAAATGGCAGTTGTTTTAGCGCTCTTAGGGGGCTGTGGATACACGGCTCTGAAATATCATTCAGCAAGTAATTCATTTAAGGCCGACCAGACCCAGGTCTGTAATAAATCTGTTCAGATCGGAGATAATTGCTAATGCTATTCTAGGCACCTGATATTTTGTAATAATATCTATAAAACAATTTAAAAAAAAAGGCTGGGCTTAATTTAAAATCATAAGTGAATTCAAGTTGGCAATCAAATAACGTAATCAACCAGAACGATTTCAATGCCTCATCACGTCTGAGCCTCGGTGTACAGCTATGGCCAAAGGTTTTTTGCATCACCCAGGTTTCATTCGACTTTATGAAGCTAAGTTAGTTAATTCTATAGGGTGATGCAAAACCTTTGGCCAGGGCTGTACCGCCTTACTGCCCATTGTGGCAATGCACCCTATTGACATGTTTGGCGTCCTATTATAATCATTTTTTTAAAACTGTGTTTTATGTCTCTGTAAAACCTAAAGTGCATAGACCCCAACAAGGACATAGTGTGAGGCACAGCTCTAGTCTAACACAGTGGTGTAGAGAAGGGGTGTGTCTGGTCTTGGCAGTTTTGTTTTGCAGACACCACTTTGCATGTTGCGAGGTTGATGTTCACCTAGTTTGTCCTCCTCTGAACGGACAGGGTCTGGTGCCAGGGAGTTATTTCAGAGATTTCATCCTGACAGATGAGGGCTCTGTGTAAACAAAGGCTCAGTGTGACACAAAGCAGACTGTCACAGCTGGCTTCCATTGTGTAGATGTAGTAAAGCTAGATTTGAAACTAGGGCAAGTGTTTGTGTGTGTGTGTGTGTGTGTGTGTATTATCAAGCTTATTTATTTTTAATGATGTGTGTTTACTATTGGAAAAACTGTTTGACGGGCCAAATACATTTTTAACTAAACAGACTTTTTTTTCCTTGAATTGTACTGCAAAACAGTCACATAGTAGACCGGTTTTAAGGTTTTGGAGGAATGGTAAAATAGAGAATGGTAAATTGCAGCAGTCTAAACAATAATCAAGCTTCCCCTCCCCCCCTGTTTTTTTGCCTTTGTAAGCTTCCTCTGCAAATTTACAATTACCTTAACCCTTCAGCCTTCCCTCTTGACTGTAGCCAATCACAGGGCTTGCAGCTTTCCAGGCAACCATGACTGTCATTCAAGGCATTTGAGTAGAGAGAGAAAAACTGCATTCCTCTCAAAATCTCTTGTTCGTCTAATCACAATCGCTCTCGCTATCACACACACACACACACACACACACACACACACACACACACACACACACACACAACAACAATAAAATAGGCTGAATTTAATAAGTGCCGCATCGCAGTGTGTTTTAAGGGAACTAGTCTAGTGTAGTGTAGACTGAAGGCATGGGATCCTGAATGTCTTGTGGTCGAGATGTTTGCTTAGGCAAGGATACTTTCAAATCACTTACAATAGCAGTGCGTGAGGACAGCGAGCCGAAATTGACAAGTTTGCAGGGATAAAGAGAGTAGAGTTTCCTGAATTTTTTGTTCCCTAATCTCCTCGGTGGCAGGCCCCTGTGAAAGTGGGCCTCTCCAAAACAAACACCCACTGTATAGACAACACGGCACTGAGGTCATTGCTCTCTGGCTGTGGCTGTTTACTTGCCTGTCCTCTCAAACAAACAGCACCGACCGCACAGTACACACTAGCTCCCAAATCAAACGAGCCTGCCCCTCTCACAGCACTCACTAATATGCTGGCTTTCTGATTTGCCATATGGAGTGAACTGAAGCCTGCTGCGTGTTCCAGATGACAGACAAGTAATCAGCTTGCAAACTCAGCTGTGGGGAGGAAGCCCCGTTATATATTAAACCATCCTCTCTCTCTCTCTCTCTCTCTCTCTCTCTCTCTCTCTCTCTCTCTCTCTCTCTCTCTCTCTCTCTCTCTCTCTCTCTCTCTCTCTCTCTCTCTCTCTGTGGCACTACCATTACAATACCAACACTGTTCATTAGCAAAATCAATAGCAGACCACAACATTACCAACACAATGGATTTGGAACACCGGTAATGGTCAGTCCATTTGTCAATAGAAAGGTTTCCCCAAAGCTACTATTCTGCTAGGGGCTCATACTGTTGCACCTGCCGTTGTGCTACCGTTGGCCCTCAATGTTGAACCATTGCAGTCAGAACCTGTTGCCTGTCCTTAAAATCGACGTCAACAAATTAATTCACGAAAACGGCAGCGGGTCTTATTTTAGCTCATGCCTTTAGCGAGCATTCCCAGCTCCCAGCTCCCAGCTCCCTGACCCTTGACATTCAACTCCCCCACCCAATCTGAACTATGGCCAAACTCTAGTACTCAAAAAAAGAGCTAGCTTATGACAGAAGTAAGCTTGCACTTTTTCTCTACCCCTTTGCCCTACTCCACCCTAGTGGCAGGCCGTCCAGTCTTGGCACGCCCCTCTGAATCAAATTAAATCAGCAGCTAACACTGCAGATCTTCATGGGCTGCCCGCGTGGCACAGACCTCAACAATGAGCTCATGTGTAGCCCCTTCAGGGCCAGTCACAATGCCTCTTTCACTGTGTCTGGGAACAACAGAGTCTGTGTGCTGTCACTGTTTCACTGTTTAGGAGAAAAACACGCCCAGATGATGCCACCTGGGCACCCATAGTCGGTGTGCTGCTTTCATCTTTTCCCTAACCATTGGAATTCTTTATTCCTAGCTTTACACATTTCATAAGCTATTACCTGCAATCCGATCATTCCTGCATTGCCAAGTGCATTTGTAGGGAAACTGCTAGACAAATGCATGTTTTGATTTTTTATTCTGCAATGTGTTTAGCTGAATAAATGAATAAATAGCAGTTTCTATGTATGAGCCTCGATGTGCATATTTTATATAGGACTCAAAAGAACTACATTGCACTAAGCTTGCTGACCTAGTTACACTCCCTGTTGAATAAACAGAATTGATGTGATTGAAAGGTAATGAAATTTCCCATTGCTGCCGTTGGTCTAAGTGAGTGACACTGTAATAATGTCTTCATTGGAAAGATGCTATCTCTATTCTTTAAAAATGCCTACGGCCATGCTAGCTTAGATTGTGAGTTCAACAGCTCTTCGTAGCTAATTATAGTACTTGATTCAGTAACCTGCACAAATATCCTGATTTATATATCTATTATCTATACTAATATATATTATATAGATAATCAGATATTCAGGTACAGTATACCAGTACCATGTAATGCTTTTGTTTTCCGGATGATTTGCAGTTGAATTAACGTTCTTCTTCATCATCAGTAGGATTGTAGTAACAGACATCACCTCTACTTTTACAACAAAGAAAAGATGCAGCTGGAAGCTGGTGGGGGAAGTGGCTGTGCTGTTTTTTTTTTTGGATATGGCATTAAACTGAACTGCAACCTTACACAGTTATACAGCCACAGACTCGAAGCGGGCCATCCTCTTGGCAAGTTGTTCTGTTTTACAGCGAAAAAGGCCCATTAAAAACACAGTGTATCTTAGCCAAGCTGTGTGCTTTAGTCCTGATTTTGGAAGTATTTAAAGCGCCGCATTTGTGAATCCACTTAAGCTGTGTGTGTGGATAATGGAGGGGGTTGCGAACCGTCCAAGCAGCTACACAACCCTGTGTGAGACAGACTGTCTGGCTACTGTTGTCCAGTGTGCAGTTGGGGTACATTCCTGCAGCTTAACCCTCCACTAATGTCCCGATCAGTCAGAATTCCCTGCCATCCAAGCGGACACTGCATTAGGCTGACGACATTGATACGATAACCTGTTCATTTCCTGCTCCCGTTATTGCTTGAACGGGGGGGGGGGGAGAGAGAGAGAGAGAGCTTTTAGAGGTGAGGGGAAGGGAAGGTCATACTGTTGTGGGTTTGGCTCACAGATTGATTCAGCAGGAACCAGGCTTTGCCAGTGCAGGGTCCTAAAGCAAGCTTGTTAATCATTATTTTTCAATATCGTAGCTACCGTAGGTTGATGTCGTTTATGGTGTGTCTACAGACAGACTCGCAGACCCTCACATGAAACTAGAAGGAAACTGACAAGTTGTTTGCTTCGACGTCTTAAAAAAAACAACAACAAAAAAACAAAAAAAAAACGACTTGTTCAGATATGTACAGATTGTTAGATCCATCTAAACGAAGGGTTAAAACTCCTTTGCTTTCTTGTGCTCCAGTCTTGGAGTCTGCAGATTGGTTAGTGTTTAACATCTGATCTCCTCTCTGTGATTCGGTCCGGTGCTGGCTTGTGATTTCATAGGCACTTCATGGGCATGGTTAATAAGTACATATTTAACAAAGCATTTCATGATCGGTCTTCTTTCACTCTTACTCTTGTTCACTCTGACTAATGGTAGTCTTCCCAGGCATCCGTCAAGGACTGGCAAACAAGAAGACTTCTAGCCATTAGTGTAGAATTGTCATGGCTTAGATTGCTTTGACTTGAAGATGCTTTTTTTCTTCCTGTTAAATATCTAAACCTTATATTAATACAGGACATTAAGTCATTGACAGTATGACATGTTTCAGAGTTTGAAATCATCTTGAAGTATTCACTTTACTCCCAATTCCCTGTTTCTTTGCAAGGCTTGGAAACGCAGAATAATAACTTGCATGAAAACCAGATTATTCCGAATATTGATTTTGAAGTCCTATTTGAAATATTGAAATGATTGCCATTTTAATGGATTATCCTCGAACTACTAATTCCAGTATTTCCTACTGTTAGCCACCCGCTTGTCTAATAAGACCATACTTCACATAAACAAATCATAGGGCCTTGTCTGCAATGTGTTTCCCCAGCAGTTCAGTGGCTTGGAGAAGGGACACGGTCATCATTCAGAAGGAGTAGGTGATACAACTGAAAAAAATTAAATGCTGATGAAATTGTTAAACCTACTGTAGCTGTCAGTTCAGCCCTAGCACAGGATTTGTCAACATGATTGCAATGAGGGCAACCTGTTCTATACTGTACCTGGTGGCAGATTGATGTGGAGAAATTAATTTCCTGTCTGGGGGGTGGTGCATGTCTGTTACTGGAGAGAAAGACCGAACTGGCAGCTCTCCATTAGAATGCAGTCTTTTTAAATGGCCATCGTTTTAGGCGAGATATCACCTAGACCTGGGTTCAAATCCGGCTTAGTTTACGAGGCTTGACGTGCATAGCATCATTTCTAATGAAGACCTCTGATTCTTCCACCAGTTGTTTCGCCTATTTCTGTTACACTACCCTGTGCACACAACACTGTGCAGTCATGCAGTCCTTAAAAAGAGTACCATGGGAAAGTAATTTTGCTTATACTATGCATTTTCAGTCATTTACTGTGATTTCCCATACTTCCCTGTGCTATCCTTTTCCGTGCATCAAACTTTAATAGCCTTTATACTGTATGCTTTTTTAATGGTGTGTACTATACAGTACAAAATGCATGCTTTGCTAAGTCTGAAGATGATACCATAATTAAACTGCCATTCATAACTTTAAACACTCAGTCATAAGATGAATAAATTAAGCCAGAGAAGTGTGTTGAAAAAGTTGGAGCGAGAGATTCTGGGCAGTGTCAGTGGTTGTAGGTTCAAGGATTAAAACACTCCCACCTGCTATAATCTCATTGGCTGGCTAAATTCTAAACTCCCCTTTGCCCCCACGGGACCCCCACTCCTCCACCCACGCAACATGCTTTATTTCCTTGTGGCTTTCAAATCAAATGTGGTATTATGAATAATGCATGAAAATTGCTGGATTAAACAGCCTGACTGTCAAGGCAAGAGAGTGGTGATTAGAGCTGACTTGTGAAATTCTGAATACAAAATTCATAGGAATGTGTAAGATTGAGTTCGGAGTAAGGAGTCTGAATTAACAAGCCATTATTTCATTTATATCAACACCTGGCCTCTGGGATGCTGTTTCTGTTAGGTTTAAAAGGGATATAACAGGGCTGAAGCTTCGTTGCACACTTTCTTTAGCAGTTTTGTATTGTGTTTAAGTTGTATCTGATTGTAATTTGCGGAGGTTCTTGTCTCAGTAACATTCATGGAAATGTATTTTATTGCCAGTATAAACGGAGGAACGCTGCACTATCTAGGCCTGTTTACTTAACCTTCAAAAACAGCATTACCTAACCTTGGCAGAACCTTTAGCAGGTCATGGCTTTGTCAGCGTTGGGAAATTGCACAACAATTGCACTTGTCCCTGCTCATGTTTTCTTTTTTTCTATTATTCTTTTGCAGATTGCCAAGACGTCCTGTTTGAAGCCAACCCAACTCTCCATCGTGGAGCCTTGGCTGTCCGGCCAGGTCAAAGGTCACCGCCAAGCATGCTGCCACACCACTCTCCAGGGATGCCAGCCCTCATCCTATTGGTGGCCCTGCTGTCCCTGCTCCTGATTGGCTGTGATTCTCAGTGTGAGTTTTCTTGCCGTTTTGCTTCCTGAGATATAACACCGATTGTAGACGCATCAGCAAAAAGGGAAAATAAGCAAACAGGTTGGGGAATGTAAACAAACTGTCTAGGATGTGGTAAACAGACAGAGGTGAAGAAAGATCGATACTTATTTTATTTAACCTTTATTTAACTAGGAAAGTCTCGTTGAGATCAAAATCTCTGTGTCAAGGCAGACCTGGTCAAGAAGGTGACATGTAATACAAAAAACTCACAAATTCAGATGACAACCAATGCAAACAAGTTGGGCAGATTACAAGAAACAATTTAGGAACACCGGCCAAAGCAAAAACATGTCTCAGCTACACAGTTTTTTTTTTTTGGTTTGAACTCCTTTAAAGGTATCAAGACAGTAAGTACATTTATGTAAAATGTAACATGCTTCTAAAAAACCTGCAACTTTAAAACCTCTCCAGAGGTTGCTGTGTAGAAAGATTCCACACACGTTCATGTTTGTGTTTTGGCAGGGCAGTGAGCAGTGTCTGGCCGTGACTTATGTCTGTATCAGTGTTTGTCTTTTATCAGTGTATTTATCTGTCCAGACATTTATCTTCCTGGCAAAGCAGTCCACTGTATTTATGAATGCATGTTTAAATATCTACGGGAGATCTTTTATAGCTGTCTGTTTATTTGCCAGTATCTGTATTTCTGTGCGTGTGTGCGTGCGTTTAGCCAATTCGTCTGCTCAGTCCATATCTATTCATCTGTTTACTGTCTGTTTTAAAAGTCTCTCAAAGATCTTTCCTAAACTGATTCCCCTGTTTCTGCAACACTAGCCCGCACTGCCTCCCTCCCAGTCCCTCCAGTCTACACTAGACCAAGCTGCTTTCGTTTAGCCTTTTTTTCACTCCCTTACAAGGTGTATTTCACGAGCTCACCTTCCCTTCCCCCTTCCGTTCAAGAACAGGAAATTAAAAATTCATGTCACCTTAATTAATTGAATCCCAAATCGCAAAGAACTGAAAGAATGATGTCATTCTAGTTCTAGAGGTCTTTCTCATAAATCAAAACCCATAGGAGAGACATTTTTAATCAGAATAAAAAAAAAAAAAAGCAGAATAAATCATCCCAATAATAAAGCTGGGGCTGCTGTGGAGAGCCCTGCAATCACTCCACTAATTGAAGTTAACACACATTCGCTCATTTCCAGGATTAAAGTGTTTTGGGGGGGGCGGGGTAGGAGGGAGTAAAGTCACCTTATCCACAGCTCCACGCAGAGAAATGGCTTTCGATTTCTGACCGCAGACCAGTATCGGACTCCCTTTCTCTATTCAAAGTAGACTCACCCCCTTTTGAAGATGGGTAAACCCTGGAATTAAATTCTGCACAGGGGGCTGCTTCACGCTGCTTAGCAGGAGGTGGCACCAAACAGTGGTCAAGAAGATTGTAGGACTAACACTGCATATAAGCATTTGAAGATAACACTTCTTTAAAACAAAACCGTGGTGTACATACATACACTTCCAAGTGCATTCCCAAAACTGTCCCCCAATATTCCATTGCCAAGCAGCCAGGGTGTGTTCCCTACTCCTTCCTCACCACAGCCTGGAAAGCTTATGATTACAATCCGTGGTTTCCAGTGTAACCCAGCCCTGACCCGTTACATCTGCTATTTATGGAAAGACAGTTTATCGTATGACCAGCCACAGGAGGAGGGATGTGTCTTTAAGGAGGGACCAGCCCTTTCTAAAATACTTCTAATTTAGATGCCAGCATTCCAGACGTAAAAGAGGAAGGTTTCCTTGGATTGTGGAGGTCGGAAAGGGAGACCCTCGCAAAAGCACCGGATCTGCCACCTTGAAGTGCAATGTCATTAAATAATACAGACAGCTTGCTGGAATACAGAATATTTTGAGGAAAGCTGCTCATGAACATTATCGTTTACACATGCCGAGGTATCAAACCCCTTGAAGCAGCTTCATCCAGAACTATAAAACGCTCGCCAGTGGTACATTGAGAAATACTAATGGCACAAAGTCAAACACAAACCATATGATGCGTCCGAAGCCTCAAAACATTTTCTTTTTTTTAAGACCAGTATTTTGAGTCATGGACAGTTGAAACCGCTAATAGAATCACTGGTTAATAGAATCAACAGCATATTGTAATGAAAAATGGCAGCCGGTACATAACCCATTATTGAATCAGCTTTGTGTAATCAAAATAACAGCATAGAAACGTGATCACAATACAGGCTTTTCACTGTATTTACACCAACATTGCATGCAGCAATGGTTCCTATTTACGGCCAACCTCTGTAGTTATAATTGATTTTAAACACAAATTACAGCCTCATGCTTTCTTCTTGGGAGGGGGGGTCCTCCAATCATAATTGACTCTGGCTGAAAGCGGAGGAAGTCATTTCAATCATTAATTTTCCTTTGAAGCTGCCAAACAAACCCTCAGGAGGAGTTGTTTTTTCAATCTCTTTTTTTAAAGGGATCTCCTTGTTTTTGAACCCCAGCCCCCAAACCCTATGAGCAATGCTAGACTTTTAATTCCTAGATTTAAAAAAGAAAAAAAAAAAATAGCTTTGCAGTTTGCCACGTGTACGCCATGCTTTTAAATGCCGCCTTGCTATTACAACGGTAGCCCGCAGTAAACTTTTACAAGGGCTAACCACTACTACGCAGGCAGGGAATTGCCTGCGTACATTGTGAGGAGGTTACAAAAGACACAGGCTACCTTGGTTTAGAGGCAGGAGGCTTTACATGTATATTGGAGGAGATTAAGGGGTTAAAGAACAACATTTGAGAGTATTCAAATACTGGGGGAGGTTGGAAATGTATTGGTTTGGGTTTTGACAATTCCGATGGGTACGGTGCAGTCCCACTTCATTCCAGTAGATGTCACTACTTCTGGCTTCTTTTAAAGTGTCAGGACACCATTGTTTTCACCTTCCTCTCCTCTCTCCATCACTCACCACTCAGCTAAGACCTCACTGAAAGGGAGCCTTAGATCTTAGTGAATAATATACCCTGTAAATAAATACATTGCTGGTGCATGGCCCTCCCTATTTTGATTCTCCCCCTGCAGTGAAATTGCGAGGGTTTCTAACTAACAGCTGGTGTACCTTCATCAAAATCAAACCCTTGGACTTTTTTAATGTGAAAGGGTATTAACAGAGTACATAAAAACGCACAAAAACCATACACTCACTTATAACACACACACACACACACACACAAAAACTACAACGATATTTGTATTCCAGTAGAACATCCACAATAACATGACTGAGTTTTTTATGCTGAGTGTCTGCTGGACTAATGGATTTGTATCTAACATAAAACAAGCTCATCTTCAGATTGAACGACCCCCCCCCCCACCCCTCCCTTCTCAGCGTCAGCCTTCCTGTGACCAGATGGACAGCACTGGAAGGCTGTCTAATTTTGTTCATTTATTTTTTCGCAAAAGTGATTAATGAAGTCAAGGTGAACCTGTACAAAAAAAAAAAAACACTGTAAAATCCAGCACCCCTTATATGTCACATGGCACTTACTAACCATAGAAAAACACACAAGGTCATGCCATGTGTGAAACATACAGGGGTGTTCTGCCACCAATAGTTACAACCCTGCACACACAGACAGAAGCGCACATTATAATTAGCACGTAGCGTGAGTTGGCATGTTTGCCTGGCCTTGTATAGATGGAGTATTCGTGTGGGATATCTTGTAGACAGAATGTATTGGCATTGCTTACAATAGGATACTGTCCTACTCTTATAATAGTGTGCCAGAATTTGGATCTGTAGTGGGCGAGGGGTTTGTGGTAGGACTGGGAGCGAGGTGTCTGCATTTTTAACCCTTTGTTGCGTAACATCAAGTCAAATCCCTTACTCTACGCCGTTCACGAAAAATGTGCAAATGTATTTTTAAAAATAATGATGTAAGCACTCCTACCTGGAAACATGTGGCTTCTTTATAATGTAACCTTTTATAATAAGGTTCAGAAAAAAAAAAAAAAAAAAAAACTTGGTAAAATGATAATGTTTTCATAAGTGAAGTATTAGTGCAAATAACGACTCCCCTCCCAGTGAGAGAGCCAGTATCTGAACTGGAATTTGAACCCAGGTTCACCTTGCTCTGACTCCTCATCCCTGACTGTTTGTTCATTTCTTTTCTTTTTCCACTCAAGCAGGAAGGAGGGACCCTATCAATCCCCCCCTCCCCAGCCTGCCCTTGCCTCAGCCCTTCAGGGACCGCGTTGTCACCGGCAGTCACTCTGCCTGTCTCGCTGGCTGTCCCAGATTTCAGACAAAACCTGCCGGGCCGGGTCCTACTTCGTTTGCAAATAAAATTGTCAGTCAAGTGTGTTATTAGCCTAGGCTTGAAATGCAGCGGCAGGCAATATTCATGGTGCCTTAATTTTTGCAAATCTAGGCGATTTTTTTTTTTTTTTTTTAGGCCTGGAAAAATGCATATATTAAAATTAAACTGCTGTACCAAGAGGGATTCTGACACAGCACAGATATTTTCACAGTATACCAAATCAATATGGAAATAAATTATTTATATATATATATATATAAAAAAACATGGATATAATAATGTTATGTTTTTTTTATTAACGTATAGTGTGACACAAGCATCAGAAATAGGGGCAGCAGTGTGGAGTAGTGGTTAGGGCTCTGGACTCTTGACCGGAGGGTCGTGGGTTCAATCCCAGGTGGGGGACACTGCTGCTGTACCCTTGAGCAAGGTACTTTACCTTGATTGCTCCAGTAAAAAAAACCCAACTGTATAAATGGGTAATTGTATGTAAAAAATAATGTGATATCTTGTAACAATTGTAAGTCGCCCTGGATAAGGGCGTCGGCTAAGAAAATAAATAATAATAATAAAAATATTCTTGTATGTCATTCTATTTTGCATAGTAATGAGATCACAATATTGATTTATATGGTAGTTTTCCCCTATACGTTCCACACTGTGTTTTAAGGGACTAACAACAGCATTGTTTGACCCACAATGAATAATTTGGGTTTGGTTTATAATTGCAGTAATGTATTGAGAGGATACATTTCCTTATGCACCAGTTTTTTAGCACTCGGTTCTGAACTGTGTGAAAAAAGGTTGGGAGTTAAAGGGGAGAGGTCTTTTTTCATATTGGCATTTACACATTATACCGTATCCTGTTCAGTGCGCTTGACTCTTGCCTGCATTGAAACATTCCAAAACCACTCTACAGAGAGAGCTGACAGGCAATGGGGCCTCCACAGAGTTGGCTTCTTACTTTTTCCTTTATTTGTTTTTTAGACGTTTCACCTTTAAAAAAAAAAAAAAAAAACATTACACACACGGTCTAAGAGAACTAATACCCTGAGCGGTTCCTTTTCCATAGAGATTTCACTTTGATTTTTCTTTTTTTTTTGTCTCCTGTCGAGACTCGGCACAGCAGTAGATTAGCAGGCAGCTAGGCCTGGGAAGAGAGGTAGAGCTGTTTCCATAGCGACGGAGCAGGCCCTAGAGACTCCCTCTCTCCCTCCCTCTGTCCCAGGCTGAGGCCCTTGTTCTGGGCCCTGTTTGAGAGATAGGTCCCTGGCAGGTTCAAGAAGGGGAGATACTGTACTGAAGGGTGTATGGGGATTGAAGGTGAGAGACTGAGATGGGAGAATCTGTATTTATGTATGCAGGGATGGAAATAAGACTCCTATTGTGTAGCAATTTCACCCATTCCAGGCTTTACCACCAGCTTGATGAGCCACAGTGTATGGGTAACAGGCTGTATGTATGTATTTATTAATTTATGTATTTATTGATTTTTTTACAAAGAAACTTAGAGCAATGGTTCAACCAGACTACAACAGAGGTTACTCATTCCATTTGAGCAAACTGCAGGAGCAAAAGAGGAATAGAGATGGGAAAAATAGGAATAAAAGGAAGATAAGGAGAGGAACTAGAGGCAGAAAACAAGAGAAAGCAGGGAGAGGGAGAGGGAGAGGGAGAGGGAGAGGGAGAGGGAGCTCTCCCAGTGTTTGCAGACCTAATCAGCAGTATGATTACAGGAACAGATGGCCAAAGATTCACGATACAAAGGTGTTGTTATTTTATTTTTATTTTTTTACTGGGGTATAAACTTGTGGAAATGCAGATATCTGCCAAGGCAGATACACAACAGCTGTTTTTATTTGTATTTAATCGCACAATACAAGTTTGATCTACCAGGATTCAGAGAGGCTTCTAAAGCTTCACAGATATCTTTTTATAATGAACTTTCGCTGTGTGCTTGCTTGTGTCAAAACTTTTTTTTTTCCAGGCGGATAATATATATCTATATTTATCTCAGCCTCTAGAAGCATATTCATTTTTCTTTAAGCTCTTGGCATAGTATAGTAGTAAGCTCCCTATTTCGTGAATGAACATCTCTTCGGTCCTAATGGAAAATTACACTCAGTGACAATATCTATTTTGTTCAAGGTTTAATTGGCCGGTGTAATGACTAAAACACAAAGCGAAGCAGCGGCATTAAAATAACACAGCATTCCCCCACTCTAATATGCTGCAAAAGCTTTTGAAAGATGTATATTTTAAACTTGATTGATGACGACAGGAGTTTTTTCCCAGCTATGAAACTGTTTGATGATTTGATGCCTCCTACTTCATGTCATCACCTATTAATTTTCTGTGTAATGGGGCCCTTTTCTCCATTACCAGCACGTAGTGAGCAAAAACAAGGTATTATTTGCTACAGTTCTTTAAAAAAAAATAAAAATAATAATCCTTCTCATAGTCGGGTGAAAAATACTTTTTAAAAAATAAAAATGTAAATTTCCCTTATCAGGAGAAAAAAAAAAGAACACTAGCAAATCTGTGGTACGGGTTCTAATACTGAAATTGCCTGTCTCTTTATTCACAGAAATAGTGTTTGTCGAGTTAAATGATTTATAGATTAAATTGACCCAGTTCTGCTATTGTATTTACATTTTAGTTATCATATAAATGTAAAAGCTGATCTATTTTTTCTAACCTGTCTTTTTGTATATTTAACATGTTTTAGTCGGGTGGCAATGGAAAGAAAACAGTGAATTGTTTTATTGTGTGTTTGTAAGTGTTCGCTGGCATCCTCTAATCAAATTGATAGTGCGCAAGAAATCCACTCTCAACTTGATCAGAGGCAGCCACCGAATACTTAGAAGCATACAAATAATACACCCGATGATTGTGTTATTATACAGTTATTTTACTGGCTTCAGCGATGCTAAGAAAAAAGAAAAAAGGCCCAGTTTTTCACTCTGAAATTCTGGTAACCCTGCCAAATACCCAGCAAAATATTAATTTGTAACTAAAGCAAGAGAAGCTCCACACTGAAGGTTGAGACCTCCTGCTGTTCAGCATAGAGAATGAAGAATTCATGGACTCTCCAGACCAAACATGAATAGCTGAAAAGACTAGTTTAGTTCCCTACCTATCTAGCTATTGTACCATCATTTTGGCAGCTTTTTAGATAGTCAGTGTTGATCAAATGATCAGTGATGGGATATAATGGTAGAAGCTGCAGAAAGCTGTGGACTGATTTGTGGGTCTAACAAGCCTCTCCTGAAACGGCCTCCATTAAATCCAGTTCTTCTCTGAGGAATGGCCTTGTTTTACCCAGGGAGCCGTGAGGCTACAACTCCAGAACGCCCCAGAGTGGTGAATTCATCTTGGTGCTGTCAGAGACAAATTGGACGCAAGTTATGGTTATCGCCCAGGGTCAGGGCTCCTGTTCTCTGCTGGATTTAAAATACAGCCCCAGGCTTTGAGTGATTTTTTTAAAAAGTATTTAGAGGTAGTGCCAAAAACACAAGCTTAGTGGGTTTTTTTCTCTCTTTCAAGGAAATAAAGGGGTCTTTTTTTTTTTTCCGAAACACACACAGAGGTCTCATTTTCTGTAGCGTAAGGCTAGTAGTTCTTGTAGTTTGGACGTTATTTTGTCGATTTGCTGGTTATTTCATGTGGCAGGCCCTATTCATCTCGCACCAGTGAATGGAATAAAGAAGAGCTGAACAGACAGAGAATAAGGGTCACTGTTATAAAGAGGGAAGAATAAAGATTGGAAAGAAATGTTACATTTAAACAGACACCACAGCCTAGAAAGATTGATAAAGCAGCATGATACCATATGCAGACCAGTGTGCTACTGTATCAATACCATGACTGCACACTTTCTGTTTTAAATTGATTGCCATTGCTGGCAATGGATCTGCAATGGTATTATAATATATATATATATATATATATATATATATATATATATATATATATATATATATATATATAATATAATATAATTTCCAATTTGCATGCAGCCATAACCACGCAGTCACATCCACTGTGGGACATAGTGGACATGTCTGCATACAAATTCAATAAATGATACACTGGAGTTGGTGTTTGATCATGTGTACGTTTTTGTGCATTAATATCTTCTGCTGCAAAAGAAGTTCTGCTTTGAGAAGTTACTGCTTGCACAGCTGCCTTCACTGTGATGTGTACAACACCATATAGCTTTTTTTGTTTGTTTTTTAAAAAGTTGGCAGAGTAGTTACTGTGGATCATTTCAATTGAGCTGTAAGTGTTTTAACATAATCCATTGAATGGGAATATGTTAGCAAGCAAGAAATGTATTCTTTTATATTTTAACCCCTTAAGGTATGCAAGGAATTGAGCGGTTGCACAAACGGCTTCTTCTTACAATACATTTGAGAGCGACTCAAGTATCACGAGGAGGAAACTGACATTTTGGATGACCAGATCCAACCTGTCAGTAATCCTGTTTCGTGCACCTCATTTGCAAAAATAAGAAAGTTAGCATTGTTTTATTTGCGGCACGCAAGTTTCCCTTGTACCTTTTTAAAGGGTTAAAAGGTGCAGTAATGAAAGCCATGTGATTCCACCTTGTATTCTGATCTCTCCTGTTCGCTCTCCTCGTATCGCAGCTGCCCCCAGATTCACCAAGGTACCCGTTGACCAGATTGGAGTCTCCGGAGGGGTTGCCTCCTTCGTCTGCCAGGCGACGGGCGAACCCAAGCCACGCGTCACCTGGAACAAGAAAGGGAAGAAAGTCAACTCCCAGCGCATTGAGGTAAATAGATAACAGATATCCATACATGTGGATATTTGTATAAATACTGGCTCCTGTGTTGTGCTGCATTGTGCCAATGTTGCATACGTGATGCAGCATAGAGAGACATTTGTAATGTGTACAAGACATTGGTGTCATGGACGTTGCATTGTGCATAATTTACATCCTTTATATAGTGAGAGAATACAGACATGGATACATTTTAACACCTACTTTTGGTTTTCAGTATTTACCAGTGCATTAATTACAGCTTCACTGTCACTGCTGTACACATTATAACTTGCCCTCCATTTTTAAGATTGCTTGTAGCTATTAAAATTAGGAAATGAAACTATTTAAGTAGACTCAAGCATGTGTTTGGATCAACATTGAAAAAACAGTCAAAAAACAACAAACCCAGCTGTTCAGCGTCATCACAACTGGCTTTCAATTTCAAACAGCATTAAGTAAGAAAAATCTCCCAGGCCTCTGACATAATGAAAAATAGCTTCAAGTGGTTTTCTGGTAAATAAATGATGGGCTGTAAGTAAACAGGTGGGTTTAATTGCCTTTTAAAGCAAGCAATTTTATAGCAATTCAGTGTGGAAAACACTGCTTTAAATCTACAGTGCCCATCTGTGCACCTCTGAATTCCAGTTCAGTTCATGTAGAATGAAATTTTGACTTCAAGAGAAATGTCAGAGAAAGGCCCAAAAATAGCCAACCCAATCCTGGATAAACCCAATAAATGTGTGCGGTTTTGCTTTGCAGACGATTGAATTTGATGAAGGGGCCGGGGCTGTTCTTCGGATCCAGCCTTTACGAACGCCCCGGGACGAAAACGTTTACGAATGCATTGGAGAGAATTCAGAGGGAGAGGTGACTGTCAGTGCCAAGCTCTCCATCCTCAGAGGTAAGAAACTCCAGGGGCTCTGCTGTTCTATGGTAAATGCACCAGCTAAAGCATGGGTCTACTTAGCTTGAAGCTTTATCTTGGAAACCTCAGAAGCTCCCACTCAAGAAGCTCCCACTCAATGGGTTCAGGATTCCAGTACAGCCTCGTTTATTATGCAAATGAGGCAAAAACCCTGCTCTGATCATTTGTGACCGATTTTCTATCTATTGCCAATTTGACATTCAAAATGTCTGTGACATTAAACTACAGCTTGGGCTAAAGGTTTTGCAGCACCTAAAATTTCAGGATTGAGACCTGATTTGTCGGTTCCCCTGCGCAGGTCATGCAGCAATGAACCGAGGGAATTGCCTTCTGCCTATCTGCTAAAGTCTAACCATAATACAGCTTCCACCTGGGCAGTGTTTCATTCCAGCTTTGGGATTTCTTTCTGGGCACAGTTACACTGCATTGCATTCTGTTAAGTGAATGTGTTAGGAACAGGTTTTATTTTAACTACATTCTCAAGACATACTGTTGCTGCTCTGAAAATATAGGAACCTTATACCTTAAGACTATACTATAATGTGTATTTATTTTGCAATACTTAATTCAACAAAGCAGCAAGACTCTGAGATTGATTCCAGATTTTCTCGTGCTTAGCTGCACACATTGCATTCTGGTCCCCCAAATACTGTAAAGCTGTATGGGAGCCCCACGATCTGCCATCTGCCTCGTTGACGCATTTTGGAGTTTTGCTCTTGGCGTTCCGGGTGGCACCGTTTTGCCCAGGCGCTGCCATCCCCACTGACTCGCTAATGCTTAATCCTGTGCCGCCTTTTGCTTTCTGCTGCCTTGGCAATAGCAGCGGCATTGCACTGGCTTTACCACAGATCCAGATGATGTAGCATCTTGGCACTGGCACTCCCATCTGCTGCTCCCCCCGTTAGGCAGGATTTAAGGTCCTGGCTTGCCCTTTTTAGCCTCCACATGTATTGCAGATATATGCAGTTATATGTTGTGCCTCTGCTTTGCAATAGCTATGGCAGCCTCATTAAATATAGTATGGGTAATTTATATCATGTACATTTTCTTAACTTGAAATGAGAAAATCTACTTTATTTATGTAACTAGATTCCGTTTCTTTTACAAAGCAAAAAAAAAAATAAAATAATCCTGTCCGGCAACGCATACAGTAATGTACTGTATATGAAAAATTCTGTCTTGTGAGGCTGGATTTAAAAATAATAGAGAGAGGGGTGGCTAAGCATTGTATCATGTGTGATACAGAAATTAGCATTACAGGGTTAATATTTAATTCCTCACCTGTTTAATATTATGTTACGTGTGCTTTCTGTGATTCTAGGCTTTGATCATCATTTGCCATGCTTACTAACTATTCCAGCAAAAAATGCTTTTAAAGAAACTCGTCAAGGCTGATTGTACCAGGCATTCTGCCCACACCCTATTAGTTTTCGGCAAGGAAAAATACAAAAACCTGGGGAGGCTTGGAACCTTGATCTGCTAAGAGCTGTAACTCAGGGCTCTCCCTCCGAATTCTCTCTTTTATAGCTGAAGATAGCGGCTAGATGAATCTAGTTAGTGGGAAATAACAGAAGCACCGGCTTTTTGTGACTAATGGGTTGGTCACTTCCATTTTTTTCCACTCCCTTTGTAAGTTATATTAACCCTTAAAAGGCCTCACATACGTGTGTGTGTGTGTGTGTGTGTGTGTGTTCCAATCAGAGCAACGTGACTGGCATTTTTTTTAAGTTTAGAATTACAGTACAATAAAGGGCACATCCCTTGGGCCTTCTTGTTATTAGCAATAATGTGTTTTTAAAGCCAGTGGTGAATGATTGAGATTAACAGGCCGTAACTGATTATTCTTCCTAGTTAATTCCTTAGACCCAAAGGTGCAGTGAAAGGCATTATTCTATATTAGAGTCAGGTAGTTTGGAGAGGACTCATCCGGGGCCCAGGGCTTCCGATCATGCAGCTGCCGAGGATAGGAGGGCACTCGCCAGCCACATCGCTTCAGTCCCATGAGGACAGAGAAATACTGCATGCATCAACCTCTCCAATAAGTGACAGAGCAAGATCTTCACTCCAGGGGTCCTGTTAGTTAGAGCTAGAGCAATTGAACACCGATCTTTCAGGTTTCTAGGTCCCTGGTTGATTCTCTTTCTCTCCTTTGCTCTCCAGTAACCTACCTGTTTATTGCTGATCCCTGCTCCTGTCAATAAAAGGCTCACAGGGTGGTGGTTAGGGACCATTACGAGTGCAGTCAGAATTCAGTTCTGGTTGCTCCTAGCAATACTTGTAAACTAAACCCACATTCACCGGGATCGGCACAAATTCCTGAAACATGTGGTATGAACTGGGGTTTACAAGAGTAGTTTTCCTCTTGTCGATACCTGATTCAGAGGATCCGGAAATAATAAAGCAGAGCTTTTAGTTCTGCTGGTTTTGTAAAACAAATACTTTTTAAAATGGGGGGGAGGGGGGGAAATAGGACAAACTTTTGGCAGAAGATGAGCGATACATTGGAGGCCACGTCTCTCGTTCCAGAGCACGTGTGTGAATTTGAGCAGATCGATTCCAGCAGACATTAATCTGTATTAAAATCGGATTTCTCTCGGCTGTCATCCTGGTGGGGGCAGGAAGGCATGAAGTTGGGAACGAGGCCAATTGTGCTTCTCATTAAAAGAGGGGGAAAAAAACAAGTGTCAAAGAAAAGTTAGAAAAACAAGATAATTAATAGAAAATTAGCTGATCTGCTAGAAAGTCATTACAGTTTTCTTAATGAGCTTGACTGGGTTTTTGGGATTCTAAGCAATGCCCTCCTTGCGTTGGAACTAATGACTTTAGACTGCTAGAGATTTATAGTTATTAGTTATTGGGCAAAATTTCATATGTTTGCAGCAGGGCAACATTTTCTGTCAGGAGCAAGGCAGAGAGAACAGTGAAGCGTTGCAAATTAATTGTTACCCTAGGAAAAACATATGAACCAGCAAAATGACTTTGCATGTTTACCTAAAACGCACAGGTAGTCTTGTTTGTTACACACAGTTTTATTTCCATGGAGAAAACTTTTCACTGGCCTAAATAACAGGACAAAAATTGGAGACTTTATGTTTCATAGTGCCAAATTGCCTATCAGGGATGTAAATAAGACTTGCATAGCAGTGTCACCCATTCCAGGTTTTAGTATGAGCTTGATTAGCACCAGTGCATAGTTAACAAGCTCAGGTGTAACACCAGGATTGGTTTATGCAACTGGAGTCTTATTTCCATCCCTGCCTATTATGAATGTGATTATGGTTATGATTAATGCTTGTCCCAGGGTCTGGCTTGATGGTTCGATTGTCTTGTTTGCCTCTCTGTCGGTTGAGCTGCCTGACACTTTCTTGCGTGGATTTTGATTGTGGAGTGTGGATTTATTGCACGGGGGTGGCTAATGGCCCTTTTCTGATTACAGACTGCGTGACAGCCTGGAGATGGAATAGGCGACTGAAGTGCAGAGGAATTAGAGTGGAAATAGAGGTCATTCTTCAGGGGTGAAAAAAATAGAGAGACTCCATTTTTAATGATCCACATTTAACCTCAAAACCCTTTCAAAACATTCTGTTTGTTTTCTCATCCGGGAGGCAGGGTGTGATTAATTTCGAAATCGAACTGGAAAATGGTATTTTTATTTGTACCACCATTAAACAGAATATTGGTCGGACTGGAGATTTTCTTATAATTTCAGTAAGGGGGTATTAAAATGACTTTAGGGGCAGAATCAGTCAGAAGTAGCTGTGCTTTTTTTTAAATCAAATCTTTTTAAACATACCCTGCTGTGCCTCACTGTACATACAGATTCCTGGTAATTGGATAAGCCATTTGTCTTGCATTGCTGCGCAATTAACAGAAACAGGCAATTACTGCGCTAAGAACACTTTTGGTCATTTTGTAGGTTTTTTTATGGCAAGCATGCTTAATTTAATGAGGCATTGCAATTGTCAGATGTGCAGTTAGGTGGAATGAACAACACGTACAATCAAATAGTTATTTAGTCCGACAAACCAGCAGAGTTTTAACATAAGGGTAAGTTTCATTAACACCTATACATCTAAAGTGCCTGTTTTTGAATGCTCCAGTGTGTCTGCTTGCTTCAGCAATCATCTGATTACTGCACTCCAGTCCCTCTGAAACCACTGGAACTAATGCAGGCTATCAGTCATTTATCAGTGCGGGACTAAGTATAGACGATGGATGCAGAAGGCTTTGGTGTTTGGTTGTTGTTGGGTTATGGATAGACAATGTGAGAAGTAGTTAAGCTATAGAATCTCAAATATCTCCTAGGATATGGTAGATTGAAATAGGCAGATTATGTTTTGCTTTGAAAAAAAGCTAAAATGAATAAATATAGGATCATTTTGATATATATATATATATATATATATATATATATATATATATATATATATATATATATATATATTCAGTATAGATAACGGCTTGAACATAAACAGTGAGTCCGCTGTGTTCCATAATGGCAGTCCCTGCAGGCAGGGTTTCCACAGCTTCTCACTTTATCAATGGTTGAGATTAGCAGGCTGAGGAGTGGAGAGACTGGGTGTGTAAATATCTCCCATTGACTGCACATGGGCCCAGCCCCAGCACTCCGTCATCTCTCAGCTCAGAAACAATGCAATTGCATCAGGAGCTCTGAAAAATGAGTTCTGGGTGTGCTGTTGAGCGTTTTGATATCAATTGAGATAACAACTGCAGGGCACAGGAATAAAAAAAAAAAAAAACAGCAAAGATATTATTGGTTGTATTACTAATACTTTGCAGTGTTAGCAGTGCTGGTAGTCAAAGCATTATAAAGCAGTAATAAATAGCATTTATTACCAGAGGTTGTCTAACAGTTCAGCAAATTAGTCAACTAGCAGTGCTTTAGGTAGCATTACTGCTAATACCACTGGGGACCACATTAGCTGTTTTATTTATTGTATTGGTATCAGAATTAGTGCATTAGATATTTTTTTATGTTGTTATATAATATGCAAAGCTGGAGGTTATCCACAGTTACATGTCAAAGAATAAATACATTTTAAATATGAATAAGACTATAGGCAATAATGTTTGAATTTGCGAATGTTGAAAGAGGTTGTGCCTTTAGGAGTAAGGTAGAATGCCTGCTTCCCATAGCGACAACAAGTATGAGGGATAAGTTCAAACCTGAGCTGTGTGATCAAAGAGAAACTTGTGCTGGCTCATCTGTGCCTGGCCTCCTCTAAAGGGGTACCTTGACATATCGTCAATATAAACCTCCAGCTTTGCTTTATCTTGAGCTTCTGTAACCCACCCCAGCACGATTTCCATAAGAGCCTTTCTTTCGAGGCTTTCGAGGGACACCAGAAACAATTCCCATTGGTCAATTGCATTATGCATTATACGAGTGTTCAGCTGGCACAGTTCCCAGGCAGTTTTATCTTCAAGAGAAATTGTAACAAAATACAAGGTAATCTGATTCCTTAGTGTCCAAAGTACATATCCAATCAGGCAACGGTACTACCTGTTATCATGGGTCATTGTTTTGTAACTGTATCTGAAACACTGAAGTGTTACTAAATATTGTGCTCCATTAAGCTACTCAAGCACTCCACCTTCCACCACTGAGCCTCTCCATCCTACTACTTTCCACACTGTAGCCCAGCATGCTAACCACTGAACTACTAGATCCCACTACCTTCCACACTGCAGCCCTGCACGCAAACCACTAAGCTACTCCATCCCACTACCTTCCACACTGTAGCCCAGCACGCTAACCACTGAGCTACTCCATCCCACTACCTTCCACACTGCAGCCCTGCACGCTAACCACTGAACTACTCCATCCCACTACCTTCCACACTGCAGCCCTGCACGCAAACCACTAAGCTACTCCATCCCACTACCTTCCACACTGCAGCCCAGCACGCTAACCACTGAACTACTCGATCCCACTACCTTCCACACTGCAGCCCAGCACGCTAACCACTGAACTACTCGATCCCACTACCTTCCACACTGCAGCCCTGCATGCTAACCACTGAGCTATTCCATCCCACTACCTTCCACACTGCAGCCCAGCACGCTAACCACTGAGCTACTCCATCCCACTACCTTCCACACTGTAGCCCTGCACGCTAACCACTGAGCTACTCCATCCCACTACCTTCCACACTGCAGCCCAGCATGCTAACCACTGAACTACTCAATCCCACTACCTTCCACACTGCAGCCCTGCACGCAAACCACTAAGCTACTCCATCCCACTACCTTCCACACTGCAGCCCAGCACGCTAACCACTGAACTACTCGATCCCACTACCTTCCACACTGCAGCCCAGCACGCTAACCACTGAACTACTCCATCCCACTACCTTCCACAAGAATATGCAGAAAACTGTAACACAAAGGCACATTGATCTAATTTAGTTACTGATTGACTACAGTGTTTTGTGTCTTGATGAGCTTCAGATACCTATGGAATCACGAGATCCCCCTGACACTAGAAGAAACAAATACTCACACACACTGTGCTACGCCTTAAAACATTTATCTAAGTGACCTTTCAGTGTGACCGTATACATCTTTAGAATGGGTGTTTGATGCAGGGGGCTGTGCAGATTCAGAGGGGTGGAGATCAGGGCGCTGAGAGCCAGTGCCTCTTGTTCAAGGTTATTGCAGCAGGGGTGCTGTCAAGGCAAGCTTTCCTGTGCTCTGCTACAGTCTGCTCTGGCTTTAATGTCGATTATTCTAATTGAGCTGCTTCAGGCTCAGCAGAATAAATGAAATTGACCATCCCTGGAGCAGAAACAGCTGGGGGCAGCAGATTTCTTAAATGTCTGTTTATTTAAAGGGTATGGGAATGCAGGTTTTTTTTTTTTTCCTCTCTTGATCTCTCTTTGGTAATATTAATGCTTAGTGCTTAAAACCGTCCCTGGCTACTCTGAGTAGTAATCAGTTAACCTGATTAAAGCTCAGACTAAATGAAATAATGTTTGATAGCAGAGGGAAGGAGGGGGGTTGAATCTGATTTCCACTCAACAGCACTGTACACAAAGCGCTACCTTAAAAACAGTTATAGATAAATAATAAAAATCCTTTGCAATTTTTTTTTCTACAAATTTACTTGGGAGGCTGTGTGGCCTAACAGTTAGAGCTGGGGGACTAGGAGGCAGTGTGGCCTAATGGTTAGAACACTGAGGAATGGGGCTTCCGGGAATATTTGGAAAACAGAATTATTATTAAAAAATCATCTTACCAGTTTATATTAGTCCCTGAGTGGCTACATGCCACACTTTGAATTGTGGGCTTAATGACCCAAGCTAGAAATTGTGGGAGATGCATGCTAGTTTCCCTTGTAGGCATTTCTGCTGGTACACCATGTTTTACATGAATGTTTATGTCAAGGAGAAGGAACAAATAGTGGGTTGTGTGTGTGCTGTAGCTGCTGTGTGGAAGGTAGATTATAATGCAAATGTAGTTTGTTTGCTTTGTGCCGTAGTTAAAGAATGATGAAAGAAGATGAGTCACTAGACTACACTGAGACTGGGCAGCCAGGACTGCACTGATTCGACATCTGCTTAATTGTTTCAGTTAGGCAGGAGGGATATACTATGATAACTGCCTCCAGATTCCTTCAGGAAAGTTGGGAAAGGAAATCTTCAGTGAAGCCTGTTCTCCAGAATGGCCCATAGAGGTTTTTTTTTTTTTTTTTTTTTGCAATGCTAGACATGCCTACCACTAGCCCTCTGGCATGTTTGCTGTTTCAGGCAACCAAACCTGCTGTCTCAGGCCTACAAAGGAGTAGCCAATGGGACAATCCAGTTCACATTAAAAGTGTGTGCTACAGGTGGCAGTTGTTTCTCATGTTTTGTCCAGCCTCTGGTACGCGGTGCTCATGTCACCAGGGGCAGAAGCCACCGCGTCCAATCAGATTAAAAGGTTTGCATCCGTCCGTTGTATAATACAACAAATACAATGATAATTCATGGTAATTAATGTGGCAATTATTCTGCCTTCAAAAAAACAGTGTTACTAAGCACAGTGTGCCGTTGCAAAAATACAGCTGTCCATCTCCAAGTAAAGGCCGCATTGCGATGATGATGATGAAAATAACCATAATAAGTCCATTACTATTGCAGCTTAACTGTCCTTCAGCCGTGGCACTTTGCAGAAAAGCCTCACATGTCAGGCTTTCAGAGCACTCCCAAGCAGCTGCTAATTGCATTCCACTGAGGATTAAAAAATCAAACCATTAACAAAATGGGGAGACCTGCAACACAAGTCAGGAAAGTGGGCTTTTCAGCCCTCCGTGTCGCTCCTTTCAGCTCTGCAGCACAGAACTGTAATCTAGGCGTAATTGATGTTCATTAACAGTCACAGTGATGTATCTCTCCACTCTAGGTTTAAAAAAAAAAAAAAAAAAACATAAAAAAAACAGATCCCTATTCACTAATAAAGCTATCTCACTGTACCAGAACTGTAGGGTTAAGGGTTTGGCGTTGCTAGTGAGTTGAGGGGTGATAATAAGTCCCATTGCATAGCAGTTTGATCCATTCCTGGTATAGACACAACTGAGCTTGTTACCTGTACAGCGTGGCTAAACAAGCTCATAGTAAAACCTGGAATGGGTGGCACTGCTATGCAATAGGAGTTTCATTTCCATCCCTGGAGTTTTATTTTTGTATATACCCCTCCAACTCCTTTGTCTTGAATGAGGTTTTACCAGACACTTTGATTCAAGTTGCCAGTGGCCTCGCCAAAAAATAAATATAGTAAACTCTGATGCCCAATGAAGGTCACAGTTTTTATTTTATAAGCTAGTGTAGACCAAATCGATCCATTTTTCTTTAGAATTGGTGTGACAGGAATGTAATATTTCATCAAAAAAAAACGGACGTCTGTTTTTGAGAGGATTTGTTTATCCCTTAATGGTGTTGTTGGTAACTTGTTCTTGACAGCATGGTTTTGATTAAGGCAGTCAGTCCACACAGACGTACACAGATATCATTTTTGTTGTTCCTCGCTGGTCATAATTATAGAGGAGACAGCAGCTAGGGTTTCATTACCGAAAGGTCAGAGGAAAAAACAATAACAAAAATGAACACTAAACTGGCGGCTTGCAGAATCCTGGGCCTGTAATTAGAGGTGCTACCTTTTAAAACTACAGTTTTGCGAATAGAAGTTTACTTCCACAATGGCCTTGCTTTGTTATACCACGGTTTTGACTAATATCATGTGTTCCTTTGGCTTTGGCATTGGCATGCTTCCACTAGACTTTACTACATACTCAAACCACGTCCCAGAGTAAGCTTTTATAAGAAAAGCATTGCTTTCCCGTTCACGTTTTAGTGCTTTAGGGACCCTGCGCTGTGTTGAATGCAGTCTACCTGCTCTAAATAAGACCTTTCCTGTACTACTGGTCGCCAGTTCATTTTCAGTCTGTCCGAGCTGCTAACTATTTCCAGGTTGACTGTACTCCTCGGGTTACAAAATTCAAACTCAGTCCGTTTTGAGCAGTACAGATTCAACATGCTTGTGTGGAGCATGGAACAAATACGGAACTGCTAACGACAATACAATCCCGGTTCAGAACGTTGAGCGAGAACGTTGTGAGCGAAAGTACCTTTATCAGGTGACCAAGACAACAGGTCACCAATACCTCTCTGGTTTTAGATGCACAGAGATATCTTTTAAATACTAGTAAGTTACATCAGCATGCATGACAGGGGTGGGGGGGTTCGTGAAATCCAGCCTTTTGGTGAACTACCTGTCTATAGCAACTCCTTGGGGGTTGCCCTTGTTTCATATACAGCCAGATCTATATCGTATATATTCAGAGCCCATAAACAAGTTTCACCAGATAGATATCCACCTGGATTCAAAGTCCGCCTGTTGATTAAGACCTCCTTTAGATTGGTCTCCCGAGTGGCGGGTACACAAGCAGGTTCGGATTGTGTTGGTTTTCTACAGTAGTAATTGCACTCCTCTCTCCTGCTGTTCTTTCTTTCTTTTTCTCCACGGCTCCCAGCCAGTTCACGAGGCTCGGCTCTTGAGATCAATCTGATCAGCTCTGCAATCCAGTTGCTTTAATTAAACTCAACCTCACAATGCACCACGAGATTAGCATTTCTGTTTAATTAGAAAAGGAAAAAAAAACAAAAAAACACAGCAGCAAATGTATTGTCCTTCTGACAACACGCACACACACTTTTTCCAGCCTGTTTGCTTGCATTGAAGTATACTGGAAAGCAAAGTGCCTTATACTTGTGGGAACAAAATAGTTCAAAATGCCCTCCACACACACACACACACACACTCACACAGAGACACACACACACACACACACACATATCATTTCAACCAGTATTAACAAGCTTGCTCTCAGAGGGTTGATTGGTTCATCAAATTAATGAACTTCTGGCTGCCACCCAGGTCAAAATTCTTTAGTTTGGCCTCAAATAAAAGCCGTTGTCAGTTATGAAATCATCAGCAGCCAATGGGAGTGCTGGGAACAAATAATTTGATTACAGATCGAAAATAATGAATCTGATTATGTGTGAGAGCATGGGATCCTCTGACCCAGAAAGTGTTGGAGAGAAATGGATTGGGTTGGCTATTGCAGGGTACGCTTTCCTAAGAATGTGAGTGTAATTAACAAGGACAGGTACTGTAAATACAGTATCGGGACCAGCATACTGTTTCAATTCACCACTTCCACCGTGTCTAATGATCAGATCTGTGGAATGCACTGTATATACACATTGTGCGACTCATTAAGTGTTAGCCTGCTGCTTCTGGATTCGTACTGTATGTTTCTTTTTGTTTTTTTGCATGTCTTGCTGCAACAGGAATGGTCTGTATTTAGTCCTATACTAATAAAACCACTGTATTGTTTTTTGCAACTTTCTTACCAGGTCTAGCTAACTAATATTTTGCTTCTAATAACTTGCGAACCAATGATTATCGCAACTTGCTCACCAAATATAATGTATAGCAAGTTGCTAAAATCGTGAAGTCCCTTTTTATGTGTTTTTCAATAGTTTTTCGGTAGTATTTTATCAGCGTTTAGTTGTTCGGTTGTAAACTGCTAAAACAAAGCTGTATTAGAATAATGTAATATTCACCATTCACATGAAGGGGGAGCTGTGTGTTCTGCTTTCCACGGCACTGAAAAGGTTAAGGAACTAGCCCAGATCAAGGAAACTGTACATAATGGTTTGGGATCTGCCATCGCGTTCATCTCGGCGAATGAGGAAAAGACATATTAACTCCCCAGAGTCAAAGTCTTGAGTGAGTTATGGAGATATTGCCTCCCAAGTGAAGATAAATGTGAAACCACACACAGATCCATTATGTATTCTGTATACAGCACGACACACAGCACGGCATGCCTGTCCAGTGTTAATTTGACTTTTCTTTCAAGTAACGCAGTATATTGCTGCATTGTGGGTGAATTTCCTATAGATAGACTTGAAACTGTTAATACTGTTGGATAGGTTTGGACTTTGCTATGATAACTCAATATATAGGGTTCTTTTTGGCAGCGGGTGTAAGGGCACATTTCCCGAATGAAATAAAACCATTTTAGTGGAATACATTTACTGGGAAACAACTTTGTTTGCAGCTTGGAGAAGGTTTTTTTTTAAACCAGTTTTATTCCTTTCATAAAACAGCCCTTTGCAAAGCCGATTGCCACAAAAGATGGTAGGTCGGGTTCAGATCAGGATCACAAAAGCTTGGCCAGTATGTTTGACATGTGCCAGTCAGAACTGATTCAGAGCTGAACTCCAATCAAACATCAGCCATTTACTGTACATGCATCAAACCCAGTTGGGAAACGTTTAGCATGTAATATAGAATGATGATTCTGAATGCCTCTGGGATGTTTGTGTGCAGTCTATGATTCTCTCCAGTGAAATGGAGAGCCCCTTCCTGACTCTGTCCCTGTCCCCTCTTCTGTCTCTGCAGAAGACCAGTTACCCTCAGGGTTTCCCAACATCGACATGGGCCCCCAGCTGAAGGTGGTGGAGCGAACTCGCACCGCCACCATGCTTTGCGCAGCCAGCGGCAACCCAGACCCAGAAATCACCTGGTTCAAGGACTTCCTGCCTATTGACCCCAACATGAGTAATGGGCGAATCAAGCAGCTCCGATCAGGTAAGGTTGAAAGGAAGAGCCCTCCAGCTTTTTTTATTTTTTCTCCCCAGGTATTTTCTCCATGCAGCTGCTTAAGAAAGCGGTGTTTTTGGCACCACAACTCGTCTTTCTTGTCGTTATATCTAATGCTGTTTCTTTTGAGCGTAAAGCTGTTGTGAGACCTCTTTAATCCTGTAGGGGCTGCTGTTTCCTCTCAGGCAATTTATGCAATAGCCCCACATGCTGTTTCAAAAAGGAAAGAGTGTATCGGGGGGCGAGGGGGAGTCTATTTTTATCAAGCAGTCACTGTGCTATTTTGCGGTTTCAAAGCAGTAGATCAGGCACAAAAGGTTTTGTTACTCTTCATTGATTGTAACAATATTGAAAGAGCCAGGGCCTAATTAATTCTCTAATTAATTACAAGCAAAGAGCCTGGAAGCACTTCGGGGGTTAATATATATTGATTTGCGATTTGAGGTTAGTTCCAGCAACGAAAATACTATGGATCTGTTTTAGAAGTTTTAGATGGAAACCTTGACCCCATGTTTCTCAGTCCAGCTATTTTTTCTTTTTGTTTGTTTTACCATGAAACAGCCTCTGTAGCCATACTGATGGCTGTAGTATACATACTTCTAATGTCGCTGCAATACTTTCATAGTTTAGATAATGATATCTTTCTGGTGAGGTTGACCCTTGTCTTGGTTTGCCTTGCGAAGTGGAAAGAAAGGGACACATTTTAATGAGTATGTTCATTAACTGAATGTGCCCTTATACTGGCTGTATTATATAACTGGCCTTAAGCTGAGATAATCCGGCTTTTCCACACTGAAGTGAAAGGCTAAATTCTCTAGTGCATGCCCTGGTTAACAACAATTTTCTGGCATGAATTTGGGGACATCATTTATACTAGGCATTAACTTTATTATTCTTAAAAAAAAAAAAAAAAACCTGAGAGATTTACTGTACTCACACCATTGACTTAGTGAGTTACATTTTTTTTTAAAATATATTTAACAGCATCTGTGATTTAATTTCTATGGGATGTGCGCAGCCGTTTTTATATTGTTTTTATATCGCTGCTTCCTTTTGCCGTCCTGTTAATTGCTGTACAGTAATTGTGTCTTCATGAAAATGCATTTGATGGATTTATTTATATGATGAAGTTCTGTCAGTAGCCAGCTCTGGCAGCTCAGAGCATTCCTTTACGACATCCACACATTCAAGTGTAAGGTACCTCGTTTCCTGGTATACCTGAATGTACACAAGCAGGTTGGAAAAGGATATTGTAACAAATAAAATCCCTGCTGACAGCACCGGGTTCGAGTTTTAGTACAGAACCTCATCATACAGCATACATCCACCGTACGCTGTTTTATTTGTAAGCTGTGCCACACCAGTAAGGCAGACTGCAAACAGAAGTAACAGTAAGTGAGCCCTTTTATACTGTGCATCAATAAACAAACAAACACAAAGTTTTGCAATGCTGGACCATGTGAGCCTGTATTTCAGATGGAGCCCGTTGAGGTCCTCTGTTGCTCTAGACAAGCCCCTCCATCGCTGTGACCAGTATACCACTGAGGGATTTCTGTCCTGGTGTCTGTCCTTCTGTCTGTGTGTCTTCTCTCTTCTCCGACCTGTCATTTTGTTTCCATCTCAGAATTAATTTTTTGTTGTTTGGTTGTTTTCTGCTGTTAAATACTGTCTGTTTAAATTTTTACAACCCAGAACAGTTCAAAATCCTTCCCACATTTAAAACAATACCCTTTGCATATGTATGTCTTGACTAACGTAGTACTGAATACGAGGAGGCTATTTTATTGTTTTTAAATATTTTGACCTTCTGGTGTTTTTGATATAATACCATTAACAGTGTATTTATATATAACAAATTAATCTCCAGCCCCTTGTAAATGATATTAAAAACCAAAAAACAATAAACAATTTTAAAAGCCTTAACTCTTCAACTCTCTTAAAATGTAATTTTTTGTTTTTCCTTTTTTTTTTGTATTTTCTTTTATTTTCAGAGGCCTTTGGTAAGTGTACCAACTAAACAGCCCAAAGTTCTTCTCTCTCCTGTAAAAACTGATCTCATGTTAACTGCTTCCAAAATGCATGCCTCGCCTTTCTCTCACTAACTTCTGAGTCAGTCTGCCGCTTTAACCTTCCCCGAAACTAATAATAAAAAAGAAAAAAAAACACAACGATAACAACAATGGTGTTCTGCAGCCCTCTCTGCTACCTAGCAACCATTTTCCATAGAATTCCCCAAACAAGGTACACATTCCGCAGTCTGAAGACCTTCGTGTTCAAACCTGGAGTTCTGAGTCTGGCTTGTTTTTTTATTTTAACGCAGTTTGTCTTGAATTCACACCCTGTGAAAGGTAGTTGGTGGGTTTGGAGCACCAGAAACTAGAAAACAAAAGTGTTTAGGCCAGAACTGACACATTCAGGTGCACAAATACAAAATGAAAGCTTGTTTTCAGCAATTGATGTCAATGTGCGAAGCTTTCAGAGTGCAGAAGATATGAGGATTGATGCCTTTACAAGCACAAATGAATCACTCCACAACAAGAAAAAAAATCCCAATGCAGCCCCCCTCTCTTGCATCACTCATTTTCATTACGTCCCATCGAGATCTTTAGGGGCTTCAGTTTGAGTGGTGGACCCACACACGCATGTCACCCCAGCACACATTGCTTTCTCCTCTGAAGAGTATGGGGGATCTGAGGGGTTTAATACAGTTCAGCTCGCATGCCTGTCCTATCCCTGACCTCTCCGCAAGGCACACCCCCCCCCCCCTACCGAAACTGAAAGCCAAATGTTGTTTTAAAAAATATTTGAGTTTCCAAATCCAGTTTGGTGCCTCAGTGCACAAAAAAAAAACACGGCCACAGTGTCTCTCTCCCATAACCCGAAACTCCTGGAAAGCCATATTTTTGTAGCAATAAATTTGGAACCTCAACATTATGCATTTGTTAGATTTTCTCTTTTCATACTGCATCTGACTAGAAATATGACTCTTAAAAAAATGCAGTGTAATAATATAGAGCTATTTTGGGAACAGTAATGTCCCAGTCATAGGGCAGCGTACCCGCATAGTACTTCCATTGTAGTTGATTTCGCAGGATGTTGCACTGAATTATACTGTACGTTTATTGTTTATTATGTTTATATAGCGCCTTTCATAGTGGACCATCACCACAAAGCGCTTTACAGATGTAGGCTGTGAACTGTGCATTATATGCAGAGTCACATACAATAGCACATACAAGAGTTTCTTAAAACATATAGAGAGAGCTTACATTTCAACCTGTTAAACAAGCAGTAGTATTTAGAGAGCCATATCACACATATTATTTTACATGAACCACCCCAGGCCCATAAAATCCTGATTTTAATGTAGTCTGACAACATTGACTACATTTCCCTTTAAAACAAGACTCAAAACAATGTGATGCATACAGTGTGGCTGAATTTGATGAATATTTTATGGCTGTTAGATTCAGAGCACCGCAAAGCCAGAGGGGAATACAGAGACCAGTCCGGGGTTGCTAAAATGTGCCCGGACTAATTATTGTCACAGTCGTTTAAGTGGCTTCTCCCGAGCATGCTCGACCGCAGCACAGTCATTCTGAAAGGTGATGAGACCAGTTTCATGCCCAACTACACCTGGCTTCCCCTGCGTGTGGAGGTGGCATTGAGTGACACACTGGGGTCCAAACTGAGGTGTAACTGCTGAGCCACTTCCTGTACCTTCCACACTGCTGGAAACCTTGCCAGGCTACTCCAACCCATTCCCATCGACACTGCATCCCAGCAATCTCACCACTGAGCCACTCCAACCCACTACCTTTCCTGCATCTTTAACTGCTGAGCTACCATAATTAAACCAATTGCCTTTCACAGTGCTGTTTCTAACTGCAAACTGTTTATAATTGTGTTTGTTCAGTTAATTCTCTGGGTCACTTTCCTGGTCAGATGTGAAACTCCTAAATGTCTGCGAGAAGTTGGCAGGTTTAGACTAGAGGGCAAAAGAGGAACACAATTGAAAAGCCGAATTAGAAAGTAAAACACACACACACACACTGTGTTTCTGTACAAAGTGAGTGTCTGACACCCTGAAGTATTCTGGGCAGTCTAAGCATCTCAAGCTTCATTAGTAATAATCATTAACTATGAAGTTAATGTAGCAAATGCAGCCTTAAAACAATTGCCCTTCGCTCTCAACTCTTTGAGGATCTTCATGAGAGTGGATTACAAGCCCACGCACGCACGCACACACACACACACACACACACACACACACAGTACACCTGACAGCATGTCTGCACACCACAGGGGAATGGCACAGGCCACGGATCACAAAGACGATGCAAGTAGGCTTATCACCTCAGCGAGCCAAGCAGCTACTGAGACATAAAGGTCAACCTGATCTTGAAATTGAAAATGTAATTCAGCCTCCAGATGGGCGCAGCTCAGGACAGATTGGCATCCCTTTGTAGTGGTGCCCAGTATCGTGTGCTGGTATGGTGGGAAAGATAAAAGGCTTCACCTGCTCAGGGGGCCCAGATAACATGTCTTTTATACTTCAGGGGGTTCATATTGAGGGCTGGCCTCCATCTGTCTAAACCTGCCATCGATTGCACATTGTGACTCTGCTCCTTCCACGTCTCACAATGGGGTTTAAAGCACAGTAATCACTGTGTGACCCTTTCATCCTCCAGGTTTACTGTAGGCTAACCCCAGTGCAAAATGGCATAAAGATTGACCCCATGTGATACAGTGTTAGCTGTTTAAATAGTGTTCAGATTTCTTAGCAGTGTTTTACTCTCCCACTTGCATCTTCCTTCTTAATAAACCACACACCCCTTTCCCCACGCTAATAACCATTACTAGTAGGTTTAATCCTCTGAGCTAACCAACCCGCTTCATTAACCTTTTAATCAGTACCTAACCTAACCTTAACTAGTTCCCCCACCTTTAACTAGAACCTAACTGTAAAACTACCACCTAAACTAAACTACTGTTGCCTTAAAACCCTAACCAAGTAACTCTCCCAGTCCCTTTTGTTGAATTAATTTAAAGGATAAACTTCAATGTTTTGCCCCGTTCCTGAATCTGTTTTCTCCTTAGACAGCCGTGAGATATTTTTTAATATGTGCAGAAAAAACAGGCCTTTTATTTGACTTTCACAAGCCACACACCTGAGAGATTCATCTTTTAAAAGAAAAAAAAAAAAAGTTTTCTGTAATATTCCAGAAGGTTTTTCCTATGGTCTTTTCTAAATTGAAGATTTTAAGTAATTGAAAAATTATTCAGTCTCCCTATTGAAATTGAAACTACTTTTTTTAAACTTCAGCAAGGTTGAGTTTCTGCGGTAGCATCTGTGGGCTGCTGAATTGTAGATCACCAGATTGGATGATAACTGCCAGGTCATGTCAGTTGGCTGGCAGAAGGTGGGCAGATCAGTTGGTTTCTGTGAAAGCCAATTGAGGCTCTGCACTTGATAGAATTCACATGTGTGCAAAGGCAGGTTTCCAGAGCTGGGCAAAGCATTTTCCAAACTGTATGGTTAGTCTCTACTTGCTGGTTGAAAAAGGACCCTCTGATAAAGCGGAAGGATCAAGTCAACGCTTTCAGAATTAAGTCGGATTTTCTTCCCATATGCCCTTTATCTAAAAAGAGAAGAAAGAAATTTGCCCACATTTGTTCTGCAGGGTTTGTTTTCCAGATATGAAAAAAACATACAAATACATTACTGAATGTATTATTTAGTATTGTTCTTGCATTGCAGAGACAAACTCGTAAGTAATGTTTGAGTAAGGCAGCATGAGTCTGTTGGGATTAAACGGTAAATAAATTTGACAATTTCACTGCGATAGAACAAGAGAGTCTTTGTGAAGCTGTGTAAGAAGTAACTGGGTTGTATATATGCAATAAACTGCTTGCTATCTGCTATGACTGTTTAAGTACATAACTTGACAGTATGATGTAGTACATGGTTTTATTTTCATAGCAGTTAGCTGCATTTAATATGTTAATTTACTGCACAATGGGGCTGTAAATGTTTATATAAACATTTTTTTTATAGCCTACTATTGTTGTTTAATGCAGTACCAATGAATCAGATTGACAAAAAAAAAACAGGAAAATAGTTAATTAATAATTATTCAGATATTGTGGCTGGATTCTTTTATACAGGAATGCTTATACACAATATCTATACCCAGCTTTAAAAGGGAAGCCCTTCTGTAGGCGATGCTAGCCAAGTGCGACGACTGAAACAGAAAACAATCCATGCAACGATTACAAACAAGAATAACGATACATTAGTTCAGATAATTGCAGTATTTCAGAGAGGTATCTAGTTGTTCTTGCGTACACACACTCACACACAAACCTTTTAAAAGGTCTACTTAACACATCCCCCAAACGCCTTGCTTTAGCTGTTAAACCATCTTCACCAATCTAATATACAACACAGAAGAGTCTATGGTTGTATAGAGAAGGATGTGCTTAGCTGTCAGATCGGTGTTTGTCTGATCCAGGGTCCTTTGGAAAACCAGCAGTATGAGCTTAAAAAATAAAATAATAATAATAATACTAATAATAATTCAACTTTTTTTTTGGTTCTATCTGTGTTCTCTCCTGCAGAAGGTACCCCAATACGAGGTAAGATAAAAAAAAATAAATAAAAGAAAACTAACCACAATTTTTAATAGAAAAATAACCTTGTTTTTCTATTCACTTTTTTTTTTAAATTATTATTATTTAATTGTTTTGTGTGTCAAAGACTATTTCTCCTGTGTTGTGTTTCTGTTTTTCTGTGTCTTGTGTTTCTGTGTTGGTTATTTTCAATTCATCGATTTTGGATATGCAGGTTATCCAGGAATGAAAATAGGGGGGTATCTGCAGGAAATGGGGATCTTAAACGGTTTTGGTAAGCCTGGTGCATTGAGGTGAACTGCACCCCAGCCCCACAGTCAAGCTCTCAGTACAGAATGCTGTTCTTGCTTTTGGCATTGCTTAGCCAACGGACGAACAAGTGAGTTTAGATCGGATGTTCTCGGCCCATCTCTCAGTGGCTTATATCCCATCTGCAGGTCACTAAATAACCCTTCCCAAAGATCTTCAATGGCAGTGAAGTTTCAGAAATAGTCCCAAGCATTGGCTCTTTTTTGTGGGTTCACTGTTTGCCTGGCTTTCCAATCCTCTCCCTGTTCGTAACTTGCCAATCCCTCATGGTATACAATGCATTTCCTCATCACAGCCTGTTACTGCCTCCCATTAGTCCACTGTCGTCCAATCAACACTAAACAGGGAGAGCTGTGGTGAGGTGCAGCGTAGAAACCTATAAGGCTTCCGTAGCAGTTTTCTTTTTATGTGTGAAGAAACTCAAACACAGTTATAGTTGCTGTGAGCAAAGCGATTGAAACACCTTTTTGTTGGGTCACAGTGTAACTGTTCACATGCAAGCTTTTTTTAAACCACACAGGCCCTCCCTCGTCAGGTAAAAGTTTCTTTAGTGCTCTCTTTATGGCGAACTCGATTTTGTTCACATGCGATGTAGGCTTGTAGTAGGTAAGGATATCCTGTATGCGTACTGGATTGTGTTAAATTAAGGGTGGTGACAGATCTGTGAGTATTTTATCCACTTTGATTTTTGAGCTCTTTGGCTCATATAGCGAGATGCATCATAGAGTGATAAGCAGTCTGAAACTCCGGGAATGCAAACAAACCGGACAGCCAACAGAGTACACTTCTTGAGACCTCACATTTCAAAGTTATGTTAGAATGCGCGTGGGTATGCAGAAAAGAATCGTTTTTAGAGTTGCAGTGTTGCTGCAGTTGATTGATTTGATTGATTGATTAAATCAATTTAACAGAATTGAGGCAACCTTAAGTCAAAATAATTCTAATATATCCGGAACATCGTGGGAGATGTTTATTTTAAACCCAACCAGCCTGAAGTCTTTTCAATTTGAATCTTGTCAACGTTATTATAATTTAAAGCCCCCTTTATTCCTACTATGTGTACATTATTTTATTCAGCACTGCAGAATGCTGAATATTTAGCTCCAGGGAAATGCATGTTAACTAGGCCAGGACTTGGAAATTGCTACTTAGTTTGTGTATTGGTTAAGCCTCAGGATTTGGGTGGGGAATGACCCAGAAAGGAACCCTGTCGCCAGCCAGAGACAGGCAATCAAATCAGTTTAGCATACAGTACACCAGGAGCCTGACCCATGCAAGCACTACTCCAGGTACATTAGCACTGTATTACATCGCAATACATACAGTGGAAATGTGTCCGGTTTACACCGGGAACCATGCAATAGTGAGTAGATTAACAGCGAATTTACCTAAAATTGGTCTTTTAGATTTATCCTCCACGGATCATTGGACTTTTTCTGAGTACATTACAAGCCAACAGATGGAAATTGACATCACTTGCATTATACTGGGTCCTGTTGCTGCCACTTTTACATTAAAAACCTTGATACCAATTCCAGCAATTTAATACAAGGAAATCAAACCGGGAAAAATCAGCTCACTAATAAACCAACGTTACAGGGTGTTTGTAAAGTTACAACTTACAAGCATTAGGGACCTTTTTATTGCTTGTGTACATGGACAGCCTTGCACTGTATTATGCTTAAAATACATGCGTACATGCATAAATATGTATACAAACATGCATAGTGTTAAAATGTGTTAAATGCCCTTTTAGAGTCAGATTTATAATACCCCTCATATGTTGCTCAGCCTCACACATCCTCTGTTTCTGATCCTGCACTGATCCCTATTTATACACTTTTGCGGTCACGATTCTTTCATGGTAAACTGGATCTTTTAATCAACGTTTTCTTTCTGCAGTTATTTTTCTTTTTTAGTAAAATACTGGTGTCTGATGTACAGATATCCAGAATGCTCTTAAGGAGTGGAATCCGGTCAGTAACTGCCCCTCCCTCCAGTACCAGCTCCAGCTTTGCTATTCCTGTGTCAAATCAATCCATTTGTGTCAGAACGTTAATTAAATTAGAAAGGCGGGTTCAATTGGGGGGAGGGGCTGCCTAGGGGCTGGTTCTGTGTGATCAGTCAGCTGTGTCACCCCTTAATAAATAGCAGCTTGTTTGTTCAGTGCAGTGCAGGGCAACCCTGCAACGCAAACACCTGCTTAACAAGGAGCCAGTCTGCTGTCCCTGGGCTGTGTCATACAGGCTATATCAAAGCTGCACTGAAAACATGATTCGATTGACCGTCTCTCTTGGGTTGGGCATTTTTTGTGGATTTAAAAAGGACACGTAAATACAAAATATCTTCCTTTTATTGACAACAGTCCAGACAGTGTCACATTGCACCCCTAAAGACAGTATTTCAGTTTGTGTTGAGCGGCGGTCCAGCTTATGAAGGTTCTCAGTTTGGTAGCTTCAGCGGTAGAGATTGGTAAGCGGCACGCATCTGAAGGTGCAATGCAATTACTTGGAATACACGATAAATAACAAGAGCAGTAATATAAAAACGCAACGCGGAGAACATCAAAGATGTGCAGTCGCTTTGGATTCCAACATATTCAAAGTGCTGGAGGCTTTAATAATTACAGGAGAAGCTTTTCATTGGCTGGTCGCAGCATGGCAGAGCGGTGAGGGGACACAATTTAATCTCACTTCAGGACGCATACGTGCCCTCTCGCTCGCACACACACTCACACACACCCTTAAACACACACACACACACACACACACACACATGCACGCATGCACGCACACAGTAATAAAGGTACTAGTATCATTTCATACTGCATCCTGTAAATTAAAAGGTCTGTCTATTGAATATCCATATGTGTGTGTGTATCTATCTATCTATCTATCTATCTATCTATCTATCTATCTATCTATCTATCTTTATTTTACATAGTGCCTTTCATAGCGGACCACCATCACAAAGCACTTTACAAGATGCAGTAACGACAAGAAAATCCATAATACTTTAAATACAGAGAAATGCATAATAATACAATACAGTGAAAAATGCATAATACATGATAGTAGCATAATACATGAAATAGCAGCAACAACACAGCATCTAATAGCAGATATCAGGCTTAAAGAGCATGGAAAGCAAGAGAGAACAGGTGGGTCTTGGGAGTTGATTCAAAGCGAGCGACAGTGGGAGCATCACACACCAAAGTTTGGATATATAGAATACGCATACTGTACATACAGCCATGGCCAACAGTTTTGCACCACCTAGAATTGTAGGATTGAGTCATAATAAAACAGTGATGTGTAATTCAATATGTTAGCGTGACATTATTCAGCAGGTTCCATTCGACTTTAGGAAGCAAAATTAGTTCATTCTATATAGGGGGTGATGCAAAAATGTGGGCCATAGCTGTATGTATTTATACAACCATTGAAGGTCTGTAGAATCTTATCACTGAACCAAAAACACACACGAAGATACGATTGAGAATACCCTCACAAGACACACCACTCCACACAAACAGATAAAACAGCAAAACATTCAAAATAACATTATAAAAATCCATTGAATAACACTATTGTGTTAGTGATGATGGGGTTAAATAATAAAACGCCGCTACGAGTCGGCTGGCTTGCACAGAAGCAGCTGCTATATATATATATTTCATCAGTTTAAAACACATTAAAATCCATCCTTGCGCTAAAAGAACCTGGCTGAATTTCAGCTAACAGGAGCCTGTTAAAATTTCATGACTGTTGACTTTCATTGTGATGTCAATTCCGCAGTCAAAAGAACTGAGAGCCCACACCTCTCACAGTAATAAAAAAGAAAACCCAATCACTGCTTTCAAAATGGATTCGCTCTTTAACCTTCCTTGCAGCTCGCCAAGTTAGTACCGCCTGAACAGCGTCCCCCTGAATCAAATAGACAGTACAGCGCTGCCATTAAATCGCATGACTATCAATTCAAACAGATCCGTCAGCTGATACATTCTGCCCACGCGCAGAAACAGCTCAGTGTGAGAAAAAAACAAAACACACTACCTCAATAATGCGCAATCAGCACTCTTCAAATCAATGGCCGTACGCAGAGCCGTATAGAAATCGCTATAGTATTGCACAGACCACTACAATTCTATCAATACTGCTATTCTTTACCTTAGATCAATAGGTCTCACTTTACTGACTTCCTCCGTGAATGCAAACTGTAGCTTCAGCTTCAGGATACTGCATTGTCCGGGATCTATTGTAATGTATTAACTTCGCGGTTGAAACCATGTGATTGCCATTCACGTCGCTCAGTTTTCCCAAACGTGACGATTGGCATACCATGTGTTGTTATTTATTACATTATTTTTGCAGCTGTTGCATGATGCCGGCTTTAGATCCATCAATAAATCAACCCATTTCGTTTGACTCCCTCTTTTCTATACATTTGTCTGGCTGCCTTTTTTCCGTTTGCCTGTCTGTTTGCACAGTGCATCTGTTATATCTGATATGCACATAGTGAGTGGGGGATACAGATAGATGACAGAGATGCCGATATTGATATGCACTGTCTGAACAGTCAATCAGTTTGTCAGAAATGGAAAAAGAGCAATCTGTCACTACCCCTAATGATGTTACCACAGCCTCGCAGTATTGCTGTTTAACAAGGACTTTTGTTTGCTGCCTGTACTGTTCCTGAGTTAAGAACATAAGAAAGTTTACAAACAAGAGGAGGCCATTCAGCCCATCTTGCTCGTTTGGTTGTTAGTAGCTTATTGATCCCAGGATCTCATCAAGCAGCTTCTTGAAGGATCCCAGGGTGTCAGCTTCAACAACATTACTGGGGAGTTGGTTCCAGACCCTCACAATTCTCTGTGTTGTTGTATTGTGTGTGGCTGGACAGATGTATGTGTAACTGAATACAGAGGATGGGGTTTAAACACAATCTTAACTCCCAATTTCCCCTTTTTTTTTCTCCCAAAGCGTAGATTTGTTCATAATAAAGTTACTTTTGTTCTGCTGTCTATTGCTTATAAAATACATAGCAGTTTCTGAGTAGCAGTTTCTGAGTGCTGGAGTTTCTTCAGTCTGCTTGAGCACAGACTGCCTAGACTTCACAGCACAACCTTCGAACGGGTTAAAAGCTCCATTTTATGCTGGATTTGCCTACGTGATAGCTTTAGGAAAGGGAAGGTTCTGAGGTTTAGAGGGTGTATTCCAGGCTGCCAGGAATCTCCTCCTGCAAATTCAGAACCGTACAACATAGATTTCCATCAAATTGATTTGTACTTCAGATCAGGTACGTAGCACCACGGAGATGGAAAGCGATTTATTTTACAATATCTCAGGTGTGGAATCGGGAGTCATCGTTTTAGTTTGCTTTGCAATCAGGTTGTAGGTAATGCTACACCACAGAGAGGTCCTAAGATAGATAAGTCTTGTTTTTTTTTAGTAGAGACTGCAATCCCTGCCCTGTTTTTGACAGACCCTTGTGATTCTTTCTCTGTAAAGCCACTCTAACGGTTGTGTATCTCTTTCTCTCCCCCCCGATTTGACCTTTTTCTCTCCCGCAGGAGCGCTGCAGATCGAGAACAGCGAGGAGACGGACCAGGGCAAATACGAGTGCGTGGCGACCAACAGCGCAGGCGTGCGCTACTCTTCACCCGCTAACCTTTACGTGCGAGGTAGGGAGCACCAGGGCCCCCTGAAATAGCAAGCTGCAACAGCTGAGAAACAACTCCTTTAGTGAAATACAGATATCTGCAGTAGTAGACTGAACCACACTCTCACAGTGGAGATAGACTTTGGTATTCTGTTTTTTAACTGGCACTCCAGCACCCGTCGTTTTTAAAATGATTATGCATAGAAGCATTTATAGATTATGCCAGAAATTTGGTATCTATTTGGTTATTAGGATAGCCTACCCATTTTTTTATTTTTTTTTTATTTCTGGCAGGACACGGTAAGTTCTGATTCTGATTTGGTTGCGGAGCCAAGTTAAATCAAGCGAGAATCTGTGGTTTGTTAAGGACCTTAACAGACTGTGTTTTGGTTTTTAAATATATATATAAAAAAAACAAAAACGTTTAAGCAACTGTAAATGCTTATGCCAATAAATGTGAATTTACCTTAGCAACCAAGATAGGTTCTAAATATTACCTGACAATGGCAGATAACTAGACCTATAGTGCTTTCCTTTGGGTGAAACTATTTATACATCAAGTATAGTTTATATAGAGATGAATTGATATGGAGACTATTAAAATTACCTTGAAATGCCAAATATAGAATCTTATAGAATCCATATAAAGAGATGGATATTGTAGATGTTTGAATTAATAATGTTTATGCTTACAGCACATGAGCACTATTAAAATGCATTATTTATCCGAGTTCTCTTTCCTGACTTCCATGAACCAAACTGTTTTCAAAAGGTACAGAACCTATATTAAAACAAAATAACCTTACCTTTTATTTCCGGTGTTGCTATGGGTAACCTATTGGACCAGCATTCCTTTTCCAGTCTTTTTTTTGTGGCTTGTTTGTTTTAAGGGAAATTTTTAATACTGAACCTTAAATTAATCAAGTTACTCCTTAATATTATTAGAATGGTGTCTTAACTAATATATATATATATATATATATATATATATATATATATATATATATATATATATATATATATAGAACATTTTAATGCTATTTTAATTATTGTTTTGCTTATGTAACCTTTAGGCAAAGAAAAAGTGTGTCTCAAAAGTAGTAGCTGTTATTTGTGTGGGCTGTCAGTGAATATGATATTTATTTAATGGTGTTTGAAAATTAATTTGGTCTGGGTTATATTAAATGCAGTTTGGTACGGAAGGGCAGTAGGTAATTGGAAAATAAATAGAAGAAAAAAATATTTTATTTTGCCATCGTTGATTCCAACTACACGGTAAATGTCTCACAGACAGTTGCCACTGATTGGCAAATCATGAGCTTTTTGGTATCCATCTAGTGGTGTAAAAAGCGTTTTAAAAAAGAGTGTACAGTTGCTATCTACTTATCTTTTGAACTTCTGAAGACCACAACACTGTGTTTGTCTGTTTTCCTTTTGGTTAAAAACTATTCTTTCTCAGTAGGGAAGATCTTGAAAGACCGAGGGGTTGTTTATTATGGATATACAAAACAAAGCAAAAAGTAATGTAGCAGTGAAAATCCTTGAGGAGGCCTTTTTTACTCTCTCTGTGTTTCCCCTATTTTTCTCTTCTCCTCATGTCATTGTGTTCTGCATCAACCCCTTTACATCCCTCAGAGCTTCGAGAAGGTTGGTGTGTTTTTTCTTTTTACTTTTTTTAACCCACATTTTTTTTTTTTTTTTTTTTACATTTGTTGGAAGAAAATTATATAAAAAAAATATATAGAATAAATTAATTGAACAAAATTTATAAGAAAAATAAGAAAAAAAAAACATAAATATATATATATACATTTTATTTTAAAACAAATTAAAAATTTATAAAAAAAAAGAAAACCCAGCTACGCCCGGGTTTTTTTAAGTTTGCATTGTGGGGCCTTTTCTCTTTTGCATCCTTTGGTATTGCTGCTGCTAGGGAGGCTTTCTCTGCACTTGTTGTCATGGAAACCTAGCACTTGGACATAACTGAGCCTGATGCATGATGGGAGAATGTAACTATTGCGCCTGCATGCCTGATTCATTTCTTTTGGTTTTTGGTATGTTTTTGTTTTATTTCTTCGGGTTTGTTTCCGGCTTTGGTAATTGATTCCTTGGTTCCTTATTGATTTATTTTTTTCGGTTGTTTGTGTCTTACTTTGTCGTTAATTTGTCACGTTGCACTGCAGTTTATGACATACTTAAAAAATAAAAAATAAGAACAAAAGCCAGTGTTCCTGTCTCCAAATTATAAACCTCAGATCATGTAAGATAAAAAAACAAATTAAACCGTCCCATATCAAAGGACCATCTATTTAACATTGCTTAACACCTATTTAACACAATTGCTGGGATACATAACAAATATAATAAAGTTTCTGTTGCATTTTATTTATACAGCAACAATCGTACTGGCCAGCCGTGAGGCAATTTTGAACCATACTTTATTAGGTCTAGCCAAAGCCTGGACTGTTAAGAATAGCCCCTTGACGTAGGTCAGGCTTACCATATACCGACTCTGCTGTAAATTGCAGGAATTGGAATTTGTGCGATGGTTAGGTCGTACTGTATTGTAAATGTATTGGTTCATGATATTCTCTCAGTAGCACAGGATTGTGGAAAGGCAGCATTTGGAATGCATTCCACTACTGCACTCTTTGTTACAAAATGGTTCCATGTGGTCATGAAAATGGCGTCTTCCCTATACAATCTAGTCTTGTTCTCTAACTATAGCCTGGGGCTACACTATACAATACGTTACACTTTTAGATCAGTGTTCTCTTATTATGGACAAAGAATTCCGCCTGTTAAATGAATTAATTTACCTTTAAATATAATATTGATATTCTTCTTAAAGGTCAGTAACTAGCCTCAACCCAGTCAAGATTTTAAGAAATAACTTTATTGGAATAGAGCTACACAAAGCTACTCGTAAACAAATATGAAATATTCTTATACTTGTGAATATCTTGAAAGTGAATCATCTAGGATGGATTTCAGAAAGATTTTTCGCCACCATGTTAGGCTTGTTTGCACAGTATCCATATCGGAGTCCCATTGTAGGTACAGAGTTGAAGTCCCTGGCTGTACTGTATAGGTGTTCCAGCCGTGTGAAGTAGGTCTAAGCATCGACTTCACTGGGAGACAAAGTGGAGTGTTCAATTATTTAACACCGGTTTTAGAGACAGTGCTTAGCTCTCCAGAATATTAACAATACAGAATATCATGATGAATTAGGACTAACGGGGCATAAAACCGATGCGGCTGGTATCAACTGGCCATGTAAAACAGGTGCCAGGTACAACTAATGAAGCAGCTGGCACACAGAGCTGGTAACTCAGCCTTCCTCCCAAGAGCTGGCATTTGGAAAGGAGCGTGTTATTTTTCATACCCACTCGCTTTCTGAAAGGGGCGCCTCCTGACACATTGTAAAGTGCCTGGCGTTTTTATTTACTCGATGTAAGTTATGGGTGTCTTTAAAGAGAAAATGCCCTGATAGTTGTGGAGTTGCATTTGCTATGGGCATACATTACAATCAACCAGCCTTGCTTCCACATATTTATAGGTACATAGAAACATTAGCACCTGCACATCTCTTGTCTAGCAGCTTGTGTGCAGAGTCTTATTTTTATGACACCGTTCCATGTGTCATGTGTCACAAATATGGTTATAAAGAGGCCATCCAAAGACAAATGATTCCAATTTTAACCATAGACAGGATCCGTCTGTAACTTCAAACTTCTGCAGCACCTTTATCAGGGTCTATCCCTCAGAATAATATTTCCAATTTGTCCGATTAATAAAACCCTCAAAAATAATAATAATCTCAAAATGCTATGATATTAACAAAAAAAAATTGACATATGATATGAATGTTATTCCATTAAAATGTATTATGAGTTTGGGGCCATTATTTTAAGCTGTCAGTAGTTTCTTTAAATAAAAATTATACAAAAAGACATTTTTATTACATAATTCCCTTTCTGTATGCATTAACTGCCAAACATATGACTATAAATACATTGTAGCAATCAGTGATTATGCTAACTAATGACGGAATACTGCATACACAAGTGCATCCAACAGCTCAGAATGGCATATATATTTAATTGAGTAACTGCAGCACCTACCCATCCCCGATCGATGATTTTACTAGCGGTCTAATCTGCGTTCCGATCACACCGCAACATGTGTAATAAATGCATCAACGCATTCAAAGCACAGTGCCGCTAATTCATAAATCAAACCACGCAGAGTTCTCACACTTGTTAAGGTCACCGTCTCAAAATACACCAGCTGATGTGCCGTAGATAATTGAAATCTGGTTGAAATCTTTCTGCGCAAACCTGGAACCTTGCTTCAAATTGACTGTTTGCAGGGTACGCTGTACCCCTTAAGTAATTATTCAAGGAACTGCCTGCTGCTACTAGTGTGTGGGTTAGCAGCCTCTTAAAGATGTTCAGGGTACAGGGTATGGATCGAGTTTGGAGTGTATGGAAATGCTCCTCTACTTTCCTTCTATACTTACTTATTTAGCCTGTTAATTCATGGTAATCTTAGGGGGGGTGCAGGGGTTCTTACAGAACAATAATCTTCTGTATTGCTTTAGAGAATGGAGACAATCAGGGACAGGGGATGTAGGAGTCATTAGTCACAAGCTGCTTATATGTTAATTTGTACAGCAATGTTATAAAAAAAAATGATAAGAAATCAATACGGGAACACTGAGCTGTATGTCTTTAAACACGCGTTCTGCATGAAATTTCTGCTTGTTTTTTGGGTTTTTATGCATCTGCTTGCCTGCACTACAATTCTGTATGTATGAATGTATGTATGTATGTATGTATGTATGTATGTATGTATGTGTGTGTCTGTGTGTAAGTCAGATTACACCCTTTAAGTCACGCTTGAAAATGTGTATAAAACATACCGGTCAGTATTTATTTGGCTACATTTGGCTGATCGTTCCTTAAAGCTTAAGGTATTTGGATTAAATTGAATTTAAATTTAAATCAAACTACAGGTATTAGGCTTATGCTGAAATCCACATAAAGAAGACCCTTTTATTTATTCTAACTGCAATACTTTACTCTTGTCGACTCGTTTCCAAAAACTTCAACTAAAACAAAAGGATCGAGCTTAAAGCCGCAGACAGTGGCTGTGTAAATATTGAAAAAGGAAGAAAAGTGAATAGATTTCACAGATTAATTATTTCTGTAATTGTAAATTAAATTCTGTGAAATGTGGACTTGGTAGGAATGTAAATCTAGTAATAAGTGCAGTCTGTGTGTCTTTTACAGATCACGATAATGAAATGTAGTCATAAGTAGTGTTATGAAATCGTAAGCTTTTGATTTTCTACAGCAAGATAATGTAGAACGTTTACTTGTGCTGTTTGGTGCTGTACTTCAATGTACCATCAAAACTGCCAGGTCTCATTTCTCTATGCAACTGAAAGAGGGTGTAATCTAAGCTTTCCTGTAACACTAAAGGCTGCACATTATTTTGGCTTCTCCCCTCATTTTGGGGCTGGACAGACTTTCTGGATCTGTCTCGCCAAAATGGCCGATAATGTCCGCCTTCTCTCCTTTGTTTGGCACACCTTTAATCTCTAGAGTAGTGCAATGTTCTGGCGTTCTCTCTTGACTGCTTTTACCTCGTCACTTTACACCTTTTGAGTTTGTTTTAATCTGCATCGGGGCTTGAAACGAGACTACCTGAGCTTTTCAGGGCTTCTGGGATCCTTGGTCTTTGTGAATGAGGACTGTTCCTACCAATTAATTTACTTAACCACGGACCAGCTACAGTACACTACCCACCTAGGATTACCTTTCCTTCTGAAACAAACCTGACACAAGAAACAGGGCAAATCCTTAACCCTGGTTTACCACAGTTCTGAAAACTTCCCATACATTTGGACGTCAACAGTGGCTGTACGAGCACTAAACCACACGACACTACAATGAGATCTGTCATTAAGTGCTCCCGTCTAGACAGGTCAATGCTGTCAACAATTTTTGGAGGTGAAAGGGTTAACGATACTGAATTTTCTCTTCGTTTTTTCAGCTTTGTTTCAACCCTATATAGAGTTTTAAAACACGTTTTGGTTTTCTTTCTAATTTAGTTTATCATGTATATTTTCATATTTGGCCTCCCCAATTGGATGTACCCTGTCCTTGTTCCCCAGTGAGAAGGGGGTGAGAGAAGGCTGTGCCGCTGGATTGAAGGAAATAGAGACCAAGGATCTCTGTACCCATCAATAAGGCCGCACGTGGCCGTCCAATCCAGGGCCTGCCAGCTGAGAAAAGAACCAATCAGCTTGGATGGTTTGGGGAATATCTTTGAGGGGTTTGCATATATAGTACAAGACAACTTCAAAATGAGTTGGCTGGCATTAAGTTGCTAAGGTAGCAGTTGACTACAAAAATAAATGTACTTCGTCCTTTAAAAAGCCACCCCCCTTACATCAGATCAGGAATCAAGACAGATCAAAAGTCCAAAGGTGAAAGGCTAATTATTCCATTACCTCATTCACTAAAAATGACCCGCTAGACAATCCCACATGGAAAAAGACCATACAGTATATGCACTTATATAAATTCATAGAAATGAGCCCTGCGAAATGAATCAAAAGCTAGAAAACGTTCATCAAAGTTCCTGTTGGGGCATTCATAGACGTAGCGTGTAGGCCTCAGACTGAAGAGAACGGATGTGACTGCATGGCCCACATGTCTTTGATTCAATCCTTAAGAGCACAAAGCAAATGGACTGCAGGGCACACCGTAGTTGTGACGTGCACATCTAGGGGCAGTGCAGCTTGTGGGCTGTTTTTGTTCTACAAGTTGCTGGACACTTGCACACGGGAATGGCATGCTTGGATGGAACTTGGTGACTGTTCAGTTGTAACACTTTACTGTATATTTATAGTGTGTTGTACCAGCCTTGCAACCTATTATATTTTGTCGCACTCCATGGAACGATGACAACCATGCATGTCACTGTGAGAAGGAATGGGCTACCCTTTCACCTTTGTTGTCATAGCAACTCTGCTGTGTAGGAGGAATTATTAAAATAAGCAGATTTCTTCTTTTTTTAATGCTTTTGTTTAGGTTTTGTGTGTTTTTCTATTATTTATTTATTTTTAAGTACTGTTTTCATTTTTAAAACGTTGTAATCCAGTCCTGTTCTATGCTTAACTTCAGCAGTGTCGGAGGCTGTTTTGGCCTACAGTTGTGTCAGTCAGGTTGGTAAAATGAACAAAAGACAACAGTTGCTTTTCGTTTTTTGATAAGCAATGCACCACTAAATACATTTCATTGAACTATTTATAAAAGAAAGATAAATGACCAGGAAGAAAAAAATAAAGAAAAATGCTGATAAGAAAGTCATTTAGCCCTAGGGTTACCCATGTTTTTATGTTTAAAATTTGTAGAATGACTCATTTTACAATTGTGGTGACCACAATTCCCTGTCTCTATAAAGTTGTTACTTTAAATGTGTAGACCCTGAGATATAGCCAAAAGGAATGTTGCACCAGCCCCGAGCTGGGATGAGCTTAAACTAAGCATTTGCCCTGCTGGCATTAACAACTAACCAAAGGACTTGTTCTGTCACTTTGGGCTTTGCTGCTTTGATGAAAAGGTAATTTTAAAAAACACTTTGCACATGTGAAGATATTGCACCTTGATTTCTTTAAGGTAAAATCGCTTCCTAATATTATAATAAAGCTAGTAATAAACAACTTTCCCTTGCAAATTTCACACCGGCGCAGAAAGCTTTGAGAAGAACGAAATGACATCAGATATGTAGCAGTAGATTCTGTTTACAACGTGTACGCTTAAATATACACACAGTGTATGCACGTGTATATCTGTTCTATAATGTGACTGCAACATGGATGCCAAGTTGCAGGTACATGCTGTCACTGTGTTATGGAACACACTGTCATTAAGTACGCGCTCTCCCAAAAGAAGGAATCGTGCGTTCTGCTACTGTATGCAACGGTGTCCCTTTCTACAACACCACAAGGAGGATCTTTTTTCAAGCCCCGATGTGTGATCTCTTGAGCCCACTAAAACATGCTTTTTGTTTTAACGGAATCACTATCTCTAGTCCCCCCGTCCCCCGTCCCCCGTCCACCATTCCTCATGACTACTCTCGCTGTGAGCGTTCCAAGTCTTTGCTTCACCTGTCTGTTTTGTGATCTTTGCTGATTAGATCTTGTTCTTGCCTTGTCTCGTGTGTCCCTGTCCCTCTGTCCCCTGTCTGTCTCTCCCCTCCCTTTCTGTCCACCTGTTCTCCATGCGGTCTGTCTGCATGACATCTTGTGTCCTCTCCCGTTTTGTTGCAGACGTCAAAATTGTTTTACATGGCCCTGTCGTACTCACAGAAAATCTCTAAACACACGTCATTATTCAAATTCATTTAAAATTGAAACTGGAAACTCCAATCTAGTTATTTTTATTTTTTAAAGGAGATTGCCTGCAAATAAAAGAACATTGTGAAGGTTTTCTTTGTACAAAATATATATTATAAAATAATACAAAAAACGAAATGAATGATGTTTTTGTATAGAATATTATAAAAATGCATATTATTCGAATTTGTATAAGCTGAAAGTTATATATTATTATTATTATTATTATTATTATTATTATTATTATTATTATTATTATTATTATTATTAGCTCCATCAACATATCGGTGTATACCAAAATTCTTGGTATTTTAAATTATTTGAAATATGCAATCCTGTATATCAGGGTGCTCTCAAAAATTCAATTCAATGACTGCTGGGGATTGTGGATTTAGCAACCCAAATTCTACAGAGCCATGTAAATAAACCCAGTCTGGAGTTTCCCTTTCTGCTCTCGCTCATGTAATTTCTGTGTTGAGGTCTGGAAGCTGCATCCACTTCTCTGTGAAAGAGATGCACATCCTTTGTTGATATAGTCAAGCGTTCTTTATCCATTTATTATGATTGTTATTCCTTTTTGTTTTGATTACTGTAATACAACTCTATATATATATATATATATATAAATAAATAATATATATATTTAGTTAACTATTTCGCCAGGGCTGCGATGTGTTGATGTGCGTCTGTCACATTGGCTGAAAAAAAAATAAAAACTACACAGCATTGAAGTGGGTTTCTCCCCTCTCTCTCTCTATCTCTCTATCTCTCTCTCCCTCCCTTCTTTTCTCTTCTTGTCTCTCACTTCTCCGTCTGGGCATGCTAGCGACCCTTCAGTTCTGTTCCTCTCTGCATTTTTTATCTCTCTTCTCTATTTTTTGATCTACTTTGCATGATGTCTGTGAAACTGATAGCTGCATCTATCAATGGAACCGTGTCAGGTCTCAAAAAAGGCTTTGTCCAGTTGATCTACCCAGAACCACAAAAATGTCATTACAGTTTCTCATCTTAAGACTTATAATTACAGTTAGCACTCGGCCTGCAGGAGACTCTATCTAAGGATAATCTCAAAATCATTGGTATATTAAAGTTGGAAAAGTAATCCCCTCCCCCCCCTTTCACTGAACAATTTGGATTCTCTGTCTACCTGCCATTGCTTCTTTTAGACCTGTTGGGTGCCGTTTTGCAGAAGATCACATGACAGTGTGACACTTCCTATATCCACTTCCTGTCCAATGGAAAAGCCAGTGAGAGCTCTTTCCTGATTGGATGAGAAGTTCCCATAGTAGGAAGTTACTGTTAATTTGCGGAATCATCCTTTCAAAATAAATAAACTTTGTAGATTCCTTTTTTTTTTAAGCAACACTACAGGAGGAAAAAAAAAGATGAGAAACAAGTAATACATTTTTGTTTATTTTAATTGTGCTGTGATGGGTCAAATATTGGTCAATGGAACCTTGTTGCTATGAATTGTTGCTTTAATGTCAATCTTTATTGTCGGTGAAGCAATTTTGTTAGTTATCCTTTATTTATTTATTTATATATTTATTTTGGTTTTCTTTTTGTTTGTTTTTATGATTTCACCAAAAATGGTCTGATTTTCTCTCTGCTTGTTTTGTTACCTTTGTCTGTTTTGCCCACCAGTGCGTCGGGTGCCCCCCAGGTTCTCCATTCTGCCCACGAGCCACGAGATCATGCCAGGAGGCAGCGTCAACATCACCTGCGTGGCGGTGGGCTCACCCATGCCCTACGTCAAGTGGATGCTGGGAGCGGAAGACCTGACCCCCGAGGACGAGATGCCCGTTGGGCGGAATGTTCTGGAGCTGAACAGCATCCGGGAGTCCGCCAACTACACCTGTGTTGCCATGTCCAGTCTGGGCATCATTGAGGCCGTAGCACAGATCACAGTGAAGTGTAAGAGGAGCCGCCACGTTAGGATCTGGTCTAAAGAACAGCAGCAGTGTTGATTGCTCCTACCATCACCAAATCACGCTTTTGTGTTTTTTTGTAAGGGTTTCCTAATTGGTTTTCTTTAAAGGACAGCATACATGCATCGCAATGCCTGCTTCTTGAGGATTTGTCTTCTTGTTCAAAGATTGTTGAGGAGACATAGGAGGTTTTGCTGCCCTGCTAATGCACAGTGGAGAGTGGGTGAAATGCGATGCATTTTTGCAAGTAATACCATGTTGGAGGTTTATTATTAGAAGCTAAAATTATAAGCGTCTGATTTCAGAATATGGGATGCAACTAACTATGCTGTCCTGTGTTGGTTGACTTTCCTCTGATATTTTTTCTTTTCTATCACAGCTCTTCCCAAACCACCCGGGACACCCATTGTGACGGAAACCACGGCAACTAGCGTCACCATCACTTGGGACTCAGGCAACCCTGACCCCATCTCCTACTACATCATCCAGTACCGCTCCAAATCCTCCGACAGCACCTACCACATCAAGGATGGCATCACCACCACTCGGTACAGCATTGGCGGGCTGAGCCCCAACACGGAATACGAGATCCGGGTCTCGGCGGTCAATACCATTGGGCAGGGACCGCCGAGCGAGCCCGTAGAGACCAGGACTGGCGAACAAGCCCCTGCCAGCCCTCCCCGCAACATCCAGGCTCGCATGCTCAGCGCCAACACTATGATAGTCACCTGGGAGGAACCGGAGGAACCTAACGGGCAGATCCGTGGCTACCGAATCTACTACACCATGGATCCGTCCAAGCCCATCAACGCCTGGCAGAAGCACAACGTGGATGACAGTCGCTTGACAACCGTGGGCAGCCTGGTGGCCCAGGAGACCTATAGCATCAGGGTGCTGGCCTTCACATCCGTAGGGGACGGGCCATTCTCCGATCCTGTTCATCTGAAAACCCAGCAAGGAGGTGAGTGAGGGTCGAAAGGACGCCATCCTGCACCGCTTTCGTGATTCCAGAGTGCTAACCTACACTGAGCTGTGTATCTCACAGGCCTCCTAAGTGTTTCCCCAAATAACACAAAACCACCTGTTTCTACAGATGCCTTCAAAACCGAAGTAACAGACGCATATCGTATTCACTCTGTATGGTGCAGAAGGTTTTGTTTTGTAACTTTCTGTATGATCTGGTTCTTTTTCTGCGAGGGGTGTTTGTGTATTAACTGTGTTCCTCTTTCTCCAGTCCCGGGACAGCCGATGAATTTCCGAGCGGAGGCAGTGTCAGACACCAGTATCCAGCTGTCGTGGGACCCTCCAAGGCAGGAGAACATCATTAAATTCGACCTGCATTACAGGGAAGGGGAGCATGGCAAGGAGGTAAAGGACAAGGAGCCCAGATACCACTGCACAGAGTCTGTTTCTATAGTAATATATATGTATTTCATAGGGTTTTACTTCAATATTACTACTATACTGTTCGAGCCCCAGGATTTCAAAGCTCAGTACTTTAACAACAAAACAGTCCTTACCGCAGAGTAAATCCATGGACTATAAATACATTTTAAAGTCCCAGATTGGATCTCTTAGTTCATTAAAATTTTATTCATATAAAAATCATTGAATTGGGTAATTAGAGTAGAACCACGGGGGTGGGGGGGTTGCTCAATCTCTTAAGTCAGAAGCTTTAACATAATATATATTAAATCATGTTATTTACCCATTGACCCCACATGGTGAACAAATTGCATTTTCTTTTTACCACCTACACACACATTCTCACCATGTGGGGAATTACACGGCTTGTGTTTTGCATGCACACAACTTGTGTGTGTGCGTTTTGTGAACTATGAACTATGAACATATATCTCAGAAATATGAAGAGGGGTAACGCACTGTTGGCCCACTTTAACACGACATCATTGCATGTGCCTCGTTGAACAGATTCAGGTCACCTTTGAACCCGCCACGTCCTATACTCTGGGCGGTCTGCGCGCCAACACAGAATACTACTTCCGGTTAGCGGCCCACTCAGAACTGGGGCTCGGCGCCTCCACCACGGAAATCTCCCAGAGGACGTCTCAAGCCAGTACGTTCCTTCACCTTTTCAAATTCGCCATTGACAAGAAGCTGGCAAAGACAGGGGGGATGTTGGGATGTTTGAAGTAGCTTGGTGGGAAATTCAATCAAATACAGCAGCAGCGTTTTATGCTAGTTTTCCTGTATCTTTGTGGAATTCAATCAGATGTTCCAGGTTTGGATGGAATACATGTGTTTTCAGTGTTCCGTGTTGGAATTGGAATAGAACTTTGAGCAGCATGATTATGGTCTATTTACGACTGGAAGTTTGATTTAAATAAAGCAGTTAAACAGGGAAACAACATCAGTTGAAGCTTGCGTCTTTGATTGAATCGACCCTGGTGTTGTAGGATAGAAAGAACATTCTCTGAATTTATTGTAGTGCAAAAAAAAAGGAAAATAACTCGTGACACAGATTAAAACTAACAAGTTGTAATTTAAAAGAAAAAAAAATCTACAAATTGAGTTAATTATTATCATAGTATTCTATAGTACTGCCAAAACGCTATGCAAATCAGTACCTGCATACCATATATGTCAATACTATAGTATTCTAAATGTGGAAGACATTCATTCAAAGGCACTAAATCGATAAATGGTTGTTTTGTAATCAATCTGGGTTTGAGCTTTCAATATTTACAACCAAAAATGAATAATACATATCCTTATTAGACAGTACTTATTTATACAAATGATAAATGAATGTCTTTCACCTTCAATTTTTTATAATAAATCCTAACATCCCTTCTTTCTGAGTTCGCAGTTGCTGATGTTTTAATTATCAGTAAAACCTAAAAAGAAACTTAAGATCAACCATTTGAATTTGTTACCGAACATCTTATGATTGAGTGTGTAAAGGTATATGGGCGATGTTTTCATGCAATCTTGAAATGTTTCAGATTTTTTAATGCCTTTTTTGAATTTTGAATAATGTCAAATAATGTTTACATTGTGTATAAAAAAAATGTGTGTTTTTTTAAAGAGAGTTTCAGTTACGAAAAAGTTTGACTTTTTTTTTTTTTTTTAGTTTAATGGATTACGATGATGATAATGTTTATGTGCATTCTTAATAGGGAAGATGATGTCACTAACTGCGGATGCCCAGATCAAACTTTTATTTAGTTTTGTTTGAGTGCTCTCTGTGTTTTTTTTTTCTCCTGCTGAAATAATTGCATATGTGGAGAGGTTGTTTATTTTGTAACGATAGCAGTGACCTCTTTAACAGCAATTCTACTTTCTTTCTTGTTATTTCAGTCCACAACTTCATTTCTCTGGGCTGCCATGAGTTTCTTCTGCTGGGGGTGCAGGGTGGGAGGGTAAATGTAAACAAAGAAGGACTTCATAGATACCGTTGCCCTGACAACTAGGGTGCAGTTTCAATTCCCAGTCTGAATATACTGGAGTGTTCACTTCAGAATCTAGCACGTCTCCTCCCCAGCTCTGCCCTTAAAAGGTTACAAGGCCTTTTGATGTTATTGTTAACAGTACCCTTACCTTTTTTTCCCCTCTTTTTTTAAATATTTAGTTTGGTTTTGTTCCTTACTCTGCCTCAAGCCACCCCATCCTAAGTTATAATGTTTCCACAGTCCCAAAGGGAAACAACCGTTCCATAGAAGGATGGTATTAAAATGGGAGGGGAAGCTTGCATAGAACCCCCACACACTGCCTCAGTGGCTTGAGGGGAGTGAAAAATCTGACCTTTTAAGTGAGAAAATATGCAACAGTAGGTCAATTCCAAATTCCAATGTCAGCATCCAACGCAGTTTTATTACAAAATAAAACCATTTTTAAAAATGCAGGTGAACTTCCGCTTGGGCAGCTCCATTTTAAGTTTTAACACTTAATTTATTTATTTTTTTATTTTTATCGTGTGCTGCATTTTTGGTCGGGAAATCGACTCAATTCTACACACAATATTCCAAAAGCTAGCAATGCGGTTCTGTCGTTTTGGATCTGTATTGGCTTTTCCAGTAAGGGAGTGTAGGAGCACGGGCAACTGAGATCTACTCAGCAAATAAACAAGCCAGCACATGAACTCAAGGCAGCCGGAGCTCTCTAACACATTCCTGTTTCTATTGGTGTAGCTTGTTGGCTGTTACAGGAGCGGGGGAAGGGGTCACTTTTTACCCCAAAACCTGAATGTTACTAGCTTTAGCAAAGTTGAGGTTCGGCTGCATGTATCACTCTACTCCTGTGAGGCACAATGTTATGGGAGCCCTAGGTAACTATTCACTGCATCCTTGGATACTTACTGACATAGGCATGACTTGTTTGAGTGTGCCCATCCATTACCTGTCCTGTGCGTGTATGTAAAGTATGTACCATCGTGTCTTTTATTTCCGTGTTGTGTTTTCGTCTTGCATTGGTTCAGAATGATAGCAGCCACTGCGACTTGGATGGGATCGGATCCACTTCTCTCTCCCTCTCTCTGTCTCGCACACTCTCTCCTCCGCTATCCATGGAATGGCTTTGACGTCACCTACGTAGCTGTTTTTTCTTTGTTGGTTTTTTAATGCATACAGCCACATCTCACGAGGAACGGCTTGTGATCATACTGTCGGTTGGTTCTTATGTGACATTCAGCACAGCTATTAGGAAAACACTGTATGCGAAACAAAATCCATTAAACTAAAGGTAAAAGTAAGTATCCACGAGGGTTTTTATCCCCGTGCTAAAGATCACAGACTTAGAAAGGCACTGACTATGCTTGGAGGTTAGGCCCCCCCCTTTCTCTCCATTGTGTGTTCTTCTTGGGGAACATTCAGGACATGAGTGTTCTAAAAGCTAATCAACTAAACGGCTTAGTGAAGATTTCCAATTCCAGCTGGTGCAGATCAGTAAAGCACCAGAAATCTGTCCCTGTTGTCCTTCCCCTTTTAGTGCATCGATTTCCCAGTGCCTCCCCCTTCGCTCAGTCTGTGTGTGTTTGCAGGGGTTAAAACACCATTCGTTTTTCTTATTACGGAGGTAAGGAAGGTCATTAAGGCTTGGACAGTCATAACAAAAAATGTCTTATTGGATAACCCCCCCCCCCAGGTAAGTAGTGGCTGTTCTCAAGCAGTTTCACACATACAGTCCACCCTGCTGCACCTTTTCAATATACCGCCAGCCGTCTCTGCTGCTTATGCTAAATCAGCACTATTGACTCAGGAGTAATATATTGGAGCCATTTTCTTTTTCTTCTTATAATTATCCCTTCAGGGTAGAAATGAAAAATGCCATTTATAGATTGGTAGCTTTCATATCCTGATGCTTTTTATATTTATATATAAATATATAAAGTCCTTCAATATATATTAGATAGATAGATAGATAGATAGATTACAGTATATATATATATAGATAGATAGATAGATAGATAGATAGATAGATAGATAGATAGATAGATAGATAGATTGATTACAGTATATATATATAGATAGATAGATAGATAGATAGATAGATAGACAGATTACAGTGTATGTATATGTATATATATATATATATATATATATATATATATATATATATATATATATATATATATATATATATATATATATATATATATGTATATATAAGCCAGTATATTACTATCACAGCTGGAGTCACTGCATGGCCTAACAGATATATCACCACTGACAGATCTCAGCAGATCTAAGAACTTATGCTACGTTGGGCTTTTTATACTGATAAAAAAAATTTAAAAAAAAAAAAAAACATTATATATGGGCATACTCAAGATTAATTATTCTAGACCTCTATACACGTCTGATAGACCTTTTTTATCCCTGATATCCTTGTTAAAGCCCAGTGCAGGTTTATAAATCTCTCGCCTGCCTTTCCTACCTAATTAGAATCAAGCATCTTAAAAAACCCCAAAACCTTAAAATGGGAACCTGCTGCCCTTGGAAACTAGATGCCCATCTGTCCTCTATAACTCTCTTCGAATACTTCATTTAGCTCCTAATGAGAGTATTCGTTTCAGGACATCAGTTGATCATTTCCTATAGTAGACGGAACTGGAACCTGATCTCTGTGTAAACTTAATAACCTTCTTGTATTTGAAAACAAATGAGGATACATTTATACTTTAACTCAGCGAGAACTGGGCCCTTAAGGCGTGTTCAGTTCCTTTTTCATTTCAGACATAAGGCTCTTGGCTCCCTCTCGCCCTGTCCAGTTCTATTCTATACTACAGAACCCTTGATTATTAACGTGCAGCTCACTGAAGCACTCAGGAATTGCTTGACATGCACTGTTTATAATGAGAGTGGAATACTTATCAGATCTCTAATCCATTCAGGGTTTGAACCTTAATGGTGCCCCATAAAAAGCCATAAAAAAAAGGCGATTCGGGCTTCTCAATAGCCACGCATTTTATACATCAGCAAACAGTCTGGACTGTATTGTGAACTAAAACATTTTTGTATGAAAGTAAATAAAGGCTTGAGATATCTTTCTTTTTAGTGGCGTGCGACTGGAGGCGGTTTTTATGTTGGCCATTACACCAGCTGAGGGCATGTATAAATCATATTTGACGTATTTGCTTGGTTAATTCCAGCCCATTACAGTTCTGTAAAAAAAAAAAAAATGTATCTTGAATTCCGGAGATTTCAGTGGGAATGCTTTTTCATTCCTTCATGGCGTTGGATATTAATGTTGTTTACATCTTTCTAGCACATCCAAACCCCCTGGGTTGGTAATTACTGTGAACGTATTCAGCTTCAAACTAGTTCTCTATTACATCCACAGTGGCACGAAAGGTGTACATTTACCAAAGGCAAAGGCTGCATGTTCAGTACAGAGGGAAGCCAGCTGTCCATTTTACTAATGCAGGTGCAATGGCCCTACATAACAGCTGGGCCTCCAGACACTGCCAAAGCCCAGTGTCCACTTTAAATCAGTCATGGTGTGCTAGTCAGGGAGGGAAAATCTAGGGGTGCCACAAGTTGTGCGTGAGGGGCAAGGGGCAGATCTCGAAGGGGACTTGAGGCTGACTAATTGGTCCAATGGGCAAACTACGTAGCGAGAGAAAAGGGGACGTTTCAAGGTACATTGTCTGCTATGCCTTTGTAAGTAGAGGCTAGAGAAAGCTTTCTGAAGTTCGGAAAGCGTCTGTTAAGAATCGTTAACAAAATCGGTTTCAGCCTTGCTATTGCTAAAGGACGGTAGTCATTTCTATTTTATTATCAAAATACAATTCAAAAACAGGGTGCACACCGACGTAGCAATAAGTAACAAGCTTATTATACAAAGGGAGCAAATACTCTGTATTCATTTAACAGTCTTCACTTTAGGCAGCACCAATATCTATCTGTTGTAACTATCTGGGAAATGTCCCACTCCTTAAAATAAGTGGCACAGTGGTCCCTAATGCCCCAGTGGCAGCCAGGGGTGCAGCTGGAAAACTGGCAACTTATTTTAAAAAGGCCTTCTGCACAGACACCTTTATCTCATTTACAGAACACTCTTCAAATGTAATATATTACACAGCACTTGTACTGGACACACGGACCTCAGGAAGCAATGAAACACAAAGTTAGTATTGGAAGTTAAAAGGTCCCCAGAACGACTCTACATCTGAAAAAGCTTCCTTCTCGACCCATAAAAGTAAACAAAAGCATCACAGTATGCTATAGTATTGCCATATACAGTATGTCTTAAATACATTATATATATATCATCTATTATGAGATAGATGTAACCCAGATCTGATAGTGTCTCGCCCATGTCCTGAGGATTCAAGTCCACCATGTGGAAGCCCTAGATTAAGGTTCTGGTTCTACAGTTGAGCAACAAAAGAATCTTTAACTCTCTCGCCCCCCCAAAAAAGAAATGAGTCTCCAAAGAGCTGCACACCAGCATGTCTTGATTTCCTGCTTCTAAGTGGAGCCAGTGTGGAACTGGTCAATTGGAAGCCTCTGATTGGTCTGTTGGGTGGGAAGTCTTTGATTAAGGAGGGAGAGGGTTAAAATGCAGGGAAGGCTGTAGAGTTTGACCTCTCTTAGTATTGGTAAGAAAGTCTTTAGAAATTAGTAGTTGAAGGACTGAAGGTACGTATAACTGCAGAAGCCGTTTTGCGTTTGATGTTTTTATTTGATTAATTTTTTCATTTAAGTTTTTTTTTTTTTTTTAAATTCCGTTTGATTTATCGATCATGAATTTTAAAGTACCAAATCCCTGTTTCAGTTCAACAATTTGTTTCGCCCCAGTCCCCCCACCACCCCCCCAGTTTTACGTTTTATGATTTTTGTATTTCTCTTTTGCGGTCAAGTGAATCCAGGAGTTAGGGTTGAAATGTTTTGGTTTTGATAACTCTGTATTGAGGAATATAAATGAGTACAACTAATCATTGCAATGGGGATCATGAGAATCACAAATCAGTGTTGAAAAAAGTTGCAGGTTTGAGCCACAAGCAGGCTTCCATTCTTAATAACTAAAACCTTATAAAGCTTCAGAGTATGACAATTCAATGATGTGTAATTCCTTCAACTCTACAAATAGATTAAATACAAATAGATCTATACATCAATATATTGGATTAGTTTATTGGGCTGCAATTTGGATTGATCTTTCTTAGACTTGCATACAGGTCTTCAGTCCTTTTGAAGATTTAAAATAATAGGATGATTTTGGTTTTATGTTCAAATGACTATCAGGCTGCATTTTTAACATTGGGAATAGCGAATATTTAATAATCATCTTGCTAATCCAATGCAGTACCTAATACTGCATAGCGAATGGTGATCTAGCCCAGCTGGATTCATAACACTCTGTGCTGTTTCATTATTACTGCTGTCTCAGGAGCAAATAAGTTATTCAGGGACTTACTGAACAGTATGTTCTGCACCCTCTTGAGAATCTTTTAGCTACTAGGAAAACTAACTGTAACGGTAACTGTACTGTGTGCTGAATGTCGCTTAAAAAATGCATGTTAAATGAGCACCAAAATTAGCGTCACTGTCGTATAAAGGGCAAGTATTATTAAGCTTTTACTCCACTGAGCTGCATCACTGATGTTTTTTGCATATTGTTTTCCTTTGAGAGAAGAATTGTTGCCAACTTTGATATAGCAACTTTGGCAGAACAAGTTGTTCGTCATAAAAAAAAATGAGTACAAAATATTCACAATTCAACTCCTGGGTTTTCTAGCTCCTTCACATTGCAAGTTTTTAATCCATTTTTAATTTCAGTTCTGATTTATTTTTGTATTATAATTATGTTCTGTATACTTTTATTATTTTTTTATGATTGTTTTTTTATTTGTTTGTCCTAAACCAGAGTCCAGCTTTGAGTCTCTTTTATTTATTCCTTTTAGTTTTTTTTTATCATTTTCTTTTTTGATCTCTCCCATCTTTTTTGTTTTTTGTTTTTCACCCTTCCTCCTCCTCCTCCTCCTCCTCCCTCCCCCTGACCAGAACCCTCCGCCCCCCCTCAAGACATAAAGTGCTCCAGCTCAAGCTCCACCACCATACTGGTAAGTTGGCGTCCACCAGTAGCCGAGAGTCAAAATGGCATCCTGGTGGGGTACAGCGTGCGCTACCAGGCTCTGGAAGGAGAAGACACCACGTCCAGAGAAGTGAAGGACATCCCCCCGTCGACCAATCAGATCCTCCTGGAGGGGCTGGAGAAGTGGACAGAGTACCACGTCAGTGTGGTGGCCTACACAGAAATCGGTCCCGGTCCGGAGAGCAAGCCTGTGGTCATCCGGACCGACGAGGATGGTACGACTCCCGTTTTGTGGATTAAAAGTGCACAATAAGAGGTGGATTCAAGCAAGAGATGCAGCTGTATTGTCTGTGTTACTTCCCTGTTATAAGCCTACATACATTTTCAAGAAGGCGATGTATACAACAGCTATGGCCAAAAGTTTCGCATCACCTAGAATTTTAGGATTGAGACATTAGACTTTATGAAGCAACATTTGTTCATTCTGTAGGGTGATGCAAAACTTTTGGCCATAGCTGTACACATTCTACCACTGAATGTTTTTTATAGTTATAGTTCTGGATGAAGTGCCCATAGGAATAGACAACTTCAGAGAAGCCTACCTGGGGTTCTTTGCAGTGTTCTCTCCTGTTAATGTTTGACTGAATCTACCCCTTATTGTCACTTACACTTTGTGTAAGTGTTTTGTTTTTGTTTTGGGAGGGGGTATACCATGCATGTGTCTCTAATATATTTGAAGTGTATACGAAACACCATGTTTTGTTAAATTGGTTTGAAGAAATAGATCTTGCATATTCCACGTACAACGAGGCCAATAAAATACATCTTTGCTACCATTATATCTGAAATAAAACCATTTCACACATGTACTTTTCATATTGGTTGGGTTTTATTATGTTATTACTGTTTTGTTGTTTAAACTCTCTGTCATACTGTTCAACGTCATTTCCCTATACGCATTTAACTGTAACTCCCTTCCAAAACCCTTCTCTATTGGTAATCTTGGAAAGAAGCTGATCTTTAAGGGATCTCAAAGATAGTTTCAAAGCTTGTCTTGTGTTTTATTATTTACAAAGGCAAGAGTCCCCTGTCTGGAGTGATTGATATATTTATTATAAAAGCTTTGCTAGCGTTTTAGGCCTGTTAGTGCCCCTGTAAGCCTCCCTCCTCAGGGGTTCAGATAGCCTGGCCGCATTGCCTCAAACACAATCTCATTTCATCGGTGCTACTCCACTGGGAAATCCTTTACATGCCTTATCACAATCCCTGTGCAAGCCGAGGTAATTAAAGTGTTCTAATACATGACAACACAACTCCTACTTTCTGTAATGCGCTCCTTTCACCATGAAGGAGAGCATGAATGATGGACAGGGACAACAGAGATTGATATGCCTTCCCCTGCTTCTTTCTGTCTTTCTTTAATTCTTACTCAACCTTTTGTTCTCATGAGTAAAACCATATATGTACGACTTTATGAAGCAAAATTAGTTAATTCTATAGGGTGATGGAAAACCTTTAGCCATATATGCCTGTATATGTATATGTGTAAAATTCCAACAGGTACATTTAAAATCTTGCCATAATACCTTCAGTTGCAAGATCATTCACAAAACGTTCTCAATATTGATTAATCTGTGAAAAAGGCCAATTATCTTTTGTATTCAAGCATATTTTTGGATTGCTCTGCAAAGAATCAGAGAGGCCAGAAAGGTTTTTCTGCAGTGATAATTGTGTTCTCTGGTGACGTCGTGACTGACGGTGATTCCTGTCTGTGTGTGTGTGCGCGCGTGTGTGTGTACATAGTGCCCGGAGCCCCCCCACGGAAGGTGGAAGTGGAGGTATTGAATTCAACAGCCATCAAGGTGGTCTGGCGCTCCCTGCCCCCCAATCGCCAGCACGGGCAGGTCCGAGGCTACCAGGTGCACTACGTACAGGTGGAGAATGGAGACGCCAGAGGACTGCCCCTCATCAAGGATGTCATGCTGGCCGATGCACAGGTGAGGATAGGGGGGAGGGATGAAGAACTGGGGCACTGGGGTTTAGGCTGATTTGGGTGAAGGAGATAGGGGTAAAAGGGATAGAAAGGGCTTTGGCAGTGGGGGTCAGAGGGATTGTAAGAGTAGAGGAAGGCACTTGGGTTTAATGGGGTTTAGGGCTTAGTATAGGGTGTGGTTTTGGGAACACATTGGGAAATGTTTACTAAGCGTTTGCTCCTGTGCAAAGTTTTTGCAGTGGAACTTAATATTTCAAAACCAGCAAAAAATGAAAATAAACATGCACCAAAGAGCTGCTAATTCATTTCAGATGTTTTATTTAATTATCTTTTGAAGTTGCTTGACTACCCTCAAACCCGTGTATCAGTTCCCAGTCATCAGTTAAAGGATTCTAATGAATAATTTACAGGGGCTATCATTAGTGAAAGTTTATGCAAATACCCCGACTGCCAGAATCTCTGTTGACAAGGCAGAGCTGTGATCTACTGGCACCTGACATTCACCCTACCGTCAGTGCTGCCAAGGTCCTTGTTACTAATGCCTGCAACGGGCCCTACATCTGTGTAAATGCACCTCTCCCTACTGTCTCCTTTTTCTCTAATGTAGCATTGCCTTCCCAGAAGAGATGACGGTTTGAGGCGCCATTAATAATTAGCACAGGGTCGTTACTATTTCACTACAGTTACAAAATTAAAGTTGGTAACGCTTTTATTTGTAAAAATGATTCATAACACAGAGGGGAAAAACCAAGCTCTGCTTTTCTTACTAACAATTATCCACTCATGCTTTTCCTAACAACGGCACTTGGAAATCTTCTTCTGGTGGCTCAACCTGGTTTACCCTCTGACCCCTTGAGCATTCCGAGCAGCCTCTGCTCTGCTGCCTCCACTTCTCGTTCTGATTCCACTCTCTCCTTTCTCTTCCTTTTCTCGCTCCACCCTTTGTCTCCTCTTAGTGGGAGACAGATGATACAGCAGAATATGTAAGTACCGTTTGCTGGGTGTGAAGAGTTAGAATAGTAGCCTTGAATACTGCATCCCTTTACACACACTCGCTATCCCGTACAGTGTAAGCGGAGCCCGCTGAGACGTTCTCCATTGCTCATGCTCAGATTATGAAGAGTTCCAGAAGGTGTTTGAAAGTGCAAAACCATAAGTGAGCACACTGTTTATATAAATACCAAGAGTGGGCTTGCTGTGATTCTACTTTCAACAAAGAACTGTTTTGACAGAAAACAGTTGGAAAGAAAAAGTTAACGCAATGCATTATTCACGGCTACCACTTTACATAGGCTTTGTGGCTTTGGGTTTTGTTTTATGTTTTTATTATTTTATTTTTTGTACTGTTTTTATTATTTAAAAGTCCAATTGGATTAACTGATTGGGGGGAAATAATAGCAACAAACGAAGCAGTTTGCTATTTATTTGTATTAATTGACACGTGACCTTTTAATGTACATAAATACAGTTGGACAGTCCCTCTGTTAATTTACATGATGTAATAATTTCCACAAACATTTAGTTTTTGCCCACCCCACCCACCGGCTAAAAAGCTAATGTGTGGCCCTGATGTGTGCTTTTTGTGCTTGATTATCACTCTGTTGTGTGAATTTGACAGGATTTGCTTGCTCCCAAACCCCTCCTAAATTTGGAGCTTTAGCTCCGTTTTATATCCCAGCTTCCTTATTTTCCCCCCCATCTCCCTTAACAATACAAACCGCCCTCTCCAACATAAACACACAGCAATAACTACAAGAGCCACCACAGAATCCTGTGTTAGTGAGGTGCGTTTAATCAAAGACAAATAATAAAGTACAATACTTTGAGCAACCAAGCTCAGTACTACTTAGAACAATTATAAACATTCCTCTAGGAAAAAGAAGGGAAAAAAATGTAGCATATTTATTGTGTAAGCATTCTGTTAAGGCTGGTTCATACTTCAGTCTTGTGACCTCCCAGAGATGGTCGTCCAACATGACCAACTAGAGTTGGGGTAAAATGCACTGCTGTCGACCAGTCTCCCTGGACTGAGAGGCTGGAAATCGCCCTCAGTTTAGAGGGTTTTCATACAGGCAGAACTCCAAACTCTCTTCAGATATTGTTCAGAAAGGTTTAATTAATACCAACACTTTAAACATGCTTTGAGACGTTTTTAGATAAAGCGTTAAGTTCAATTTGATTGGGGCCCAGTATCTGTAGCAAAGGGAAGCTGGTGACTTTACTGATCTTTTTGAATGTGTTTGTTTCTCCCTGGTGTTTAGGAGATGATCATCACTGGTCTCAAGCCTGAAACCACCTATTCCATCACGGTGGCAGCTTACACCACCAAGGGGGATGGCGCGCGCAGCAAACCCAAACTGGTGGTGACCAAAGGGGCAGGTGAGTGCCACTGGCTTTGGGGAACCAGGCGAAGCACCTTAAAGGAGTGCCAGCCAAGATTTTAGACAACCGTTTATAAGCGCTAGCAGTGTCATCACTGGGTCCCCCCCCTTTTTTTTTTTTTTTTTTTCAAGCAATCCCACCTGAGCCCAAATTCCACCCCTACCTCCACCCCCCTGTCGCTGGCCCAAAACGATGTCTGTCTTTTAAACTGTCGTACTGCCTTCCTTCCCTCGTCGGAGGATTAGATTAAACAGCAAAACACACATCAGCTGCATCACAACATGAATTACATGAAAGAGCTTTATGTTCTTTTGCGTGACAGTGTCAGTAAACAATGGGGCTTGAACAGTAAATGCTGCTTTAAAACTAGTTACTGATGTGACATAGACATGCGTGCATATCTATATATATATCTATATATACTGACAAGTATCTCTCAATATGAGAACCTCAAGCATTCAGTACATCAATTCAGCATTTTGTGTCACTTTTTTTTAAATGAACCATCAGACGCAGTGAACAACATAAGCAATGTGTTTTCCGCTTTGTGAGGCGTTTACTGCCTAGCTCACAGTTACAGTGTGGGGTTTGCTGTTCTGCACAACCACTTGCAAACCCACTCTCGCTCAACCCATGCCTAGAATGACTGCGGCATCATAGCCCTCTCTTATTTCTGTATCTTCCCCCTGTTACACTCAGCATCCTCATTATAGCATGGCCCCTGGGAACCTTGCCATTTGCATCTTGGCGGAGAGACGCGGGTTACAATGAGAATGACTAATAGGGTTTAATGGAGTTCAGGAGCCGGCTTCTTGTAGCCTTTTGTCCAAGGGCAGGATTAGCCCCCTGCACCCAGGGCACCTCTCAATTTAATTGGGCTACTTAGTGTTTGTTAGACCTGCTGGCTCCGCAGTTCCGTCTTCAGCTCTTTAGAGACGGGTGACAGGCCTTTGGAAGACAGTTTGAATCCAGGTCTCAAGACAAATTCGTTTTGGGAAGGGGGGTGTCTCTTGGGGTTGGCAGCTAATCCACATCACAAACCACAGTGCGGAGGGTGGGGGCAGATTTCAGGGGAGGATCATTGGGGTTTATTTTAGCTTTTGTATTGAAGTTTGGACCAATTTTGTAATAAGTGCTTTATATTTCAAAGGACAAGGTCATTTTACAAGTGACGGCCACTTAATAGAACTGCCATTTGCAGAAATTAGCTTGCCTTCAATAATAAAACATTTTTCGAATCTCATGAGGCCCGCTTGTGCAATTTTCCTACATGCATTTTTTTTCAATGTGAGGCCATCTTTAAAGAATATCACCTTTTAATATTGATCTCACTGTGCTAAAGAACATACTGGAGACTGACGTGGCTTAATGATGGTACATCATATTAAAAATTGATGTTGGGAAGATGACCTTAAAATGAGTGGGCCTACACAGAAATACATACACATGTAAAAAATAAGAACAAAGCCACAGACAAGTTCATTCCAAGTTCATCGTATAGACACTTGTCCTTCAGAGAGAAACTACAGCACAATGCAAAAATACTTCTGTTCTTTTTTTTTTTTTAACACAAACAGTAAAGTGATTAAACCAGAGAGAGGGGGAGAGGGAGAATGACAATACAACCCAATCCTTGTTCAATCAGTGGCGTTGTGTCAACAAGAGACATTAATTCTGTCCCTGATGGAAACGTGCCTCCAAGCCCTCAGTCAGGGATTGAAACGAATGCTGTCTGAAGAAGCACTGGCAATTAAGACGCCCGGTGTTCTTTCTCTCTCTCTCTCTCTCTCTCTCTCTCTCTCTCTCTCTCTCTCTCTCTCTCTCTGATCTCTGGGCTGATCTGTATCATTTCAGATAGCCCTATATTACACTTACAGAGATCAGAGATTTGACATGGCTTCCGAAACTCATATATATACATATATAAGCCTACAGAACTAGAACTAAGCAACTGTATGTGTGTTTCATTGTAAAGCTTTTTTTGGGGGGGGGGTTATTTCAAACAATCCTTTTAGATGGTCGTTATCCCAAAATCACAGAGAAGGGACACGGGTTGGACTCGGTTTGACTTATCATTGTCAGCAGGGGATTCCAACATGGGAATGATCCCGGATTAACACGCTGCATGTAGTTCTTAGGGATTGGCTGGCCTCTTCAGGACGGTTTTGTTCCTTTTATTATTAATCCAGGATCGAAATGAACTGCTGCAAGCCTGTGGGTGTGTCCAGTTTGTTACTTTAATGGAGATATAAAACTGTTAACTTGTTTTAAGTGCACCGATTTACTTAGAGTCTAACTCATGCTCTGTACAGTGTAATATTGCAGTGACACATCATCCAATTGCATTCAGATTGGCTAAAAAAATCACTTGAAAGCTACTGGCCTTACAAAACCGTCATCACTTACAATACAGAAATGGAGAGAATTCTGTATAATGGAATGAGCCATTGGGAGAAAGATGCCACAGTGATGACCTTTTAGTACTTGGACATAGCAATGGTATAAACCTGTACATAATGCTAATCCAAGTACCGCATCAGCTTTATATAACGTGTACAACATAAATACACAACCCAGACAGTATGTTATGGAAGTGGTGCTGTATATAACTCCATGGCTGTGTTGAAAGGTGAAATATGCAGACGTCATTTCCCTGGTAAAATATCTTAAAATACCTTAAACAAATGGGCATATAAAAAGGCAGTAAATTATCCTAAAAAGCAACCCCTTTTCCTGGCCAGGAACCCTGTATGCTTGTCAAACAGCAGGGTCATCGAAAGGGCTGATAATCCATCACTTGAGAGGAGGGAAGAGGGGTGGGGGAGTTCTATTGATTGTCCAATGTGTAAATTACACAAGCTCTGGAAAATCGTTCAGAGCTCTACAGCGAGACACAGCAGGCAACTTCATTTCTCCCACGATCAAACAATCACATTTCTGTGGGTTTTTTTTTTTTTTTTTTTAAACTGCAGGTCCAGGTTTGAGCCTCAATCCAAAATATTGAGAAACTTTTTATGTCCACTTTAGGTTCCCTTCAATTTACATTCTGAATTATTTTAGTATTTGTATGGAGCGTTCATTAACTTTATGCATGGTTTATTTCAAGTTTGAAGTATTAAGCCTTAAGGTTGAATCTGATTTTATGTTTGCATAATCATGTCTGTGTGTGTGATTTACCACTTAGAATTGCAGGGGTGCTGGAATTTGGAAGAAGGTGTGTGTGTGTGTGTGTGTGTGTGTGTGTGTGTGTGTGTGTGTGTGTGTGTGTGTGTGTGTGTGTGTGTGTGTGTGTGCTCTGTGTGTGTGTGTGTGTGTGTGTGTGTGTGTGTGTGTGTGTGTGTGTGTGTGTGTGTGTGTGTGTGTGTGTGTGTGTGTGTGTGTGTGTGTGTGTGTGTGTGTGTGTGTGTGTGTGTGTGTGTGTGTGTGTGTGTGTGTGTGTGTGTGTCTGTGTGTGTGTGTGTGTGTGTGTGTGTGTGTGTACACACTCCATTAGCATAGAAGTGCAGTGACATTAATCAAAGGCTTCTATTTTGAGGCAAAACTACCATTACCTGAAACTCAATTTCTCTCCGACTGGAAATAGCTTTAGAAAAAAAAAAAAAATACCCTTGAAAGGGCTTGCTGAGGTCCATCTCTCTCTCTCTGTGAGGCTGATGATTCAGTGTGCCTTCAAACACACCAGATACCCGATATTTCTAATGCTGGGTCTGCAGGCACTCCCTTTAATATTATGTTACTGCCTGTTTTCTGTTTCAGTGTCAAATCCAATTGGAAAATGAGACATTCTTCCCAAATTGTTTTCATGTTGGAAATGTGCCAGGTTCAAATCTATCTGCCTGCCTGTCTGTCTATGTAACTATTGATCTTTCTACTGTATATGTCTGTCTATCTGTGCTGTCTGCTGTACTGAGACTGCTACTGGTAAATTGAATAGGGGACTCATTTGTCTCAACTGAAGCTTTGTAAAAACAACATTTAAAAGATAACCTCAACCATCTGTATATAAAACTACTGGAGTGCATGTAAAGAAAATATTCCATGTAATTGAAATGTGTGAGAAGAATGTGAAGTAACATATTTGAAGCTGAATCTTTTGCAAAGCTCAGTTAACGCTGCTACACACAAAGCTGCCACTATTTGCAGTGTCTCTTTACCTTACCAGTCATGGGCACAGAATAAGTCAACTGCAAAAGGCTTGAAATGTTTTCCCGTTTTATTTTTTCTGCATGGGCAGTGCAAGTCTGCTACACTGGTCAGCTCTGCGGTGGTCACTAGCTGTGTCGGGCTGTGTGGGCTCAGCGCGTGATCTCATTAATGTGCAGTGAGCGAGTGCTGTTCCGCTGCAGCCCAGAAGGATTAAAACTCCATATCCAGAAAGATATTGAATTCAATTCTGCTGGGTAAACAAGAGTGATGTGGGTACTTACACAACTATGGCAAAAGGTTTTGCATCACCCTATATAATGAACTTATTTAGCTTCATAACGAAAAGCTGACAAAAACTGAAAGATGTGACATTTTGACATGAAATACTGTACTACTATTATGACTTCCGGTACATTTTTTGCAACATCATTACTTTGATTACAGCTCTAAATTATGTTTGCGTGTGTGTGTGTGTGTGTGTGTGTATATATATATATATATATTATAATTTATTTATTTTTTTTTTTTTTATTATGTCTCAATCCTAAAACTCTAGGTGATGCAAAACCTTTGGTCATTGCTGTAGTATTCAAAGACATGTTTAAGACTCCTGGAGGACATTTATTTGGGAAAGGCTATTGTATTCTAGTTGTGGGCTAATCAGCTGAAGGAATGGAATTGGGATGGTGTAGACTCAACAGTGTTATTTTAGCATCCTTAAGTTTCCAGAAAATATTTCAGTTTCTTCCATATGATCTAGTCTGATATGTTCTGCATGGAATAGTTATTGCCCCTTGCCTGAATAGAACAACCTGATATAGTTTCTGTTTTTCGTTCTTTTCAGTTCCTGGCAGACCGGCTGTATCGGTCCAGCAGACCTCAGAAAGCATGGCTGTGGTTCAGTGGCAGCCCTCCACGGAGCCGCTAGTGCAGGTCCTGGGCTACCGGCTACAATTCGGACGCCAGGACGTCTCTCCACTGGCCACGCTGGAGTTCACAGCCCAGGAGCTGGAGTACACCGTCAGCAACGTGCACAAGGGGGCGACATACGTCTTTAAAGTGTCAGCCAAGAGCCGATCAGGCTTCGGGGAGGAAGCCACGCGGGAACTGAGCGTGCCTGAGGAGGTCCCTAAGGGGTACCCCCAAATTATCGAGGGCTCCAATGTCACGTGCTGCTCCATCCAGTTCACGTGGCTCCCCCCTGTTCTGGCTGAGAGAAACGGGGTGATAACCCAGTACACCGTGGCTTACAAAGAGTCGGGGGCTCCCGGTGCCCTGACTGAAATGACTGTCCCGGCCTCTGAAATGAGCCTCAATCTAAACGGCCTCAACCCAGACTCCTCTTATGACATCAAAATCCAAGCGCATACCAGTGTAGGTCCAGGGCCCTACAGCCCTCCGATCCAGTATCGGACCATGCTTCTGGAGAAAGGTAGGGTTCTTTTTGGGGAAGACTGGGGAGACACACCACTAACCCAAGGTAAAACCTAGTAACGAGCTAAACCCCTGAGATCTGTTGAAAGTGGACGAATCTTAAAGGTAAGTGTGTTGATGTCAGGCACCTTGAAACCCCCAGCACGCACACTTACTATTCAACCCCAGTCGTTAAGGTAGGGTTTCTGAGTGTGACGCAACTCCACGGCCAGCGATGTGAAGCATGTCCCAACAGGCACTCAGAACGGTTGCGAGCATGCCCAGTTTTGTCCTGTGTTGACTGCAGCATGCTATCTGGAAGCGCCAGTCCGGATTTCAAATTAAATTATAAATGAAAGGGGAATTAAAATGTCTGAAGAATTAGACTTCCTGGATCTTAAGAAATTACTCAAATTCCTGTCGAATCGATTTTTTTTTTTTTAAGAGATAGGCACTTCCACATGGGATGCTACAGTTGTCCTCTATGGGTTTTGTGTTCACGAGTTTTACCACCTGCATTTAATTCTGTTGCTAATCATTTTTTTGAGTAGCGTAACCCCTTCACAGTTATTCAGCGATCACCAGGTTGTTTTTGAGAGAGGAACGGGCATCCCAGGCCACCGAAGGAGCCAGAGAAACAGAGAGGCTTATAATAATAATAATTATTATTATTCTCTTTCCTTGCTCTATCCGGCCTCCTGCAGCACCTTAGTCCCGTTTTTTTTTTTTGTTTTTTTTTCAATGCAGATGTTCCAAAGAATTTCAAGGTGAAGCTGGTGATGAAGACGTCAATCTTGCTGACCTGGGAGTTCCCTGAAAACCGGCACCCCTATCGCTGCAAGGTTAACAAGCAACTCGCTGATATATAATCTATTTCATTTCTATATGTTAATACACCGTGTTCAGAGAAACCAGTGTTCAGTAACGCTGTCTTAATGCAGAGAAGGTTAGTTAAAATTATTTATTTATTTATTTATTTATTGTTTTAGATCGAATATAACGGCCAGAGCGTTGACGTGGATGCCCGCGCCACCAAAGCGCTGATCACAAACCTGCGTCCGAACACCACGTACAACTTCAAGATGACCAGCGGAGAGGACAACATGGGCGGCTTGAGGCACAAGGTGTTGACCAGGACTGCCCCAGCCGTACTGGTCACCAAGCCAAGCCTGAACCGCAAACCAGACACCGACGGCACTCTGACCATCATGCTGCCCTCCTTGGAAATGGCAGTGCCGGTCAAGTAAGAAGCACACCAGGCAACAGCGTGGTATATTACAAAGTTAGAGGAATGTACAGCTATGGCCAAACGTTTTGCATCTACGTAGTAGTACAGTATTTCATGTTAAATTATTAAATGTCATATTTTTCCATATTTGTCAGTTTTTTGTCCAGTATATGGAAAACTAAAGTGGTATGTAATTTAATATGTTAAGATTACTTTATTCAGCAAGTTTCATTTGACTTTATGAAGCAAATTTGATTTGATTCTATAGGGTGATGCAAAACTTTGGGTCGCAGCATTATTACCACATATGCATGTTTTCAAGGAATTTTGAGGACTCATTAGACACTGTTTTTTGTATAGGTCTCTAAAAGAAAAATCATGCAAACATGTAATGGTATAACACCGTTAACACATTGGTCCCAGTTCTTCATTATAAACGGATTCATACTTGATTATTCCTCATATGTTAAATGCTAACTTGTGGTGGCGATCATGAACTACCGCACCTTGGCCATGGCGGAGTTATTAAGAAAGGGTCTCTTGCCCTTTCAGGTACTACTATATCGTAGTGGTTCCTCTGAAGAAGGTGCGCGGAGCGTTTGTGAAGCAGTGGAAAAGCCCGGATGAGATGGACCTGGATGAGGTGGGACTGTTTTCCTTTACAGCTAAGGAACTACTGTACCTGAAAAATTATGTTACTATATTGATCAGATGCCAGCAATCAGACCCGTGCTCTATCTGGTTAACTGGTCGTGGATTTCACTCCATGAATGCTTTGTTATCTTACCCGCAGGTTAGGAATGAAAGACGTTTGAGTTAAATTACCGGCTGGCTAGCTTGGTAATAAGTGTGATCAGTTTGGATTAGATTTGCTTGCAACTGCATTTAATTGTCAGTGGGAGAGGCCCAGCACTGAATGGAGGGGTGGTGGTTCAGGTCAAGCTTATTGAGGCAAAATCTACGTGGTGAAGCTCACTTAGACTATTTTATGCACCCTTGCCATGCCGTTCCATTGTTCTTCAACTTTCATGAGCACTACAGCTCAATAAAAAAGATAGTCATGTGCAACTTTATTAGAACATTGATATCCTTTATATACCCACCTGCATAAACACCTCTGGATGTGTCATTGATATCCTTTATATACCCACCTGCATAAACACCTCTGGGTATGAGAATTTAAATGTTCAATCAGTAATCAGTGATGTAGACACTCATGTGTGAAAATGTTAGACCACTTTGTGCTTTAATTAGGTATCCTAAACAACTTGTAATAGATCTCATGCTACCATTTGTGGCTATGTTCCTTTTGCTCTTGCTATTTTAAATGAATTGCATGCATGGTCTATTAAAGTCATCAATTAAATTAGACAATTGCTAATTTGTCTGTTTTGACAGTTTTCCAAGATTTTCAGTTACAGTGGTTTGATTTCCATATGCACAGCAAATCAAAACTACAGAAGCAATGGGGTGTGCTGATGCATCGCTGTATGTATTTGTGTTGAACCAGTCTGCTGTCTCTCCAGGTGCTGAAGGATATCACCCGACGGGAGCGACGGAGGCGGAGCATGCGTTACTCACGGCAACTGGACACGAAGCCGTTCATCGCTGCCCGCTTCCGGACCCTGCCCTCACACTTCACCCTCGGGGACCAGATGGAGCACAACGGCTATGAAAACCGAGCCCTGGAGCCGGGTCAGGAATACGTCTTCTTTATCCTGGCCGTGCTGGACAACCCGGAAGTGGTGAGTAGGCCTGGCAGCAAACAGGAAGTGGCGGGGACAGGAAGTGGCGGGAACAGGAAGTGGCGGGAACAGGAAGCTGTAGAAACAGGAAGCTGTCTTTTTTAAAACAGGCTCGCTACCTGTTCTCCTCTCTGGACAGGTGAGCTAAACGTTCTTTCCTTTTCCGTGTTTTTTGTTTTCAGAAAATGTTTGCTGCAAGCCCGTACACAGACCCGGTGGTGGCTCCAGACTTGGACCCTCAGCCCGTGGATGGGGGGGATGGGCTCATCTGGGTGGTGGGACCGGTGCTGGCCGTCGTCTTCATCATCTGCATCGTCATCGCCATCCTGCTCTACAAGAAGTAAGACCATTCAGGGCTCAGTGTCCCCAAAAATAACAGGGTTAGGGTAAGAGATCGATATGATGCACACAGATACACATTAGAAAATATTAGTTATCCTGCCAAATACCTTATTTCATTCATTCATTCATTCTAACTTCCATAGTTTTTAATCACCATGTAGATTTAATACATCACAACAAGGAATCCATACTTTTGTCACACTTTTACATTAGCAGCTGGTTTCACAGACCCTGATTAGCCCAAATATAGGAATGGAAATAAGACTCCTGTTGCATAACAGTTTAATCCATTCCAGGTTTTGCTACAAGCTTGATTAGTCCCAGTTTATAGGTAACAAGCTCGGGTGTCTCTTATTAAGCTCATAGCGAAACCAGGATTGTATCAAACAGGAGTATTTTTTCATCCCTGTAATATCACTAATAAGTCCTAATTGGGCTCTGTGAAACTAGCCACATATAACCTTAATCCTGGCCCTTGTCATTTTTTAACCCACAGATGATAATGATTCTACAGGGATATAGAAAAGGCAGAATTTATTTTTTATTTTTTTAATTGGGAAGCATTGGCTCTGTTTTATGCACACAGACTCTTGTTTTAGTGCATGTATGAATCATCACATTATCTTTACCTGTCCTTGACCTTGACTTTAAAGCTTCCCTTAGTCTCTCTGCTCCTGAGCTTTATTTAGCACCAGACGGCTGCGTCGGGAATTCAAATGATCCGTATTGATTTTGTTTTCCCTGTGTGTGTTTTTTTTTTTTCTTCCCCCTTTTTCTCCAAACGCTTTCCTTGGGAACAGCAAACCTGACAGGTAAGGAAGGCGTGCTTAGCTGCAAGGAACTGGAGTGGATTGTATAGGGCTGGGCTGGTTTAATAATGAATTACATTGTACTGCTGCTAAACTGCAGTTAAACCTCCCTATGGCATTGCTCTTATGAAATCGGCTCCTGTGATTATTTCTAGAAGATTAGCATTGTGTGGAAGACTGAGTATCTCTTATCGTTCTATACAGATTAGGCACAGGAAATACTCCAATATTTTTTGTTAGTTAAAATAGAAGTCAGTGCATCAATACCAGTGCATTTTAAAAAATATACCATTCAGATGTGAAATAAATGTAGTTCTGGGACCCAGTGGAGTTACCCACAGGTAAAGAAAGAATAAGCAGGCTGGAATTCACTGTCTCTTTGTATTCTTTGTAAGCACTGCTCCTCTGTCTCATAACTGTTTTATAAGGTTTTTCAAAAAGGTAATAGAGGAAAATGGTTGGTCTCAAACCCTCACTTTTCCACTTTCCTCAGCCACATCTTTTCACCATTTATTTGTCGTTGTGAATCCGTCATTATCAGACATGACCTCGTCAGTTGACCCGATCTTGCTGCAGCAAGTAGAACAGTGTGTGTAACTGAAGTTAGATCGCTGAGTTTTTTTGATTTTTGATTTTTGATTTTTAAAACTCAGCAAGCGGAAGGAATCTGAGCCCCGTACAAAATGCCTCCTGAACAACGCTGAAATCACTCCCCATCACCCCACCGACCCTGTGGAGATGAGACGCATCAACTTCCAGACCCCAGGTAACCCAACCCCTATCCCCAAACACTCACCTGTTCTGCTGCACTGAATCCGGGAGCGCGCCAGGAAACGAAGGGGTAACACTTTGCCTAAGGTGGCATTTACTGTGTCGTAATGAAATCTAGACACCTGATCATGAATACTAAAGAAAAATAGTTCTAGTAGTTTAAAAGTTCCTGCCTTCATCATCATAGTATGATGTGATCGTAGAGAAAGCTGAAAAGAAAGAGTCTCTCTCTCTCTCTCTCTCTCTCTCTCTCTCTCTCTCTCTCTCGCTATCTATCTATATATATAGACTACTGTGTAGCACACAACTGCAGTACCGTTTTACCAGCTTCTAAACCTTTTGTGCAGTAAAAAATAAAAAATAAAAAAAAATATTTCTGCACTGTATCGACTGTAAAGGTAATTATGCCACTTAGTGAAGATATGCCTGAACCTTTGGAACATTTTTCAGATGTCTCTTTCTTCTTCTCAGTTTCCAGATTTTTTATTTTTGTATTTATTTGTTTTATTTAGTTGTTTTATTTTTCTGCATTGCTGTTTTCTTTTTCCTCATTCATCCCTGTCTGCCGCCTGTCTCGTGGGATCAGAACCACACCAAAACATCATTCCAGTTTGAGGGAGGGGGGATTTTATTTCTATTCAGAGACTGTGCGGTCTGTTCAGTTGCTCTAAATCGCTGCGGATTGCTGTTTTAAATCATTCAAATAGATCTCCTCTCTGTTTTACACACTCGTTTGCACTGTATGTTGGTTTGTATACATTTGGTTCACAAACTGATGGTCTTAAATTACTTTTAGTGACGCTTTTAAGAGCAGAGGTACTAGACCACAACATGCTTTGTATATTCCAGATAGCGCTGGGTTGTCAAACGCCTAGCCGTCGTAAATGAGTTTGAATTTACGTTACTGTAGCAACACAGAGGCTGTCTAAAGTGCACTGAAAACCATGTAAATTTAAAACAAATGTGTCTACCAAGACTCCTTGTAAAGTGCTTCCTGTCTCCTCGCATTACCAGAGACTCTGTGTATTTCCACTGATGGCTTCTTTTGTGGAGTTCACTCTGAACCGATTGGTTCGTTTACTGGAATTCAAAGGGGAATTCTGTTTTAGTTTACTGGAATTCAATTACAGTGCCTGCGCTTGGTGGCAGGCTGGCCGACTGAGCTCAGAGATCAGGTTGAGCCTCCGAGGAGCATTTTCAGCAGGGGTTATTCACAGTCTCGATCCACACTCTCCTTCCTGCTGCGTCGACCACCGACCGCTCTCCCTCCCTCGCACTGTTTCACCCTCTGTCTGCTTCTGTTTCTCTAGTCTGTGTGTTTCTTACTCTCTGTGTAACCCACTATATCTAATCACGGTCCTGGAGGGCTATTCCACTCCAGGTTTCACAGACTACTTTTAGGGTCTGGATGGAGGTTTAATTGGTTCAGTCACACAATTTAGAATAGGGTTGGAACAAAGACCAGGACTGAAAGACCAACTTTGGCCACCCCTGATTTAGATATATTGTAGAGAAAGCCTGTGATACACAGGAGTCAAGACTCGTTGAAGCAAACATATTTTACAATTAATTTGGAACATTTTTGACCTGCATTTTGATTTCAAATTGAGAGCACCATGATACCATGGCAATACATTGTATTGAAAATTTGATTTTTTTCCCCCTGCTATCGCTTATTCGGTACAGTTTGGTAACAGTTCAACCGTATTGCATTAAAACGTATACTTTATACATATGCGTGCATGTCCGATTCATGGGCATTTCGATACATTTTGCTGGAGGTGCCTTCTTCAGGAAAATGTTACGAAATAAAATGTCCTGCTCTTTCAACTAAAGATGGTATGGCATTTATATAAACCATCTAGAATCCAAACACTCTCAATCGTCAATTTCAAGGAAACAAAGGAGACAAGCGTGTCGGCCAGTCCTCCTGTGTGTTTCACAACAGAACCCATTATCTATTACGTTTTTGTTGTACAGTGTTTGTGTGATCCTGTCCATTTGCAGCTGTATCTCATGTTCACCATTCCTTGTTTGTCCAACATGTTTTAATGAGCTGAATTAGCAATACTGGAACCTGATAGTTCTGCTCGCAGGCAACTCCTGTTATCTGAGAGGGGTTGTGAATACTGCTTCACACAGCACTCTCCAACTCCCGAACGCAATAACGACAAAAGCTGCACAGCCGTATACACGTATACTACGTCGTAGTTATTTTTTTTAATTCGCCGTAGAAGTTTAACAATTGATGCAAAATTTAAAAGTTTTTTTTTTTTTTTTTTTTCGTGGTGACTTGTGACACAACATGACTTAAGCCAACGTTCCTATAATGAAAATTGACACAGTGGAGTGGCTTTTGAGTCTGCTAATTTTAAGTATTCATGAGTTTAAATCCGGGGGGGGCCGAAACTTGCACAATTTATATGTGTGTTTGTACGTTTTTAGATTGCGCCAAATTATGATGGATTGTGTCATTTTTTTATTTTTTTTTATTTTTTGAGATGTGGATTCACAACAGACCACGGTAAAACGTTGAGAGGAGAAAGGCTAGTTTATTAACTCACTATGCCACCTAGCCCCTTTTGAATTCCTCAACTCAAAGCATAAAAAGAAGAGTCATTTTCTTTTCTCCAGTTAGCAAAAAAGCCTTAATTCATAAATGCATTCATTATTTCACCTAATTAAAACTGCAGTATTATTCAGCGATGTGACAGCACCTCATTTTCCTTGAGGTCCTAAGGCAAGAAGCATGAACGAATGAACTTTATGAAAGATGTTGCGGACTAAAATACACTCTGAGGGTCATACATCATGGGAATATTAATATCACAGTCAATAATACATATTAATACTTCCTGTACCTCTTTGAGTTAATCATGGTCATGTGTATTACATACATCCCCCCTCATTTTGTTATATTATGCTTTTGCAATGTTAATCAGTCTTTTAAAATAAATCGGAAGCTGAGGATAATTATTCTGAAGCAGGATGGATGTTGCGTTTGGTTTGGTTAATAATATCAGTAAAGGAAGTCATCCACTGTGTACCTGCTCTTTATAGGGCAGTGGTGCATGGTGGGAGATTGCAGACTGATTTTTGTTCTGTTCTATTGTCAGTATATTGTTGAACTGGAGTTTCTTTCTTTACCAAAACACAGAGACTAGCATAACACATAACCAGTCAAGATAATATTTACAACATGGGTTTATTAGTCCTTTTAAGATTACTGGACCATGCAAGATGATGCAAAATTCATGACAAGAAATTCTTTCATTTTTGAGCCATGGTTTGGAACTTGCAGTACTGATCTAGAGCACCACTACTGTGCCCATGACAGACTGAATTAGGGTTGTGCAAATACAAAAAAAATATTATGGCTAAAATCTAACTTCCCCTTTAATATTCAACAATCTGTTGTAACCTTCTTAAAGGAAAAGTTAAAAATCCAAAATGTGCTGCACACCCCCTAAAACCAAAAAAAAAAAATGAGCAGAATCTACATTCGGGATAGAATATGTCCAAGAGTGTTTTTAGGAATTCTTTTGTTTCTTCCAGAGCTACGTTGGCCTTTTTTAAGTTCTATTTCTTTTTCGTTTGTTTTTTTCTTCATCAGCCTAAAAAAAAAACGGTTTTCTTTCTTTTTTTTATGTTTGCTGTTTTTCACAGATTCTGGTCTGAGCAGCCCCCTCAGTGATCCCGGTTTTGACTTTGAAAGTTAGTTCCTCTGTGTTTTAGTTCCTGTGTGTGTCTTTTGCACTTTATCTTTTTAATTTACATTTTATTTTCCTTTTGTTTTTTTTTGTTTTTTTGTTTAGTTTTTTTTTATTTTTTTATTTGCTGTGCTTTTTCAGGCTATTGGCTGCTCATAATTCCCAGGTTTCACGCTTTCACTGTGTCACACCCAAGTGTCTTTGCACTGCAGGCACCTCCACCCTGATATCAAAAACATTTTTACTGAAATGATCCAAACTAGAACCTGCTGGGGTCTCGCATGGAGTATTTGGGGACTAACTCTGATAGCAAGACAGGAAGGTTTACTTATTCTCTTAAAGAGAGATACTGAACCTTGTGTATTTTTTTATATACTCATCGCTTGTATTTACCTTCTTTGTGTGATTTTTTTCCAAGGAACATGACGGAACACTGTTCAGGTATTATTTTCTATAGGCAAGCAAAGTCACATGACTCCCATCTCCCGCACAACTGTCTGATTCAGTCCGCAGTCCTCTTGATGCAATGAAAAGAGCATTAGGAACTTCTTACAAACTACTTTAAGAAAGCTAAAAATGCTGACGGAGACAACAGCAACAGCGCCTCGAATACGGCTGTGGACACAGACACAAACAGAGCCACTGACACACAGACACATGAAGTGAAGCATTCTGACAAGCTGGAGAACAACACAGAAATTAGACAGATGCGTGGCCTATTATACAGTATGTGTATCCAGTATACAAATACAATGTGAATTCGTAGAGTAATTCTTGCATCAGAAAATCGTTTAGTGGCGTTCTGTTACCTTCAGATTTAGGACTACACCACTCATTTATTTGATCTTCGTATGCGTTTTGGTGGATATTTTGTTACAGTTGTGACTGAATTTGCTGAAGATTTCTTCAGGGCTCTCTGGGAGACTGCTTGGAGCTCACTATGGAAACACTAGCAGGCTCATGTTAATGCACTATATTAATGGGCATCTTCCCTGCTATAATAGCCTTGGTGCATGCTGTAAGAAAGTGAACATGCTAATGCTTTGATGATGGCTCCAGATTGTCTATATTGTATTAATATCCACTCAACTAGAGAACTGCAAAGATCAAAGAGCCCAGACAAGGCAGTTTAAATACTGCAGGTTTATTTATTATAAAGGTATACACAAAGTTTTGTATTGCTTTCAGAAGTAGAAACATAACCCCTAGTTTTGCAACCGTGTATCATTTAGTTTTGTCCATTTTGCACTGGAGGAATACAGTACAGTGCATTGCTGAAAGAGATCGCACCTTGTGAGCATTTTGCACATTGCCAGCATGCAAGTAGATCGCGGTAATCTTTGAAGCCACGCTGGAGATTTGCCAGCACTGCACTTCAAGTGACGTTAGATATACTGTTAATTATACACATGAGTTACTGTTAACCACATGTGTAATTAAAATGAAACTTTACATATTGGCAACACAATATTATCTACGACTGAATGAAAGTGCTGATAGTTGTGACGTTTTTATTGCACAGCATACAGTGAAAAATAATTGGCTCAGACTTCATTATTGGAAAATATAGACCGATCTACTGCTGGACTTCAGAGCTTACAGAAAAGTGAGAGCCGGGAAACCAAGCAATCTTTTGTTAATTCATTTCTCAGTAACTTAATTAGCATGAGCCGAAGACACCAAACTTCAGATTACTGTAAATCTCCTCTGTGGTAAACAGATCTGGAATTAAAAAAAACCTTGAGTGGAGATTTCAGAGTATTAGTTTGTTAAACATAACACAGAGAATCATCTCTCAAAGTCTTTTACTCATTAATACCCCAACATTAATCAGCAAACTTAAATGTCTGATTGCATGCTGAGAATGAGCAACAACCAAGCTGGGGTTTCTTACAAGAGCGAAAGATTGATACACAGATACTGACAGATGGGAGCCCATAATACTGAGCAATGAAAATCAAGCCATTGGATCAACGTTTACCATAATATCACAGTTATCTTACCTAATTATTGCTTTAAATTTATAAAACTCACCAAAATGTGATGACTAAAACAGAAAAGGATACACAACGTGAATCTAAGCAAGAAGCAGAATGCACTAGCTACGAGAACTCTGACTGCTGCTTTTTAAGGTGGTATTGCTGGATTAACCCTTTGCTGCCCAGTGTCCAATATGTTTGACATTGAGAAAATAGGCATTAAATAGGTATGGGAGCACACCCTGGGTGGTAAAGGGTTAAGGTACGTTGCCAGTGTCAAAAAGTAGTCAGGAGAAATACAGTACATTTGAAGAGATGGGTGCCAAAAATATAACCAGTATTACCTACAATACTGCCTTAAATCCCCTTGTTATTGACCCCAGTGCAGGTGCAGTAAAGATGTATTCTTCAAGTCCATTCTGATCAGTTACAATGAGGTTTCCTTCAGATGAGATCTTGTTACTGCTATTTGCTTTTTGCTATTGCAGTTCAATGACCACCCTTGGGTTGCTAATCACTTGTGGCTTGCTAACGATTTGTTGCTACTAAATGAACTGGTTTTCCCTTCGCTCATTAATCTAACTGCCCAGCTAATTAGTGTACAGATGACATCATGGTTTCCAAAAATGTATTCATTTCAATTATCGGGTTGAGTGTTCCCCTTCATTTTCCATGCTTGTCATTATTGTGCTGTCATGGGAGTCGGTTTTAAATGACTTTGTATACAGTATGTGTTGGAAATGTGCAAGGAATTGCTGTTGAAGCCTATGGAGGGTATTAGGCATTTTAAAAATGGTAACCATGGCAAGAGACTTTGAGTGAAGTGCTGTGAAAGGGATACATTACGAAAGGTTAAGCGATTGGTTTAAAGAAAGTAGAGTTTTGAGTTTGTTAATTCAATTAAGTAAAATAATCTGGGTGAAAAGGCATAACAAATAAGATGTATTCTCTGCCAAAAGCACTTTAAATATTGACCTTCAAAGTTGCTTGAATGACATTGAGTTACAGTATAAGGTCATGTCAGAGTTTTCAAAAACAATTCAAAAGTTTCCTTTAAAAGGGAAGGTTTCAAAATGTTCTGCACATATCTTGCATATACTGGATAAAGTATATTTTTATACCAGCAACAACCATTACAGGAAGAATAACGTGTACCTTTAACGGTAAAGTGACAGCACAATATCAGACAGTACTGTGAAATCAAGTGGAACTGTATTAACGCAATGGTGGGATTCAAGCATGTAGGAAATGCAATGCCCTTCTAAAAATGTTGTCTGCACATTCTTTCAGTTTATATTTGGTATTTTGAGAATACCAACTGCCTTTGTTTTTGCAGTTAAACTCAAATGTTCTGAAAAACAACACCGGAGATCAGTTTAGTAAAATGTCCAGGCCTGGTGTTTGCGGATTGGTTAGCACCAGTAACTTTTCAGCTTAGTTTTTAGCGCAGCCAGAGAATAATCAATGAATTGTATATATTTCTGAGAAATAGAATAATAACTTGGAATAGCTTGTCGTAGACGTCACTGCGCAGCGACCTTTCTAATTTGAATGAAGCTGCTGGTTGCTGTAAGACGTCTTATATGGCCTTTTCACAAGTTTGTGTTTATTATGTACAATTAATAAGCCCTGACATAATCTTTGATTGTTTCATTTTAGCATCAGTGGGGTTCCCTGTTGTTTAAGTAAAAGGAGCAGCAAAGCCTAATTAACTGAAAATGTCATAGAAACATTGCAGCATGATAAACAAACAATAGATATACAGTACAGCAAAGAAGAGGCCACAATGGTTCTCCTTGTTTTTTTCAAGGAGAAAAGGCAGACCAATGCCAAACTCAGCATTCATATAGGACCCTAGTATAAACCACAGGATTCACCTGTCTCATGTATCTGAAGTACCCCTCTATTATTGCGTTTCTTTGTTTTCAGATCCAAGCGGGACTAGAGTCTTACAGTCGACGGGGGGGTAATACCTAAACATGCTTCTGAATTTAAATAAGAAAAAGCTATAGTCTCTGCATCTCTCAAATCCTTCATGGGAAAGGTACTTTTCTCCTTGCCAGTTGTTTAACAACAGCCTGAGAAGTATTGTTGGGAGTCACAGAATAACCTTCATAGGAGACACAGCGTTTGGAAAATTGGCCGATTTCGCTTTCAGCTCAGTTCTCAATTACTTAAATCTCTCGACAATCAAGTTCCAGCTGCCTGTGGTCTGGTTTACTCGGTAACAGATAGCTTCTGTCTATTGGATGTCCTACCAGTCTCTCTGATTGTGTTTGACGAATAGTCTTGCAGGTCAGGTAAAGTGCATTGTGGGTCCCCACCCTTTTCAAAAAAGGAAATAACGAAAGGGGGGGGGGAGGGGAACTGATGATGTCACGCTTGCTTTGCCATATTTGTGCTCAAGCCGTCTGTCTTAAATGAACCACTTTAAATCACGCCATTGCACTGCCTTAGGATCATCAACAGGGCTCGAAATTAGCCACTGATGTTTGCAGGGGTTGGTAAAGACTGTTCATATTTAAAAAGGGATTGATAATATTAATAGAGGAGATTACTGATCCTGCTAGGGTCTTAGAGGTCGAAATTTAAACTAATCCACAATTAGCAGCACGTCCGACTGTAAATTTAAAAGTTTTATATTTAGTGTAAAAAGAATGGGTTCACTTTCAGACTTGGAGAAGATAACATTTTAGGGGGTTTTGTAAAAAAAAAAAAAAATGTGGATGTTAGACGAATAAAATTTTTGACTTGCTCTATAAAAGTTGATAGATGCTGTTAAAAGCTAGATAGAGATAGGGCTTTGACAAAAATAATAACTTTTTTTTCTAATAATAAAGAGTATTATGGTTCTTTTAGTGCTGCTGCTGTCTCTGGGAGTTTTTAATCCATTGAGGCACCAACATTAAAGCAGGTGCTGTTAAAGAAGTCCTTGCCATCCTCAGTTTCAGTTTTATAGATTTCTCCCGAGGCAAATGATCATGTATTGTATATTAGATTATACTTGAAATTACCCTGCATCGAATTCTAAAAAGCCCTGCTTGTGTTCTTTTATTTCTTTTACTTTGGGCAAGGTCCTCCTAAGTTCAGTAGAAAAAATGTTTTTAAATACATAAAGTCGGTTTAATTTTGCCTCGTGTGCACCTCGCTGAATTGGAAATTAAAATTTGAAACTTAAAACAAACTCAGTTTCCGCCAGTGTTCTCATCAGTGTGATTAATCATTTAATGCGGCACTATACTGTAGTAGTGACATTAGCCCATTGAAAAAAACAGTCCCACTGAAAGCAAATCAGCAGCCTACAGATGCCAAAATACAAGGTGCCAGATGTAAGTAGACAGTACTTTACATTGGTTCTATTTGGGATCGTCTCTGCAGACAATACCATGCTTCTAGCATTACTGCAATGGTTATAATGGTCATTTTGAGCCTTGAGCTGATCCTAACATCACTCATAAACCTCACTGTATGTATGTGCTTATATATATATGTGTGTACACCTTCTGTTCCAGGCTGTCTTTGTCTGTCTGTGTTCCCTGTGTTTCTGTGACCTGAAGGCCGTCCTCTGATGGTATCTCTCTCTCTTTTCTTTGTCTCGTTCTGTCCTTCCTGCGGCAGGCATGCTCAATCACCCTCCGATCCCCATCGCTGACCTGGCGGAACACACGGAGTGCTTGAAGGCGAACGACAACCTGAAGCTGTCCCAGGAGTATGAGGTAAGAACAGCACGGCATGGCTCGCTCAGCCCTTCACTCAGGACAGCAACGGCGACTGAAAGGGTGTCAGGACCTGCAGTACCCTTTAAAAACCGTTCGTCACTTGATTTTCAGATAACTTAGGCGTGAGAAGATTGAAAGGACTGAATTTATTTAGCCTGGAACAAAGTTGAATTGGGGGGGGGGGGGTTTGATTGAAGTCTTTAAAATCTTAAAGGGACCTGGACCTAGCCAATACTGTAAGCACTCTTAAGCACAGAAACCAGGACCAAAGGACATAGCTGGAAATTGTGGAGACAGACTTAGAACAGAGGATCAAAGACCACAGAGAGTGGTGAGGGTATGGACTTTAGTTTTAAAATGAACCCTGACTACTAGGACCCTAGGACCCTGACTAGCACTGAAGGGGCTTCATGTTCTTGTGTTCCACAGGTTTCATTTGAATTGTCTAATTAATCAATTAAAAGTCCAATGGGAGACGTCATAGAAATGTTTATATGAGTAAACAAATGGGTTTCTATTCATTTACGTTTAAAAAAAACTAAAGTCCTCACTTTACAAAGTGTTGTCGATTTCCCACTTCTTACTTGTTTACTTCATACAATATAAACATTCAGTTGCAGCCATCAATATTCTGTTTAGCCATTTACCTTCAAAATATGCTTGAACTGTTCCGTTTTCTACTCTTAATAGGTATTGAATAAACAATGGGGAGAAGTATTGTATTCATTGCATTTCAGTACAGTTCAGTGCAATTTGCCTGATGATGCGCTAAAGTTAAAAATCCAGAAATCCTTAAGCGTGAAGTTTTCAATTACAAACCTGTAGGAACTGATCAAGACGACTGCCAGGACCACCTTGGCAATTATATATGCAGTGTCTGTGTATGTGTATGCTGGCAGATTCAACTTAATCAGATTGTCAGATCTGCTGTTATAAATGAGCAAGCTTCCGATAGTCAAACCGCCCGGCTGAATCATCCCTCGTTAGCATAATATAATATCTGACGTCCCCCCAGCCCTGAAACGCAGAAAGACTGTAATAAAGATGCACTAATGAAATGGATGTGTGGAGAGATTATAGGGATTGAGCGCAGACATGAGTATGAGAACGGTATTAATGCACAATTATTTGGAAACGCACTACAACAAGTCCAGAAGACGCATGTTTAAATGTTCTATCCAGTGGAGATATGGATATAATGTCCTTCAAGAAAGATATGTCAGACTTCCAATTGAAGATGGTCATCCAATGCTATATCTTAGGAACCTGTTGCCTTTAGAAGGTATTAACCCTTTTCAAGGGAGTTTTTTTTTTGGGGGGGGGGGTTTTTAAGAAAATGCACAAACTTGTTTTTAAGAGTCCATAAGTCGTTCAAATTATAAAACCTTATATCATTTAAAAGCTTACAACTTGAAGAATATTATTTTTAAAAAGTTTCCCAATAACAATGTATCCTCCTATTATCCCATTTCGGTGTTTTAGGTCCCAAAACATGGTGCTGCCGATAAAGGAACAGCCCCTCATAAGATACAGTAGTAATCTGTCTCCATATAAAGACCAGTTTTTTTCCAGTAACTTTTTAATTCAAAACATGCTGGAATATAAAAAGGCACAGAAATTACAAAGAAAAAAGCACTGTGAAAAGACGGGGCCCGAAATATTCAGGCCCGGGCTTGAAAGGGTTAAACATGCTCTCCATGTAGATTACACACCAGGAGAGAAGTGTTCTGGATCTGTGATGTCATTTTAAGGCTTGGGGAGTTACGCTCTTATGCAGGTAACTTCTGATAAGTAAATCCCTGTTAATATTATAATAATAAAGGTCTGGAACTAATCTATTTCATGTCAATGAAAAAAAAAAAAAAAACGGCTATGTGTCGATTAGCAGGCATACTGAGAGCTTCACATATACATATATATATAGGCATGTCGTACCAACTGCTTTCTGGTATTCAGGAGAAGGTTAGGGCTGTTCCGGGAGGGACAGGCTGAGGGAACGGGGATGTTTTTAATTGAAGTCGCCCAGCACCTCGTTGCAAGGTGAAGCTAATTAACCTGTTTTCCCGAGCTGGGAAAGCTCAGCGGAGCTGCAAGGCTGAATCACGGGGACTGACTGACAGCCGTGTGCCTCCCCGCCTCTGCCGCTGAGCAAGACTCCCGTCCTTCCCCCAGTGAGTGAACACTACCCCTGGCTGCTGCCCTATTCCTGCACCCAGGGACCAGCGACAACCTCCACCCTCGGAGGGCTAGATCACTGCAGACACCCGCTAGTCTGAAGCAGTTGGAAGCTGACTGTTCAGATTAAGCAGTCTGTTTTGTGCTTTCTTCTGTGGTTCAGATGTATTTAGCCATAACTTCAAAACGCTCCACCGGAATTGTAAAGGTAGAGGAAGTCAAACATTTTAAGTGACACTGAAGAAGGCAGTAGCCATTAGTCTGCTTGCTTTAGTTTCTTAGTTTTTCCTCAACTTTAATCAAAAATCAGTAAGAAATATTTGGAAGAAACACACAGAGATGGGTTTTTTTTTAAAGATTTAATATTCCCTTTGACATGATTTCAGCGTTTGGTTATGGTAGCTTTATTCAGAATATAGCCTGGTCTGGATTATCGAGAATATACAGTATATTGCCCCGCTCTAGACGCTGAAAAACAGTTTAACGTCTGCGGTTTGTCAGTAACTTCATTATTGAGAAGCGTGTCTGCTTGTTTGTTTGCCTCCACAGTCCATCGACCCCGGGCAGCAGTTCACCTGGGAGCACTCTAACCTGGAAGTGAACAAACCCAAGAACCGCTACGCCAACGTCATCGCGTACGATCACTCGCGGGTCATCCTGTCCCCCATCGAGGGTGAGTCAAAGTGTTACGTCTAACCTGTCCCTTAACAGACTGAATGGGCTGTTTTTTGATAGCTGCCCTTACCAAGTTCTTCAATGGAAATATACAGTGGCAATGCTGTAGTTCTACGCTGTGGAAGCACAAAGGCAGCTGCAGTGGTGCTGTTTGGTACTATTGGTAGAATGGTACCATGCTCAGTATACACTGATAAACCCTTGCAGAATCATGCCATTAGTGCCAGTGCAGTGTTCTATCCCTTGTACAGTGGCACAGTATGAATAGAAAAAAGACAAAAGGCATGCATAAATTCATCATCTCCAAAATTTCCATTTTACAGTTTAACGATTTTAGTGCTAATTCAGTGGTAATTTCCTTTAAGTCCAACTAGGTATGACAAACAGAAAGAAAGAAAGACTGCATTACACACATTATGTTTTTCTACAATTGCTTTTTCACGCCTTCAGGTTAATGTTTTTACAGATTGCCTTTTTTTTTATATTACTGGCGTGAACCGCTAACCACACACAGTTAGTCAAAAAAGGATTGGGTCTGGTGGCTGCTGTAGTTTTCTATGTCTTCAAGGTAACATTGCTAGAACTGTTAGAAAATACAACTTTAAGGGCGTGCAATGTATTTTATTGCAGGACAGTCTTGCAAAGCTGGGTGTACAGGGAAGGTCCAGGTAAATGTTCAGTATAGTATGTAAAAAGCAGCTGTTAAAAACTTAGCTATATAAAAACTTAATGTTTAGCTATATGTATAGTCCCCTAAAGTTCCTAAGGTTCCAGCAATGATACCTGAAGTTAGATTTGAATTTAATGTGGTGCAGGATTAAAAAAAAAAAAAAAAATGAGGATGAAAATTTCATCAGACTTGGTGGGGAAAAAGGTTGCATTTATTATGATTTTATGCAGCAGGAAAAAAATAAATAGGAAAGAACTTGTGAAGAGCCAGCTATTAGCAAGCTCCCGGACTGATTTACTTCAACAGCAGAGTGTGATGAGCTGTAGGCTTTCCCAGGGTCATTTGAGGGATGGATGTTTTGCAGGGGTATAGCAAAACATTGGTAATCCCTACAATGTGTTGCCATAAGAGGGATTCATTTCTAATGCAAAATGCCAAACATGTACTCTGCAAATTTGTTAATTGGCCCCACTTTCAGGTTTTCCCATATTCAAGACAAATTCCTAATGTTTTTACTAAGAACCGTCTGAATGGTTTTCTGGGCCGTTCAGGAGAAAAGATGGCATATGGCCTCCAAACCACACGTGGGCAGTGTCCCTAACTGCCTTCCTCTTGCTTTCTGGCAGGCATCACCGGGAGTGATTACATCAACTCCAACTACATTGACGGGTACCGCAAGCAGAACGCCTACATCGCCACCCAGGGGCCTCTGCCAGAGACCTTTGGGGACTTCTGGAGGATGCTGTGGGAGCAGCGGGCAGCCACTGTGGTCATGATGACCAAGTTGGAGGAGAAATCACGGGTGAGAGGGAGGAAAGAGACGAGAGGGGCGGGGGACTGTGTCCATCATGATCACATGACTGGAAGAAGAGATGGAGAGGAAGTTACAGAGCAGGCAGCCACTGTCCTCCAGCCCGACTGAACTAGAGGATACATCATTGCTTGGTGGAAATATACCACTGGGGCCACATTATGAAAAAAAAGACAAGGAAATCAAATGCAAAAGCCGGCTCTGGCTATAAATAAAGCAAACAAATAAAAATGCATTAAGGAAACCTGAGCCCATTGTCAAGCGTTTCCGGGGCTCAAACTAGACGCTCAGAATGTGTCGGAATGCCCGCTGAGCGTTTCAATAATCTCGTTTTATGGTAAATAGGAAAGATCTCACTGCAGGTCTCATTTCTGCAAGTCATTAATGCCTGGAGGAGCAGCTGAGGCTAAGCCTGTCATGGAAAGTACTGTCATCTGGAACATCTTCCTCATTTTATTATCTAATGTATTCTTAACCCCCACCTGCCAAAGATACTGCTCCTAGGGAAAATAAAATGCAGTTACCCTTTTTAATTGCCTTACGTTTTTGCAAGTGTAAGAGTTGTGGTATACTTGCTTCTGCTAATTACTATATTGCCCACGGCACATTTACCTCTTCCAGAAGCCATAAGTACAGTATATCATGTTGAATTTCTATGGCCAGAAGTTTTGCATCACCTAGAATTTTAGGATTGAGACATTAAAAAAATAATTCTATATGAACATAATTTAGATCTTTTATTTAACATCATGTAATCAAAGAAACTACAAAATGAAACACAAAAGTCTACTGGAAGCCAGACTAATAGTACAGTAGTATTAAATGTTAGATTTCGAAATGTCACATCTTTCCATTCGCTCAGTGTAAGGAAAACTACGACGCGTCATGTAATTCAATATGTTAAAGTAAAATTATTCAGTAGACTTTATGAAGCAAAATTAGTTAATTCAATAGGGTATAACTGCTAGCAACACTTGCATAGATGCAAGGGATACCTCCATTGAGTTAAAAGCGTTTTTACATATATTCAACATTTTTTTTTTTTTTTTTTTTTTCAAAGCAAAATGGATACTGTAGATAGACAAAGTGGGACTGATATTAATTTAACTTGATCTCTTTCTTACAGATCAAATGTGACCAGTACTGGCCAAGTCGAGGCACAGAAACCTACGGGATGACCCAGGTGACACTCCTAGACACCATTGAGCTCGCCACCTTCTGTGTCCGCACTTTCTCCCTGCACAAGGTAAATACAGCCAGTCCAAGGTTTGGGGCTCCTCTATCTCCACTTATTTGGAGCTCATTGTAAAACCTGAAATGGGTCAAGCTGCAACTGAACAGGATTCTTAATCCCATCCCTGCGGTCTGCATGCAACGAGTTCTCTGAAGTGTATTCAGAAGGAGCCGCTGAACAGCTTTAGCAGATTGGTGCATTCTAATGTCCTCTTGAAACACTTGACGACCTTGAGAGCAATCCAATCTCTTCAGCCGCTCTAATGATAACGACACGGAAGCCAGCTCAAAGAGGATAATAAATTCTGTTTTCTTAAGAGGCTCTTGCATCAAATTAACTTATATATTTTTTCTTTGTACTCAATCTACCACCGCGACCGCCTGCCAAAGAAAGGCACTTAGCTAAATGAGCGGAAGAAATGTTTGCGCACATAATAGTGGTACCTGCATCTCCTGTCCAGTGATATTAAAAAAACAGACCGTTTAGAAAGGCCTTAACAATTCAGACGTTTTAACTTCTAATCGCAGTTTAAGGTAACAATTCATCCAGGCAATGCAATCTTTTTCATGGCTGCGTTTGCAAAGTGGATGGGATTGTCTGCGTAATTTTGTGCAAGTTGAGCTTTGACACTGTTTTAATGTTTTAAATTGACGCCTTGCTTTTGTTTGGTCTGCGCATTGAAGCATTTAATCAACCTCTGTTTCTCACTTTGACCGTGTCTGACTTTGACCGCTTGGTTTTGTATCTGCCCGTTTCATGCACTGCAATACAATACAGTATATGCAGAATTGCTGATAACCACCACTCAGCGACCATCTAAAAGTGATCCTTTATATACAGGTGGCAAATAAACTGGATGGGTGGGACCGCTTTACTACAGCTTTTGTAACCATGAAGATACGTTCTGCAATATACCCAGTGGTGAACCACGACCTATGCAGTTTATAACACAGGCAGTAAGCGAGCTGCATTGACCACAACAGACCAGATCTTCACCTTCGATTACATGTGGTATAAAACATGTATTTCATTTTTCCCGGTGTTCCAGAACGGCTCCAGTGAGAAGAGGGAAGTACGGCAGTTCCAGTTCACAGCCTGGCCGGATCACGGCGTTCCCGAGTATCCCACCCCATTCCTGGCGTTCCTGCGTCGAGTGAAAACCTGCAACCCCCCAGATGCTGGGCCAATCATCGTCCACTGCAGGTGAGCAGCAGCCAAAAAAAAAGTATTCCCAATGAAATATGAGCATTGTAGTGGCAACGTGGAGAATAGTTGACTGAGTAAAGCTGCAACAGCCTGTGGGATTATTCAGTAGATCGTTACTTACCTGGGGCTGACCTTGTGCTAGCCTGGGCCTGACCTTGTGCTAGCCTGGGCCTTGCTCCCAGCATGCCTCATGCTGTACGGTTTCTCCCGCAGCGCCGGGGTGGGACGCACTGGCTGCTTCATCGTCATCGATGCCATGCTGGAGCGGATCAAGCATGAGAAGACGGTGGACATCTACGGTCACGTGACCCTGATGAGGTCACAGCGGAACTACATGGTGCAGACGGAGGACCAGTACAGCTTCATTCACGACTCCCTCCTGGAAGCAGTGGCTTGTGGGAACACAGAGGTGGCGGCTCGGAGCCTCTACACCTACATCCAGAAACTGTCTCAGATCGAGACTGGAGAGCATGTCACTGGCATGGAGCTGGAATTCAAGGTGGGGCATTCCTGTTCTTAAACGGATACCATCTTGGTTTTCTTGATATTTAATTTCTTAATTGTTTAACATCTTATTGGTGTATTGTTCTCCTGTATTGTGTTTTTTCTGTTTAGATCATTGCTGTTAGGCTTACAATCTTTTTCAAGCTGAATTTCTGAAGTGCGGTGGTTTTGATTCCCAGGTTTTTCCATTTACTATCACAGTTGCACTGGGGGCAGAAATGATAGTTGCACGCTCTCGGTGGCCATGTCTAACACAGTCTTACTTCAGAAATGCATCTTGACATCAGTTTGTAAACCTGGTACATAATAGACTAAGCAGAATGTTTTTGTATCGTCGAATTCAACTGGCAAAAGAAGCTGGAAGAAATATTTTCTTTGTGTGCAAACATTTCAAAGAGTGCAATTTCTTAAAAAACCTGTTAAGCTTGACCCAGATAATCATCCACAGTAAGAAACCTTATAGGCACAAATTGCTTAAGTTAATGAGAGCTGATATTTAGAGAAAATGCCTCCTTGGGAAAAATCCGAGATGCTGATCTGAGGGCTATCTAGAAATGTGGTTCATTTAATAGAATGACTATCCCCAGGCCTGAAGAAATTCAGCCAGAGAAATGAAAGTCTGCTTTTGGAAAAATGCAGACGAGATAATATACTCCTTGCTCATCCATGTATAAGAGCCACAGTCAAAGGACAATTTATTCAGACAACTGACCTAAAAACTGCATCTTTATTTGGGTCTTTTGTACAAGATCCCCTTCAGCAGATTTGAGTCAACCTTACAGTTCTTTGTTCGTGTGTTTTGATACGGGAGTCAATAAACGACCCAAGACATGAAAGCAATGATATCAAAACAATAACCACAGTAATGTCGAAAAAAGAGATTTTACGGAGACCAGCAGCGACAGTTTTGAAACAAATCCAGCATGGGTTCTTTCCAGCGCATCAGTGCCTTATTCATTGATCTTTCTTCTGTACCCACTGCAGCGTCTTGCCAATTCAAAAGCCCACACATCCAGGTTCATAAGTGCCAATCTTCCCTGCAACAAATTCAAGAACCGCCTGGTGAACATCATGCCGTACGAGACAACCAGGGTGTGCCTACAACCAATCCGAGGGGTGGAGGGCTCGGACTACATCAACGCCAGCTTCATCGACGGCTACAGGTAACCCCCCACCCACCCCCTCCGTCGAAATGGTAGTCTGATACTTCAGCAGCCTGAAATCTAACCTCATTCTATTTCCTGTCCTTTTTTACAGGCAACAAAAAGCCTACATCGCCACGCAAGGACCCTTGGCGGAAACGACAGAGGACTTCTGGAGGATGTTGTGGGAAAACAACTCCACCATCGTGGTGATGCTGACTAAACTACGAGAAATGGGGAGGGTGAGACACGTTTTCAAGCTTTTTATCCCCTTATTATCTTTTTTTTTTTTTTGCTAGATCACTTAGGCTGCTTGACATGAGTCTTGCCATTTTTAAAGCGAGTCTCAAGTCCTATTAACTTTTAGAGGGCATCTACCGTAGGATAATGACCAATCTACTTAACACGATGCACAAGGTTTATTAGATTCCATAAAGATCCACTTAAACCATTCTAAGCTACAGACTGAAAGGGAAATCGTAAAATGCCATCAATGCTGTGTTTCAAGCTATAAACCAAGTCATTTTTTTTTTTTAATTATTTATATTTTAGAAAACTTACTGGATAAAATAAAAAAAGAATCCAAGTACATTTGAAAGGCTTAATACAATATCTGAATGTCATATTTCAGAGTCCGGTATACTGGACGTTATATAACATCAAGGGTCAGTAACTCAATAAGGAAATTAAATGAGACCCTTTACTTTCACGGCTCTGAAATGACTAAAAACGCTTCTCCTTTTAAATAATAGAATGCCATTTCCTTGCTGAGGAAAGTAAGCTACAGAGGGCACTTCTGCCTCTGTAATCATTTAAATTTCAGTTCACAAAGCAGGAATGGTTTCGCTGTCGCGATCTGCACAGGCTGAGGAACTGCTCGGGGGTCATGGGGTTATGCACAGTTATTAATGCAACCCATTGTTGCCATGGCAGCCAGAAGATGAGAATTAATGATTAATTTCAATGTCCCGGTGTTGGCGGCTAAATGAGAGAGAGCAGGGCAGGGCTGAGAGCGATGGGAAGGGGAGGGATGCTCTTTGGAAACGGGGAAAGCAATTTGTAGCCAGGAACACGCTGCTGCAGCATCAGAAGTCATCTGAAGTTTTGTTCAGTTCAGTGACTATAGATTTTACCTTGGCTGCTTGCAATGTCGAATTTGGTTGTTTGTTTTTTTCTATTAAGTAAACATCTATTTACAAAACTTACCATAGAATTCAGTTTTAAGCTGCTAAAAGCATAACAGCACAATAATTTATATTGAATCAATATTCAGCAGATTTAAAATGTGTCATTCATTTCTTTCTTCTTCTTCTGTATTTTTTATACTGGTTTTTATTTCTCTGTGCCCGCAGGAAAAGTGCCACCAGTACTGGCCCGCAGAGCGCTCTGCCCGGTACCAGTACTTCGTGGTGGATCCTATGGCTGAATACAACATGCCCCAGTATATCCTGCGGGAGTTCAAGGTCACCGATGCCAGGGTGAGTTCAGGCCTTCATAAACAGAACACAATACCGTTTTTATATATATATTTAATCAAAAGGATTTTAAACCAAAGCTGTTATTCATGGGCACCAATAAAATAAATAAAGCCAACAATATAAGTGCATTTAAAATATGGCAGTTTTGTATAAACGGTGACTTTTTTTTTTGTTTTATAACTAATTGAATTACCAAGCAGACGACAGTCGCCTCTCTCGCTCTCCCTATCTCTTTTCGTCTCCTGTGTTCTTGGCAACAGTGGTTGCCATGGAGACACTTCAATGACATCATCACAGCCGCCCCTCACCGTACCCACATGCTGCGCATCAGTCTATACGGCGTGCGGTGGCTTACTTTTTTTTTCAGTGTACAGTATACAGTTCCCCTGGGTCTCCAAAGCTTTGCATTAAACCACTCGGCCCACTGCTTTCCCAATCCCCACTGGGGGACTTACAGAAGAGCGCTCACTGAAATAGCTGCTCTATCACCAGGCTGTCTCACAGCAGATAAGACCCTCAAATCTGCACTGACTGCGAGATGACCCACTGGGCTCTTACTCATTTCCGTAATAGAGTCATCAGGAGCACTTGTTAAATGAAAAAGTTGTCAGGAGACTTTGTTAAGGAATTAAAAAAAAAACTAATAATAATCCCAAGGAGTTAGAATTGAATGCGAGTGTGTTAGTTTTAATCATTTTTAAATGTAGCTGTTGGAAATCGTTAACTAAGTATTGCCCAGCTGTGATACCCAGTTTCTTTATATCGATCGATCGGTGTTCTCCTAGCTGATGCCAAGCTACAGTATTCGTTCTGGTTTCAATGAAACTCTTCACATTGTATCAATGAAGAGACTAACAAGCACTTTTCATAGATTTGTGGACACCAGTTGCTCGCTACGTTTTGCTTTAAAAGCAGCGTGGGATGCTTGCACATGAACAATGCTTTTAGAAATGAAAAGTAGATGATACAGTGTGTTGCTATAGACCATAATACATTTATATTAAACACACACACTCAGGGAGAATCCTTTGTACTATGTGCAAGGTTTCTGATACTAGGTTAAGAACAGACTTGTATTGTCTAGTCCAAGTCTTTTGTACTGAAACTTTTTGCTTTTGTTCTTGTTTTGCTTCGCTGGTACAAATAGGCATGTATGCATGGGCCTGTCTGCCTCCTCACTTGAAGCCAGTTTGTTTTATCGATTTTGTTTAAGATTATTCAATTTGCCACTGTCTCGGAAAAAGATTTTGTTTTCATGCTCTCTGCCTTATTGATTGCTCCTCTTTTACTTATTCACTTAAAGTGTCTGAATGGAGTTCAGGTTAATCAACAGCACGGGAAACACACACAAATAAAACGCATGTCTTCATGAAAGTCACCTGTTACATTATACAGAAATAAAGGGACAACACGCTACACAGACTTAATGATCAAGTGGGATTCTAAATAACACAACTGGGGACTTTTAAGAGGCGCAGTGACCTATAACCTTTTAACATAACTACTTCAAAAAAAATATCAGGTCAAACTTCTAAGAAATACTTTGACAAGGTTGTCACCTTTTTACTTCGTGTTGGTGTAGGGTGTCATTTATCAATGGTTATCAATAAAGAATGATTCCTTACTGAGCCTTAACAAGGTGACTGGTATTTGATTCCAAAGCACAAAGCTGTGTCAGGCAGGTTTCAAGCAGGAACCTTGTGGCCCTAGGGCTACAGCTTTCTGCAGTTATAGACTAAACCATGGGAAAAGTGTGTTAAACAAAGGGTGGGGGCGCTTTATTGGAAAACTGAGCATGGTGCAGGGTTAATACTTTATATTGTAATCCAATAACAAGGTAGGAGAACATAAACGTTTTTCTTTTTCCTCCATGATTGCCCTTGCTTTTCCAGCAGGTAACCACTGATCATTTTAGTAGCTGATTTCAACAATGCAGTCGCCAGGGCGTGATATAACACTGTCCTTTTGAAAGTGCTTCAAATGGAATTGCTGAAAGCGCACCCATTCACAGAGCCCTTCTTCTTGTTGTCTCTGCAGGATGGCCAGTCTCGAACTGTACGTCAGTTCCAGTTTACAGACTGGCCCGAGCAGGGCGTGCCAAAATCGGGAGAGGGCTTCATCGACTTCATCGGCCAGGTGCACAAAACCAAGGAGCAGTTCGGACAGGACGGGCCTATCTCTGTGCACTGCAGGTACAGAGGAGCATGGGAGAGAGCTGTCCCACACAACGCAGCTCAGCTTTCTCATATTCTTATTAACTATGCTGGCATTCAAACACATCTTCCTGGTATATATGTGTGTGTGTGTGTTTAGCAAATGTTAACAAGAAGGTTCACATTGATTATGTCTGGAAATGTGATTGGATAGCGCTGTCCATAGTCTAATATCACTTCTGCTAGGAGAAAATCGGCATCCTTCAGTATGCAATGAAATCTTTCTACAGAGTTTAACAGAAACCAATTAACTTAAGTTTTTAATTAAAACCAGTGATTTAGCTTAGCAACAGTATAAGCTGTGAAACTCTCATCGTTTTCTTTTTTTTCATAAGCCAGTGACTATCGTAGTATATTTTCAACTGCCATTTCCAGATGCTTTCATTGGATTCTAATTCTTAATTGTTTTCCAGTAAATGTGTTATATATTAGCTATTGTCAGCTAATTCATTTCAAAGTAACACATTCTGTCAACATGTGTCGTCTATCATTATAGGATATTACCTAAACACTAGCCTCAAGCGCATTGCGTAGGTTGCCTGTGCTATTGAATTGTCAGTTACATAGTTATCTAATGGAGCCAATGCGGTTTAGTTATTAATTGCGCTATTGCTTCCACTGAATGCAAATGTAAATCCCTTTATTCATTTACACCGTATACCTGTCAGTTCTAAAGCATGCCTATTTCAAACTGTAGATCAGAACAGGAGCTGTGTTGACAGTCTGTGGCCGGGCGGTTGGAACAGCGTTCCTGTTTCGGTGGAGAACCTGCAGTGACAGGCTTGTCTTTGCTGTTTGTTGGCTGGTTCTCTGTTGAGCAGTCCCTCGCTGCTTCATCCACTCGTGTGCTCTAGCCTTGCACTCAGTCTTTAATCCCTCAGTCAATTAATCTGACTAATCTGGCAATGCAGTTACACTACTGTGGCATAGCAATGGTAGCTCAAGGCTCAAAATATATTGCCTTTGTAATTTATAATGATTCATGTCCAAACAGCAATATTGAAGAATCTTTATACAAAAATAACGTAGCACTAGTTATTGCAGAAGTAAAGGTAGCAATCAGTTACCTCTCCCTCTGGAAGCACGTCGGCCACACCTGGAGGTCACCAGGAGGACTTGGAGCTTGTCTCAAACAGTGTCTCTCCTGTGCCTACATTTTATATGCCTTCATGAAGCTGTGAGCTATAAGCTTGGTGTGTTGCCAGCTGGTTATTGTTAGCTTGAACATTGTATTCAACAGCAGTATTCCCTGTAAGCAGGGCGCTTGGGATAAAAGCGTCTGCTAAATAATGAAATGATATGTGAGGAAGAAAGACTCCTCCCCTTGCTGGAGCTCTGTATTAACCATGTCCGTTGCGTTTCAGCGCTGGAGTCGGCAGGACTGGCGTGTTCATCACGCTCAGTATAGTCCTGGAGAGGATGCGCTACGAAGGGGTGGTGGACATCTTCCAGACGGTCAAGATGCTGAGGACACAGCGGCCAGCCATGGTGCAGACAGAGGTGAGTAACCATCAGGGCTGACCACTCTTCCATGCACAGTACAGACAAAGCCTTCTTCAAGACTGTAACCTACGTGTTTTTGATTAGGTTCAGCAGTTCTACTTCATCAGATGTGTGTAAGTATGTTAACATTCCCCAAATGCAGCTAGGAAACCTTCTTGAAACCTTCTTGGCAAATGGCCATACTCCTGTTTCTACATGCAGCAGATGGAGGTTATTAATTAAAGGAGTGACAACTAAGGATTTAAAAATGTAGAAAAGTTACCAGAGATGCAGTAGGATTGGGCAACTCTGGCCCTTCAATCAATGAAGGGCCAATGAAACCTTCACTCAGCTCCCAAAGCAGTAAATGATTTTATTTCATCTGTTAAACCTGTTGTAGAACATCCCTGAAGGATCTTCCACAACTGATCTGATTACCTGCAGTGTTGAACCGCCCTCACAACAAAAAGGGGGGCCCAGTTATAATTAGATTTAAGTAATACAATAAAATAAAATGAGTTAGCTTTCCGTTAGATATGTGAAGAGCTGGTATTTCAACATGGGCTTCTAAAAGCCATTTTGGGTGTAGAGGTCTCAACAGCCATGTAAGTTGGTAGCCATTTAAGTGTTGATTTTTTTCTTCTTCTCTCTTTGAATTCCTCAGGATGAGTACCAGTTCTGCTATCAGGCGGGTCTGGAGTATCTAGGAAGCTTCGATCACTATGCAACGTAAAATGTCATCTTGACACTAATTCTGCTGTCCTTCCCCAGTCTCTGCTGAGCCATAGAACCATGTTTGAAATTAAACGAAAAACAAAAACAAAACAACAAACCATTTATTTGAGCAAAGGATAGCGATTGCAGGGAGGGGGGAAGGAATTTCATGGAACACACTGACCCCCCCTCAGGAATAACCTGGATATTGAAGACCGCGGCTCAGGTTGCTGGTGGGACCTATTTACGTGTCAGACTGCTTATCTTACCTCAAGTGTTCAAAAGTGGAGGACATTATACATATTTTGTGGACATCTATTAAAACAAAACAACAATAAAAAAAATAAAAATTAAAAAAAGCAGAAAACAAAAAAAAAAAAAATCTAAACGTGGCTTCGTTTTGATGTTGAAGAAGGGAGAAATGAAATACAAACAATGAACATATATTAAAGAATACATTCATAAGGGATCCTGTTCTGGTCACTCATTCATTGTGGAATTTGGTTCATTTTTCGGATAAAACAGAAAAGGCGAAATGTTTCAAATAGAGGGGCGCGTGTCTCCAGGGGGACAGGTCCGAGAGACGTCGGGGACCCCAATAAAACAGTGGCTTTGGAAGAATCCAGCTGGAATCGGACCCTTGAATTAAAGTGAAATATTTCATCTCAGACAGCCTATAAGTAAATAACAATATACAAAGCTTTGAATCCAACCACAGATCTTAAGGTTACTGGCTGGCAAACACAGGCTAAAGAACCTCACTGTATCTCAATGCCGATCTAGTCTGTCTGCTTAAGAACCTCACTGTATCTCAATGCCGATCTAGTCTGTCTGCTTAAGAACCTCACTGTATCTCAATGCCGATCTAGTCTGCCTGCTTAAGAACCTCACTGTATCTCAATGCCGATCTAGTCTGTCTGCTTAAGAACCTCACTGTATCTCAATGCCGATCTAGTCTGTCTGCTTAAGAACCTCACTGTATCTCAATGCCGATCTAGTCTGTCTGCTTATATTGCCTACTTATTTATGAGCTGTCTGGGAGCGTGTTTGAACACAAAGCACTTTAGCTTCAGCCCCAGAATGTCAAATATCCATTAATTGTGTATGCAGAAAGAATATATGTTTGCCTGAATATACATACAGTACATGCTAAAAGAACCAGGCTGTGATCCACCTGAAGCAGCGTTTCGACTGTTAGCCTTCAAGAATAGCCTAGAATAGTGTGCGTGATTATCTGATGAGTGTATGTACTGTATAGGTGAATTTATAGAGTATGAGTATGTTTTTAAACATACAGCACATACATTCTCATAACACATGCATAAATACATACATACATCATACAGTACAGTATATGCGTTATTTGAGGTAATGCAAGATCCGGAACAGCAATAATATCTCTTGACCTTAAGAGCTTGTAATCTTAAGCAGTTTTAAAGCAAAAATCTTACTACACAGTCCTGGTTTATAAGGAGAGCGAACTTGCCTATGCAAGATGTTTCTGAGATGCAAAAAAAATAATACAACGTTCTGCTTTCCAGTAAGTTGTATTTAACTTCTACTAATAGGATTCCAGGCTGTCAATATGCTGTATAATGTATGTATCTTTAAAGGCAGAATTATGATGACACTGTTGCATGGGGCGTTAACAGGAAAATGCGACCAACTAAAAATTCCAGCGCAGGTTTCTTCTTGTGTGGGGGTTACCAGGCACTGTTGAGGCTGTTTTTAGGGAGTCGCCCCAATTTCCTGGACTGTTTCGTTGTCCCACACAACACATTCTCTCTCTGTTTGAAATAGCAATTGACCAGTCGCGAGGTAGAAGGGTGCGTACTGGAAAAACCCTACCTTCACAACATAGAGGTCAATGTTGACCATCTGAGTTCAAAATCCCAAAGAGGATGTCCACTAAAACAGAGCTTGACCATGTTGGTGACCCACGTTATAAACCTTTAATATGAGGTGTGATCCTTTGGTGTATTTTCCATGGCGCATTGCAGCCGCCCCCTTTAACCTCCCACACTCTCTGTGAGAACAGTCCATTGACACGCAATGATCCTGCTTTTATCTGTCAGCTGGGACTAGTCTGCACCGGGGAAAGCCTTATTGTTAGCTGAACTTTACGATAGGACATCTCCTTCGTTTTGTCTCTTTTTTCGTTATTTTTTTTCTTTTTAACAGTTATATATTTGTTAGCATTTTCAGAAATGTACGAGCTAAGAAACTGCTTATCTGTTCATGTTGTTTAAAGACGGTCCATGTTTTCACTGTAGAAATGTTAAGTGTAACTGGCTATATATAATCATCCAATGCAATGTTACTATGAATTATTGTTTATTATTATCATTTTTTTTTTTACCATCCTAAATGTAACCTTATTGTAACCTTGGGAGATATTGAGCGTTTCTTTAATAGCTACCATGGGGAAGAGCTGTGTCGACAGCATTGTTTATTTTTTACAAAAGTAGTGTAATTAATTGGTCTACTAAATAGTGGAAGATAATGAATGATTAGACAATAACCAATTCATTATTTATGTACTTGATGAACTAATTCATATAGTGAAAATATTCTTGTTTTGTATTTTTTTTTCTGTAGTTTTTAATTGTGTACTAATATGGATTAACTGTGGGTTTATAATACACCGACTCTTACGTCTGGCCCAATCGAATAACCTTAGATTTAAAAAAAAAAAAGAAAGAAAAAAAAAAGAATCTAGTTGAATATTTTTGGCCTTTTTAGCTTGAAAATGGATTAAATCTTCTTACATTTCTCATCTCCTGACATTTCTCTGTTCTCATTCTGTATTGCGGGAAACACTGGCCAACAGGGAAAGGGACCACCGTTAACAAACATTCCCCTTTAAAAATAACGGATATGGTATTATTATGTTGTCTGCAGCACCCCCTGCTGTTGGATGGTTGCTACAGCAGTTAGAGATTCCCTGTGTGCGTCTCTGCAGTTCTGAATGGTTAAACTGGCCTCCATCTTTACTTGACTGTGGTCATACCCTTCACAGGTTCCAAGCAATGACAGACCAAGGGGAAATGGAGGCTAGTTAAACCAATCCATTGCTGTATCCTTTTCCACCTCCTGACCTCCAGTCTCTGAGAGATGTGGCCCTCCCCTGCCTTTTCCTCAACCATCTGACACCTCTAGTGGTGGCTTCTGGTATCGCAATCTCCAACTTGATTTCACTTCGCAAAAGGGCCCATGTATCCATGACGAACCGCCTTTCCCTTACTAATCTTTCCAGATTGATTTATTCTGATCCCTAAGCTATGAAGGACCATTTGCCCAGTGCCTGTTCAAGACATAGCATATACATTCCTCCAAACCACAGAATAAATCATGAGACAGCGCTGCTAGTTACAACCCAGGTGACTTACCCCACCATGCAGCTCCAAGGAGCTATTCAAAAGCAAATCCGCTAATAATTTGGTATTCAGCTATATTTTTATATGATACATATATGGTGCTGTATCAGATATATAAATTGGTCAGTGATTCATCAGCACATCTGTTTTAAAGTTAGCCCTTACAAAAATATGTGTTGTATACTTTGTACAGCGATGCTTACCGCTATTGTAAGTATACAGCTTTTTTTTGTTTTTGTACAAGGACGCAGGACTGAAGCGCGATTCAGATGTAGTGAACTCATGTCAGCTACAGCTGGGTGGAATAAGGACTTTGCTATGCGTCCAGTTCTTGTCTTGTTTCTTGACTGCTAGGATTTTGACGCATCAATGCACCATGAATCTGAAATACAGATGAAGGCCTTGTCTGGACTGCTACAGAGCCAAGCAAAACCTGCAAGAGTTTCCAAAGCTTGCTGAGCGTTTTTTTTTTTTTTTTTTTTTTGGTTGTTTCCGTGACTTTGTGAAAGTTTTTTTTTTTTTTTTGCCGGATTTACAGCTTGCGTCTCAGCCAAACTAAGGGGACGTGCGCCTGATTTGGAAGAACAACATCAACGAGAAGCATGAGCCGAGCGCCATCGCTTTCAAAACTGTTACTTCTAACGGAAACAACAATTGGTTTAAAACCACTGTGTATGTAGATATGTTGACTTTGTATTAAAGAAAAGGTTGTCTGAAAAATGGGGTGTTACTGTTGAGGTTTCTCTCACTGTGTCTTTGACTGCAATATTGGTATTGGTTGTTTTCTTAGATTTATGTGAATGATGCTTTTTCTTTGTATTCTAGCGCATGAATTCCCCTGTAAAATTCCTTAAAGTATGCAATTGACCTTATTAAGCTACATAGATGTTGTCTTATGAGAGTCATCAAGCGGGACGTCTAAGGATATTTTTACATCTTAACATTTAGGTTTAGGGTCCTTAAACATTAGCAAAGACCAAAATGATCACGATTTAGTTCTTTACAAAACTACACTACCGTCCAGGGTGAAATTTGTCCCAGTACTTGCTGGAAGATGATTTAAGTCATAAAATGTTTCTAGCTTTAATTCACAATGCAAGTAACAACGGAGAGAAAGCTTCACCCAGCCCTATTTCATGTTCCTATTCTATTACGAGTCCATGTAATAAGGATCACAACACACAGCAGCTGATAAATGTATTGACAGTTTAATAGACAGTGAACCATATCCATTCTCAAACCAGCATGTTGGCAGCAGACCTCAATTTTAATAACCAGAAAGAAGTTCAGATGTATTTTCATCTGCAGCAGAGCACTAGCCATGAAGAATGCTGCGTTCTGGATATTCTTCATTCCCTTCCTGCCGGAAGGCTTGCTGTGCAGACAATTCCAGCTGAAAATGATTTGCGACACTGCGCTCCGGCACTGTGAGGAACAGGCATTCCCAAGCGGACAGGGTGATACTAATAGCGGCTGTAGGATTTAAGAGCTCTCGCTCAGCAGCAGGCTGGTGTCTAGTTTATTCTGCTCTGTGTGTTCTAATGTGTGTCCGGATTGATAACACAAACGGATACTGTCTCGTTCTGTTCTGATACAAACCAGGGACGGATGCTGCCTTCTAATGCAAATATGTAAGCTTGACGGAAAAGACACTTTCCCCATCTCTCACTCTCTCCCTTTCACTGAGAATTTTGCAGTCCTTTTACCATGCTTTACCCAGGCTTAAACTGTATATATATATAGAAATACCGAAACATAATAAATTCAATGACAAACGTTTCAACTGCAAGTCTTTTTCAATGTCTTCGGCAATTCATTTATTATGTTTCTATTAGTATTTCTATTGAGTGTTTTATAATTACAGATGTGCATAAATACTATATTATACATGCTTGCCTATGCTTTACCTTAGCTTTCATTGTGCTTCTCTACACCTTGCAATGTTTTTTTACCATGGTGTGCTGCTGCAAAACGTTATAAGGGCATACCTATCTATTTGTAATGTTTTCAGTAGTGTTGTGGTGGTGCCTCAGAATTCATCAGCTTTTACTTAACAGCGCTTGTGTGATAGATAAGCCCACTCAGACGGCGGATTAAGTTAATAGCAATTTACTGTAGTGAGTCTCCTCCACACAACCTTGCAAGAAAGCTGTCCTTTTCTGTTTCCCGTGCATCTGGCAGCATCCTTTTTAACAAATCCCCAGTGCCCCAAATTTCTTCTGCGCTTCTGTCTGCACGGCTCCGTTTCCTTGCCTCGTGTGCCTGTGCTTTCTCAATGAAGCCCTGTTGAGCCCAGGGATTGCAGTCTAGCCAGAGCTTGTTTCAGCGTGGCAGGGGGGTGTATTAAGGTGTAATTTCACCTCTTCAGAATGGTGAGCTGGAGCTGGCAAGCTGTGTAGACGGGTCCCTCGCCTCCCAAGCCCCAGCTCATTTCCTGAGCAAAGAGGGGAGCCAGGGCCTCGGAGCAACACCCTGCTAGGCAGCAATTTTCAGACTACAGCCTGGCTGAGGCGGCCACCTTCAGTGTTCAATGGGATGTATCCAGTTACAGGGGTGCTAAACGATTTGGAATAGGTACAGTAGATGTTTCAAATGCAATGCTATAGATTACACGTTGCTTCCTCGTACCTAATCATGGGTGGTATTTCAAATGCACTCCAATGATTTAATGCAGCTGTACTCGGATCATGTGATCTACAGTGTATCCATAATGCATTTGAAATGCATGCACATGGAGAAGACTGTTCAGTCCCATTACTTAGGATTCTCTCAAAGCAAAAAAAAAACCAAGAACATTCTCAGCACAATAAAAGAGGAACTGTGAATTGAGCTAATAAGAGCTCAGAACATTGGTAAGCAGGTCATGGGAGGGTCAGGTGATATAATCAAGGCTTTACAATTTATTTTCTTGGTCTTTTTTTCATTATGCTGTTTTTTTCTTCTTTTGTACCTAATTGCTGTGGGTTACATGTTCTGAGGTGAGATTGACCTACAGCAAATTAGGAAGGAGGAAACAGCAACCAGTTGAGTGTCTAGTATCTGTCAGATATTGGCAATTAAAATGTCAGGCAAGTTGTTTTTTATATCACAGAATACGAATCAGGGCTACCGCTTGTAAACTCTATTTTCACAGACGGTAGGTGTTTCTGTTTTTTGTAGCAGGCCACCCTGTTTAATTGAGGCCTGTTTCTTTAAGAGTCTTGCAGAGGCCTGATTAATTGACCAGGTGTTACCAGCTCCTAATGGAGGCTCACAGGAAGCAGGCAGGCAGGCAGGTGAAATGTTCTGAAGGTTTAAGGAATGTTTTTGTTTGGTAAAGAAAGGCCCTTTGGCATTCTTTTCCTGTTTGAAAGCTGCAGGAGAAAAACACCAAAGGATTAATGGAGGCCGGCAAAGCAGAACTGTGCTGGAAAGAGACCTGAAGAACAAGTTAAGTTCATTTTACCTCATAAGAGTGTTCTGTGTGTCTTTATTTAGATATTTGGAACAGGGAAAAACACCCTCAGAATATTATTTGTACGGTATATTCTTTTTGTTTTTCTGCATCTAGTGCATTGTGAAGGGCATAATTAATTAGGTTTGAATATACTGTGGTTGTGACAGTTCCGGGATGTAAACAGTGGTTGCACTAACCTGTGAATTCAAAACTGTATATCTTCCAAAGCATATCAGATAGAGAGGGTACCCAAGGTGGTCATTGATGATTTAATAATGCCCCTGGCTGCTTGGTAGAAGTATTGTAGACGTTGTGGTCTCAGCGGATTTGAGTGTAACATTGTAACAACAGAATGTTTTTTGCCTTTTTATTTGTAACGTTTTGGACGTTCTCTTGCCGGTTCAGGTGTCAAGCTTTTGCTGAGATCTTTGTTGAGGTTTGGGGTTCAATGCAAAGGGTTAAAAAGCTCCCCAGTCTGACCAGCTCAAGTCCAGCACAGCATCACAGCGCTGTTACTGAAACCCCCAGCAGGAGCTCAATGAATTCACAGACATCAGCCTCTTCAGCTTTGGATTATTAGTTTTCAATGACTTCATGACTGATCTGGCAATCCAAGCTGCCAAGACCTGTTTCATTCGGCGACTCCCAAGGATTCAATTTATCGCTTTAGCCATTTATTACTAATTTCTGTTGTGTTTGTGTGATCCAGTGCATTGGCTGTTTAACCATGGCTTAATGATCTTGCATCTGCTTCACAGTTTAATGAGGCTTTTTTTTTGTCCTTGTCTGCATCCTCAATATAGAAGCTAGCATGGCCGTTATGACTCTGGTGCCAGTCTGTCTCTGGCATGGCCTTTGGTGGCACTTACCAAGATGCCAGGGGCTGAAAGCTAGCCTAATGCTCGCTAGAGATCAGATTTAATGTTGACAGGAGGGAATTCAAGTCACGGCCACTGTCCATCCTATATGGTAATACAGAAGGGGTCAGATGCTCAAGTGTGCAGTATTGGTTGTTTCTGCAGAACTTGCACTGATGTGTACCATGCCAGCAGCATAGTATATCTGGGTATTCATTCTGGTGTATCTGTGGTATATCGTATCGCTGTCATATGCAAAACATATTGCACCCCCAGAGCTAGAACTCGCAAAACCTGCTTGGCTAAGAAGTGAAACCTGTACCGCTGTCTGATCCAAACCAGCTTTGATCACTTTTGTCTGGGGTGAATTCAACAGCAGGGTTCAGAGAAGACTGACAGAAGTAATTAAGAGATGGATTTATCAAGGGCTCTGTTCATGTCTGCACAGCTACCCATGCACACGCCGTCTGAGACTAACACACAGCGTGGACACAGTGCTAAACAATCACATGTGGAATTGCAGCTTTATTTTAATCAAGGTGTGAAAAAAGGCATTGGTCGTCAATCTCTCCCAATATCTCTTATCATCTTTGGACTTTTAACATGAGTTTATCCAAGGATTAATGTGCATTACATTTCCAATGTGAAAAAAAAAATACTGTACACTTCCATTCAGTTACCGATATCTCATAACCTATCCATTGTAAAGCCTGTTGGCTGAGATATTGTCCTCATATTTGGCACACAGCTGTATTCTAGAATTATTCTCTGTTAAGTTATATAACAGTTGTTGGTCAGTAAAAGTTAACTGTTTATCTGCCACGTCGTTTAAACTGTTTTTTCTTCTATAATAAATTAACAAGCAGGATTCAAATATGTAATGTAAATCAACTGGAGTGTAAGTTTCTCTCAGTGAAGCTGAGTGTTAGAAACAGAAGGGTTATATTTCAGTATAAAACTGAAAATGACTGCGAAAGAAAAAAAAAAATCACATTATCAGTGTTATAAAGTGACGCATTCACATTCGAGAAATGTTGTTTTGTTTAAGAAAATCTTCATTAAGTTTGGGAGGGAATTGGGAGACTAATTATGTTTTGTACGGGTAAGTTCATTAATCATGTAATTACAAAAGGCTGCTTTTTTCTTAGAGAGAGATTTGCCCTTCTATCTTGTTTTATCACATTACTGGTTAATTAAGAATTATGTCTGAGGATCTTCGTTTTAATTATCCAAGGGCCCGGACAATTTATATAGTACCTCGGGACCAGCCTAGGCTGCAGCCTTTCTGATGGAGCGCTAATGAATTCACAGGCTTGGCGATTGGGAAGCTTTAATAAGATTAGGCCTTACAGAAAATGAACATTGATAAAGTGAATCTGGGATAGAAACATTTGGTTTCTTTCAATTACAATGAAAAAGCCTCACAGCTGCCAAAGAGTAGTGTGTGTGCGTGACTGTTTCAAAGAGGTGTGTGTGTGTGCGTGACTGTTTCAAAGAGTAGTGTGTGTGCTTGACTGTTTCAAAGAGTAGTGTGTGTGCGTGACTGTTTCAAAGAGTAGTGTGTGTGCGTGACTGTTTCAAAGAGTAGTGTGTGTGCGTGACTGTTTCAAAGAGTAGTGTGTGTGCGTGACTGTTTCAAAGAGTAGTGTGTGTGCGTGACTGTTTCAAAGAGGTGTGTGTGTGTGCGTGACTGTTTGTTTCAAAGAGTAGTGTGTGTGTTGTTTTTTTTTAAAAAACACTGTAGCTGCAACACCAGTAGCTTTGAACTTCATTTTTATTTATTTTATTTTTCTCTTACTGTTTTATGGCGTTTGCAATTATTCCGAGTGGTTCTGGGTTCTGTTACTCCATTATGAAGTTGAAAGGTGAAATTCAGTACGAGGTGAGGTATCTGCAGAAAAGAGGGTGCTGAGGGTGCTCCATGAGGACGAAACATTAAGGCTCTTATCTGCTGGTTGTGTCTGTCTAACTGACGCACGCGTGGTGAACTACCTTGATTTTACACCAGTCTTCATCCAGCTTTTATCATCCTAGCCTGCTATTGACTTTTCGTACCATCCGATAAGTATGTGATTGAGGACCCCCTCTATGTGTGTGCACTGGTTATGGGGTGGGGTTTAGAAATCATCAAAGACTCGGTTAATTGGGCAGTGAGCAAAACGAATTAAAACATGGCGAGGACTGATGCAGCTTGCAGGCGTAATGCATTGAGTGCCCAGCAGTTGGCTAGTGCAAGTGCAATGTGTTTATTGTCCAGCAAGGGTCTTGGGTAGAGTTCACCGTTTCACCTCATTGACCCCAGCAGTTAAAAGTTAAAGCCATTCCTTTGTCTGCAGGATGGTTATTCAGTGTTATCCCTGCCGCATCAATGCAGGGACAGAACTTCATTTAAAAATGAATTGGGTGCAGCAGAGCTTCTACACCGTGTCTGTGTTGCACTCCGAGTATAACCTGGAATGGATCAAACTGCTGTGAGACTGAGGAGAACTGTCAGGGAGGCCAGCAAACAGGTGGAGAGGAGAGCTGCGTTTCCAGGCACAGGTTAATTGGATTTCTAACTTCTCCCCGTTCCATCCAGAAGAAATATTTTACTTCTTTTAATTTCTTTTTCATGTCAAGTTGACCCTGAGGGTTGTGCATTTTTTTTATATATCTTTTTTTTTTTACATCCTAATTCAAATTAATTTTCTTTAAACTGACTCATCTCCACGTCGTCGCTGGAGCATTGTGAAGGCGCTGCAGTGTATAATTAAAAAAAAAAGAAACAGTTTCACTTCTCTACCTTTTTCCTTTTTAATTAAATTTTTATTAAAACTACAAAAACGAACCCAGAAAAAGGGGTGTTGTGCTCCATACAAAATGAACAGCTGCACAACGTTTCTGCTTTATTTAAACGTTGTAGATCCACGACCAGACAGCAAAAATATTAATTTTGTTTTCCTGTCATTTTCATCTTTTGATGATTATCTATGGTTATTAGCTGCTAATTAAAGAGTAATAATGACCTCATTTAATATATTTTATTATGCTTGTCTTCAAACAGCTGTCCAAACAGATTTCCTCAAGTATATTTAGCATTTTCGTGTTTTTTTTTTCTTTAAACACAATTTGTTCTAATCCCAATTGGCTACCAGGAAATAATCTGGGATTGTGTAAATAAATTATGAATGTGAGGGGGGAAAAAAAAACTGGGTCACAATTTCTAAAACATCTATATATGTTTGGGGATTACTAGCTGGAAATATGTTTATTAAAATGTTATCCAGAACTATAAAACATTCATCAGTAGAATATGTAGCAATACTGAAAAAAACAAGTTAACTGGAAGTCTGTCTTCATACATAAAGTTTGTTATAAATGGTGTAGTTACATGTTATTAACCCTCTTAAAGCTGTTTATAACGCATTAACAGATGCACTGATTCCTGATTGTGTATAACAGATTCTTAAACTAAAGCTTTCCCAATATATGTGTCTAACTCCTACAGTTTTATAACTCAAGATTTCACAGACCATTATAATATTTCTATAGGCTGAAATACTGAATTCTACAGAAAACTGCTGTTTGTTTTTTAAAAACAAATTGACAGGCAGGACAGAATATATTTCAAGATACTACAGTCTCATCTGCTGTTTGAAAAGCGGATTGGGGAGTGTATGAAAAACATAACATTGAACGTACGCAAAAGCACATTTCTTAAGTAAGATAAAAATCCGAACAAGCCATTTACAATACTGACCTGGGGAACAAAAGGAATAATACTGGACACTGGAATAAAACAAGCATTCTGGGGTTGTGGGTTAAGGTCTCTTCCGAACCATGGCACCATACCGGCCCATTGATTTTAGCTCTGAGACGCTACATGAACAGGACTTTCGTATCGTCAGTTGTTCTGTAGTTGCAGCAGCCCCTAAGGGAGAGAGAAGGTTAAAGCGATCCCTCAACGTGCAGCTGTAGCAGAAACGGAGTGCATATTAACTGGGTGTTCATCTTATTAGTTCTAACTTAGAGAATTTTACGTAGCCTCCCCGCGGACTGCGAGTTCTTATTCTCCTGGAACAGAACGAATAGAAAAGAGCAGAACGCTCATTTTCATGTGCAAATGCCTGTGACACTCGAGACTGCACGGATACAGACACTTTGAAATGAGCTGGTGAATAATTCACAAGCACCGTCCCCAACAGGAACTTCAAGGAGCTTGATCTTCTGGATGGATGGCTTATTTACAGCTTCAGGCACAAGTCTTTTCTTCTGCCGTTACCTGTTGGAACCATTGTGGCCCGGTGCTTTAACTCAGGGACTGGGAGGCAGTGTGGCCTAGTGATTAGAGCTGAGGGACTGGGAGGCAGTGTGGCCTAATGATTAGAGCTGAGGGACTGGGAGGCAGTGTGGCCAGGCGGTTAAAGATGAGGGACTGGCAGGCAGTGTCTGAGTGGTTATATCTGTGGGATTGTGAAGCAGTGTGGCCTTGGGGTTAGACAAGGGACTAGGAGGCAGTGTGGCTTAGAGGTTAAAGCTGAGTGACTGGGAGGCAGGCAGTGTGGCTGCTTTTTTGTATGTCTCTATGGATCCCCACAAGCAGCTGTGGCTACAATGTAAAAATGATAAATTATAAAAAAGAACTGCGACGGCTTCTGTTTGCATATTCAAACAAGAAAAGATGCATGACAGCGTTTTGGCAACGTCCTTAAAATCAGGTCAGTCTGAGAGCAGCAGTACCGCGTCACCTTGAAGTGTCAGACCCGGGGAATATGCAAATCCGCTCCTGGTAATTAAGTGACTCTTTGCCTCTTGTTTGCATACATTAGAAGGCGGCCAGGTGCAATTTGCTGAGCGTTTAGTGACCCATTGCTTCCCTGATTATGTTGCTGCCACCATCTCTTGACAGTTTATTACTTTTGCTCTGGAGACGGGATGAGACATGAACCTCCTTTTGCAGAGTAGAAGGGACCTCAGTTGCTGAATAGTTGCGCCTGGTTCTCTGCACCTCACTTGAGACGAGGCCTCAGAGCTTTGCTGTCACCTCTGAGGGGATACTGGCATCAACAGAATCAAGCAGAGAAGGGCTGGAATGCTTTCTTATCAATAGCTGTGTTCCAAATCATTCCAGAAAACACAGAACTTATAAAATAGTCTTAAATCAACTGCAGCCAGAGCTTTCTGCTGCTGTGCTCCTCGTTTGTGGAACTCTATTTCGATTTGACATTTAGGCGGGTCAAAATATTTGATTCTTTTAAGTCTAAATTGAAAGCATGCTTTTTTAAATGTGCTTTTATATAATTGGTTGTAGCTGGAGTGTATTGGACATATTAGCTGTCTTGTTTTGGTCTTACAGAGCTTTGGAATGTATTTACAATGTAACTACTATGAAAATACACAGTAATTACAGCTACTTAATATAAAGTGTAACCCAATCAATTACCTAGCAGGTAAAGACTGCTGCGTGACACATTAATACGGACCTGCAATGAAGCTTTAAACTAGAAATGTGTCATTAAAATGTTATTGTAATAAACCAGTATTCCTTGTTAATAAGTCATTTGATAACATACAATTATAGATATTTTATAAATAGATCTTTAAGCTAAAGTGGGACACAAATTATTCCAAGGTCAGTCAACTCCAGGCTCCTTGAATTCTAACGATGCAGACCTACGAAAATGACCACGCTAATGCAGACTATAATAAACGCTTTCGAAACAATCCATTCTGTAGGTGATGCCTTTTTAAAAACTCGTTCCATTGGAGAAGTGGTGGGTTGACTGCTGGGTAAACCCTTTCACTCTGTACTCCGCGTGATTCAAGGCGCCAGTTGGAGCAAGAGACTAAAAACTTGTGGCTTCTCCTTTCTAATTCCTGCGTTTTCTGAAGCACACTTCTCATTTTCATTCCTCGCACGGCCATTTCTCCCTGGAACGTCGAGAGCCTAAATCGAAAACATACAATTCCAGACCTGTTGGCGAAGGTCGAGACTTTGAGAGATTTCCAGTCTCTGCACTTGCGATCTTCAGGGAGCCTGCAGTGAAACACTTGCCTCCCCTCAATCTCCTGTCTTGATTCTGGTTTGACAGCATTGAGCTGAAGGCATTGATATTCCTCACATCTCAATCCAGGGAGCCTAACAGCTCCAGTGCCTAGGCCTCTTGTTGGTGCCAAGTTACGGCCAGGCAGTGGAGTGGCTGTCATGTATACAACCTCCCTGTGCTCGCAGATCACGTGACCTTGCTGTTAATGTGACATGACTCCAGTTCCTCTGAAACACTGCCCTGTTTTTTGATAAGCTAAACAACATCTCTGTCTCGCTTGATTTCAATGCACTTCCGTATTAACTACTTAGGACATGTAATTGCCATTGAATCTCTATGAAGTAAACCTTTCATTCAGTTGTATGTATATCCCACACGTGTGCATATGAATTGATCACGAACGGGTTCATGATGTTGAATGGATTACTATTGATGGCTTACTTGAATTCAATATCAATTAACAACAAACGGACTCGACCACATTTTAAACCCTTAATGTAGCAGAAGGAGCAAACTGACCATTCTGTTTCGTGTCCCTCGGTGCAGAAATAAGAAAGTTTGAATATTTAATTGTGGGTATGCCCCTTGTGCCTTAAAGGGTTAACTGCACTGCATTGATGTATCATTGTATATTTTATATTCCTCGCTGAGAGAGCAAAGTAAGTACTGTGCAGCAGAAGTGAACATCACTTCTTTACAATCCACTGAACAAACACTGCAGTCTGCTGAAGTCCCTGCTAACATGAATTTAAATAAAGCCATGCGACGTCTTTAATTGGTGATTATGAGCTGTGTGTCCAGGGGTAGAACTCTCCTTTGACAACAGAATGTTCAAGTGAACAGCTGCTTTTGAATGGGAATGACTAGACACAGAACCTGCTCGAATCAGACTGCCCAGTTGAGTTTGTACAGTACTTCAAATGTCCACTAAACACTATTCTAGTACTATCACTTTGTATGGCTATCGACTGCAAAATTCTGGGCTGATTTAAGACGCATTTTCTTTTTAAAGGGGTGAGTGGGGGGAGATCACAGACACAAAAATAAATTGAGTCAGCAAGATTTAAGCTACATAGAATCAATCAAGCCATAACCAATACACATCACATCCCATTTCAGGGACACTGAGTTCTGTCTGTATGCAGTATGGAATATATTGTGGGTCAGCTATTGGGGCTGCTCACTAAGTGCTTGCAGGCCACAGTACCTAGACTGATACAGTTGTTGATCAAAATGTTTGCTATAAACACATTGAATAGGGCGACTTTTTAGATTAAGCTTCAGAATCAGAGAAGGCAAAATGATATTTCAATTATGGAACGGGGAAGTTCCATAATTCTCGTGACAAGCTCCAAGCAGCTCAAAGCCAGATTTAAAAACTGAACCACTCTAGTATTGTGCTTGCAATCCTTTTGAGTAAGGGAAATGTAAAAAGACAATTACAATGACATGTGAAGCTACTCTTTAAAAAGATATATACCTACATACAAAAAGGTTGTTTTTTTTAAAGCACATCACTGCAATGTTTTGTGCGAGTGGTATTTTAAGGCTTGTTATCACCAGAGCAGAAAAACGGAGTGAGTGATGGAGACTCGTTCTGTTCAGAAAGCGCATCGCTGTTGTTATGGAGATAAGTGATGAAAGATGCAGCCCTAAGCTTGGAAGACAAGAACATCCCAGAAGACTAATGATGTAATTAAGATTTTTAATGGTGGAACTGTTTGTTTTTCCTTTATAGACAGTCCAGAGAAAGCTGTACACTTCTCTATAAATTATATAAATTAGTCTTCAATCTGATTGTTTTTTTTCTTTTCTTTCAGCGTCTTCATTACAGTTAACCCCTGTAGTTTGTGGGTGCAGAGATAGGCTTAATCGTTATTTTTCATTTGCTGTGATTATCCTCAGAAGCAGAAGAATACATTAGAAATGATAGCATTAAGCCCCATGCAGCCTGCTGCACAATTAACAGGCTTCGTGATGTTGCTATAGAGTGGGCTCAAAAATAAAAACGTGAATTTGAAGGGTGTGAATTACTACGTCAAGCATAGGGTCACCTACCCGAGTTGGAAGGAAGCACACAAGCTGGGATATTTAAGGCCGAAGCCAGCTTGATATCGACACGTGTCGATGCTGCGATCAGCGGATTGCTGACTGTACTGCAGCAGCAGTTCTCTCTGTGTATTGCCGGTGTGTGCAGATACGGTACTTGTGTAAGTTTAATGTAATGGTACCTTTTTGCCGTAGTATAAATCACACCGGAGCTGCACGTTCAGTATCCTGTCACATACAGTAACACCGTGTCTCTCAGTAATAATTCAGTAATGCGGGATAGTTTTCCGAGGTTATGTTCTTGTTGAAGCAGCTTGTTGTGGTGCAGCCGCACTGTAAGCGGTCATGCCAGAGTACCATTGTAGCTATGGTTGTCGTCTGTGACGCTGGCCACCCTCGCCCTGATCTGAATATGGTCTCTTAAATTCAAGCTGAAGTGGACCACGGGCAGTTCCGGCGTCTCTCCCCCACTCGTGGAGAAAAACGAGAGTCATCAAAATTGGTATTTTTGCAAACCGTGCTGAGATATACAGCTAGGTAAAACTTTACAGCAAGAGTCTCTAATTGCTGTGTATTTGCATAGTAGATACGAAGTATATGCATGTGTACTTGCCCATAATTGCAAATTATGCATAGTCACAATGTAAAGCGTACATCTTTACACAACTGAAATCAGAACAGGGTTAGGTTTAGAGTTATATCCTGCAAAGAAATGACACATGCATTACTCAGTAACTACGATGCAAATACACAGTAATTAGAGGCACTTCATGTAACGTGATCCATTGAGCTGGAATAACCCTATTGGGAGCCTGTTCCTATGGAAATACTGTACCTCGCTATTAGTATCCCACAGTAAAAGGATACGCATTGGCTGTTGGTACATGCATTTTCTAAGATTGAGGTAAACCTGCAAATAACTGGGTGTTCTTTCTTCGTGCCGTGTGCGGCTGGTTTACAACAGTACACTCTATAACACGGAGCCAGACCATCACGTTGTATTGTTTCAATAAGTGTTTCCCAGGACTGCTCCCTGTCGAGTGACGACCGCATGCATTTCCTTAGTGCTGACAGCTTGGCTTGGAGCATGCATTTTTCAAATGTAAAATCTGACTAAAAAAGGTCTGTAATTTTATATCCTCCCTCTCCCTCTCCCCCCCTCCCAGTGCTTGGGATTAAGAGACAGTCAGACTCGAGACTGAAGCTATCTCTGAATAGCTCTTATATGAAGAATATCATATAAAATATATATTTTTTTATCCAGTTTGCAGAAACAGTAATAGTTACCCTCTGTACGTGAGCACATGCGCAGTACAGTCTCGTGTGCAGTCTTCCGTTTCTGTGTGATTGCAGTGGGTTAATCGGCATTTCAAATTTAATTTGGGATTTTAATGTAGACAAATTGCCCCCGCGTTCACACAACACATTTACAAGCCAGTCTTGCTGGTTTGCCAGGCGCTGCTGGGAGTTGTTTACGAGCAAGCTAAAAAGGCTGAGTACGCAGGGGCCAAATTTCCTCCAAAGACACGGACTGACCCCTCTCTGAAATGATGCAATTTTGTTTGATGTGAGCCGAAACCACTAATTAAGCCTGTATTCGCTGCAACAGCAGACAGTTATTAGGGTAAGAAATTATATGGATGAAAAAAAACCCTCGCCATCATTGCAAATGGTAATTAAGAGATGAATATATTATTTTATTCGCAAATGTCAGATACATCCCGGTCCTACAATTATCACATTTCATTAGGATCAACTTTATTTCCAATGTGCAATCCTAAAAGGCGGCTGAGCGCTCTAACCCCTTGCTAGGGCAGTAAACAGTAAATTAACATGGCACACTTTACAAACACGGAGCGTGGGACCCGCTGTCCCACAGAAACGGTCAGGCTATTAGTTTGTGGTCCGCGGCACAAGCAAATACCGGGTTGCAGTGTGTTCTGTAATCTCTCTGTGAAAGGAGCACTACTAATGTCGACTTGCTGAGCTATTGCAATCGGCTTTGCCATTTCCTCACCGTTGCTTGGATACTAGGTTTAAAAACTTTATTAAAAAATAAAATCTCCAGGCATTTCTATGCAAAAAGAGCCACGTGAGAAGTCCAGCCATCATATGTCCAGTATAAGACCTGGGGCAGTTAGCTGTTTTCTTTTGTTGTGGTTATCGGAGGTTAAAAGAGTCACTAGAAATATCAAGAGGTCATTAGTAAATGTGTTAACTGCTGTTTAATAAGATACTGCTGAAGCATATTTTGCAGTTTTTCATCACTCAAACCTCTTCCTTTTGCTGTTTGTACCGTTGTTTGCATAACACTTTACCCATGAGTGTGTGTGTCAAAGGAGCCACAGTCAGAGCCTGTAAGGTTTATCAGGCTCACTGCGACACAATCCAACATTTTCTAGCTTAGTTTGGAAAGTTTAAAAGTTTGCCATTGTTGCAAACAGAAAAAAAAAAATGAAACGCCAGTTTTACACATGGACCCTTGGTGAATGGCAGGATTATTAATGACTATTTTCACAGATACTCCTTGTGAAGCTTTTTGATGCTGAAGTTAATTGCACAAGCAAGTGTTGGCTGTACTGCTCTGCTCCTCCTCTGATTAATGGGCTCATTTTAACAGCAGGAGAAATTGTACACAGTACTTGTGCAGATTTCAGACATAGCTGGGCCTGGAGAGCATTAAACAAAATAAATTGGATTAAGTGGAAGCTATTGTTATCTTCTTGTTAAAAGCAGAGCGTGTTTCTTTATCGGTATTTTAAATGCCACTGCGTTTTCAGGGTTGGTTAGTGTTGTCCGAGATTTTGAAAATGTATTGCTTATTCTTCTTTTAAAATCCTTTAGCAATGGTTAATTGCAACCCAGTCATTTCTTGCATGTTAATGAAAATATCTTTATTTTAATTATTATACTTTTTTTTTCTGGAAAGCAGCTTAAAGATTTTAATTCTCTTTTGCAATCTTCAAAATAGTGGCACCCGAATATTGGTTCAAAACTTTCAATAAACTTCCGAAATATCTTGGTAACACCTGTGGGCTACTGTACACCACTGTCTCCGATTACTGTGTATTTACATTGTGGTTAATTAGTAAATACATGTGTACTTACACATAATTACAATGTTATTATGCACAGTTATAATGTATCTAATGTGTAAATATTTGTGCATGATAACCCTTTTCTGATACAACTGTGTATTTCCATATAAACATTAAGTACATTGTAACTATACATAATGTACAGAGGGTTGTATTTTATTGTGAAACTGAGCATGTTTTAAATAAAGTTTAAGTAAAGCAGAGGACCAGGGAGAAGAAAAATCACGTAGATAACCAGCGTGGCGAGTCGGAGCCAGACGACCTTTTTTTTTCCCCATTTCACTTTTAATGTGGAAATTAGTCAGGGTCCTGGGCTGCTCATAATGAACTCGCTCTATCTGGTAACTCAAGGCAATGCTCTGCACTTGTATCTTAGATCTGACTCTCCCGGGTAGGTTTGCTGCTAATAAATCGTGGAGGGGGTGGGGAGGAAAAGTAGTAGTTCTTGTAAGTAACACAGAGGAACACCTGGGTAGTTTGCATAAATCAATGCAGAATGTTTTTGCTGCGGTAATCAATGTACCAGTAGTGATAACAGATCTGGGGAGTCGATACTGTTTATTAGGTTAACTATGATGCATACAAGTCTCTTCTGCAGGTGTAAATGTTAGAATTGTCTTTTTTATTTTCTTTAAATTTCCACACCTGCATAACTGAACTATACCAGAGGCAGGCTGATTAATCCGATGATCAGTAGCAACACTGTTGATGGCAAGAGCGGTATTTTCTTAATTGTTTTTAGTAATTAATTATCTTACTCTACGTAATTGTTTTTGCATCCTAAAATGTATCATTGCGGTGCACTTTTTATCATTCCACTAATGGAACAGGAAAGTGTTTCTGCTGTACATGTTATGTAAGAGTTATGTTTTGCAACAAAAACTTGTATCACTTTCATTGATTTAATCAAGTGTTCTCTATTAATGTTTATCTTTAACATCAGGAATATTAATTAGTAAAATAAATAAATAAATAAATAAATAAATAAATAAATAAATAAATAAATAATGAAGCCAGGAGAGAGCAGCTTGAACTGTAAAGTCAAAATGACACAGTAAAGTCAGTTCATCATACATGTGGTTTTAGTAACTCTGAGGTCTTGCTGTAGTTCTGGGGCTCTAAGATTAGGTTTTATTCAATCCCGGAGGCTGTAGGGTCCTTTTAAAAACAAAAAGGTCAGGAGAAAGGTTAAAAATAAAACAAGGAAAAACAATATTTAAATGTAATTTAATTAATCTATTTACAAAAAAAACAAAAAAAAAACACAACAGTTACAACAACAGCAGAACTTGGTAAACTGTCATTGCTCATCATTCCCCTGTCTGAGCCACTCTGTGCACCAGGACAAGCTGTAGCTTTTAAATCCAGCAGATACATGGCAAATGCTTCATCAAGTCCTAAATATAAAAGCAAACGCCTGTAATTACATCGCATACAAATCTGAACCCTCTCCTCCCTGCCATCGGGTTCTGGCGTTCCTGTAAGGCTTTTAGGGGTTACTACAGCATCATCCAAGCTTCTAGTTCCCACAGCTAGCTCGGTAAAGCCAGTCATTGGTCTTACTTGGTGACCTTCCTGCTTCAGCAGGCAGGAATTGTCCTTTATTTCTTCTTCCAAGCCCAGCTGTGCCTATTAAATACAAAATTCTCCTAAATCGGAAGGCCTCCTGCTGCAGGGAGGTCACAGTGAGGCTCAAGCACCGTCTCTGCTGGATGCAACCTGAAAATCCCAGAGCCAATTAAATTCAAATCAGTCCCGGGATCGGGCAGGCTGGTTATAGCCTTGAGTGCTGCCAGAGAGAGGGATGAAGGGGGCTCAGCCAGGAGATACAGCGGGAAACCAAAGGAAATCATTGCTTTAAAAAAAAGATTGGTGTACACCTGGTTTATTCAATGTTTCAACCGACTTTGTTCAGTGCTACCCAACTGCTGTGCAGTCACAGTAATGCTTTACCCTTTTGTTTTTAAAACTGCCAAGACAAAACTCCCCACTTGTTTCCTGAACGTACTTCACAAAAGGTTTTCGTATTTAGATAAGACATAACGGTTATTTTCTGCATTAGTAGTCTGTCGTCTGTGGGTATTTAGCACTTCTTGTGAAAATGGCTCAATAATAAATAGAAAATTGTTCTTCTTAAATCTTTGCATGACAGTACGAAATCCATTTCCATGCCAACAAAAGAACGGCTCTTTCAAAAAGGGTCAACGCTCTACCAAAAATATATTCATATTCAAATGATTCCTACCAACAACTGAAGGGGATAAAAAAAAATCAATAATTTAAGAGCATATAAAAAAAAAAAAAATATGAAGTGATTACTACTTTACCATAAACTGGGGATATATATATATATATTTAAAAAAAAAGCATGTACTCCCTCATTGAGGAGCACCAATGTAGGTATTTACCCGAAATGTGATTCTTCTAAGTATTGTATAATTTTAGTTTTTATAAATACATCTTTTTTTATACTGTTTGTGATTTTACATAAACAATAAAACAATCTGCATCTGCACTTGAATGAATTTTAAAGCTGTACAACGGTGTGTATGTGAGAACAGTTCATGAGTTTTGAAAAAAAAAAAAAAATAGCTAGTTGTAGCTATCGGTACATCCAAACTCGTCTTTCATTTAGTTGAAACAGAGGTAATGTGACTTTCTTTCTCTCGCTCTCTCTCTCCCTTGAAATTGACAGTTCTGTACAACGTGCAAGGATGCAAAACTAGTTTTCCGACTGTCCAGGAAAAACAAAAATGCCACCGTCTCTCGCGATCGGATCGGAGATTTCTGTGCGGGGCGCTGGGTTGGAAAGGGCTGCTCCGGCCTGCACAGTTTCCATTCCGCGGAGAAGAGAAATCGCTTGTGTGCCAAGTTTCTCCTTGGTGTTTAAAACATGCAGTGGCTGCTCCCCTGTTGATTCTGTTGTTGTTGTTGCTGCTGCTGGTATTGTGCTTGAAGCAGTGACTCCATGAAAGTCACATAGTTTGTGTAGTCCTCTGCTGGTCGAGGGCTGGGGTTGGGGTTGGGGTTAGGGACACGGGGGCGCTTGGCTGCCTGCACCTCATCCCCGGAGAAAACAGCTTCCCGAAGGGCTCCGGTCGTCAGAGACTGTGAGAGAAATAAACCAATTAAATTAACATGTTTGCAGTGGTAATTTCCAATTAGGCAAGGTAAAAAAAATACATCTGCAACAGGGATAGAAAGAAGACTCCTACTGCATAGCAGTTTCTCCCATCCCAGGTTTTAAAAATTAGTTCGATTAGCCCCAGTGTATCGGGAACAAGCTCAGTTATTATTATTTGTTTATTTAGCAGACGCCTTTATCCAAGGCGACTTACAGAGACTAGGGTGTGTGAACTATGCATCAGTTGCAGAGTCACTTACAATTACATCTCATCTGAAAGAAGGAGCACAAGGAGGTTAAGTGACTTGCTCAGGGTCACACAATGAGTCAGTGGCTGAGGTGGGATTTGAACCGGGGACCTCATGGTTACAAGCCCTTTTCTTTAACCACTGGACCACACAGCCTCCTTAGTTAGGAGCCTCCCAGTTATGTTTTATTATATTCCTAGTAAAACCAGAAGTGGATCAAATGGGAGTCTTATTTCCATCCCTATGTATTTTCAGACATAGTATAGTATACAACTGCAATAATTCTAAACAAACCAAAATTATAGTTAAGCTTATATTTCTTTGTGTGAATCACCCATAACTTCGTAACGCTCAGTTCTGAAGACAAACCTATTAGAAAACAAGTCAAAAAAGACAAAACACTTCAGCTAGGGCGTTCTTCAGTGTAGCTGGAACATGTGACTACCTGCCAAAATCAATGCGTGACCTGGATCCTAATAACCAATAATGTGTGCTAAGGAATGCCTGTATCAAGGTTTAGCACAATTTAATTAGCCGGTCTGGGAAACGAACGGGTTCGATTTGGGTGCCTCAATTTTCAAACACTCTACAATAAGCCCCAGTGAACACAGGGATCAGGAGACAAATATCCTCAAAAAGACAAAAAAAAAAAAAAAAGAAATCTCTTTAGATTAGGCAGGGGTAGCTGATTCTACCACGCGGGTAAGAGGGCGCAGCTCATCAATCCCCTTATGAAACCCGTTTCCCCTGCACAGCTGACTCCCAGGTTTGCAGATCCAAGCCTCCTATTTATCAGACGCAGTTTGTATGATCCATGACCACCTCCGGCTTTTCCTTCTTGTTTAGATAGAAGCCTGTCTGCTTGGTTAACCCAGCCCTGAAGCGAGCTTGAAATGAGGAATCCAAAACGAGCCGAGCGTGGCGGCCGCTGGGCAGGCCTATTTATTTGATGGAGCAAGCTGCTGAACTGGGCTAATATGTCAGCCTCTCCCCTCTATCAGAGGGCTCCAAGATATTACTGAGAGAGCAGACATCCACAGACACTAGGGTGTTGGTAATACACTTGCACAGAACTGCTGCCCCAGCAGGATACAACTAACACTGAACAGCATATACCCCCACCCCCCCCGCCAAAAAAATGGCAAACGTTTTGTCTTCATTCAGACATCGAGAAAGGCTTCCGGTAGAAATATTAAGTCATTAGCTGCTGTTGTTAGGTTTCTTTTAATATTTCTAAATGCTATTCAACACGCTATGCCATGCGTGAATAAGTCATGAGAAAACATTTCAACCTGAAGTCTTTCTCAATGTCTTCAATGAAGATTTAGCAGTTTAGCAAGGTTGCGTTTAATAGTTATGGGATGTTGAATAGCATTGCATCACAGCATTGTATACAAATTGACGGAACAGATTAGCGGTGTTCCCAGGATAGGATTTTTTACTCAGCTACTACTAAATATTACCTTTACGATAGTCCGGTCTATTCCTGCAAATCAAAACCAGCCATTGCCTGCATTACAAATAGGCAGCTGCAGTCAATAGCAATAGCTGTGCCACTGCAAACTCTAGCATAGATACATTTCTAATCTAGTAGTGTTATTCTTCCTAGTGAGTCCACAGTGTATCCTGACAAATTCATAAAGACCCCCATGAATTTATGAAGATCAGGGAAAATCTGCAATCTAGGACTAAAAAACTGATTGCACCCTCATGACTAATGATCCCTCAGAGGTCTCTGTCAGCATGTAATCATGAAGCTATTGTCTTCTCTGCATGCTGATGCCAGATCCTCGATCTCTCTCTCTGGTACCAGTCAATGCAAGAAATTGGAATTGAACAAAATGACGTTTTGACGTCACGACTTCTGACTCCAGCAATGTGGGGCACCATCTGTGTCCTACTCTACTCAGAAGCAACAGGTCTCTATAAGAGCGTGCAAACTGCCATGCACACAACAACTAGTATTACTGCATAACATTATATATAACAACAAAAAAGGGGGATCATTAAAAAGAAACTCTTCCAATAATCAAATTGTTTACTCCTGGGTGCAATTTGCAAAAATAGTACCAGTACATTGCAATGCCAGTAAGTATATATATATATATATATAATATATATATATATTACACACACACACACACATATAAAAGAAATACCAAAAAATAATTTCAACAAGCAGTGCTGGTTCCTCTTTTTATCTATCCATTTTTAATATATTAATTATATATATATATATATATAAAAAGAACCATTTGAATACAGTAATTTGTGGTGTTTTAATGTCCTGTATAGTCATTAAAAAATATATTTGGTGCTTTTTTTTAAATCAATTTTTCAGTTCTGTGCACAGCAGTAAATCCACAACATAAGTCTGGTATTCACTTCAATATTTAAATTAGTGTTATTTAACAAAATGTTCCAGTGCTTCTCCCCCACTTGGATTACTTTAATTAGATATTGAAAATGACAAAAACAGCACAGCCTATAAAAGCTTTCTTACGAGCAGAGATGTGGGTGAAAGGTTAAGCTTGGGCTTTTTAATATTTTATTAACATGGAGTGGCTATTTATTAATAAGGATTAGTTTGACAGTGTTGTAGACCGCTGTCAGGTTAAACCCTTAATGCCTGGGATTGCCAATGCAGATCTAGTTTATTACACCTGCCATTCTCAACCCTACTCCAGATCTGTGTTTGCTGTCTCATGCGATTAATTGTGCGATGAGCGTTCAATAGACAAACAAATCAGTCATTTTTGTGTAATAAACCATTAAAAAAAAAGGGGAATGTAATTGGATATATTTTCTCCCTGATGAAGCCACCACAAATACAGGTTCCGAAATGGTTGGTTTCCTGTCCCCAGTTCACTTCCTGTGCAGCAGGAATTAGCATCCCACCTGAGATGTCAACTAACTTTCTAAGGACCAGGACAAATGGGCATCACTGGATTCAAAAGTGAAAATAAAGTCTAGAAAAAATAAAACTGCAAAAAAGTGACAAAAAAAATAAAATAAAGTTAGCTACTTTGCAGATGCAAAGCAACAGGAAAGGCATGGGAGGGATTGGTAGCTCTTCTCAGTACTCTGGGCTCCAGTGTGAAAGCCCAGCTAAAGGGAATGCATTGAAAAGCCCTCAAATGGGCCGTGGAATAAATAAAGGATATCTAATGGTTGCCAGTGGGATACCTCGCTTATCTTCATTTAGATAGAAATGAGCATGCTGCCACCCCACTGGTACCCTGTAGATATTCTCTCAGTACCAAACAGAAAAGAACATGCACCATCAGTCTGTGGTAAAGCAAGAAACAGGAAGATTCCTTGAGAAAGAGCTCAATGGTTAAAGCACGGGGCTGCAGTGCAGAAGAGATTTAAGAAGCCAAGTCATTTAAAAAATAAACCTTGACTCTGGCGTTAGCCCAGTGTTTACCATACCCTACTTTAGAAACGCCCACGGGCAATTCTCGCTTTGCAGTATAAATAGAACTAAGATAGCGATTAAAAACAGAGCCCTTGACCTGACCACAACGTCCCCACCTCCCCAGGTTTAGGGACGGCTGACCTTGCCCCGAGACTGTGAGGTTGCCTTCACTATCACTACCTACCAGCCGGGATTTAACCTTCTTCGGCAGCTCCTCATCGACGGTGTGAATATCACTGCGCTTCACTGTCAGCTGAGATCCGTCTTCAAACTCCACCTGAAACAGAACAGTCACACAGTGACCCCAAAGCAGCTACCAAGCCAGTTCCATGACCTGACTTGCACAGCTGTTGCGCTATTGAAAGAGATGCCCAATTTACTTCACGGAGAGGCATCAACTGTACAGTTTTTTGTTATTAAATCGTTTACACAAATCACCTTGGTGTTGTGTGTGTCTGTGTAAAGGACAAAAAAAAAAACATGTACAGATCACACCCCTAGATAATACAGTAAATTAAGTCGAATGAAACCTGCTGAATAATGTTACGTTAGCCTATTGAATTGCATACTGCTTTGTAGTTTTCCATATACTTAACAAAAAAAACTGACAAATTGAGAAATGTGACATTTGGAAATTTAACATGAAATACTGTACTACTATTATGGCTTCTAGACTTTTGCTATATCATTTTGTAGTTTTATTAGGCCTCAATCCTGTTCAGAGCTAGATGTGCTTGAATGATTTGACCTTTTAAAATCGTGAGTATGTTTCTCATGAGTTTGTGAAGCCCTCGAGATTACATAGAAGCTTTTATTAAGATGTTTAGGTGTGTGACCAGCATTGGCTCTGTTTGCAGAAACACAGCATTGCAGGTGTTTGTCAGTATCAGCAAGTACACTAATCGTCCTCACTCCCACTAGACTCCGGTGAGATACCAAAAAATGAGACCTGCTCCCAAAATATAAGATTAAATAGCTGGAGAGGAAAACGCCAAAGTCGTTCATTAAAATAAACAGATTTTATTTCCTCCCCTCGGAGAGAGCAGCCAGTGGTTTCCGTGGAGATGCACTAACAGGTCACACTCACAACGACAGAGATGAAACACAGGTGGTCTGTTTGCTTTTAATAAGACAGGCTCGGTTCTTAACAGAGTGTGTTTTGCCAGAGCTTTCTATTATTGTAACAAAACAAGTTTTATGTATTTATTTTTATAATAAGTTTGTCAAGGAACGAGGATCTTGTACCTACCTGACAGACGTTGCTGAAGTGGGCAGTGATGAATCTGGCACTGAAGACACTGCCGTCCGTCCACTGGATCTGTATGACCTCTCCCTCACCCGGGGGTCCGTACTGGAGGCAGTCTCGACTCTGGATGGATGCAGAGCACAGAGATCGATTCATTCGAGAGGCCCACGCAGGGACCTGATTGTTCAAACTCCTGGCACCTGGTCATTTCAATAACATACCCAAGCAATGGAAGTTCTGAAACCTAGAGTAAGAACGGGTGCAGGGCTAGTGCGGTTTCAAGCCCTGAGTCATGGAGAACAGCGGGGGCATTACTGGCAAGCGATTCCTGTTTAGACTAAAGGCTTACTTGCTTATCCATGGTGGGCAGGATTTCTTCCTTGCTTTTCACTTGCTTAGCTAAAAATTACAGAAGTAATCTTAATTCCATTTAGGTTTGCCTTGTATTGATCAATACATCACAACAGGCTCAGCATTGCTTTAGTAGAAAATGATACAGGTGCTTGCAGGCTGACGTATGTCCCGCAATCACAGAACATGTTAAGTATCTGTTTTTTGTAAATAATTAACGTAGCTTTGCATTAACCCCAATTTAGAGATTCGGCTGTATAGCAGGTGTTCTACAACACGTGTTCCCGGTGGCACATATGTAAAATTACAGCAACTGCATTAGTATCATGAAAACAGAAATGAAATCAAGGAACAAATATTATGCTCCCATGGGAAGATATATGTTAATGTTTACTCTAAAAAGACTCGTGTTCCAGTGCCACATCCTCGCAATACTTTAGAAGGACATTACCATCCCATATTCCGAATATCAGGAGGTGAATCACTAGCTATTAAAAATAAAATTGTTTTCTTTAAATTAAACATATAACGGGAAATCTTGAAACTATGACAGCAGAGCAACAGCTTTCTTTCACTCACTAAGGTTGGGTTCCGTTATATAGGAGGCTGTGTGGTCCAGTGGTTAAAGAAAAGGGCTTGTAACCAGGAGGTCCCCGGTTCAAATCCCACCTCAGCCACTGCCTCATTGTATGACCCTGAGCAAGTCACTTAACCTCCTTGTACTCCGTCTTTCGGGTGAGACGTAGTTGTAAGTGACTCTGCAGCTGATGCATAGTTCACACACCCTAGTCTCTGTAAGTCGCCTTGGATAAAGGCGTCTGCTAAATAAATAAATAATAATAATAATGACATCATAACGCGCCACATCAATTCCATTATCCCTCAATTAAAACGCAAGAAGAAACTCACGAGGACGTTTTCAGGGTACAGGTTGTCGATGTAGGAGCCGTCCTCAAAGTTGACCTCGTAGAAGGTCTGCGTGGCGGTCCCAATTACCCGACACTTGTAGTACAAGCCGTTTCGGTTCTTGCCGATCACAGTCTGTCCTAACGAGACTTGCTTCGCAGCCTGGCTCAGCTGCAGGAGTAAGGAAGGTTGGTTAGTTTATGACGCAGTGGCACTAATGAGGAAATCCAGGCTGCTGCGTGTCTCAGGCAAGCCAGAGCAGGATGAACACAGTAAATAAAGTCTTGCTTACAATAGTTACTGCAGAGCTGGCTCTCTTCTAGTGATCTGCTTGTGGTTTTTGCTAACTGTTTAATTGCGCACCCACCCACCCCCCTCTTTACCACAAAGCAGTTCTTCAACTTACAATTTAAAAATGGCTCATTTTTTACTATTTAGTTTTGTGGGCATAACATACAGGGTCTCCAATAAAGTCAAGTATCAAACACTGTAATGCAAACATTTTTGGCACGAATATCAAATTCCACTAACAATACATACTCTGTATATTGCAACAGGGCGCCAACATTTCTGGAGCAAAATGGGTTTTATAAAATGTGATTCACCAAATATTTTTGGCTTTACAGCAGCATATATTATGTGGATTAGGATGTTCTCTTAAAAATCAGACAGCCACATACAATGTATCACACACATCAAAATTCTAGGGATTCTTTCCTCTTTGCTTAAAGACAACCAATATTAACAATTATTCCTAGGATACCTGGCTTACCCTGTGGGAGAGCCCTTCAGACAGCTGTACTCACATTCTGATTGGTGGCCTTGTGCTTGTGGCAAGTGATCGACACCACGTAGGGCCAATCGTCTGGCTCCATGAGGACCCCAGCAGTATGGGCGCAGGTCACATGGAAGGAAGTGGAGCAATGCTTGAAGGAACATTGTATACAGGCACCGGTCACACGCTTCGTCTTTTTATGGCAGTAGACACATTTCTGCATGGGCACAGATCACAGAAACACAGCGCGGTTAATGTACGGTCAAAGACTGGTCAGATGCCAACAGCAACAACAAACCATTCCAAAGCAAAGAAGTGCTGCTGGCTCATTAGAAAAGGGTAAAATCAAAATGATCATTAAATGAGGTCTGAACTTTATTTTGTTTTCCACCACAGGGTTTTTAAAATGAGAGTTTGTAGCCACTTCGTACCCAAAAAGCCTTGAAAATAACCAACAATAGACTGCTCAAAGTTTAAATGAATACAAACTTATATGAAAAAAAAAAGTTTGTTCTTGAATATGTTCTGCATGCACGTCAGAAAATGAAAATATTCAAGTGCTCTCATCTCTGTTGCAACATTTGAGTCCGTCTGCCACACTTGCTTTAAGCATTAAAAGCACCTACGATGAAGAACACTCTACCAGGGGAGCTGAAATCTTCCACCAGCCTGGGGCTGGGAGCCAAAACAATATCTAAAAAGTCCAGGTATCATCATTTTTAAAACATATTTTTAGACTGGCTTTGTAACTGAGCGAGTGAGACGCACTGTATACACTGAAACCCTTGCACAAAAATTTGGAGGACTAGACACTGTGTCTCAAGTGGTTTTCCTGTACTGCTAATTTCTTAGTTACAAATGAAAGACTGTAGAACTGTCATGGTATATTATTGGATGTGTGATCGCCACAATGAGCATTTGAGGCTCCTAATGCAGGGTTGCACAGTAATTAAGCCATCAGCCCAAGTACATTTTGAGTTAAAGTCTTTCAAGTATGTGGCTTATTACAAATTACAGTCAGACATGCCGAATGCCTCATTTCTTGGATTCAAGGAGGGATTTATAAACCACTTGCATGCATGGCTTCCATTGTTTATTATTATTTATGAGCGTCTACAGCAAGTTCCTGTAATGTGGTCTCTGTTAAAATGAATCGTCCTGCTTTCCAAAGCTGATCTATTGGAGTCAAATGTGCATGGAAGGCAGTTAATGTGTCCTACTTAAATTGGGTGATAATTGTGATCATCATGATAATAGATCAGCTGAATACTGCAAAACAAACACTTGTACAAACACAGCCTCTTCCCAAACCGGGCTCACATTAGTTCCCTCTCTTGCTTCATCAGCTTCCTCTTGGTACAGCAAGCAGCAAAAATCAATAAAAATTGAAATGCATTATTAAATCGTCAATACCTCATTTTACTTGCCTGCAAGTAAGAGGCAATATATAACACCTCTCAATATATTGCTGAACATTGAAATATTTTATTTACCACGCGATCCTGATTTAATATTCTGAAAGGAGGGAGGGGGGTTGGGGGGAGGGTTAGGCAGAGGAAAAAGACACACAGAGATGCATTGATATCGTTTCTTTCCGGTTCTCTTAGTCTACAGGTGCACAAGCCCTTGCTCCGGCAGTGTTTTAGCACTAAGTGCGGCAGGTTAGCAGGGCTGCACTCTGGAGAAGTGCCCAATCTCATTCCATCAATCCTTTAAAAGACTTCTGTCTTTACGGTGATTGGAACTGACAAAATAATTCCATAAACCTTACCGGTTTTGCATTTCCATTAGCTAGATAGATCTCTGTGGTTTTAAAAGCAGTGTTATAGCAAACGCGTGTTTTAAACCATTGATGTTCTGAAACACGACATTCAAAAGTGTACGTGTGGGACCTATGTAAATGACAGGAAGTGCCCAGCAGGTTTTGGTCTGCAACAGTCACTTTAATGTGATCTGAAGGATGAACGGTAGGCAGTGAAATTATTTTGGGAGCAATAACCCCAGGTGATTAATGGAAACTATCAGAACGATCATGGCAGGGTTTAACCCATACGTAGTTGTTTACTCTCCCGTAAGGGTCATCAATTGAAATCTTAAAATATAAAAGATTAACTCAGGTAACTGGAAACACAGGATACTGCATCTTTAAAGGAGTTACCTACTGACTGGTTTAACACTCTATTATTTTCAGTATATAAATAAGCAGTAAAATAAATAAATAAACATTATACAAAAGTTCAAAAGATCAGGAGAGTAAGAAATTGCCTCTCTCTCGCTTGAAGATCAATGCAATTCATTTACTGCAGTGAGAAATGACACCTAATTATTCTGCATTCCACGTCATAAATAATTTACACACGTATGGTCTGGCAATATACCATTAATCAGCATGGCCATGCAACGCATGCAAAATAGCTTTCCTTCAGTGATCTAGCAGCTTGCCTTTGGGTAGGACGGGTGAATAATATGCAAACCACCCCAGAACTCTGGGAAATAAATCAAAACCCTGACATGCAGGGTGATGGAAAGGGGATCTCCTAATGAGATTCATGGGCGGCTTGCATCAGTAGAGCCGGCGAGTTATGCAATCTGAAAGGTTGGGCGCACTCATTGGCTCCTGGCTAAGCATCGATCGCAGGTAACAAGCCCACGACTTGTATTAAAGACAGCGGAAGCTTTACCCTAAACTTTCAACCTCTCTGCACCCGGCATCTTTACTTAACTACAATCCTTTAGCGCACGTCTACAAAACTAAAATATCTTGCTGTTAGAAAAATGACTTGCGCAAGAGACTTATGCTGTAGAATTTCTTATAGTGAGGCACGGGTGCACAATTCTGGTCCTCAGGGTTTGGAGTTGCCAGGTTTTATAAATTAAATAAAATGACCAGATTAAAGACTTGGAAGGTAGTTGAAACACTTCAGGTTAAGTAATTTAGGGTATACTGCAGGTTGAACAAAGACTCGGATAGCTCCTCAAAAGACTGGAATTGTGCACCCCTGTTAAATGTTATCTTTTTACAAAATGACACAGTGCTCAAAGAGTGATTGTTATTACAGTACCCTCTCTGGGTTTAATGGTGGTCATTATTGAGCCTTTATGTTAATGCAGTAGCACTTGGTACAGGTGACTTGACAGCTTCTCGGTTCCTATCATATACTCCTCTGTATTGCCGCAGTCATTGCAAAATACACTTGATACAATTTCTCTCATTTTGAGTCGAGACACGAAAAAAAAAAAAAAAAGAGAGAGGTTGGAGGATTTCAAAGCTTGGTACTTTCAAAACTCACAGAAACCCAGTGGAGTTCAACAAAGAGGAGCATGGGGGGAAAAAAAAAAAAAAAACGCAGACAGGAATACAATTTTGTTTTTTTAAATAAAAATAAAGAGTTTTGTTCTGCCAGCCCTCCTCACGCTCTCCCCATCCTGCAGACTTTCTCAACTGTTCAAAGAATCTATCTATAGAAATATTCAACGACGCGTTTCAAAAGGTGCAGGCAGGCAGAAAAGTCGCTCCGATGAACCTCGGAGAGGAGATAAGGCGTTCAGTATTTATTTACAGACTGGTTTGCAGAATTAAACAACGTTTGGTATCCAGGGGAGTTCACAGGTTGTTTTTGTTTGTGTAAGCTCAAATAAAATTGCGTAACAATATACGTTTCAAATACTGTATTTTTTAGGGTCCTTGTTTTGCACTGATCGTGTCTGTCCATCTGTCACACTTTACATGGCAAACACCTTAACGGTGCTGTTTTTGAATTTATCATACACTCCTCCTAGCACCCTATTGATGGTTTGGGATTGTGATTATGAGTCCCCACTGCACTACATGTACAGTACTGTGCAAAAGTTTTAGGCAGGTGTGAAAAAATGCTGTAAAGTAAGAATGCTTTAAAAAATAGACATGTTAATAGATTATATTTATCAATTAACTAAATGCAAAGTGAGTGAACAGAAGAAAAATCAAAATCAAATCCATATTTGGTGTGACCACCCTTTGCCTTCAAAACATCATCAATTCTTCTAGGTACACTTGCACAAAGTCAGGGATTTTGTAGGCATATAGTCAGGTGTATGATTAAACAATTATACCAAACAGGTGCTAATGATCATCAATTCAATATGTAGGTTGAAACACAATCATTAACTGAAACAGAAACAGCTGTGTAGGAGGAATAAAACTCTGTGAGGAACAGCCAAACTCAGCTAACAAGGTGAGGTTGCTGAAGACAGTTTACTGTCAAAAGTCAGACACCATGGCAAGACTGAGCACAGCAACAAGACACAAGGTAGTTATACTGCATCAGCAAGGTCTCTCCCAGGCAGAAATTTCAAGGCAGACAGGGGTTTCCAGATGTGCTGTCCAAGCTCTTTTGAAGAAGCACAAAGAAACGGGCAGCGTTGAGGACCGTGAGCGCAGTGGTCGACCAAGGAAACTTACTGCAGCAGATGAAAGACACATCATGCTTACTTCCCTTCGCAATCGGAAGATGTCCAGCAGTGCCATCAGCTCAGAACTGGCAGTAAACAGTGGGACCCTGGTACACCCATCTACTGTCCAGAGAAGTCTGGTCAGAAGTGGCCTTCATGGAAGACTTGCGGCCAAAAAGCCATACCTCCGACGTGGAAACAAGGCCAAGCGACTCAACTATGCACAAAAACACAGGAACTGGGGTGCAGAAAAATGGCAGCAGGTGCTCTGGACTGATGAGTCAAAATTTGAAATATTTGGCTGTAGCAGAAGGCAGTTTGTTCGCCGAAGGGCTGAGAGCGGTACACAAATGAGTGTCTGCAGGCAACAGTGAAGCATGGTGGAGGTTCCTTGCAAGTTTGGGGCTGCATTTCTGCAAATGGAGTTGGGGATTTGGTCAGAATTAATGGTCTCCTCAATGCTGAGAAGTACAGGCAGATACTTATCCATCATGCAATACCATCAGGGAGGCATCTGATTGGCCCCAAATTTATTCTGCAGCATGACAACGACCCCAAACATACAGCGAAAGTCATTAAGAACTATCTTCAGCGTAAAGAAGAACAAGGAGTCCTGGAAGTGATAGTATGGCCCCACAGAGCCCTGATCTCAACATCATCGAGTCTGTCTGGGATTACATGAAGAGAGAGAAGCAACTGAGGCTGCCTAAATCCACAGAAGAACTGTGGTTAGTTCTCCAAGATGTTTGGGCCAACCTACCTGCCGAGTTCCTTCAAAAACTGTGTGCAAGTGTACCTAGAAGAATTGATGCTTGATGCTGTTTTGAAGGCAAAGGGTGGTCACACCAAATATGGATTTGATTTAGATTTTTCTTCTGTTCACTCACTTTGCATTTAGTTAATTGATAAATATAATCTATTAACATGTCTATTTTTGAAAGCATTCTTACTTTACAGCATTTTTTCACACCTGCCTAAAACTTTTGCACAGTACTGTACATGCAAAGCTTTCACATTGGAAAGCATATTTATCTTTACGTTTCTATAGCTTTAAGAAAACCTGATTGAGGTAGAATTTCACAAGTGGTTTGTTAAAAGAAATTCAAATATGATGTAAGGGGTTAGATGAATAGCATCAGAAAGCAACTAAATATTCAATATCCAGCAGACCCTGTATTTTAATTAATAAACATTTGCTGGTTGGTCGGGCACAAATTCCCTTTTCTGGGAAATTATTTCCATGCAAACATATTCGTGCCAATGTGCCTTGGCATACTAATGGTGATCCTATTTATATTTAAAGACACGGATTAGATTGATGGTTTTTACTAGACATGCAGATGGGCAGTGACAGACCGATTTATTCGCTATGACAGATTTTTTTTTAAGGCAGTAAGCAGCTAAAACTGCCTATGGTGAATGCAAACAAACCTGACAGTCAACAAGGTCTGCTTTCTGATGTGCAACTCTAGTTTTTCCAAATAATTTGTAATGTTCAAATGACTAAAAGCCCACGCTTTCGTTCTCAGTTCCAATTCATTAGATCTGTGCGCAGTCGATCCAAACTTCCCCTGGAAATCTGTCTCAAAACTTAAAATGATAGGCATGCTAGTCAATGTGACTCCATTTCAGCGCTGTCTTATTGATTTTGCTTCAAGTTCACATCTAGGAGATCATACTGTAGCCGTCCCGCTCGATAGTGTGTGACCACCACAGGCACCAACACAGCTCTGGCCCCAATCATGCATATTGGAAAAGCCAGCAAACACATGCATAATATTTCGCACATCCCTTAATTGTTTGCAGCATTAAGCATAGATGCATCTGAAAGATTCACACTTATGTGATAAAATAGATTAGATTACATTTAGGAAGGTAGTTTTAAAAAAAACGGTTTTGCTACATGTGCATCTAGTTGTGTCTTCCTAAGTCAACACTGTTTTCAATTCCCTAAAGGTGTGCCTTCCGAAGAACTAGTTTGAAATAAATAATGGTTTCTGACTGCGAGGGGGGGGTGGGATAAGAGCTGTTGGTGCATGCTCAAGTGAAAATTAGCTGCTGCATGACTCCAGACAGCAAATTTAGGCTGTGTTAAGATGTGCTTCCTACCCACTCAAGCAGCAGTAGCAAGCAATACGCAGCTTGAAGCACGGAGTCCTGACAGATCTGCATTGCTGTTGAACCATCAAGTCAGAAAGATAAGACCCCCATGGCCTATTAAACAATAAGCTTTTACAGCAATCCGCATTGTTCATTGACATGGTTTCCTTCTCTATATAAGCAGTCTGTCAGTACTCTGCAACTTGAATGCAAAGTGAATCTCATACTGATGTCAAATCATATTGTACTGTACTACTTGCACGCTATGGGAGGCACTCTGAACAATGTGTATGGTAAATGGCATTGTGCTTCTGGGTGTTGCTAACACTTGTTTTACAATGCCACCTTCAACTTCTTATTTTGAAAAATCACTGTTGGTCCAGAGGTTTCGTCCTAGAGAATTAACAAACAAATAGCTGCACAGCTTTGACCCATATCGCACACATTTGGCTGCAGGCTGAGGCTTTTACAGTGCAGTAAATGTTTTTCCGAAAGCAGCGCATTTCAAAAAGTCCCTGAAGAGCTGAGAGAAGAAGGTAAGGTTTAAGAAATGAAGACAACGCATTGCAGAGTGGAGGGGTATTTTGACATTCTGGGTCCCCTGCCTGCAATCAGATTGACTACCACTTGCTTGGGAAACATGTTACAAGTTGATAGAGGGTGATTGATGTAATTCATATTATTTATGTCTCAATTCTTAAATTGTAGGTGACGCAAAACTTTAGCCAGAGCTGTAGTCGCACGCAGCCATGAACAAACACTCACTCACACACACACATTCACACACGCACACATCTCTGCCTCAAACAGATGTCACTGCTATTTCTTCCATCTGTCTTGATAAGCAGGACCTGACCTGATTGCAAATGTCTTCCTTGTCACTCCCGATGAAACTAATATTTTTTACAGCACGGTATTCCAATAAATGGTTTAGGAAAACAGTGGCAGGCAATCTGCTATCGTTTTGGAGGAAGTGTGTGTCTGTGGGAGAGGTAGTCCCAAGAATGGCACATCCGCTCGATAAAAGGGATCCAATGCAACCATTAAAACAAATCAAATCAGTCATCAATGCATGCCTGTGCATGGCTGTAGTTGTTGCCCAGGGCAGCACTCACCAGTTTCTTCCTCTGCTCTGGGATCGCACTGATGTCCACTGGGTTCCTCTCGATCACGTTCACAAAGCGGGCCTCTGGAACTGCTATTGCACAGATCACATGGACCCACCTACAGCAGGGAACCGGGGCGAATCAGAACACTGCAGCCAGGACATAACGATTGCAAAGCTTCGAAGTGATTTCACTTTTTCAATGCTGTGGACAGTAGCCTACATCTATGGACAATTTTGCATATATTTTGTAGTTTTCCCTCATACATTTAACAAAAATGTCGACAAAACCGACAAATTTGAAAATGTGACATTGCGAAACCTAACACAAAACAACGCACTGCTATTACGAATTCCGGGAGGCTTTTGCAATATCATTTTGTAGTTTCGTTGATTAAAAGATGTTAAATAAAAAGATCTCAATTATGTTTATAGTTTTTTTTTTTTTTTTTTAGTTTTTCTTAAATTATGCCTGAATCTTAAAAAGTCTAGGTGATGCAAAACTTCTGGCTGTAGCTGTAGGATAAATAACTGCTTCTTGCAATGCCCCTATAGGAGACACTACTGCATTAGTTCTAGTAGGGCTGCCTGTTTGCAGAGTTACTTGAAAGTCAGTTCTAGACTGCTTTTGGTTTCTTTAGAAGTCTTTAATCATCTCACATTGGTGAACAGCACCTATTGGTGTCTGCCTGTATTTTTTTTTTTAATTGGTGCTCTCCTGGTACAAAAATCCCTGTGAAAAATAAAAATAAAAACCAACCTCCTGTCGACTGTCATCTGAAGGGCACCTCCTCTTAAATTACACAAACAGCAATCCTAGAGAAGCAGAGAAACACTGAGAATGCCTGACAGGTAAAGGAAGTAACACAGCATCCATCCTCATCGTTAACACACACACAGACACAGACACACACAGACACACACAGACAGACACAGACACACACACACACTACAAGTGGGTTTTTTATTCCCCTGCACTTGATGTTGAAGTTTTACTTTATAATAAAACTTTGTCTCTGACTTTGAAAACATGGGTCTGTACGTATTCCGAGTCCCACCCATTTAAACAAATTTATTCAAATCTGATCTAGAGTCAGATATGTGATAAGTTATTAGTTTTGCCTTGCAGCTTCAATTATATAGGGCGCCATGTGCAAAAATATAATCACAAATCCAACACATCCCTATGGACCGCTTCAGCACTGAGCCTCTCGTTTGACGTCACTTGGTCGTGTGACCACGGAGCTCATTAACACTCCGAGGTGATGAACAGAACCCCGAGGCAGGCCAGCTTGTTCCAGTGCCCTGCAAACTCTTCTCTTTTTTCATCTTTAAAGTACCACCATTAAAAACACTCTCGATAATAATCTCTATTAATGGTAGTAGTTGTTTGTAATGTACCTCAATATACGCCCCAGTAATGGCACCCGCAAAGCAAATCAAAAATGATTTCAGGATTCCGCTTGGGGTGTAGACTTTAATGATCAAGTGAGGCCATTATTTGAATTTTTTTTTAATCATTTCACACAGATTGATAGTTCAGTTTTTATGGTGATTATCGTTACATTACTGTAACTCTTTCTGCACTGCAGACAGCTAACTAGTGTAGTATACATGCATACATACATACATACATACATACATACATACATACACACACACACATAGAAACTTGGTCAATTCAATGGCAAACAAAATCTTTTCCGATGTCAATTTAGTTACTTCAATGCGTTCCCCATACAGCAAAAGATTAATGACATTTACATTTTCCTAATTTCTCACCTGCTCAAAATCTTAATATTCTGTACTGTTTCTGATTTGATTAGTGTTTGTCGTGTTAAAATTGTTTTGGGGGAAAAAAGAGACTCCTCAAGGCTGATTGCTGGCAAGTGAGATGGGGAAGTATATAAGTAATGCGCTGTGGTCTGAAGCCCAGAGGTGATACATTGTGCACCAAAGCCTGTGCAATGCTAATATTCTTCCCCACAAATCAGCAGTTTTGGTTGGAACATTTAGTAAGAATGGAAAATAATGATCTAAGCTGAAATCAATAAGAAAAATCACACATAACAGGATATCAGACGGGCAAGAAATTAAATATTAGTAAAATGTAAATGATATTATAGAAAGTGTCCATTTGAAGCAAGACAGTTTCAGCATGTTGATTCGTAAACGTACGGCACTCACCACTGTCCAGGCACAGGCCGTGCAGCGCGAACAGGTCCAGCCATCTTTCACCAGATCAGTCCGGATTCCATAACAACCTGCACACACACACACGAGACAGTGGACGTTACAATCGAACACCAATACTGAGATCTTCTAGTGGAGCTCTTCCTTGAGCCCAAGCTGAAAGATTCTCCTTTTAGGAGCAGGTAGGTCAGCTCAGGCCCAAGTGTGAAATGAGTGAATTGCACTGTTGCACACATAGCGCACTGCCTGGCCACTTTATTAGGTCATGTTCTCCTGGTATGCCCCGAGTCCCTCAATAACCCTGAAAGGCCGAACGAATGTCATAGTTTACTTGGCCTGTGATGCACAGCAGTGATCTATTTTCTTTTTCTTATTTTACACCTTTGCTAGTTTGTTCTTGTTGAAAAGCAGCAACCTCATTTTGCATTTCAGTAATGCTTTCTGAGCTGTAACCGATCTTGATGTAAATTTACAAAAAAAAACTTTTGTAAGTAATTGCAGCAGCGGGATTTACTGGCTCCTGAGCTGATGTGCTGGAAAGCAGGTTTGAAAAAAATGAGAGGATGCTTGTTTCCTTATAGCGCAGACTGCAGCACATGATGCCTTCTGATAAATTTACAGTGCACATAAGGCTATGGATGTAATAAACAGAGAGGAACCCCAGCATTATATTTCCAGTGTAAGCTGAACATTACATTTGGGCACAGCCACTTTATTACAGGGGTTTGATCCTCTTCAAAAGGGTTGTTTTTGGATTTGAAAATAAGCATACTGTGAAAGAGAAAACAAATAAATACACAGTGGAACTAATTCTAAACCTCCCAAATCAGACACGCTCACACACACACAATACTGTAAGCAGAAAAGAGGAAGCTCCCAGTATTAAAATGCAGGACACACAGTAGATGGACCATTTTGTTCAGAAGATCAAATTGGTCTTTCGAGAGTTGAAATCTTTTCTTTGCAATGTCAAGAAGAACAACCACGAACTGAGAAACAATCGAAAACAGAAGTTATTGAGCAGAGTGCAGGGCACAAGACACCAGCCCTAGAAAAAGCAAACTGTTGGTTGTTATGCATTGCACTGGTAGCTGCGATTCCTCACTTCAATACTGGCTATTAGCTGTGAGACGCTGTTTTTAAAGTTGAGGCACCTATGTATGTCTTCAAAGCATTTAATTCAATCTTTTAAAAACTGCTATATTTTTATTTATTTTTTTGTTTACCTGTTGCAGCTCAACCACTGGAGTGGATCTGAACTACAGCACATGGAATGATTTGATACAAGGAATCAGAAGAAACTTTTTCCTCTATAGCTTTGCTTTTAAAATATCATCGTATTCTAAATTCAGATAGAAAATTGCTGAAATCAGAAGATTCAAGAGGAGGAGAGCCTCCCCCCCGAGGAAAATGTTACATTTTTACCACTTTTTTTTAAACTTTTACATTGCATTCCCTGCCTCAAGAGGGCTTTCCATGTACCCGCATGGACCTCTCAGAACTACATTTCCCATCATCCTCCCGCTCACTGGTAAATCCATCTCAGTTACGTATGTGAGCAGGAGGATGATGGAAAATGTAGTTCTGAGGGGTCCATGCAGGTACATGGAAAGCCATCTTGAGGCAGGGAATCATGAGGCAAGTTTAAAAAAGTGGTCAAAATGTTAAAAATAAAAGAAAAATAAGCAAATTAAAACACACACCTTACGTAAACAGTTGTAGCAATACATGGGAAAATGTAACACAATAAAATAAAAAGGTCCTTATGTACCCTTCAAGAGGAGGGACAAATGCTTTGCTACTCCTAACTGTAAAATGCTTCCTGTTTTAGCACACGATCCCTGAATGTTACATTTTCACTCGAACTGTACTTTGTAAATAATAAGATTGGATTCCAATAAAGGAATGGATGAGACGAAGTGTTGACATTTTTGGAATGTGTTAAGCTGTGAAATCAGGCTCCAGTAGAGCTGATGGTTACCTGCCACTACACCAACAGAAAAACACATCAGATTCATGTAATGGGACTCTGTACATTATCTCAAGCACTTAATCTGAAAATATATTAACATCTCAAAAACAATGCACATAGATGGCTCTTCACCCGAATGCTTCACCTGTTTAAACACTACAAATTAGACCAGGGATAGGCAACTCTAGTCAATTCCACTACTCCACGTTTTAATAGATGCTTTACAAACTGGTTGTCTGTTTGATTGGATCCATTTAACAGTTAAAGGACATGGTTAGATCAAAAGACCCAGGCTGGATTTTAGGCACTCACTGGCATGGACCTGCAGGCAGCACTTGGAGCAGGAGATGAGCAGGCTGGTGCCATCCTCCCCGATGGAGGAGCTGGAAGGCAGGGGCTCCGTGTTCTCACCCCCAGAGGTGAAGCACATTTCTGGGATCAGCGGCTTGGTCCTCGTGCCACACTTGGACACTGGGATGGTCAAGCTGTCCACCGAGAGAGACAGGTCTTTCTCCGGCTAGTGGGGGGAGAAACACAAGAAAGCATTCTCTAAGAAGTGCTGGACACAAATTAACGCATTAAAAGGACGGGCTGCATCTGTTCGCACGGGTAGAAGCGAGTGTAGATTAAATGCAGGGGGTGGGTATTGTAGCTGTTGCACAGTTGGGAGCGAGTGTGTTTGAGGGCTCTATAGCATGTCTGGCTGTAGAGTTCAAAAGAGTAGAGTACAAATCAAAGGAGGTTGCGCAACGCACTGGTGAGACCTTTAAGTGGGACTTGATTGAAGTTTTTTAAATCTTAAAAGGAGATGACCCTAGACAGCACTAAGTTCAGCACTGAAACCTAGACCAAAGGACAGCAGGCACAATGTTGATGATGCAGTTTGTGTGTGCGATTACCTGTTCGTAAGGGTAGAAGAGAGTACAGATGGCGCAGTAAGGCTCAATGAGCGCCCCAGCCGCGTTGAACCGACGCTCAGCCAGGAAGTTGTGGGATTTATTCTGCCAGAGGTGAGACAGCACAGTCCTCACAGACTCCTGGTCGCTCGGGTCCTCCTCTCCCGCCAACGAAGACAACCATTCTGGAGGAGGAGGAGGAGGAGGAGGAGAGAAGCCAAAACATCAATGCACTGAATCTAGGTCTGCCTTCCCCTTCATCAGCCTGCCTGCTAACTCCCAGGGAGACTGTGCCAACAGCATGTCATGCATCTCAATGAGCTTTTCTAAAACAGGGCACACAATGAAATCAATTAAAAAAACAGCGGTCCTGGTTGTACTTTTGCATATAAAAAAAAACAAAAAAAACCAAGCCTTATGTTTTCTTAATGAAGCCAGACAGTTTTATTGTCTAGTATTGGGACCCTACTTTATTTACATTTTTTTTTTTTAACCAGTCATCCACCCCAGAAAATGGAGGAAAATGATCACGTAGACAGCAATAATAAAAAAATTAAAAAAATTAAAAAAAAAATCCTGCAGCTTTAAATTACTCCAAATAAATGATCAATACTACTCTGCAACTTAAAAGAGAACCCAACGTCTGCATGTGGAAAAGGTGTAAAGGAGTTAAATGTCGATCTGGGTTTGCAATTCAATAGCCTCCCCTTCCCTCCTGATCTCACCCAGTGCAGTCTGCACACAGTCTAGGCCAGACCTGACTCAGCTGCTGCTGCAGCCCTGGAAGGGCAGCCCTGACAGCTACTATTGGCTGGCTCAAAGTGACTTTGAAGGCAGGTAATTGGAAGTCATGATCCCTGAATCAATAAATGTCTGTTTTAGTCAAACCGCAAGGAACCCAAAGCAGGCCACCCTGACAGGCTGTCTCCAGCTCTGTGCGCTAATTGCTGGCTTCTTTTCCGATATCGCACCCTTTTAAAAAGGTTCCTGTTGCCAGGTCCTAAGGGTCCCATATGCAGGGATTTCACAATAGATTTCAGGTCAATTCAGTGCTAGTCGTGCATTGCTCTGCTAACTTAAAATGTCCAAACACCCCTACTCGGAACCGCTCTGAAGCAGCAATAAAAATGGGGGGGGACGGGGGACGTCTTGAATTCGCACTCACCCTCGTCGCTGGAGGTCTCCTGCTTCACGACGGAGATCGGAGAGCGCATGGGGGGCTTGCTGAACGGGTGCCGCCGGCTCTTCTTCACCTCCATCTTCGTCTTCGCTTTCGAGTGGGGGGGTGGAGACTGGAACACACAACCAGACAGCAATCAATGGGTTAACCTGCGTGGACCTGCATGAGTATGGGGCTGGAATAGGATTGCTGCATCATTTCATTTGCCTTATCGTGTAGTTTAACTGATCACTGCGTGCCTGGTTAAATCTCTCAAACGGTGGTAATTTAAAAAGGGATCCTGGGTAAATGTGGTCAGTCACCAAGGTTAATACAACCAATTAATATATATATATATATATATATATATATATATATATATATATATATATATATATATATATATATATATATATAAAAAATCTTTATCTAGGAGCATAATCAGAATTCTGAGGAATAAGAAACTAAGTCAAGTCGACAACGCTAGTGCCTTCTCCAGTGCACTGTATTAGTACACTTAGTTTCTTATATTTGTATTTCTCACATTTACCCTAAATCCCCCTCCCTATGCTATTTATAAAGGTAAGATTTTATTTAGATTGACAGAGGTGGCAAGAAGACAGAGAGAAAGACACACACATACCCTGTATCAGAAAACTCACATTATAGAAGTAGACTAGCGCTATATGGCAGTGTTCAAAGCTAAGAGATAATTGTCTGTTTGTGAACCAGCCAGCCTTCAGGAATCATCAGGCCTAATGAGGATGGAAGATGTCCAACAGGCTCTGCAAATCTACTAATTTCTTGCCACACAGTGCTCCGTGGAAGGACAGAACCGTCGAGTGGAACTGAAGGTAGGGAGCGGGGCGTTACATGAAGTGACTGGTCGGGAGCACCCCCAAGGCAGATCCCGAGTCTGAGCAGTTTTTCCAAGGAGAGTCTCCCGTCATGCCAGCCAGGTGATCAGAGGTCAATCAATTCAGCCTCTACCGCAATGAAGGCGGCACCAAAACTGAAAGGCTAGAATAAAGGACATGGCTCTTTCCAACACAGCAGAACTGATATGATCAAGGTTTATTATTTTATCTGAACGGTACCGGTTGGAACAGTGTAGTGCATTCTACTGTATTTTCTTACCACGGAAAACATAGCATTAAAAAAAAAAAAAAAAAAGTTAGAGTATTAAAAGCAAAAACAATTGAAATGAATCAAATAAGCATCTATATAATGCTCTGAAGAAGACTATTTCACACCGTTATTAGTTAGGAATAATATACACCCAGCTGTACATATTGCATAGGCAGATGTTTATCAATATGCCTCAACGCGGAAGCGTACAGTTTTGGTGTATTTTATTCACTATAATACATGGCGACAGAATTAAAGGGTGAATTGCAGAAGCCGATTAATTTTAGTACGGAACAATAAATTCAGCAGTTTGAAAGTCAATAGAAGTTCACCATGTATTAAATAGGTAAATAAGCGACACCCTGTGAAAAATACAGTCAAACCTATATTAAAACACAAGGGGCATTGCATTTAAGGGGTCCAGATGGTCTTGCAATGCTTTTGTTTTTGACTCATTTTGATCATTGCTTTTTTTTTTATAAAAAGGCCACTTTTGATTGGCCCACGCAGTGGCACGTGTGGTCGTTTTTTTATCACGTGTATAGAGACCACCGTTATGTAAAGACCACTCTCAGATGGTCCTTTGATCGGTCAAGTTTGACTGTATTCTTTAAAAAGAAGCCAAAAGCCCAATTCAAACAATGTGGGGTCCTTTTTACCATGATTCTGTGCTTGCTTAAAACTAGAACCACTTTATTCTGCAAGGCAAACAAAAGGTTAGTATTAAAAGACAGCCCTTAAAATTCAGAGCCGTTTATTTCTGACCAGTTGATTGCTGAGGATCAGGATATTAAAAATCTCTTCCTGTATGTAGGTTATGAAAACCCGCGTCTTTTGGAAAGGCCTGCTACTGTACACAAACCCAATAAATGTGCTGCACATTTTTGGGATGTTAAGAATTAGTTTGCTTTTAAATGACAATTCTGCTGTAAGATGGATGTAGAACATTCCCCCCTTCCCGCACAGTAATTTATTTATTATTCATGTTGAGAATCCTTAGCTCAGATCTATTTTAAAAGGAGCTCCAGCAACTCGCAGTTCAAACTGTTTTTGCAGTAGGACTAATTCCCAACCCTGCTCTCCACGTACTGAACCAGAACCACAAAGCTGTAACTGGATCAGAAGAGCAGCAAACAAACCTGGATGCCCATGCCCTCTAGGGGTGGTGTCTCGGTATGGTCAAGCTCCTCCTCCTTCATGCCCCCCTCCTCAGGGTTGGGTACGGCTCGGGGCACCTTGCGCTTGGCAAACTGCTCGAAGGCCTCCTGGCAGGACATGCGCTCCTTGTCGAAGACGACCTTCTTAGTGCGGGGAACGACGTACAGCATGGGGATGATGGGTCGCGGTTTGAAGTCTTCCTCTTGATCGGGGGCCACCGCCTGGATCGGGGAGGCCACGTTGAGAGACCCTGCCGCTACTGGAGGGCCGACAACATCCGCCAGCAACCCGCTCCCATGCGCCTCCCCTTCCTTTTTCTTCTTCTTCCTTTTCTTCTTTTTCTTCTTCTCACCCTCTAGAGGTGCTGGAGGACAGGACAGAGTGTTGCACAGGAAATGAGAACAATGTTTCCCGTTTTTGGAGTTGCAGGGCCATTCCATTAAAACTGCTATGTCTAAACTGATTAATGCTAATGGAAAGCTCAACTGAATCATAACACACACGCAGACAGAAGTCAAAAAGGTAATGGGCTCTGGTAGTTTTTGACGACTTAAGCAGTGTAACAAATGTTTCCATGGAATGGCCTTGCAGGTTGAAATAACAGTTAAGTAATGTATAGTCGGCAACACTTAATGAAACAGTACTGTACCTGAAAATGACATTGGTAAACAACACTTTGAACCAGTATAGGGGTCTAGGAAAGATGAACGGAAACTGTTTGGCATATCAGTGTCAAAGTTAATTCACCGAGTATGGTCTAATTCTCTTTGTATTAGTGCTTGCACTATTGAGATGTGCCTCTCCACACTCAGCCGCTTTAAGAACCTGGGAACATGACCCCCTCCAGCCCCGTCACCTCCCCCACCTCGCCCCTCTCCACACTCAGCCGCTTTAAGAACCTGGGAACATGACCCCCTCCAGCCCGTCACCTCCCCCACCTCGCCCCTCACCCTCTCCACACTCAGCCGCTTTAAGAACCTGGGAACATGACCCCCTCCAGCCCCGTCACCTCCCCCACCTCGCCCCTCACCCTCTCCACACTCAGCCGCTTTAAGAACCTGGGAACATGACCCCCTCCAGCCCGGTCACCTCCCCCACCTCGCCCCTCACCCTCTCCACACTCAGCCGCTTTGCTCTTTTGTTCCTCGATCTCGGTCTTCATCTCGACAGCAGGGTCCTCTGCAGTCGCCCCGCCCCCCTCTGCCAGCAGCTTGGCTTCCTCCAGCTTCTTCCTGCGAGCCTCTCTCCTCTTCCTCTTAGCCCTGGACACACAGCACAGAGTCAGAACAGGGGAGCAATCGAGAGGGCTGCCTTATTATTACATAAATAAGAACAGTTATAATACCATAACAACAGCAGCAGCAACAACATCATCATCATAGGGGATAAACAGCTGACAAGCAAATTCTCTGATCTAATTAAACTGTAAAACCTGGCTAGAGGGACAAAGTGATATCCGGACTGGATAAAACTGTGATAGCCAAACCTGTGAATTATTCTCATTCGGTATGCGGCAAGCTGTGTGCTACAGTCAGTTCATGACCAGCCAAACCTATTTCACTTGTGACCCAAGCCCCCAACCCCTATGGACTACACCGCACGCTTAAAATCAGCTCTGTGCAGCTTTATTTCACAATAGTTTTTTTGTATATTTAAAGCAGAAGGAACACAAAGCCACTTTGTGGCTTAGAACTTGGTTTCAGGGGATTAGGTTTCAGGCCCCTGCACGGCACACCAGGGGAGACTTGGGGCTTGATACAGCAAAGTTGCCTCAAACGAGATCTCCCAAGTGACTGTGTCCCTATTGCAATAATCAGCACTCACATAAAAATGTAATTCAAATCTTTATTCTTTAATAATGTCCTATAAAGTGTTTTTTTTTTTTTTTTTTAACTCATCATTTGGTAGGAATGAATGACAAAACAAGGCAGTAGGTTATTTTATTGGCAGGTCATTCATATTGTTTAATCCGATTAGACTGTTCCAAGGCTCTGTCATGTGTATTGGCATTCAGTTCTGTTGACCAATTAGCTATAGCTACAATCAATTAGCCATTATGTAAATCAAGCTTGTGTAGAGCCTAGCGCCATTCGCCTGAGCCCAGAACTTCACACAATTGACTGCATTTAGCTCAGAGCAAAACAACTTTGGGAAATTGCTATTTTTTCAAATCACTGACCGACAATACTGAAGATCAAAAAAAAACACAACACACAAACACACTCCTCCTCTGAAGCCTGTACTAGGAAAAACTGTTCCAGGCTGTTCCTTCACCAAGATGGCCACCGTCTGCTATGCCACAGCTGTGTGTATATATGAAATGAAATGGGAGGGCAAAAAAAAGTAGTAAAAAGATATCAATCATTCTCCCAACTCCTTACCTGCGTAACCTCTTGGCTCTCCTCTCCCTCCAGACCTCCAGCTCAGGGCAGCTGAGGGCGGTGGGTTTCTGGTGGTCCAGGGCAGTGACGTCCTTGCCCTGCTTCCACTGCTCGTAGCGTTCGGGCTGCAGGCACTTCACAAACACGTCCATGGAGATCTTCACCATGTCCTTTCTGCACGTGCACTGAAACACACACACACAGCAGCGGAATGAGCAGAGGTCAAGAGGGTACTGTCCCACCGGTCTCTCAACGACCACTCGGACTCTTTGTATCAAGGTGGTTTAACATGAGGGCTCCCTCACAGCAGTTACGGTACAGCTATGGCCAAACGTTTTGCATCAGCTAGAATTTTAGGATTGAGAAAAAAAAAAAAAAAAAAAAGCTATCATTTTGTAGTTTCTTTGATTACATGATGTTAAATAAAAGATATAAATTGTTTTATATACTTTAAAACAATTATATAAAACAATTGATATCTTATTTAACATCATGTAATCAAAGAAACTACAAAATGATAGCTTTTTATCTTGATCTTTTTGTGCAATTGTATCAAACTAAACAACTCTGCATTTTACTCTGGCTAGAATTCCCTCGGGTGATTTATTAACCACCTTCACTAGATACAATGTAAAAGTGGTCTGTGACGTAGCACCAAAAATAAATAAATAAATAAATAGATAAATGACCAGATTAATTCCCCTGGCCCAAATCGATACAGATTCTGGATTAAAAAATGGTTTTGGAAGATTTATAAAGGAGATTTATAACTATGGCTCACGAAATATAACCAGCAATGCTTTTTTTTTTTTTCTTCATTACAAAACACACTGTAAAAAGTAATAAAAAAACTAAAATACTAGAATAATTCAATGTAGTTTCCCCCCACAAACCCCTCAAGCAAGATCAGATTGTATTAAGAGACCCTGTGACATTTGGGTTCAGCTGGGAAAGTAAATTACATCCAGACCAATGACATGCAATCCAGTACAAACCCAATGAAGCCCCGTAGCCAGGCTTCATCTTATTAGCTGCAAAATGTAAAAACAATGCATGACCTAATCCTGAAGCTTGGGCTCTTTAAAAACCCAATCCTCTTTTTTGTCCTGGCGCTTGTTCAATTACTGTGAACATGCCTGTACTTCAAAAGGGCGGAGAATCCCGGTACAGCCCAAACAGGCATTACAAATCGAGGAAATATTATTTGGGTTGGTATTGTGTGTATTTTTATGTTAAAACAAAGGAAAAAAAGGGAATTCAGCTCTTAAGTGTGTTTGGTGATCACAACCTATGCGGAGTTTAAATGTTATCTAAACGTTCCATTAGAAAATACATTCAACTCCCTTTGATATTCTTATATTCACTGGGTTCAAGTGCCATCATCAGCTCTAGGAATGAAGGGACTGGATGAGCGTCAATGGGACACCTCTCATGTGGAGGAGTACTACAGTGTCACCACTGGGCTTCAGTCCGCAGCGCTAATATGCTTCCCCACAAACCAACCTTCAGGAGTTTTTGCAGAAGCATTTTTATTGGAATAGTTTGTAAGAATTACTAACACAAACATTAGAGTGATGTAGATGATAATTAAAGAAAAAAAAAAGTAAAATGTTTTTATTGCTCACAAGTTAGCGTTTTCATATTGTCCAAAAAAACAAAACTGGCCCTAATTAGCAGAAAGGTGAACGCCTTGCTGATGGCTGCTTCTAAAGGTGTAAATGTTATGCAGGGTTTTCAATGGCTGGCTGAGCACCTCTCTGTGGGTTTGCTAACAGACAGCATTCCCCCTCTCCATCTCGGACAGGCTCAGAGTGAAACAGACCAGCGCTCTGTCAAAGCACACAGAACCGCTTCCCTGCTTTAGATGCCTTTAATATCTCTGATCTCTCACTGCTCATCCCCCCCGACCCCCACCCAGTCTTGAAATGGTTCAGCTTTGTAAACCTTCAAATAGACTGCTGTTTAGCTCCTGGGCTTAGAGAAAAAATTGACTTCTTGTAGCACGAAAATGCAGCTTTTATTACAGTACAGAATCAATGCCAGGGATTTGCACTACAAATGTAAAAGGACGTGCTATTTTTTTTAGCCAGTACTATAAAAAAAAATAAAAAAACAGGTCAATGGCAATATATTTAGAAATACTAAAAGAGACTCTCCGATGACAAAAGTCTTCAATTGAAGACTTTGATAAAGTTGTATTTGAATGCATTACGTTTCTTTTAGTATTTCTAAATACAGTTTAAAGCAACTAGACAACGACTAACCCTTTGCACAGCAGTCTGGAGCATATCTTTTGCCTCAACAGAAATGTGTCAACTGCTCAAAGTTTAAAGCCCTATTTCCACCAACTCAATCCAGCCAGAGCCAGTCTGGGCTACGGCCTGTGAGCCCTGGTGTTTCCACCCCACCAGTATTAAAACAATGAATCAAAATCAATATTTAAATTGCATGCTGCTCCGGTTAATAATACAGAAACGAATAGAGGGTGTCAATAAGGCACTGCCGTAGCCTGCATTCATGTATATTGTTGCTGTGTGAAAAAAGCTGAGACATGTGTGAAGCCAGGATGAAGTCTGAAGGTTCGGTGAGCAATAATGAAAAAAAAAAAAACAGTGCTGCAGGCTGCAGGCGAGGGTACTGAGTGTATCACCCTCTCCATTCTCACTGAGCAGCTAGCGGGGGGGGGGGGAGGAGAGAGAGAGAGATCAAACAGAGGAATATTCATAAATGAGGGTCTCCAAGGAAATGGCTGCGGACTCCAGAAAAAAAAAAAATGGCTTTGCCTCTTCAGATCAGTAACCTGCTGCTGCTGCCGCCTCTGCTCAAGGCACAAACAAAATAGGCTGCTGTGAATGACAGCTGAGAAAGGCAGCGCTGGACCTGAACCACAGAGCACCAGCATGGGCTTCTGCACAGCAGCACCGAGAAAGCAAAGCTGGGAAAGCTGGCCGTTTCTTTCCCTTACAAAAAGACATTAGATTCCCTTTGATATTCTTATATCCATTGGGATTAAGGGATGCAGCTCTAGGAACAGTTAGCGATTTTTATTTCGGCTTACGCCTCGACCTCAGTGGGAGGGAAATAAAAATCCCAATTGCAGTAGCAATTTCAATCCACGAACGCACATCGGGAGTTTGCAGCTGTATGCCCTAGAACCCAGACCGTTTTACCCAGCGCTACCAGTGCAGTCCAGGCACAAGGGATCTGGGATGGCTTTTGGCAACCTCATTATGGAGATGCTAGCAAATCTAACATGGCTTTTATGAATAACCAGCAGCTGTGAGGTGCTGTCTTCCGGTTGTGAAGACAAGCTTTTCAAGCACCAAGAAAATTGGACCTTACGAGTATAGCAGACACCATGCAGAACTAGACCAGGGTTGTTGCTTTTTCAATGATTTGATTTGTTTCGGCTGCTTGTTTGTTTAAACACAGTAGACGACTAAATCCAATAACTAAAAAAAAAAAAAAAGAATAATTGGTCAAAAGTTGTCAGTAAATGGATAAACTAAATGTTACAACAGGGGCATAAACATACCAAAAGGATCAAACTCTGTACTGAAATAATTCACAGTTTCACTGCCCTACAGCAACAGTGCTTTACCTAGCTGTATAATATGATGTGCACAGCAATTCTGCATGCTGCTGTCTGCTTAAAGATTCAAGTAAAAAATAAGCAACAGCACGCACCACTGGCCTCGAGTCAATCCACAATCCCTGGCTCTGCTCAGCAGCATGGCCCCTCAACAAACCCACAGCGCTGTCAAGAACCCAGCCGAGGCAGATGAATGTGATGGAAAGCATGGCGACACGCCACTTCAGCTCTTATTATTGACGTAACGGTGGGGCCACAGAAACGAGCTCCTGCAACTCTGCGGCATTTTTATAAACGGAGCACAAAATGACCTCCTCGTCAACGGGGTTTAATGCAATCCACAGTGTTTTTACCCAGCACCCTTCCTATTAATTATCGCATCTAGAAGAAAATTCTGTATTTTTTTTTTTTTTTTAGTAAAACATGGTTGTGGCGCACTGCAGCTTTAACATTTAACTAAAAACAAGCGGATCAGACCTTAATGTGATTTCTACCGATTTCTCTGGTTTCTTTTACATCACTTTCAATTTATGAAAAGAGAACACATGAGCCAAAGTGCTCAGAAACCACGGGATTGCATTGCATCGTGTTGTTATTATTATTATTATATTTTTTTATGGATTTGCAATCAATTCTAAATAAATATATTTCATGCCGGAGGGAGGTAAAGAGAGATTTAAACAACGTTACCCTCTCCACTATTCATCTAGGAGATGTGCTGCTGTATGTTTAATAGCTAGCAGTCTCCCTGTCTGACTGACCTTGCTAAATCTCTTAATCCCTTTTGACTCCAAGTTAACATTGTCCACTTTCTTCTTTTCTCAATAACGTCCTGCGTTCACCTGACATCCACATCATACACCAGTGCCCCGATTGCAACTGACAGCAAAGAGAACTGAAGGGCACAGGGAGGGGTGGGCACAGTGGGTTAAAAGTGCTACGATTTCACCTGTGGCATTGGAGACCTGGGTTCAAATCTGGTTTCTTGGTGTCACAAGCAAAACGAGTTTCACTGCAGTTCACAATTCAAAAGGTCTAATTCAGCAAATGATCAGTTCAATTACGGGTCTAGTTCAGTAACTGAGAGCTCAGCTGGAATGAAAACCAGCAGGCACAGGGGGTCCCCAGGACCGGTTTGGGAACCACTGCATGAGGTGATATTAAAATGAAAAAACATGTTAACTCCCATGCTACAAAATGTGTGAATAATGGAACAGATTTGAGAGTCTTTTTGGTGCGTCTGGTTTTATTTTGTAACGTGTGCTTGGAGGCCTGAACCAAGGCTGAATGCAAGTGAACATTAGGGTGTAATTTTTCTAACCATGCAGAACGATATAGTTTTGATAATAGTGAAATGTGTAGGAACCATTCTAAAAAGCTCAAAATCTGGAAAACATTTAAACTCTTATTTAAACTCAGATTTTGTTTAATTTGCAGGAAAAAATGTAAATATTCACCAGTTTTTACAGCAAGGGGTGTGACACGTCAGCTCTGTGCTGTCTGTGTAATAAATTGCCCAATTTATTTTACTTAAACACTCTGCATAACAAGCAAACTTTTTGGTCCTCCGGGGAGGGGGGGTGAAACACTGCAAACAAAAATGATCATTAAAACAGCACAATTGTCTATTGCCTGCTTTCTGAACGAAGCATTGAAAAAAAAAATCAAAAGTAAAAGCGAGAGACGACAGGCGGTTAATGAAGGCTGTGTTCTGGCTCACAGAACGAGTTTAAGAGCAACAGCAGGAGCAGCCATTACAGCTCTGTGATCACTAAGCCTGAAGTCTGCCTGGAGAGACCAATACATTTAACCCCGACATGTCCTGGGTGACAATTCTGTTGCGTGTTATTTTACGTTAACCTTACATGTAAATAAAATGACAAAAAAAAAAAAAAGACAAAAAGTAGTTTACATATTTAATGAAAACCAGCAGAAACAGGTAGTTTTTACAACTCCTATAACAGTTTTGCAATTTTTACCTAAATGAGCTAATTTTAAATTTTTTCATACAGTCATTTATTTATGTTGTAGGAAAGGTCTCTTGGACAGTTAATCAACATAAGACTAGTTTATCAGAGCAGGCAGCAATTGCAGATCTACGCAAGAAAGAATTCAAGACCCTCACCCAAGTATCCAGGAGTCAGGTGACCAAGAGACAGACCCCCAACAGGCAACCTCGGAGTCAGCTCAATGTTCTCAAAACGAGCCCCTACTTATACTGGCATCTCGTTTGATTATTTAGTGTCACCAGTTGCTAGGTAAGGCTCTTGCTACAGACGTATAATTATACATTGTCTCAAAAATAAAGGGAAGTTAGTCCTGGAGGCAGATGCTAAATGTTAACGAACACCAAACAGCTTGTTCCATCTCCCTGAGAATTGGTGAACGGTCACAGTATGCTAACCCTATATGGTTCCCCGCTACACAATAAAGAAAAAATAAAGCTATATATTGTAAAAGTACCCTAGAATGTTTTTTATTACACTGACTAAACACGACTGTGCGTCATGAATACAGCCTAGCATTTGACTTTCAGTTAAGCTTCACCAAATGTGCAGAACACCCTGGGTCTCTATGTTCACAACATCCATTTCCCAACCACCATCCTAAAATAGCCAAACACAGCAGCCCTCCCAACAGATAAACAAGCCTGCGCAGTCAGGGCCCTCAGGATGATTTCCCCTTTTCTGTCGTGTTTGTTCTCCAAGTGCAAGGCTTATCTTATTACACTAGACAGCGATCGTGTCTCCAGCAGAGGTTGAATTAGTCGACGGTAAGCCTGCTGAGAAAGAGGAAACGGGGAAAGAGAGAATACCAGGAAGATCTACAAATGGATGATCTTATTGAGGCAGACAGTCTGTGTGGATGAAATGAGCCACACATGGAGACAAGAACACACACAGAAAGACGTGGCAGCAGGTGCTCAGTTGATGGGTGATTTTGCATTGAAATCTGCACCAATTAGTCCTTTTCCTAGGAACCGTCTCATTCTGAAGATTTCCGCCACACATTTGACTGAAGGAACTAGAGGCGATAGTCACTGAGCTGAACAGGTGCACACTCTAAAACACACACACACACACACAGAGAAAGCAGCTTTATAATTGAATTCCACTTCTCAATACAGTCTATTTTGAGCTGGGTTTGCGGAGTGAGAGAACTGCACTTAGGCACGCACGTAGGCTGTCGGAACAATGCAAAAGCTTTCTAACCGATAACAGTGGCAGTTTCAACTTAGAATTACAGTAGTTGTTTATACGACTTGGCAGTATCTGAGAAACAACCAATTTGTGAAAGCTCTTCGTTTTATTTTGTTCTTTACAGTCTCTTCAAGTTCTCAGAATGCTTGAAAGCGCAAGCCCCCCTCCACCCCCTGCCCCTCCACACACACACACACAAGCACAGTCCCGTCTCTCTGTCACCACCTCTGTGCAAAGGTATTCAGTTCCCTAGTATCTATCTGTACGGCTGCATTGCTATTCTATACACAGTTCTGCAAGTACATGTTTGCTTGCTTGCTTGTCTATCCCTAGGAATCGTTTTTCTTTATGAAACTCCACAGGCAGTGTCAGGCCACTGCAATAAATACAGCCCATTAGAGAGAACAAGCCCTCCCTCCCTCCCTCTCAGACAAGCACTGCTGCCCTCTACAGGCCCTCCTGAAAACTAAAACACTCAGAATTGACAAGGGCAAGTCCAGTGGAATACCCAGAGGGTTCTTTACCCCCTATAGAAGACACACAGAGGTGGATTAACTGCTGAACACGGGGCTCCACTTGAAGGTTTTTTTTTTTTTTAATAAATTCAAACACCAGGAGGCACCGTTTGCAATGCAAACATCCCCAGATGTGAATGCTAATACAGGGCCCGTGTTAAAAAGGTGAATGGTTACTGCAGCAGCCATGCTGCACTGCGTGTGCAAAAACTATAGCCTTTCTGCTGCCTGAATCCAGGGGAATTATGAACACGGCTTTAGCGCTAATAGAGACGTATTCCCCAAGAAGCACGTCGCTGCCATCATCCCTCTCCCTCGCTCTCATTCAACAGCTCATTTTCAGCTGAATTTACTGTATTACTGGGCTGTGACTGAGCGCCACTGTTCATCTCCATAAACTCCCTGCTAAAGCAGCTCACAAAAGGTTTATTGTTTCACTGGCTGTTTTTGTTCTCCTTCTCAGACCCTTCAGATTTGACCTACGTTGTTAGTTTAGAGTTTTTCAAACACTGAAAAAAGGCACGAGCAAATGATTTCTGAGGCATGGAGCGGAAAGTCTCCCTATATTTTAACCTCTTCTGAAACATCTGTCTATCCAGAAGCAAAGACTCTGCAGACAATCTAGCATTCACTTATACTTATACGCTGTTGGATTACGGTAGTTTACAATAAGTTGATTAATCATTTAAAATAAATAAATACAAAAAAATAATCAATGCATGATCCTGATTTTTATTTTCTGGATACAGAACGAGCAAGAACAAAACATAAATCTGCTTCTTGAAGTTATCTCTAGTGCTGTACAGGTTCACATGAGGTTTAAAAAGGACCGGTTTTGTTTCGTACTGATGCATGGGCACACACTGGAGGGACTGGTACACAGGGCAGTAAAAAGGGTTAAGCACACAGCTTGTCTATAGAAGTGTGTACATGTGCCTCAGACCGCAGATCCGGCTCAGACTCACACCAGACTCCGTTTCAAGCTCTCTGACTCATTCTAAATAAGCAGAATTGCCCTGGGAGCCGAGACAGAACCCCTGAAATCTGCTCCCCCCACTGCGAGGCTGTTTGTCACAGCAGTGTGTGAGTGGAGGTAGTTAAAATTTCTGCCCCGTATGTTTCCTCCAAATTATTGAGTTTTATTGCTCCTTGAAAAATCGCTGCTGTGTCCTGAATATTTCATAGTGGGATTTCGACATGACTGCAATAAAAAATGCAGTGCTTCTAGATTAAACAAAAATACTAAACTTTTCTTCAGCTGACTAGCCTTGCCCGCCCCGCCAGTACGCGACAGCAGGTCCCTGACATTTCAACTCTGCTCTACAGCCAGCAATGAATTTAGCAGAAAGCTAGTTTCCCATAGTGGGAAAATAATTTAAACTGGAATAGGAGAAACATAACCCACAACAAAGCAATTATAAAACCATAGCATTTCAATTAACAGGCCTTTAAAAACAATTAAATTGATTCTTTACTTGGTATGTGCAGGACTAGCGATGGCAATACATGTTGTTTAATGGTCACGATTATAAAGCTATAAAATTAAAAAACGGGAGCCAGGGAGTGCGTGAGAGGCATTGAAGACATTTCTTTGCTCCTGGAGAGCAGGAAACTCTTGAATTCCCTCTTGGCTCAAAACCAAATCGAAGCAGATAATTAATTACCAGTATCAACTTCAAAACAACAAGGCACCTCAGCATGCCTTCTGCAGCAGCCGAGCGAGGGAAGGCTGCCGGGAGCAGGGGCAATACACTCTTCAATCCGCAAACACGCTTCTTGAAACATCAGAAATCAGGGAGGGCAGCCGAGCACAGACTGGACAGCAATGCAAAGCACCCGGCAACTGACTTGAACTGGGCAGGAAAACGAGATAACTAGAAACAAAGCAGCAGGTTTAAAGGGACAACGTGCGCTACAAAGGGGGAAAGCAGAAGAGAGAAACAAATTTCAGACCGTTGCATGCAACACTGTTCAAATTTAGGCTTTGCCTTAACCCCCTCCAGATTCAAACCCCCCACCCCCTCTCCAGTGAAGGATTCAGAAGTACTGTGACAGATCACCAGGCATTGCCGTTAACCCAGAGGCATTTTAAAACCCACAGTACAACCTGAAAAGTTACGAACACATTGGGAATTGAAAACGCTGAAACTGGAGCATTCGTAAGAGAAGTATGCGTTGTTTATTTGCCGATACAAGAACGGCGCTACCGAGCTCGCTATTGTTAACCACTTGGTTCTTGGATGAAGAATAAGTGTGTTTTATAGATGGTACGAATACAGACCCTCCCAGCTCATGTCATTTTTAATAAAACAGTCCATCGTTAAAATGACCATTTGATTTTATTATGCATCATACAAGTAGCCAATCTGGGCCCTCGCACGTATCGCGACCTGCCTATCGTGATGCGCATCTGTGTCGTATCATTAGTACAGCGTTACACCCTGATCCGTAACATTGAGATTAAACTGCAAATGTAAGAGTCACACATGTGCATGGGTTAAACAGAACAGCCCAAATCCGGAACCTTTCTGTGCTAATTATATCTGCGCACACGACACGAACAGAAGTCCTTCAAGCTGGAGAACCTGAAACTCCTACATTACTGCCACTTAGTGTTTTTACTTAATTATTATTATTATTATTTATAAATAAAACCACTGACTTTTCTTCACCCACTCAACCCATTATTACTTCCAACAGCCTACTTGTAGAGAACAATTTTGGTCATTACCCTTCTAAAGCTCCCCTCCAGCTCGCCCACTGCTTCATGTAATGCACGCTAATTCAGCATGGCTCAACGGATCACGATGTACAAGAGCTCACCGTATTAAAAAACACGGGGTCTGGGCTTCAGTGCAAGGCTTTCCACAATTCGAAAAGGAAAAAAAAAAAAAATACTAAAACACGCAAACAACAAGCTCAGCGTTATAAAACTAGCAATAACAAAAACACTAAGTGTGTGGGGGGGTGGGGGCGGTAGAGAGACGGGGATAGCAGTATGTAAACTGGCACTACACAAATTAAAGTAGCCCATTATATGTTATGCAGGCAGTACTGTCACAGAGGATGCTCAAGGCATTTGTTTTTTGGTGCGAGATGCTACACTCTCTCTACATTTCACAGCCAATTACAGCAGAGAATAATGTGTCCGCTTGCATGACTGCAACACTGAGTTCTGATTTAAATACCATGACATTTCATGTGCTATTCCCCCAGTCTCTGTGCAGTGTGTGTGGATTGCGGTGTGGTTTTGAAGAATGCAATCGCAAAATCATTTCCTTTCAACCTGGCTCCTGAGTTCAGCTTTTTCTGGAGAATCCTAACTGCCTGGCACTGAACACACTTCCTTGTTCCATTCACGTTGTGTGACAACGGGACCTTTCAACTCTCTCTCAATATATATATATAGTAAGTAAGTTCTCATTGTCACATGACTTCAATAGGATGAGGAAGTCTGTTTAATGCACTTTAGGATTCTCCATACAAACTCAAAGCAGGTAAAGACAGGTAATTGATGCAATCCAGGGTGCTTCTCCAGTGCTGTAAAATGCTCTAACAAAATCCATCTGTGGCAGATCAGCGTACCGGTTCATCAAATCAACACGTTACTGCCATAGAAATGGACTAAGCAAAATGCACAACTGTGGAGTGCAGATAAATGAAAATAATGCAAAATGTAAACGAAACCCCAAACTGAACAGGACTACCCTCGAGAAGCGAGTTTTCTTTTTAAAAAAATCAGGAGGAGGAAAGAGTAAGATGATAAAGTGAAGTGCCGCTCTCCTTGTGTGGCGATGGATTGGCTGGGAGCACTCAGCACTACTTGTTCACTAATTTCACGCTAGGCTGCGTAACAATGTAACCAAAGCGACTCAATCTAAAAGCCGTTCTGCTGGTGTCACTTGTTTATGAACACATGGCTGAACCCAAAATTGCTTTTAAATGTTCAATACGGGCTGGCTTTAATTGCTAGCAAAACGTTTAAAAAAAAAAAAAACACAAAAAAACACCTCACTGTCAAAGATGAGAACACAGGATGGGAAAAGCGTTTGATAAGTATTATTATATTTCTGATTTGCATGAAGCTGCTTGGGCCACTCTCAAAACAGACACTGCCAATGTAGCCTGTGTCGTAAAACTATAGAAAAACTAAAAGTCAAGTAGACCAATGATTAGGGTACCTAGGAACATAAGAAAATGTACAAACAAGTATGGTTCCTAATAGCTGGCTGACCTCAAAACTTTGTCAAGTTGGGTTTTAATGGATTCCAGTGACTCAGTTTCAACAACATTACTAGGTAACTCTCACCACTCTCTGGGTGAAGAAGCGCCTTCTACATTCCATTCTAGGTCTCTACTTAAATTTCCAACCATGTCCTCTGGTCCTGGTTTCTGTGCTGCGCTTAATTATTGCCGAACTCCGTCAGCTCCTTTTGCCCTCATTCTTTGTTCTAGGCTTAATATACACAATTGCCTCAAATCTTACTGGAGATGCTGTCTACCAAGCTGAGATCCACCAAACACTGCAGAGGTGAAAGTGCCCTAATGAACGCCACTCTGTGTCACCTAGCCCCCTCCAACTGTGCGATCCCTTGGAGTGGAATTATCAATTCAATCTCTGGTGCACAGAGGAAGAGAGAGGCAATAAACATCCACATGGACCTGGACTGCTGGCTGATCCAAAATCGGTATCTATATCAAAGCATTGTTCACATACCATGGCAGCCTAGAGAGGCGAGGGTCAGTGTGCTGCAGCCAGAGGAAGCCTCATGAATTTGAATTATTCACTCTGCAGATACAGTCCTTTGTCCAGCGGAGCCCCCAAGAGTGGGCACTCTTTATTGAGCTGCACCAGAGGGAGTCTGATGGTTTTGTTAGAGAGCGAGAAAGAGACCTGTGCGCAGACGACAGATCGATGCGTTTTGTGTTTAAAAATAAAAAATAAAAAAAAAAAATCATTCCAGCTTTCTCCTTTTGTTTTTCTCCCAAGACTCCTCCAAATCGAAGCCTCCTCTCACCTCCCCCTCCATAGCCGTCGAGACTCTCGAATGCATGGTCGCAGCAGCAACAGCGAGATCGCGCTGGTTAGAACGAGAGTTTAGGAGTTTTGTTCCATCCCGCTGCGTGCCCAAAAGATTTCATTACAAATGTATCGGACAGTCTGCTGTTAACCATAATAATGACAGCCAGGACCAGAGGGGATCGCTGGGGTAGGTTCAATCAAAGACCCTTAACACTATACACTCACAGTCCTGATGCCAATTAATAGGGCAGTCAGTCTTTCGCTGGCCACCTCCATGTCCAGCAGGAATAGTTAATGAAGCCATAGTTATTTATGTGAAGTTATTGATTTTTATTTTCTTCTTTTAGTGACACAATACACTTTTTTTTTTTTTTTACAAATATACAAATCACAAATGAGAACTGCTTTCTCAAGGTGGTATATAATATTGCTTAGGCTGCTGTACGATTCAAGTCGATATACAGCAGTGTTTTCAAAAGGTTTGGAAACAAATGACTTACAGTAAGACTAGGGGTGGGGATTGTAAGTCACCTTGGATAAAGGCGTCTGCTAAATAAACAAATAATAAATAAATAAATAAATAAATAAATGTCCCCTCACTCGGACCCTTCACTTATTAAATATCTTGGTCTAGTGCAAAATGTGTAAAGTCACACACGCACATGCAGAGTTAGATTTCCAATTCCTCATAATCATGTTTATAAGGCCTTGCAGTCAGTGGCTTATGGTTCATTACACAGGTCAATCCAGAACAAACAGCCGCCAATTACAGACGAAGTCTCCTCAGACGCCCTGCTCTCTCTCCGCTTGTGAACAGGACTCATTATTTTACAAAAGCAAAAAAGTGTCTTGAAGGCTACAGTTTGACCGAATGAGATAAGAGACATTCTTCAGCATCTCACTTTGTTCTTATGTAAAAGAGATCCAACTTTCTTTCAATTTCAATACGCCTACATATTACTTACGTGTGCCCCCCCCCCAAAAAAAAAAGACCTGCAGGTGTGCTGAATAATTTGTAACAAGTTTTAGAAATAAGTTGTAACATTTTTAGAACTTTGCAGTCAACTTGAATGGAATACTCTGAGAGGCAGCGGAATTCTGACTACAAAATGAAATCATTAACCCTTTCCGGTCCATTGTCGGACTGGGTCCGACATTGCAATTATTCCTCATAGGTCCTTTGTCGGACTGGGTCCGACATCATTCTAGCAACGCAAAAAACGGGTTTCTAGTCGTTTTTTCTCCGGAAAAAGCAGAGAAAACCATTCAATTGCCGAATGGGAGCGACAGGAGCCGAGACAAGTCGAAAAAAAAAAAAAAAAAAGGCGTCTCTCATGAATAGTCATAGTACCCCATTGGCATCAGATGGGGCGGTCGTATGGAAACAAGCTGGGAGTATAGTATCAGCGCACAGAGACTATCACGGACATTTGCAGAGCTTTTTTGAGATGTTATAGCAATAAAATAATGACTTGGATTGCATTATTGAGGAGTTTGGTGATAAAACGAGTCATCAGGAGACGATTGATCGGTATGTACGACTATTATTATTATTATTTTTTATTTGGTAGCATATGTGAAAGCGATAGCAAACGAAAGGGTGGGGCGGGGCTGGAGAGCCCTAGTGAGTGCTTTGTAGGGCCATTTAAACCCGTTTGACTGTGAAAAAAAACACTTTTAAACAGCGCGTCTAAAATTAACTGCGCGTGTGAAAATTAATTAGACCTGGCGAGCCTGACGCAGAATTAATAAATGGACCGCAAAGGGTTAATCTAATTAGCATCAACGGTAAACAATAACACCTTAAAGTGAGGTTTGTTTCTGCCACATTATTCAGGCTTACTACATACCCGTATTTAAAAAAAAAAAAACTCCATGGATGGGGGAGATGAAGTCTTGCAGCAGTTGGAGGTTATAAATGATAATACAAGAAATGCGAGTAGAGTTGATGTTTTCAACATGGTATACGAAGGTTTATTAAGCACGTAAATACTGTTTGTATGCCCCAGAGGAATAAGTGGGCAGTACTTTTAATCAACAGAGCAGCGTGCAAGCAGTGACTCAGAACAGCTGGGTTTCAAGAAAGACATGCAGAGATAGAGACAGTGAGAGAGCAAGAGCGAGAGAGCGAGAGACAGACACAGACACGCATTCAGTGGAATAACAGATCCCAATACAGTATATATTTTGGAATGCATTCGAAGTTATACAGCCTCAATCAATTTCAATTGTTGCTCTTTCCATGGAGTTTGTACATTGATTCCAAAAGGAACATGCAGCACTGCTCTATTAAAAAATTATATAAAAACAGCACAAACCCGGAACATGTGTCTAATTTGGTTTTGTAGGGTTTGACCATTTAAAAAAAAAAAAAAAAAGGATCAATACAAAAATAAAGGCATTTCTACACCGACTGACGTAATGCAATATCTAAAATTGTTAATTTGTTATTGAACAGTGTTTTGTAACGTTCCATGTCGCGCCGTGACTATCGAAACTTGGTTTTCATATTGCTTCTTGGCCGTGTTCCAAATTAAAAACAGTTCTCTTTAGAAAGAGTTTATCTCCCACGCAACTCCACTACTCCGCTCACTCCACTGGCTACCGATCACCGCTCGCATCCAGTTCAAGACTCTTGTACTAGCCTACAGATGCCTTGACAAGACTGCACCCAGCTACCTCCAGACCCTCATCTCTCCCTACACCCCCACTCGACCTCTCCGCTCCGCCTGCACTAGAAGACTGGCTCTACCTCCTCTACGCTCCCCTGCCTCCAGAGCCCGCTCCTTCTCCACCCTCGCTCCGCAGTGGTGGAATGACCTACCTACAGATGTCAGGACCGCCCAGTCCCTGACCACATTCCGGCGCCTCCTTAAGACTCACCTCTTCAGACAGCACCTGTAGAACTCCTCTGTTTCTCCCCTGGGACACTTTCACCCTTCCTTAATTATGCTTTACTTACTCTTATCTGCCCCCCATTTTACTGCATTTAATCCTGTACTTCAGAGTACTGTAATCTGCCAAGTGTTTAAACTGTAGTATTTGGTATTTAATCATATCTTGATGTAACTATCACTGTCACTTATCTGCTGTATTATTGAATTGTATTTTGTCACACTTGTACTTGCTTGAACTAGTCATTGTATTTATCTTGCTCTTATTGTATTATTACCTGTACTGTAACACTTGAAATGTATTTGTTTACGATTGTAAGTCGCCCTGGATAAGGGCGTCTGCTAAGAAATAAATAATAATAATAATAATAATAATAATAATAATAATAATAATAATAATAATCTTTGACCCCTCAAGAAGAAGCAGAGAAATAAAAACCACCTGGAGGACAGAGTCTTTAGCAGAGACCGTTCCAGACAGGATATTGTGCACTGAGCTCTTAGTAAAAGAAAGGTAGGAATTTCCTTGAGAATATTGGGTGTGGGTTCAATTCAAACCCATCCGTCAGCTGTGGATTACCATTAGTTTGAACGGTTCTCCTAAGCCCTTTCTGTTGTCGGTTCAAACGAGAAACACTTCAAAGCCGTGCCCTTTGCACAGTAAAAATGGGAGCTCACCTGCGTGGCCATCTTGCCGTAGTCGATCCAGCGCAGTGTGGCGAAGTTGGTGGACTCAGCGCAGTTGAAGCCGTGGTTAAAGCCAGCGTGGTACCCGTAGGGAAAGGTGATCATGAACTCTCCAGCCTCCTGTGTGATCTGCCACAGAAAAAACAAAAAGACTGCTGCTGAAACCGTTTATCTGATGCATTTATAATGAAGCTTCATTTCATAGCTAGTGAAATGGAACTCCATGGACTTAAAAACGCTGAAGAACGACAAGGTAAAACTCTAAGAAAACTAATTCAAGTAGACAAATGGTTTGGCTGCTTAAAGTTTTACCAAAGGGAACTAAAAATAACGAATATATATTCCAGTGGTACAGTGGTTAAGACACTGTGTAAAACTCAAGTACGTACGCATTTCTGTGTACGGTTGGCTTCAACTTCCATTTAATAACAATTTGCTAAAATAAAATGGAGAAAAGAAATATAGTTGCACTGGCTCTGAAACCCTTTCTGAAGCCCCTGGGATGATAAGGGTGTCAGGCAGAGCTTGTTCAGCATTGCACCTCTCTACAGAGAGGCAATGAATTTACTTCCTCGATAACACATTCGCTTGAGTTCATCTCAGATGCATGGCCTTACAGGCGCCTAGATCCCCTTTCTCATACTGATACAGATTTACTGTACCAAGCTTTTGGGTTTGCACCTTCTCTTTATGAACGGGAAACCTATGAACGCAACTTATAGAAAACCGAGTCGAGATAAAACGATTCAGATTGTGCCATCACACTGATGAAGGCAACAGCTGAAAAAAAGTCTACTTGACAGATTTGATGAGCCAGTAGCCACAGTTCGATTTTTTTTTTTTTAGAGCATTTTACAGCACTGTGGAAACCCCACCCCAATGTTCCGACAGGTTTTATTTCTTAAAAGAAATAAGGAAAAAAAAATAAGTGCATAAAAAATGTAAAGCCACCGCTAAAACAGGGAGTCATTTTTTTCAGTTTGCATTAATATTAGGAATTGACTATCCATATAAAAACTATAAAAACACTGAAAAAAAAAAAAAAATCGGCAGACATGTTGAAAAACTAAAATTATGGATCGTAGAATTTGTACTTCTATGTTTAAACTGCAGTTTAAATACCTCAATCTGGTCAAATATGAAGATACTATTGGAGGAGTTGATCCGATATCACTTTAATGCCATTCAGGCAAGTAACAGGCAGCTTAGCTATCCTTTTGATGAGTTAATACACCATGTGCGTTGCGGCTTTCAACATGAGAATGCTTTTACTTCCCTTTCTCCGTACGCAAAGGCAAGACTTTGATCAATCTGGCCCCCGTTTGCCATTCAGGTCACAGGCTTTTCAATTTCATTTTATTACGGAAAATTGAGCTGTTCAGGAGCAAAAAAAAACACACACTGATTTTCTTTGGTGAAGTAATGGGAGGGTGAAATTGACACCATGCATTTTGTTTTTCTTTGTGGATTTGTGAAATGACAGCAAATTACGTTACAAATGACATTTACTAACTTGATATTTCTTTTTACCTTTTGCTACTTTATTTCTCAATCATTGTAAAAATGCAATCCTTTTATAACAGGACTATCATCACATCGTTCACAGTGTGAATACACCTTTACTAGCAGCGTTCACATCCTGAATAGTTCAGATACTTTGGAATTGTGGGCCGCCCCCCTGGGAACTCGAGGCCCGAGAGAACCACAGTTAAACACCCTTGACAGAACTGGGCACATCCCTGGTTGTCAAAAAATAGCCACAGTGGTAAAGTCATTCAAAACAGCAGAGTGAAGATAAGCCAGGCTACTCAACATAGCAAGGTCTCAATAGCAAGCCTCCCTCCAACTGTCAGCCTTGTCAATAAAGCACCAACACTGCATTAAGAATCGCCTCCCATGATGGATAGACCGAACAGACAAGTAATCATTGTTAAAGCAAAGCTACAGCCAGTAGCTGCCAGGTCACTGGATTCGCAGCACAATTTACTAACTTTCCTGCCAGCCACCCAAGCGAGTAGACTGAACAAAATCAATAGCAGATTACAGAAATACACGTTTTTAATTATTAAAAGCTCCCTCTTATCGATCGCTTGCTTTCTTTTTCTTTCCCTTCTAAATGTAAATACAATTAGCTTGATTATATAAATTGATGTTTCAAGTTTGGAGGAAAGAGATGCTAATAGGAAATTGATAGGCTAGAAAGAAAAAGAAAGAAAGAATGAATCTGCTTAGCTGTTAAGCTCTGAAACATTTTCAAGAAACATGGAGACTACAGTTCTGACAGCTACTAAACATATGAATACAAGGATGTATTTCAGCAACTGTCCGCCCAAGTCATATTTTAACAATTTCTAGTTCAAAAGAAGGTTTCTGGAAACACGTTTGCTTGTACAATATGTGTTGAGCTACTGTTTCATCTGCAAGTACCAGAACTGTGGTTTGGTCTGGGCCCAGTCAACAGGGAACATAGACATTTCAACACAATATTGCATGGGCTAGCTAGTTTCAAAGCCATGTGTACAACACTTCTACTATAGGGCCATTTGCATCACGACTGGCTGATGGGCCGGTCGTGGAAAATACTCACAGAAGTTCCATCTACAAAGGCTCCAGCTCATTTGATGGCTAGCTAATTAGAAAAAGTTGCTAGTGGTGGGTAGATGCAGGAAATCAGATTTATTTTTATCCAGTCCTCCTAGGAATTGCAGACAGAGAAAGAAAGGAATATGAAATGTTCTTCTTTTAGATCACAGCGTGGCGACGAGAGCTGCTCAGGAAGCTTAGCCGTGCAGGAGATGATCAGAAATGGAGGAAATCTCTTTTTAAAGAGAAGCCTTCACGTTTTGCTTGGTCCTGGTGATGGTTAGAGTCAATGCAGTGCCAATGCAGTGCCAAGCATGCTATACTAAAATATCTCATCACCCGAAACAACGTAGCAATAGGTTTAAAAGTTGAGTCCCTCCCTCCTCAAAGTTGTTTGCATTCACTTGAAAGACCAATATAAGGTGGCATTGCAAGATTATGAATGAAGGCAAGATTAGTTCATACCTCTGGTTTCTGACCTTGTCCGGTCTTGGAAGCTAAGCAAGGCTGACCCTGGTCACTACCTGAATGGCGGGCCTCCAGTGAATAGTAATGCTACGATGACTGGGGCTCAATAATAGTCGCGCTCTCTCTCTCCCCTCAAACACCCTACAATAGTGTTCACTCAGAGATGCGGTCATCCCTATAAAATGGATGATGGATCCAGTGTCTAATGGCATTAAAATATTTAACTGAGTTCTTGTCTTCTTTGTGAAGAGATTTAAACAGCCCTTTCTACTATACCATTTTTTTAACCTTTAGACATTGGAATGCGCAGCCTGGTTAAAGCTTATTGTTACTTATTACCGACTCTGATGAATTTGGCTAATCTGCATGCAGTAGCTCTTAAAATGACTGCAAAATGTGAACAGAGTGGATTAATATAGAACCTACAGGGCTGCTGCCATCCAATCTGTAAGGTTAATTGAATAGTAATTGGTATCTCAGTCTGTTGAAGATACAGTGTACCTGTTTATGTGGGTAGGGAAAGTCTTCTGGTGAACTTTTTTGGCGAGTACCATCCTCGGTGCAGAAACCAGGTGTGCAGTCAATTCCAATTCCTTTTTAAAAATCGATTCCTTCCTTCGAAGGAATTGGAACCGATATGTCTTTAGGAGACATCATTGTTGCATTCATTTGAAGCCAATATAAAATTGACTAAACATTGACTTGGATTTCAGTAATTTTTTGTTGCGGCGGTGAGAAGCTCATTTGAACAGAAAACATACTTGCAATTTTGATGACTAATGTGTTGGAATTGATTAAAAGGGAATTGGAATTGAAAAAAAACCACTTACTGACCCTAATCCTGGCAGTAACTTTTCATGTTCGGTACCGTACAGTAAATAACTTTTGCCTTGTGCCACGAACAAGCCCCTTCTTCCACCTCCTTCCTCTTCCTCCTCCTCTCTCTCTCACTCTCTCTCAACATAACCAGAACAAAGTCTGAGCTCTGAAAAGTTAGCACTGCCGCAGAGACAACACCACAACACTGCCGGCACTAAACAGACAGAGCTGTGATCTGTACAGTCTGTGCATCCTGAAAAGTCATCCATCCTTTATGCAAATTAACAAATAAATGAAATAAAATAGCCCTCTTTTGCATTAAGTTTATTCCGTTTGCTTTGTCACAGTGACAGAATCTTAATAGGATGATATTTCAGGGTTAGCTGCTGTTTTAAAGGAACGGACTGGTTATTGCCTTTCAAATCTGCAGGGAGTTTCACTGCTGGGAAGCCAGCCTGGAGAACGGCAAAAGTAAGAATGGAGGTTTTTTTTTTATCCTCCTGTTTTGAGCTTTCATCTCAGGTGATACGGAGTTTGATAAAGCTTTTTTTTTTTTTTTGTGTGTATCCCCCCCCCAATCAGCTTTTGAAAGTAAAATCATTACGTTTGAAAATCAAATTAATTATTTTCGTGCTTTCTCAGCTGTGATTTTTCTGTCTCATTAATCATGTCTGGTACAGCGGTACTCGCCCGATCTTTCCAGTCGAGCTAACTCTGTGGAAATGCTTCGGAAATCGTCGGATTTCTAACACGCTTTGTAATACCATTGATCTGTCACAAAACAGAAACTAGATACAAAAACATCAAGAGATTTCACCAAAGCAGTCAATGCATGCAGTTTGAACAGAAGATGCAAAGTATTCACAGTTTTGGAAGTTGTACAGACACACAGGGTCACCTTTACGAAACACCAGTTTCCACAAAAACTAACTTATTGTTAAACTATAAACACATAAGGACAGGCACGCCTTTGAGTCCTTAAATTAACCGTGCAGGTTTTTGTATGAGAATAGTTGAAGCAAACAGCACTTTCAGCCTTAAATCTGGCATAATGTAATTAAGTAACTTACAGTGGGGCTCCCAAGTGGCACATCCAGTAAAGGCGCTCCACGTGGAGTGCAGGATGTGCCCTATAGCCTGGCAATCGCAGGTTCGATTCCAGGCTATGTCATTGCCGACCGTGACCGGGGGTTCCTAGGGGGCGGCACACAATTGCCCGCACGCCGCCCGGGTCTGCAGTGGAGCCATTCAGATCTGTGTTGTCTTCCAGTGGATCCGCAGTGCGAAAAATTACGGATTGGCAGGAAAACTGGTTTCGGAAGACGCGTGTTTCAGCCTCTGTTTCCCCGAGTCGCCGGGAGGTTGCAGCGGTGAACCGGGATAAAAATAATAATTGGGCATTCCAAATTGGGGAGAAAACCGGGGTAAAAAACTATTGGCGATGACTAAATTTTAAAATAAATAAATAAAATAATAAAACTTACAGTAAATGTAAAAAATTAAATGTAAAAGGATTAAAAGCATTCCCAGGAGCGTTCACTGCTGCTCGGCAGACCTACCCGATCGAAAGGAATCCCGTACTTCTTCAGTATGGAGGGTGAGATCAGGGTCATCTTGTGTCGTAAGAAGGCGTCACATCCCTGGGAGCTTCCTGGGAAAAACCCTGGAATACAGAACAGGCGGCAAGGGGTTAAAGACAGAGCGCCTTTAGTAAAGATCTGCTCATCTGCAGCTATAGAGCATGTTATAGAAAGGTGTTATGATTAAGAATTTCAATTACACGCTACTGGCTTGAATACGTTAAACACTGTATTAAATCTGTTGTTTAAAAAAGGGATCGGTGCATTCCTGACGCAAGGAGTCACTTACAAACCAGTGCACTCGCGTGCAAAAGGGTCCTCGTACAGAGTTTATACCCAAATTCAAAAGGTGCAATTGATTTTTTATTACACGAGGAGTAGCTAATATTGCTAATATTGGACTCGGCTTTCGCCAATATAAAATAACATGGGGACCAGGCAAGACAAAGCTTCGCTGTAATATACGAGACCCCAGGCGCTTTTCCTCCAGCAGGTAAAGCGGATATCCAATAGTCTGTGATCAGTTCAGAGAACAATCTGTGCACCTTTTGATATGCCAGAGTAAAAGCACAGGAAAGACAGTAACATAGTATGAAGCACATGAGAGCACAGATCGCTATGGTAAAAGCATGGGGAAAGGGGACATGACTGAGGAATGATAAACGAAGGACTCTAGGTGTTACAGAAGCAAACAGTAACCACCCCCCCCAAGCGCTGGATAAGAGTTAGAGTCTTTCATAATAAAACCGGGGTCAGATGCCCTCCTGAATAGCAAAGCCTTACAACGGAGCTCACAGCTAAGCTTCACCTGTTATAAACTGCTTTAATTAATTCCAGATGGATTTCAACATTTAAAATTTAGCCCCCAAAGCCCTGACACCATTTATCATTTAGAGCTCCAGGTCTCTTCAGTCCTTTTCAAAAGAGAATACCTAATGCCAGCGTGGGGCTGGCTCCTCTTCCTGCTTGCCGATGCACATTTCCAGTGTGGAGAGAATCTACAGGCTCTTTCCTTTACAGGAATATTTACAGTGACCACAGCGGTCTCTTCCTGCATTCGGAAACACAGGTCGGATCTCATATGCTGCGGATTGGTTTAATATTTTGTATGCTCGTCAATCAGCTGCAGGAAGATGTAAATGGTTTCCCCCCTCTAGGGTTACCATGCTGAAATCAAAGCAAGCACGTTGGCTATTCCATTATATAGTGAGGCTACACTTAGAAAAGCTTCCCGTAGTAAAAACATAGCAAAGTGTAATAAAGCACAGTGAAAGCATGTAAAGCACAGAGGTAGGGTACAGCGAATTTAAAAAAAAAAAAAAAAAAATCATAGCAAACCATTGCAAAAAAAAAAAAAAAGGGGTAAACTAGATAGTATAACCATAGGAAAAGCTGCAAAATACTTTTGAAGCCTACATTCCAGGATGAATGACAAACAGATAGAAAAGACAAGCAGGCCATTGAGAAAGTGAAGTTTGATTTTATTTCCAATAGCCTAGCTTGATGATGATTTTTAAAAAGCTTGCTTCTTTATATAAAAATCGAGCTGAAATGATACCCCTACAGGCTATATATCTAGCGAAAGACCACTTCAAAAAAGTAATCCACTGCTATACAGATTGCACGCCTTAATAAATTCCATTGTGTCCATAGGAATTCGTCACCATCAGACTTTAGGGGCTAATCTTTACAGTCAAGAGCTGTGCAACACCTTGCTTCATACAGATTCGAGATGAGGTAATGGATTTTGGGCGGATTACAAGAGCACGCTTCAAGATAGTTTAATGCAAAACCAGTGCATTCGTGCGCCGGGGCTTTCGTAATCAGTCTGGTAAACGATGCTGCTATTAGAAGGTGCCACGGGGGTAATTGGAAAAACTCTCCTGAAAGCTTGTTTCTTTAGCTCATCCTTTTTTTTTTTGATGGCTGGCATTTCATATTTCACCGTGCTCAGTCCTATAGAGTCTGTGGAATGTGGATTCCGTCTCGCTGCATTCCTCAAGATGTTCAGTTTTGAATGCTTCCCCACTCTCTCTCTAAGTGCTAAAATGAAATGGAATCTGCCTGAAATCACCTGTTTTTTTTATATAAAAAAACATTTAAAAATGAGAAAAAAGTCATTAGACTTTGGCTTACAAATGCAGCTGTGAATGTTTTTGCCATCGCCTTGTCGATTGGGCGAGAACTTTTTTCTTTTTTTTTTTTTGCTTTGAACGTATTGAAAAACTTTTGCTCATAGGGAACAGCTTTTAAATGGTTTGGTTTTAAAAGGGGACCTAGGGGCGGTGTTAAATATCCTTTTGAGAATAAAAAAAGGATAACAAGTGTTTTTGAAAATGTGATAAAAAATGTACCACTACGGGTGCAGTCAGCGGGAGCACTAATAACTGATATCCCTCCTGAAACCACACGTTTGCAATGCAAATTGTCAAATGTTTACTTGAGAGCCCGCATCTTGGGTTAATAAAACAGATCATTAATTATGCAAATTCAGAAGGTATCAAAAGGAACAGGCTTTGAAATCCTGGCAACCACCTGACAGGCTGTTGATGCAGTCAGGGAGAGGCTAAACACACACGCTCTCCCATCCAGCCTAGTGAAATATCCCTCGCACACCATTATAGCGGTGTGTCATCAGCGAGGATCCTAAACTGATCTAACGAAGTGCCAGGCGGCTGAAAGGTACGGGTCAATGCACAGCCACACTGGCATGCCAAGATAAATCACCTGGCACCATCTGAAAAACGCCAGCCTTGTCGGTGCCTGTCTCTGTCTCTGCATCGCTCTCTCCCCTGGGGACAACTGCACTTCATTAAAGATTAAAAAGACGACCACAAAAATGTAATAAACCCGAGCCGCATTTAAACAGTAAACAATCTTTAATTTATTATACAGCTGCGTTGCAAGGTTGCAGAGAGACCAGTTTTTGCACACTTTCAAGAACAGGTAGTGTTAAAAACAACATGACGGGTGTCCCCCCCTACTTGCCTATTTTACAGTTTTTCACATAATTGAAATTAAGGGGAGGGGGGGGAATAGAAAAACCAAAAAAAGAAAACCCTGTTTTGCTTTACGTATACTGCATGTGTTAATTGTACTGTCTCGAGTTTGAAATAATGTAATGCATATAAAATAGTTAGTGCTATATGGATGTGCGAATATTCCTTTAATTTATACTACATTACAGTAAAAACTATCAAATTACCAATTAAAAGAAAAGGAGACCAACACTATTCTGTCCAATAGAATGTATTTTACTAAAATAAAAACATGTGTAGTAATAATAAAAAAGGAGAAAGGTTTGTTAGTACAGAAAACACTAACAGAGTCATTCAAGTGCAGTAACCTGTGTGTTGCTGTCGATAAATTCTAGCCATCAGGTTGAATGACACATTGTAAAGCAATGAAGACCACCCCCCACTGCCTGCGAGACTGACGCGACAGCAAGAGGGAGATCTGTCACTTTGAGTTTGCCGATTAGCAAAGCCTCCAGCTAGACACTACAGGGGCACAGACAGCAGGCTCTTCACCTCACGTGGATCACCATTCGTTTCCCGGTGTTCACCTTCCTGGATTTCCTTCAAAATCGGTGTGCTAAAGGCAATACGCATGCCTTGCAACTACAATAAAACCCTCAATATAAGTTTGATTGAGTTCCACTTTGGCCAAGGTGAACTGTACGTGCCGATTTGTAACACAACCCCACCACCACCATCATCATCATCATCAACACGGCTATGAACACAGTACAACATCGCATATCCGACCCCCTGTGGACTGGGGTACAGGCGGATATGTGAAAGTCAGATTTGCGAACATCTATAGAAAAAACATTTACACATCCATAAATAGGTTAGTGAAACAACAAGCAAACTGCTTTAAACATGGGGATTTTTTTTTTTTTTTTGCTTTAAAAGTAAGCAAATGTAAGCGAGATTAATTTGGCTACAAATACACAGTGCTGCTATGCGGTTTGCTATAAGCTATCTCCATGCAATGCATGCAGAAGATACCACCACGCTGTGACCTGCCAATACTGCAGCTGGTCTAATAAGGTAGATCAAACAGGGATGACTCGTTACTCCTTCCCGGTAATTATAAAAAAATAAAATTAAAATAAAAAACGCTGTATAAAAGAGAGTATTGAGATGACAAATAAAAATGACAGAAAACACCATTAAAATGACTTTCTTTTCAATTTTTTTGTCGATATCAATCCAGCAGGTGGAAGACATCAGATCATCTTCATTTATTTGTCTGATGAGAGAACGCCAATAAAAGGGAGTCTGGTTCAGCGGTTATTGAATTTGCAAGCAGGATTTTGTGAAAGATGTTTTTTAGGCAATCAACACAATCTGAAATGCAAGCGGACATTCGTTAACCGGTACATCAGCAAGACGGATGTTAAGACTGAACTACTATATTATAAAAATATAATACACACGCACACACACTGACACACACACGCACGCACGCACGCACACACACGCACGCACACTGACACACACACACACACACACACTGACACACACACACACACACACACGCACACTGACACACACAGGGACACACACTCACACTGACACACACTCACACTGACACACACACACAGACACACACACACAGACACACACACACAGACACACACTTAGGACTAGCGAGAAGTATAAAACAATCGTGTTTTAAAATCGCCATGGCTTGTTTTGCTAGCCTCTATTAGATTCACTGTCAAGCCTCATGTATGTATGTGTATGTATATGTATATATATATATATATATATATATATATATATATATATATATATATATATATATATATATTGGCTTCTTGCTTTTGAATGATCAATTATTCTCATTGTGTCGTTTATTCTCAGGGAGGACTGACTGTGGGATAAAAGGTCTTTCACCTCTAGGTCACAGGTTCAAATCCATCCAGTCATTTTGATCATGTGGCTGGGGGGGGGGGTGTCTGCAGTCGCATATCATTTCTGCTGGCCTCTGTTCAAAGGGTACAAGCCTATATTTGGTGCATATTTGTATGGTACAAATTTGCTTATTGGTTCACCCACGAGATTACGGTAATTTAATAGGAAATGAAAGAAGAGAGATTACCTTTTGCCAGGCGCTCCAGTCTCTTGCCATGCTCTGGTGGTACTGCATACCTGAAAAACAAGCACATTAAATATTTTATAGTTTCTTTTCAGAAATAGGTTTTTCCTGGAATATACAACAAATACTGCTGGAGGGCAGGTGAAAGGTTCAGTTTATGAATTGACACAGTGTAACAGCCTGAACCTTCTATATCATAAGGACACTTTCCCAGAGTAAATAATAAATACATGTTAAATGTATTGCATGTATCTGAGATCTCTAATTCATAGACTATGCTATGCAGTCTTCAAAACTAATTATTATTATTATTATTATTATTATTAATTATCATTATTAGAAGTGATAAGAAACTCACTGAAATGATCTCAAGTGAGTTCAGTTTGCTAACGAATGTTGAGCTGGCAATTAGGGTAGCAATAGGGTACAGCGTGCTTGTGAGCTGGGAGGAATCACACTAAAGTCGAGCCAATTAAAAATAATGAGATCTGTTACAATGTTATATAAGCTTGAAAAATCGTTCCACAGTGGAAACATCAAAAAGACTTTTAGAATCAAACTAATCTGGAAAACCTCTCGAGGGAACGAGTAAAATGGTTCAGCCCTAACCAAGAGCTGCATCATTAAGCTATTTAGGTTTTTCCATTCATTAAAAATCAGGAGGTGAAGATTACAGGGCAAAATAATTTATTTCCTTTGTGTGAGTAAGGGGGAGGTATGGAATTAATGGCCATTTTAATTGTTACAATTCTGCCCCCCTAAGTGTGTGCGTGCATGGGTGGTGGGGTTTAAAAGGGCTTTTATTAGGCTAGGCTCCAGCTAATGAAAGGTCTAATAAGACACTCAACACCATGAAGTGGCTGTGGCGCAGGCTGTCAGGGTTTGCAGTTTAAATGGCTCCACATTTGTGGAAAGGAGATACGTTTGTGGTGCCAGACAGGCTGGCAATGCAGATTTGTAAGAGAGACGCTGTGCCAAGTGAAGGCCTCGGGCAATAGGAGCTCCACACCTTACAGCACCTTGTACTTTCTGCAGGTAATAAAACACCCCAGCCTTCCGTGTTTCTGTCGGATGGATTTGGCTATCCTGCTGTACAAATCTGCAAAACCAGTTTGGTGATCTCTAACCCAGCACTCGTTGGATGCACGATTTAGTGCTGTTTGACGTCCCAAGGCTGAATGGCAAGGTGCACACTCTCTCACTGAAGCCAGTGTCATTGTCTAACTTTTCTGAGAAGTGGGGGAAATCAGCCTGGATTGCATCAACCATTGATTTTTATGCCAAGATTTCCATTTAAAATAAATGGTTGATGCAATGCAGCTGAATACCCAGGCACTGCAAAAAGCTCTAAAAGCCAAAACAAGTTCTGAGTTATGCAAGCGGGGGTACAGGCTGATCAAGTCAGCCTGCCAGGTTTCACTGCTCTGCGGTGCCAGGTGTTTCCACAGCAGCCGCAGACGCCTTGTTAAACAAAAAAAAAGCTGGATCAAACCTCAAACGGCAGCAAGAGAATCCAACACTGAAAGGATCAGCCCCAGAACACATCAGCTCCTACATAACCACTTCCACCCAAACAACTTCAAAACATGCTTACATTTTATAGACCAAATTATACTGAAAAACAACAGCCCTGCTAACAACAGCTCTTCTGCGTTTCCCTGCAGGCAGCGAATGTGCACAGCAACCTTTCTTCAGTCTTTACAAGGACCTGCCACTCAAACTCATGCTGTTACAGCTCAATTATAATAACTGCTCCCGTGCCAAAAAAACACAAAAAAACACAAACAACCTTAACCTTGCTGAGCATTCAAAATAACCAGAATTATGATGTTTTCCACTAACCTAACCCAAATAAAACACATGCATTACGGCTCCCTAAGAAAAAGTAGTAGAAGGAACACAAAAGGATTGAGAAGGTCCTCATTGATGAAGAAAAGGTGTTCATTTTAATGTTGATTTATGAGCACACACGTCCTTAAGAGTGTGTACAATGTCCCCCCCCCCCTAACCTCACTCCCATTCGTTGACTCGAGAAGCTGAACTACGAAGGAGTGAACTCCAACAACTTTTACGTTCCAAGGCTAACTTTAGTCGAGACAAAAAAACACTTCAATAGATCAGCAGCAGATGAACCTTGAAATTAATTGAATTGGTTATCAGTCCAGACACTCCAGGCAGTGCTAGCGAGTGGGGGCGCTGAGACACTGCAAGCAACACACACTGCAGTCAAGCTTACAGACAAATTAATACATCACAGATAGCCTTGTAACCCCAGTACCGGCCACACATCTATACCCAACTCCACAAGCCATGAACATAGCCAAGTAAATGCAGCCACTGGGGCTGGAATGAATCCTGACAATCCTTATATCAATGATTTGCCCGACTCTCTCCTTCCAAACCCTCTTCATAGCAGCAAAACTCCAACTACTATAGTACAGTAAATTGTTTAGCACAATATTTTTAAAAAAGCATTTCACAAAATAAGCAATAGCTTCTCAGCCTTGTTATGGCATGTTTCTGCAATGAGAATCTGTAAGCAGTAGCTCTCATAGGAAACATGCGGCTGTTTTGTTTGCAGCCTACAATCCAAATCTGCAATCAGACAGGAAGCAAAGGTCGATATGTTGATTTGGTTTTTGTATTTGTACGTAGCAGTGGTTTGACATCCATCTCTTCAATATGGAAGGCCGATTTCTTCCAGCCTGAACTCGTAACTGTGGTTGACAGCATCGCCAACCAAACAAGTCCACACAGGATCATCTTGCAAATGAGATTCAGAGTGCGCGGTCATTATTCGCAAAGCGCTTATCCTTGAAAAAAACTCACTGTAAACCAAGAATACGAGAAAAAAATATCTTAAAACTACTTAAATAAGAGCAGCTTTTTATACTGTTTCAAAAAGTGAATGGATGGGCTCATTCTCCTGGAGTTTTAATGTGTTTTAATCTTGGGAACCCTCAAATCAAACAACAGCACAGATGGCAGTAACAGTGCTTGCTGAACCTCAGTTACTACAGCAGGCGAGCGCAGTATAAATAAAAAAAGATTACTCCCCGATGTTTATAGGATAAAACCCACACGGTTACATTACGGGTGAGCAGTCCTCATGAGACAGTGTAACAAGTGTGTGTACGGACACCTGGACTTGCTGTGAATCACAACACACCACGGGGGTAACAAGATACAGTATCTCCACCAAAATGAAATTGATTTCTTTACTAAAAAAAAATAAAAATGCAAAACTAAAATGCTTGCAAAACAACTGGATATCTGCCAGCAAACTACAAAATCATTAGCTCTGACCTATTAGCTTGTAAGGGTTAGATTTATTAAAAAATACATAAATAAGGAAACCCATATTAGTTCAGTAAGAGGAGACTATCTTTAAGATTAACTCAGCAGTTTGCTAGAGAAAGCACCCTGAGAACTGTTTTTAATCTATACTCTTGGGAAGAAAAACTCCCTTCAGCAGATTTACACTGCGTAATGTTACAGGGAAATGGAATTCGACGCTTACATTTAAATGAAGATGGTGCCTCCACAGTGCTGCATTTTAATTTCTGGGGTTTTTGCGGTAATAAAGGATTATTTGCCCCTTGGTATAAATAAGCAGTGTCCTTTTGCGTTTAATTAGGGTTTTGTAATAGGGAATTGTGGAGATAAAGATTAATTTAATCTTAAAAGGAGGAAGTTTAAAACTTAAACTTGTAGAAACATGCTAATATTTGGTTCTTATCGCGGTGTGCAAGCTGCAAAGCAAGCAAACTGGTTACTCTGAAGCGATTCACCCAGAGGTAATTGGAATGGCCTTTTCAACCAAAGTAATGCTCAAAATTCAGAGGTCTGCTAACGTGACCCCCTTGGAAATTTAATGCAAGCAGACTGGTTTTTCTCTTCTGTTGGTTCTTGCTTCTCTTCTGGTTGAGGGTTCTGAAAGGCTCGTCTGACTACCAAATTTACCAGGGATCCTTCTAAGATTCATACAAGTAGAGTTGGCACAATCACCAATTACCCTGCTATTTTTGTCAATGTCTCTAGGATGTGTTTAGAGTTGTTGTGGTTTTTTTTCACATTTACTATCACGATTCCTCAATAAAAAAAAAACTAATAATAATTTGCTGGTTGTGTATCGTAATGTATAACAGCCCACTTACTCACATGTGCGCTACATATTCTCTGCAAACATAATAAGGAGCTTTGCCATTAGTTAGAGAGAACGGACAATAACATCAGCGCTATGGATCTAATTTAAAAAAAAAAAAAAATGGGTGTCTACTTGCAATTGGAGTTTTCTATCTGCCATCCTTAGTAGCCATGGTTACAAAAAAAGAACTTCACTTGTACATTCTGAAATCAAAATGGGTCTCGTTGCTGCACAAACACACACTACCTTCCACACTGCAGCCCAGCACTCCACCCCACTGAGCTGCTCAAAACAAACTGCAGCGCCACTGAGCATCTCAAGCAAGCTGCTGAATATAATATAGATTTTAATTAGGTTTGTTACAGGCTTATTTACTGAGAGCACAGCTGGGCCAGCGGTCCCTGGAGACAGAAAGCCCAGCTGAGTGGAAAGCGGAGATGCAGACGGGAAGTTACGCGACAGGCAGAGGTAACCACACAAGCAAACTTTATACGACGAAGCAACAGAGTCATTCATACGTGCAGAATATATTTCTCACTGCAAAACGTTCGGTTTTCCTTTCTCGATTTTCAGCAACATGTGACAGACGGCACAGTACATGAAGGGCTATTTAACATGACATCGTAACACCGCACACCAAGAAGTGAGAACGCAGACTTGCATCCCCGCTGCATTTAACTGCGGTGCAGTTATGATTTTATTTCCGTAATACATTACATACATCACTTTGCTATATTTCAAAACGCCTACAGGCACAGCACAACTCTCACAGTCATTAGGAGACTGGTCAATTTTCTGCTTGTCAGGGTATACATAGGGAATGACATTTTGAAGCATCCATCACGGCACTGCATACAGATTTTAAAAACAAAGCAAGCAGATAAATCTGTGGCAATCGTTCACTGCAAACCAACCCGTAAATATAGCTTGGTGCTGCACGCTCTTCAAGCACACGTTATTTACCACTCGCGCTGATCGTAAAGAAGAATATAGGGGCCACTCATTGGCTTGGTCATAAAAGAATGGTAGACCACTTGGTGAGGATTTCTAGCTTGTGGATTGCTGTATAGCTTTGTTTTTTTAATGATTTATACCAAAAGTCATTCTGAGAAGCTGGGGTTCTCGTAATGATCCTGCTAGGCGCTGTCAAAACTGTTTTAAAATACTCTGTGTTAGTAGATACACAATACAAGTTCTGGACACACACACACCAGAGAGTGTCCACCTTTTGGGAAATCACAGATGGGGTGCGAGTTAGAGGAGAGGTCTGGAAATGACAAAGTAACAGAACGGCTGGCTGCTCAGTCGAACAGAGAGCTCCCGAATGCAACCACGAGGCTCGACCCAATCAGCTGCTCTGCCTCGGGGTTCTGTCCATCGTCTCGGAGAGTCAATGTGCTCCGTGATCACGTGACCGAGCGACGTCAAATGAGCAGTCCAAAGGGATGTGCTGGGTTTGTGTTTATTCTTGCACATGGCACCCTGTATAATTGAAGCTGCAAGGCAAACTACCTTAACAGTAGCACAGTCCAAGCTTCATGCTGATCCGGAGTGGTGAAGTACATAACTCCCAAGCTCAGATATTTTATTTAGCTCACAGTGGCAAAACTTGTAAAGGCTCAAACAGCTACACGTGTTGCTGGAGCTTGAATGATGCATCCGGGAGTGTTGGTTTCACAACAATCCGACCGATCAAATCTTCAACCGCCCCGGATCTGTGTGTAAGCGGGAGTGAGCGCTCTTCAAAATGAGTTTCTTTCACGTGTAAAACAAGACGCGTGGAGAAAGAATGAACGCGGAGGAAAATGTACAGAGGTTGAAATCCTTCCAGTGTGCAAGTTATTCACGAGGAGGTTTGAATGACAGTGACTATCTATTCTCAAGAAGCAGATTCTTCATTGAAGAGCATGTAAAAGAAACTTTTACTGCTGCATTCAAGAATAACGATTTTTTTTCCCTCCCAAGTGAAATCTAATTTTAAAAAAAGGGGGGGAGCTCCAGTTTTGAAAGAACCTGTTCAGTTTTTTTTCATTTTTTTATTTCCTCAATGCACACCGGAGGATTGCTCAACAATCTTTGAGATTTGACAGCAGATCTTCAGAAAATGTCACTTTGATCGGAGCAGTGTTGGAGGGGAAGAAAGTTAATTTCACAGTTGCTGCACAGGGGTTAGGCAAACAGGCACCATGCAGTTTAACGCGCTATAATTACAGCAAAAAGGGAAAATGATGAATTTTAAAACACACAGACGTTCCCGTTAAAAAAAAAAAAAAAAAAAAAAAATTTGAAGGTTCATTCGTGTGAGTAAATTTACTTTTAACAACTGACAGGGATAGATTAAACTCACGGAGGAACTCAGAAATTCTTTTAAAGTTTTAACCTAAAACCGTTTTCCATTTGGAGACACCGGATCACACTGTCAAAACTCTCTCAAAGAGCTAAACCACCTAAATGACATGTACAGATATCTGTGTTACAGATCAGTTATACAGGGTAAATATGGGGTCTGCTTTACTGATCTTAAATACTACTGCCACAAGCTTAGGCGCTGTTCGGCTATTTGCGTTAACCAATGAAATCATGATCCAAGACTTGTTTAACTGCAGCGGTCGGGCTCTCCCTGCATGTCTGTGTGTGTGTGTGTCTGTGTGTGTCTGTGTGTGTGTGACTCTCCGAGTCGGTTTATGTTAAACTGGAGCAGAATTCTGGAACACTGCGGGGTCGCTTTCAATCCGAACAGCGCTGGTATCTTAAAAGAACACATTGCTATCAAACAAATCTTCTTGCTCAGCTTCACCCTGAATAGCATTTTCTATTTTTCAGCCCCCGCATCTTTAAAAACACAGAGCTTTAAAGCATACCCCTGTGGTTTCAAAAAGCTTCTCTCCGAGTTCAGCTGGTACACCAGAGTGTAACGAGTAACCAGTCCCCCTGCAACTCTGTTCCCAGCGGATGTAAGAAATGGCACAGTGATGGTCTGTGTGGTATTTCTTACATCTACTGTGGGGCGCCTTGGGGGGGGGGGTTATATCATCTAGGATGCAATGATATAACCAGAAAATGACATACAAGGCGATTATCAAATAGGAAAAATACATTAGTTGAGATAAACTGATATTTCAGACCACTACAAAAGTTGCTTTGCAATACTCTTAACTACAGACTTGGTACCCCTGTATTTCATCATATCGGGCAATGCTTATATGAGAGAAGAGTTAAAACGCTCCAGTATCAAAAACTGGTGCTGTTTGAATAGAACAGATTGATTATTATTATTATTATTATTATTGTTACTGGAATAAAACCTGAACTGGAAAGGATCCACATGGAACCGAGTCGTGCAGCTGTGTGTAACTGCAGTGCAAACTAAACCCTTCAGCCCACAGCTGCCTTGAACTTGCATAGTAACAGAAAAGAAGAAAATAAAACAGGAAGAAAGCTGTTAACAGACGAGGGCCCGGGTGTGTGTGAAATTGATTTCTGTTTGTGGTGTTGTTTCTGGGACAACATCTTTTAATTTGTAGTAATTAATCCTTTTTTCCCCCCCCTTCCCTGCGCGTGCTTCATGATTTTCACAGTGATTTATGGATTAGTTCTGGTTTGCCTAATGAAACAGTAAAAATGATAAAACGAGGGACACCGACGCCACTGTTCCTGCTAAGGAGTTTGGAAATGCTGCAGATTGACAGATGAAGATGGGCTCTGCAGGGGGAAAAAAGGGGCGGGGACAGAGAACAAAAGTTTGAGAGATGGGGTTGGGGGGGAGAAAGAGTCATGCAAATAAAATATTTTTCAGAATCTGAAAGAAAACAGCCAGAGTGGACAGAGAGAATCTAGAATTGAGCATATTTAGGAAAATTAAGTCAACTCTGATAACCTGCTTAAACTGTTTTACATTGAAATTCTCAAGGACGCACACAGCATCGGCGCTCGGCCAATTGTGCGCCGCTCCCTAGGAACCCCCGGTCACGGTCGGCAATGACGTAACCTGGATTCGACCCTGTGATCTCCAGGCAATAGGGCGCATCCTGCACTCCGTGCGGAGCGCCTTTACCGGATGCGCCACTCGGGAGCCCCCAGATTTAACATTATTAAAAAGAGGCGTTTATACTTACACACTGCATTAAACCACAAGCCTGCTTCAGTGTGGGTCGTGGATGGAATGCACAAGCAGCCAAGAGCACTATAGGCAGCTATTTGCTGTTAGCTATACACACACACACCATTCTGGTATCAAATCTATTTAGCCACAGTGCCACCTGCTGGCTGTTCTGCCTAACTGCAGCTCTGCCATGGACTGAATGTGCAGTCTGCAGTTCTTTTTACAAACAGCTTTCTTAATGTCGAGGCCAGTATTGACTTACTTAATGACTGCGGTATACATGATGCATGCAGAGCCTTACTAATAAACAGCTGCTGTATTTTATACATCTAACCAAAATAAAAATAAATAAATAAAACTGAACATCTAGACCCAAAACAAAACAAAAGAGGAAGGTAAAATTTGTGTGTATGTGCTATATATATATATATATAAATACACAGACAGTGCTCCCCCTTCATAAGGCAGCTCTTTATACTGCAGAACATGTCATGAGGTGGTACAGTCACAGCTCCCATTTGCCCCATAATGCCATTACACTAATGGTTTTTAATCTCCAATAAAATGTTGTTCAAATCTTCGTCGAGAGAGAATCTATCTGCATGGCAACGTGATTTACTTGAACCAGCTAATACAGTACAACCTGCTAAGAAAATCATTCGCCGCAAAGCAATGAAACTTGTCATTTGGAGGCACTCCATGACAGGTAACAGGACTCCCCACCCTAGAATGATAAAGCACCCCACAGCGGACACAGTCAGCTGTACCTTACTGGAATTGCATAAAATGCCTCATTTGGACACGGTCTCGGAAATGCTGCCTTGACAAAGCTACACAGCATTTTTCAAATCGGGAAATAGTGACTTTTAACAACCTGTAATTAAAACAACTAGATGGAACTGTTCAACTTTAACAAAAACACAACCACACAGGAATTGACTGGATGAGCCACAGCAAGCACTGCCGATTTCAGGAATCCTAATAGCTTTCCCTTGACCAGAAGACACTTCTTTAAAATCGGCCTGTCCGCACAGGTTTAATCACAGCGAGATTTGACAGCTAACAGTGGAACCGCTTTCCAACATATAAATCAAACCAGGCCACGAGTTAAAAAAAAAAAAAAAGACTGCAACAGAAAAAGGAAAGCCGTAAAACAGATTATATGGGGCTTTCTCGCCCTTCCTGTATCACAAATATAACTAAAAGGGCACCTGTCACGAATCTGCCCAGGGAAACAGAATCACACTGAGCCAGTGAAACCACATCTCCAGTAGAATCGACTCTACTACAGTATGTTTTTTTTACATTGCTGTTTCTATTTAATGCTGTCCGCAATCATTCCGAGTGGTTCTCTGTTCCATTGCTCCAGTATCGAGTTTAGTTCTCTTCTCTATCTGTCTTTACCTGGCTTTGAGAATCCTAAATGCCAGGACTGAACAGCATTTCAACTGTGCTAGCTCCGCCTCCTCAGCCTAGGTATATAGATAATGCGTGGGGGTGGAAAGGTTACACTGTCACATGACTTGAATAGAATGAAGATGTCTGTTAGTTGCAACACTTTATCCACACAAAGCCAGGGCAGTTTTAGAGAAAACCAAAGCCAGACAAATGCAGAGCGATTTTCAACAAATAATTCAATTACAGTTGAAGCTACTAAAATACCACAGTGTCTGGGATTTCGGGTTTTCCACACTATTATTGTTCCAGGGGTTTTTCCTACTAGACTTCATTCATTCCTTCTTCCGGGATCTCAATCTAAGACTCGGATTATTTGAACCCCAAAAGACTCCCCTGAACTGAACCCTTCACTTGGGCTGCAAGGTTTGTGTAAGAATCCAGTAGAAATGCATTTGGATCAGTCTGGTTCTTGGGTCTCGAACTCAGTCCAGACCCTGACATCCCCACCCCAGTATGGAGCTGGTGGCGTCTGCCGAAGCAAACTAATGCATCAGCTAATCAGTATACATTACATCTCTTCACTTCAACGCAGGACAGGAACATTGCATGAAAAAAAAAAAAAAAAGTCTTATCTTGTAAGTGTGGCCGTGGGCACAAAATGATTTATTAAGAGGTGCATAAATCTCTGTAAGCTGCAGTGCTACAGAGAGAGACACCCTTTCCACTGGCTTCTGCCTGGCCAAGTTATAGCAACTGTCATCTTTCCAAAGAGGATTATTATATCTTTTTACATATTATTATTTATTAAAAATAAAAAAGTAATCTCAGCACTTTGCTATACTGCAGCTCCCTCCAGTGATTGTGGAGAGACACTACAATGACTTGTGTCCATGCATAAAAGCACAATGGGCTCTATATAAACCCTGCTTTACCAGGACTGTCTCCGAGCACCTGCATGCATAAAAATAAAGGTAGCTAGTCCTAGAGGACTGGGTTCAAAACCAACCCGAGGGCCACGTTTGTTGGCTCCTGTCTCTTCATAAGGGACATTAAAATGATCCTCTAAAAAATGATCACGATTTTAAAATCACGAGTTTGTGATTCCTCCTCACTCACTGTTTTCAGTCGCTTGTTGCCTCTTTAAAATAAAGCCATTCCACAATCTGAATATTCTCTCCAGCTTTAAAAACGAAACTCGCCGGTCGATAGCGCGATTGTCGCTAACGCTCGGTACAATGTATGGAAACAAATCGTTAATGTTGTGCTCTGTGATAATCCTTCCTGCCCTACAGCGAATGGGTTTCTAACATCCCCAATGCGTTGCCTCAAGCACCTTGCTCTGAGAGCTCTAACTGCCAGCAGGAGCAGGTGGTCCTAAGCAGCTGGTAAACCCAGATCAGCGTTCATGGTTAGTATCTACGGACCAGATGCAGGGCTTCTATTGGAGCTTCTCGGATTTGGGGCCTCATGATTGGGGAAAATACAAAGTGTGGATTCCAATCAGGAAATCACAAAATCCTGGATTTGTGTGTCTGATGTATAGGGAGGGGACAGAAGCACTGATTAGGTGATCAAAAATGCATACAGCCTATCAAAAAGCTGTATACTTGGAAATCGAAAATGAGTCATTTTCCTTTTCCTATGGGTAATGCTTCTGTAATAGCTTTTTTTTTTTTTATGTAATAGCAGGTGGATGGGAGAGAGGGGGAGTGTGTGATTCACACGCAAGCAATAAACTGTAAGCAAAAGAGTTGTAGGACTCCCAGCTCACTGGATTACAGACAGGCGGGCGAGCAGGCAGCTGGGGTGGGCGGGGGCTCACCAGGACTTGGGCTCTCCGAAGTGCAGGTAGTTGATGCTGTAGAGATCCATGTCCTCTGTGTGCCACGCGAAGGTGGTCTTCCACATTCCGAAGTACAGGTAGGGGGTGTTGACTCCCTCGATCACGATGCCGCACTCCTGCTCCACCATATCCAGCAGCGTGTTCAGCTTGCTGATGTTCCACTCCCGGATGCCCTGCAACGCATCACACAGTCACACACAGCTCAACAGACACCCGGGGCACACTAGAGGGCGCTGTTCTGCCTCTAGCATAAAACTAAGTGTATGGACGACAATGGCTCCAAGTTCACCAGGACAGTATAGTTATAGCAGTATAGGCTGCCTAAATGCATTACCAACTACGGCCACAAGATGGGGATCAAAGCACACACAGAGGAACTTGCTGTACAGTATTTCCTGAAATGTACTTTTTCCATTCTTATTTGGTGCACCCTTATTTTTTTCATTTTAAATATGTTTTCTTTTACTGGGTCTTAATTCTGTCACCCTTAAACCCTCTCCAAAGACAGAAAACTACTTAATATTCCCAACACAGTGTGCCATTAAAGCAGAATCTATGCCTTTCTGAGAAGGCTGCAGGGCATGCCTGTCTCCACTAGATGGCAGCAGATACCTTTCATTAAAAAAAAAAAATGCAAAAATGAATTTGTAAATGCATGTTCTCTTGTTCTACGGTGATTCAGTAATGTTTAAATACCTACTTTATCATATCATGCCGAAGTCAATTTCCTCTCTCCTTTAGTGACTATTTAATCTTTTCTGTATTGCACGTTTCTAAGCACCGAATTCCACCAATGTGCAAACTGGAGTGTTATATATTTCAATTGCAATAACAGAGAAAATAATAATTCCTATTTGCCGAATACAGAAGAAAAAAAAAAGGAAAAAAAGAGAAATATACCAGCATGTTGTGAAAGATATCCGATGCTATTGTGAACACCAGCATGTAATTAATTGCAGAACAGAAAACCATTAAAACTATATAAATAACCCCAAGCCTCCTGGCAATTACATTAGCGGTTCTCCTGATAAATGCAGTGTGACACTTGGACGTAGGTGTGTATGACTATATCCTCCACTATATCCTCTTTGTAAAAACGTGCATGTGCAAGTCCACGGTTTTTAGTTTTCCTAATAAAAAGCCTAAACTAAAACCTGCACGTCTGCAACTCACTTTGTCATACAGAGATCCGCTGATGTCGGCACCATAGATGGGGGACACAAAGGTCAGGTTCTTCCAGTATTTCCTCTCCAGATCCTCAAAATCCTGGTGCCGAGGGGGGCAATACCTGCGGACAAACCAGGAGCCGAGGTTACTGCCAGCTTAAGAGTCTGCATTCCCTTCCACAGCTACTCACAAGAGATGGCCTGAAATCAATCCAGCCCTGCACCAAGTCCACTGTGTTCACCTTTTGTTTCATGCAAACATATTTTAAATTTTCATCTAGTAAGCAAACCAGAGAGCTTATCAGTAGTGTTAGGGTGCAGCAGTCAAAAAGGGCGAGGTTATTGTACAATGCAGACACATGCAATAAAACTACACCAGTAAGTTATTCCTTTGCGCAAATTAAAAACACGATTCCTGAGCATCTACCACAGCATGATTTTGACACTGCACGCAATGCCCATTGAGTATATATTCCTAGCAGATGGTCGCACCACAGCACAGTGGAAAACCTGTATGATGCAATGGAACGAAATCACTGGTTACTTCCTTTATTCAAAAGCAGAAAGAAACGCTCTCATAAAACGGCATTTAAACGTGTTCTCGTCATTATTGTTGTTTTTACCGATCATTCCGAATTGCTTCAGCAGGGTTGAACGGGGACCTTAATCCTGTTAAATAACACAAGGGATTGAGAGCTTGTTCAAAAGGGTTTCTTCTTGAAATACATTTGAGAGCGACTCAAGTATCGCGAGGAGGAAACGGACGATCGGGACGACCAGATGCATCCCGTCAGTGAATTTTAAACCCTGTTTCGTGCACCTCGTTGCAAAAAAAACAAACAAAAAAAAACATTTATTTTTTGTGGGACACATAGGTTAACCTTAAAGGGTTACTTGTTTTCAGCTTAAAACCGTTGCAGATTTCAAGTTATCCATAACATGGAACTCTGCAACTTATTAGGAGCGGAGAACAATTAAGAAAGGTCTAATTAAGCGAATGAGTGCAATTTAAAGGGTCTAGGTTAAGCAACTGAGAGGCGAGCTGGAATGAAAGCCAGAGGACACATGGGGTCCCCAGGGCCAGGGTTGGGAAGCCCTGCCACGTGGTATCCCTGTTCAGGGGGCAGGGGGGTATCGGGTCAGGCTGTACGTACTTGTCACTGTTCGCCAGCTTGCGGTATTCCCCCACAGTCACAGGTTTCTTCTGGATGTTGTACTGGGTGAAGAGCCCGGACTGACCCGTCACCACCTGCATGATGGGCGCAGGGATCACCATCTCATCGATCGACTCGTACGACTGCCGTGGCCTCCACTCCTTGGGAGGGATTACCTGGGCGAGACACAGAGAGAAGCAGAGTGTGTGCTATACATGCGTTTATACTGCAGTCATACATATTGGTGTACTTCCCACTATGGGTTAATCAGTTACATACACAGAGCTACCCCCTTTATAAAGCTACAGCTATGGACAAACGTTTTGTATCACCTAGAGTTTTAGGAATGAAAGTGCTAGTGGAATGGGTTATGGTGCAGATGGTAGATTCTTTATAAAAAGGGAGCCTTAGAAAAAAGGCGGAGCAAGTTTAAAACCTCGAAAATCGTAAAGTTTAGGAAACGAAACTGAATCTAAATGAAATGCAATTTCAGATCTCTGGTTCAGATGAGCAAGTCTACTGCAGCCACATGCCCTGGGTCAATTATAGTCAACGAGGGGGCACTGCCGGTAAGGAATCGTTTATTAAAAAGAAGAAGTTAGCAACTAAATAAGAACATAGAGCTAGACAGACCGCCCTTCCTCCAGACGGCTAGCTAAAGCTTATAACTACATAAAAAAAGGATACATGGATGGGGAGTGCTTACCTTGGCCAGCCCCGCTCTGTGTGCTCCCTGGGACTCGATGTATGCTATGTATTTGTCGAAATCCCGGAATTCCTCCATGGTGGGCCGGAACGTCATGATCTTGCAGCCCGGATTCTGGGTGTTGGGGTTGGGGATCTCTGAGCCCACGCCTACAGCCGGTCCTGAAATCAAACGGAGAGCAGGAGTCGCTCAACACAGCATCGAAAGTTACACAAAAAGAAGGAACCAGCGCTTTGAAACCCATCGTTAATGGTGCTCCCGTTTTTCTTTGGCTGAAAATATTTCAAATGCAACCCCACGCACCACCCCAAAAAGAAAAGAGAATTATATATTTTAATCCTAACTTGTTGCATCCCAGTTCATATTGTATTTTAGCAGTATTATTTACACTTATTGTAAACTACACTACTTAAATATTAATCTTGCACTGTAACCCTGTACAGTCCCTGCCCTGCAACACCTCTGTGTCACCTTGGATGAAGGCATCTGCCAACTAAATAAATTGCGGGATTCGATAACATTACCGGTTCTGATAAAGAGGAAGGACATTTCTAAAAACATGTTCAGCACGCAACTGTTCCATTTTTATTTGCTATTTTGAAGCAGCCGCCCAGTACGTTTCTCCAAAAGTCTTTCTTCTAGTGAAAATAGAATTCGTAAATTAATTTGACTAAACCAAGCTCTCTGGATCCCCTGAGACGCTATCCCACATGAAAAGAGTTGACTTAATGAACCTCATTATATTTCTACTGTACCACAGATAATGCTGTGCAGTAAAGTTTAGCAGCACCCCCAAAGGAACAGCTCTGGTGATAATAAAAGCAGTAGAGCACAGCACTACCCCCCCCTGCTGGAATATTTAGTCCCAGGTAAGGGAGACAGGTGATGCTCACCTCACTTGGATCAGGGTAGAGACCATGTGCTCCCCGTCAGTTTCCATAGGGAGTCCATGGTAATTACAGCCCACAGCTCACCATTCCAAAAAACAGCCTTTTTGGAAGCAAAACAAAGATCTCCTGCTAGGTCCTGCTTCAACCCCTTTACCTCTGCAATCGCCCTAGACAGTACCTCCACGGCAGTGTGTGTCCTGCTATTAAAGAAGAAGTGACAACCAAGACTTTATAACCCTGATTCTCTTATAAGCACTGCAAAAGTTACAGGATTCTAGATCAGACTGTGTGGTACAGATTGCTAGATGGTGGGAATGGAAGATGCATATTGAGCGAGTATGTGAGATAACGGGTACAGTACATGGGCGCGCACACACGCACACACACACACACACACACACACACACGTTTCCCCTGAAGGATGTTAAGGAATGAAAATGGCAGCTCTGGAAATATTTGCATGCATTGAAAGCTGTGGTTTGTTAAGTAAAGCCTGTTGCCCATTACAATGAATTCCTGCGTCGTATATACTACCTGCCAGCCAGTACTGGGTAGGTGAATACAGCTACTATAGACCCCCCCCCCGTCAGTTTCAGTGTGTATGCCTACACTTAGCACAGCGACAGCATCTAAAAGAGGGGTTATCCTTTAAGTGGGAATACCTTGCAATGTACTGCACTCAAACAAATTCAAACACTTATTTGCCAACGAAAAAAGGGTTTTTAGGAAAGAGAAAAAACTGCATTTTGGAAAACTGCTTATGATTCAAGTGCCTGCACGTAAAGCACTGGTATAAAATGCATAGGTACAATAGCTTCTGGGCCATATAAAACAAACAGGATTACTGGATAATTTCTATAACTGCCATTTAATTGCAACGCATGGGATCACTCTCTCCCCACTCGCACAGAAACACACAGCCAAATCCCGCTCCGAGACTGCGGATTCTACCTCCACTTGTCATGGTCTCTTGTTTAGGAGCTGCTATTAGGTAAAGAGTAATACAACTCCAGAACATGCAATTTACATTTACATTTTGCATGTTGATTTTATCCCCCAAACCGTTGCTATCAGCTTTACTGTGTGCCACATTCAAACAATGCTTAAAATGCAAGCTAGCTTCATGCAGGCTTTAACTGAGCCAGCCTGTCACTCTCTGTCTTTAATAGCAAAAACCACCAGCTCAACCTCAAATTGAACTATTTGTTGTCGTTGGGGTTTTATTTTTTCAATGAATGAACCGGATGTTACAATACACTGAAGCCAGACATACAAGATAACAAGATGCAGTCGCAATTTTTTTGGCACAGAAAAAAAAAAAAACACAACATATTTGAAACTTCTCTGGCTGGCTGGTTATATTTATAAAAAAGTTTTTATAATAACTGGTAAGAAATTTTTTAATGGGCTCATCCAGTTGATATTTCCCAGAAATAACCAGCCTGTAAATTACAGGAAACACACGTTCATTAAACACCAGCAACAGAGCGCAACCACTGCTTGAGCTAAAAAACTCACCAACACAAACGAAGCAGAGTAACAACCCCCCAAAACAAGCAACACAGAACTTTAGAACTCTGGCAGGAAAACAATGCACACCAGAGATTATAAGAAACTAGCTGAAGCGCCCGGCGTTGCCCGGGGAAATTCAATATGTCAATATTTCATGCATGACAAACTGGGGAACGGTAGCCTTATGGTTTCCTGCAAGTTACCCATCTTGGGTGTCGCACAATGCGCTCGGACCCCTTTCCCTTTTTTTAAACTTATTTTGGGGGGTTTTGCCACTTTTAAATTTGTGTTCTTTTTATTTTCTTTTTTGGTTTTGTGGGTAATTTGAGATGCATGGCTTCAGCAGTGATCCAGCAATGGGGTTATTAAATAAAGTACCCCGGGGGTCAAAGTTTTGGATCCAAACACGCCCTCGACCTTCCCCTGGATGAAAGAGGAGGCCATGCAAAGTTTGGTTGCACTGGCTCCTGCGGGGTCCAACAAACTTTCTTCTTTATCTATTAAGACACTGCATGTGGTAGAGTGCGATAAATGAGAATTAAATCCCCACCCTCAGGGATGGGCATTCGATTCTCATATCAAACACTGCTAATAAGGAAAGCTGTAAAATTATTGGGAAAGAAAATATATAAAAAAAAGTTTCAGGAAGCACTAGAGGATGGTGTATTACATGCAGGTGAAATTTCGGCTAAATCATTCTCCTTTCCAGATTATTATATTTCGCCACCTTGATCACAGTCTCCCACAATCCAAAGTGACCAGTGAAACAAAAGAAAGGACAGATGGGGGTCTCAGAATGAACTGACACTGGAAACTAATGGAGGCAGGAGGCAGGAGGAGGAGGAGGAGGGACAGACCATTCCGATTAGGGGCACAGTAAAGCAGGCTGGAGGTTAAAAGGGGGGCTGTCCCAGAACAATGAGCCATCGTCAACTGTGAAACAGGGGTCCATTTCAATAATCTAAAGCGCGGCGGATCTTAATTCCACCGCCATGAAACTTGCAAAGCTGTCTTTCCCAGGCTTTTCCTCTGTGTATTTGCATGATATTTTAGGGCAACGATAGATACTGTGTATGCTGCTGACTCTGATCCCATCCCATGCACTAGTCACACACAGAGCAGCATTGCTTTCGGATCTATTGGACTACACAGACGCTTCTTTCCTTGGGTTTTTGTTTCTCTCAGCTTTCGGTATCATGCCAGTTGTCTTTAGGGTGTCTCTTATTGTGAAACTGATGTCATTGTGTGCAGATCTGTCTGCTCACACCTCACCTGTTAACTTACAGCTCAATATATAAACCACAAAAACGAAGATTGCACTCCGGGACTGCAAGCGAACAAAGCAAAAAAAAAAAAAAAAAAAAAAAGTTGCATGGGATTACATCTGTATATAGGATTATAGGATAAGATTTACTGCAATGTTGACATCTGTCACTTATTTATTTAATTTATTGGATGGTGCGTGGTTCAGATCCTGCTTAACTCTATTACACCTTCAAAACTTAAAAAATCACATCCAAACTTAAGCATAACTTATTACATTAACCTACAGCAGGGCTGTCCAATCCAGGTCCTGGAGGGCAATTCCACTACAGGTTTAACAGGTAACATGAGATAATTAACTACTTCAGGGTCTGGATGGAGGCTTAATTGGTTCACATCAACAATTCCGAACAGGGTTGGAACAAAGACCAACACTGGAAGGCTCAACCTGGACCACCCCTGACTTACAGTCACGTAACAATAGATGTGGGGAGGAGGGACCTCAACACCCAATAAAATCAGCTGAAGTATAAACAAGCGTGCCGCGCAGCTCCTCTCCAGCCTCTGTGGCTTTGCTGTGCTCTTCAAGCCAAGGTGCAGCTCAGCGTGTTTGTGAAAGGGAAATAAAACAGGCCTTGGTGTGAAAAAAGGTTTTAAAAACATAGCTTTAAATGCTACTGGAGAAATTACAGTACGCATTGTCACACAACCCAGGCTTCAAAGATAAAAACAGGAAGTGCAAGTTGATCAAAGCAGCAGCAGCAGCAGCAGCAGCAGGTAGGCAGTTTACCGAGACAAGCAAAGTGCTGCCATTCATAGCAGACAGCCAGTGGAGAGACCGCGCTCCCAACTCCAGAGGTCTGGCTGCAGAGCAAAAGCCAGGGATTTTCCTGAATCCTACCCTGCCTTAGCCTCAGTCCAATGCAGTATAGCACATCTGATATTATCCCTCTTTTGGATGAAGACTTGAAATGTTAGATCTGCTTTTCAGCATTCCCTTTAAAGTATCCTTCCTATAGGACTACCTAAACTAAATAAATAGACAAATGCCATAAATGGACTCTATTTTAATGGTCTAAACAGCGACAGATTTTAATACCGCCATGCTAATGTATAAAAACAGCCTTTTCTCCAGACCTCATTTTATGATTTTATTTTTAAGTTAATAAGTACATCAATAAAATCATCCATGGGATTAATATATCATCAGTATCGTATTTAGATGCGTCACGCTTTAGGGGCAAAAAAAAGAGGTGCAAACTTTGCACCGGGGGCAAAGTTTAGTACAGTACTGTAAACCTGGGCCCTTCTGTTTCTGTCACCACTCAAAGTTTTTGCTAAAACCCAAAGTGCAGCCTACTGAGATAGCATAGACCGAATATTATCCTCTCCTCTTTTTTCTCACTCCAGCCCGTACTGTATGCAGCTTCTTACATCCCTGACACACTAACACAGAGAGAGAGAGAGAGGAGAGAGAGAGAGAGACGCTCACACACGCACTGGGCTGTCTACAGCAGTGTGTAATGTATTGTAACAGTGCAACAGCAGAGGACCAGAGAAGGGGGGGGGGGGTCACTCAACTCTGCCATTATTCTGTGTTGTGACTATAGGTGGCAAAAACAGTGCAAACTCCTCCCCCCCCCCCAAAACAAACAAACAAACTGGATTTTCCACTTTCCTACTTCGTCATGTTGACAATGCCCCGCTCTTTAACTTACAGCCTATCTCTCGGTTTGAAGGACATACAGTATGACAGGAACGAGCGAAAGCAAAATATGAAACAAAAGTGTATTTTACAAAAATGGTAAATCATTTTTTGACCTGAAATTAAAAAGTACGGTAGTCTGTCGCCTATCAGACTGCGGTGGACTGAGGGCGTATATGTAAAAAGTCGGATAAATGAATCCTGTTTTAAATACCATTATACACAACTGTAACAATTACTATATTCACACAATTATTGTTTTGAGATTCAGTTTTTATTAGGCAGCTCCCCTAAATCCCTTGTTTAGAAAGATACAGGGTATTAATGCTTGTGACAGAGTAGCAGTTTGCAGTGTGGGTGCGTGCATTCGCTGCTGAGTGACAGGCAGGAGACCGAGACAGATATACGCCCCCCGCAGGCGAACAGGATTAATTTACATATCAACACTGAACACCTCACATGTACCAGCAATGGCAGCGCAAGGAGCACAAACACAGAGTACGAACACTTTGGTGGGATCAACAATCTCTAAACTAATCTTCTCTGTTTAATAACAAACGAACTCCGTCCACTCGCCCGGCTGTCGGCGGTTTCGACCTGCTTACTCGCTCTTCGGTATCCAACCCTGGTTCTCTCACACACATGCTGGTGAATTCCAGCTTCTTTAGCCCGGTTGGCTTTGGTTTTGCAGCAGCCCCCTCCGAGATGAATAAATGGAACCTGGACGTCCCGCTGGAACACACCTACCTGCCGATTACATTCCACACCTGCACACACACACACACACACACACACACACACACACACACACACACACACACGCACACACACACACACACACACACACACACAGCAGGCAGGCTCTCCCAGGAGCGTCGGGTACTTCATTAAATTAAATTACAATAAATGCACACTATTTATAAAATCTACATTTACACACAAAAACCCTCCTGCCCCCGTGCTGTACACACTTCCATTAGTGTCGGGTCACTTACACAGCAGCAAACTGCATGGGTTTACGATAAAAAAAACACAAAACAACAACGTTCAACTGTAACTCTCCTTCCTGTAGCATTAGCGCTGTACACAAGGGTGACGTTGCTGAAGAGCTTGATCGTAGCAGATAAACGGTTAGGGCTGACACACGCCGGATTACTGTAATGCGTTCTCATTGTAGCTCAATGGAAAAGAGGTTCCAAAACCATCTGTTACTACACTCCATTTACCCTGAACATGCAGGTGTATGCAACATCAGGGCCACTGATACAACTTACTGTTGTTATTGCACAGTACAGGACTTCTTGGAAACGGTTACTACACCAGTACTCCATTATACATGGCGGAAAAAGAAATCTGCGTTGTGGATTTGTGGGGGTAGCATACTGCAACTTTAAGCTGCAGTGCTCCCAAAAGACTAGCAAGCGTTTGCCTCCTGCGACCTCGACTTTGGGAGAAACCAGAAAGTCCTGTAAGTTTACAATTCCTAAAAGATAAGAGTTTCAGTTGGAAGGAGACACCCGTTTGTCATGCAATGCATGCCATATGTTATTACATAAATGGCACATTTCAGTTCACTCATCAGAATCATCATACATATAATTATTACTACAAAATTCAAAAGCTTGGACACGCCTTAATTAACTACTGTAAACACCTGGCACATGCTCCATGCCCTCCAACATATAGCAAAGGAAAACGGGTACAATAGTGCTGATATTGTTGTTAGCGCAAATTTAAGGTAGTTTTGGTTTTTAAACTATAAAACCGATACATTAAAAAATACAGCTACAGGCAGGCATGCTGTATTATATTTTTCAGAACTGATCAGCATGTATTTTACGGTGGGGGTTTAGTTTATTGAGGTAATAGATTGTATTTACCTTGATGGTGATTTTACTGTGTTTTTTGGCAGTACTACTATATACATGTCGAATTCTAGTGAAATGTCATTGAAGAGCATTGTTTTAAAACACGTATGTTTGTGACGGGTTATAATATCACAGCAGAGTCGCTGTCAGCCTACTCGGGACAGAGTGGATTTCAGAATCCGGTTCACACGATCAAGCTGCTTGGATCCGGTACCAAAGACAGACAGACAGCCGGTACGGTACGGGAGAAATCGGTACGGTTGGAGGGGATGAGGTTCGAGACACTGAACTGGAAAGTCGCGTGGCTCTCATTCAGCCCGGCTGCTTACCTGTGCCTGACCACCTGACTGCACAATGGTCAAAAGATAAGCACCTCTACCCACAGTGTCAGTTTAACTGCTCCCATTTACTACACTGTGTCACACACCTTGTTGAATACTCACAGTAGTCAGGTAGCCCAAATTGCATTTTTTTTTTTTTTGTATAGAGAAATTGGTCTGTGGAAGAAAAAAAATGCACTTCAAGAAATGGCAAAACTGCAGCAGTACAGTATGTTATTATTTCTTTGTATTCCAACATAATGCAGAATTATTAACAACAATGCAACTCAACAATACAAAACCCTGCATATGGCTACAGCATTTTTGGAGCTGGGAGCATTGTGTGTGTGTGTTTTTTTTTGGCTATACAAATGCCAGGTGCCAGTAATAAGTAAGTTGAGAGAACAACAAGCAGTACTTGTGAAAGGGGCATCTCAAAGCTTTCAAACAGTGCTGACTTTCCAAATCCAGAGAAATGCTACACGTTGCATCCCTGCTTTCACAGCAACTACCTGCAACAATTGAATTAACGTACCGGCGGTACGGTCAACCCTGCAATAGGTTTACCTGATTAAAACAATATTTGCATTACATAGCTGTATATAAACCGTGATTCTGTCAAACGTAACCATGTTTACACACCAGAAAGCTGTACCTTTGTTATACACAATTCAAAGCATATTATCAACGCCATAAGAGGTTAAGAGTATAGTATTATATACATCCGGGTACGGCCTGCAGGCACTGTACACGTCAAATACATGTTTCCACACATTAACAAAACACACATTATAAATTACAGATATGAACACATAAGCCATGCAAACAATGGACTCCAATCTCATATACTAAATCTATAAAAAAACTACATTTTAAAATGTTTCAAAATACTGATATTAATCCCCGACATAGATATATATTTTTTCTTCAATGAACAGGAGCCTCGTTTACTTAACTATCGCAGCGTCGAATATAATTAAATGCAACCACATAACCACTAGTGCAGACGTGCACCTAAGCATGCAAGAAATGTCAGTCAGGAGCATGCTGTACTATCTACCGTGTATCAGATTCATATCAACACACATGCATAGTATATTTCATCAACCAGAGATTTTGAAAGGCCATAAAAAAAATACGATTACCAATATACGGCTACAACACTTTCATGGGTAAAAAAAAAAGCATGCTCCTTTTCTAGGCTAGTACCAACTAGCAGCACATTTTATTTACATGCAAAAAGACCTGTCTAGGCATGGTGTCGTTTGCATTACGCTGGATTTACACAGTTGCAACCAAATCTGCCAATAATAAGCAATAATAAGAAATAGTTACCGTACGCAAACATGTTTGGCTAACTCGATACATTAACCCGTGCAGATCACAACACGGACCCAATAAGCTCAGAATAGGCGAGTGTCAGTGAAACAATCACTCGTTTCTATATTGGTGATTATTATGCATGTCAGCTGTCTTGATGCCTCTATGCCTTATCTAACCTAGCAGTGGTGGATTTAAATTACAGTAGTTAGCTCCAGTGCTTAAACAAAACATACACAATAATTACTACAACATTTTCTAAGGCTCAAGTTTCATTTTTTTGTGTGTGTGTGTGTGTGTGTGTGTGTGTGGTGTTGTTTTTTTTCGGCATCTTGTATTTTGTCTGAAATTTCTAACCTCCCCCCCATCCTTCTGATAAAAAAAAAAAAAAAAAAAGTCAACAGAACACCGTGACCGATAAAAAAAACAAATCTGTTTGTATGTATGTTCCCTTTTTGTTGTTGTTGCTAGTTTGTTTGAGCATAGCTCTCCGAACAGCACATAACACTACGTGAATTATATTTTACCTCCCACTTTGCTCCGGTCGTCTCCCATTTCTTTCTTTCTTTCTTTCTTTCTTTCTTTCTGATTTTAAACGATTTCTCTTCCCTTTACAACCCAGCCGAACGATTGTCGGCCAGTTCACCACCGAGTGCACGGGGCCACGCCTACACGAGCCATTCGCTCGCTTGATTGGACGGAGTCAGGCGCTGGGTAACGCCCACCACGGTGCTGCTGCGTTATTGGATAGATACTTTAGTTGGCAGGTACGGTAAACCACTGATGAGCTAGAAGCGACGTAATTGACATGTGAACACAGGCTTTCATTGGCCATTAGAGTTGCTGGGAACCCCTTCCGCAACATTAAAGAGTTTATATACTTCCATTTCGTCGGTCCATCACAACCGAGCCTTGCGGAACAGAGCGTGGTGTGAAACTGTACGCCTACGTGCGCCATGTGGGCTCTCATCGCTTCAAAGTTACTAGTTTGCCATGCACGATAGAGCCACAATGGCGCCTAAGTCTACTTTTGAAGCCTTTCTTTCTAGAGACCAGGGAAGCACATTTTCCATTTATTTACAATCCTTTTTTTTTAATTCATTTATGTATTTTTGACATGCAATAGGTTTGGCAAGCATCCGTCCACATTATCATTTAGAAGACCAGTTTCAACAAGGAAGGGCGTGTGTTCCGGTCATTTCTCTAACTTCACAGGCTCGCTCGACTGTCAGTCAGTCAGTCTTTCGTGACGGTGGGGAGTTTCGTTTTCATTTTTCAAACTCCGCCTTTTTCGTGTTTCAATCACGTTCGGTCGCAATGCAAGGGAGGACGTGCCGTTAACCACAAACCGCAGCGAGCGAGTGGCACATGCTAATTGGATCTCCACCAGAAGAACCAGGCTTTATATTATTGGACAGCGAAAAGAAGAAAACGTCGAACACATTCAACAGCACATGCAGTGGCCAGTACACGAAGCAGCATCTTCCCCTTATCAAGACATGAGAAACCCTACACAGGTTACCGTCATTATCACGCCATTTCAATGGAAAAATGTACATCACAGCTTAGAATATTGATTATCCTCGTTTATAAACGCTGATTTATATAGCTTTAGTGTTACAGGGTGTCCCATGCAGTTCTCAATTAAACCCTACTGGCGCCTAGTGTTAACAGTAAATTGGGCCAGCCGTACCAATCCATTCAGCATATTTTTAATGTGAAAAGAACTATACATATCAATATATCCCTATATACATACACCCTGCAGTAACAAGACGTGGGTAATACTACTACAAAATGTCCAGGCTACAGTTACAGCTGCACACAACAAGGTGATGCATTTTTAAATATTTTGTGAGAAAATAAAACCAGCACGCTGCAGTGAATAAAAGGCGCAAGTACATCATGATGCCCTCAGTAAACTTTACCCTTGTAGAAGATGCTGAACAAAAACCTCAATTTCATTGCTTACATTTGATGTACAGACATATCCCTTTACTTAAAATAAGAGATTGTGTGATATGCTACCACGATAGCAAGCTCAGCAGTGTATGTATAGAAAAGTAACTCAAATCTACCACTGGTACCTCAACAGCAAAACATTTAACTTACAAAACTCACCCAAAAACACACACCAAAAAGAATAGAGGCAGCAAAGGGAAGTAAATAAAGTTAAAGAAACATTAATACAAAATTTTATTAATAAAAAAAAAATTACAAATCACACACATTAAGTAAAACGTAGATGTCATTGTAACTGAATGTTCAAAACAAATAGAACCATTTCAGAATGCAGAATCTTGCACAAGGATAGTAGGAATTGACCAAAAAAAAAGGTTTGCCAACACAAGCACTACACATACGCACTGTCCAGTATGTTGTATGAATGCGTCGAGGTGTACAATTGCAACCTTTGTTACTGACTTACAGAAGAAAAGAAACAAGATTACAACCTAAAGTTCCTCATTTTATTTAGCAAAATGTACAATTGAGCACAAAAAAAGTTTTTATACTGGCTCTTATGGTAAAACAGAAGAGGCATATGTTGTTGCATCAGGAATATTACATTTAAAAAAAGATACCAAGATGCAGTGCATCCAAGACACCAAGGAGCAAAACTCACAAATAAATGAGGAGTCACTGCAAAACCAAAATGATGCAAGTAACTAACAGACAGCTATAATCACCCTCTTCTCATAAAAGCAGGTTTAAAATGAACAATTCAGTACTAGAATGGGGGGGGGGGGGTACATCTATTATAAAAGGCACTTAAGGGCTTCAAAGTTTTTTTTTATTATTTATTTTTTTTATAAAAAGCAAGCTAGAATAGACTTCCATTCTAAGTTTGCCCCAAGAAAACAGAAAGGGGTGCTTGAGGTAGTATTCCAAAACTTTACTCTTAAAATCACTGCAACCTGGCTGCTATCGAGTTCCTATAAAAACTGACTTACAAATTGTGTTGCAGTGACCAGGCAACAAGGATGGCATTGTGCATTTTGTATTTTTGTTCTTGCACACTAACCCCGCTGGTGCCCCCTTTCATATAGAAAGCTAGGTTATGGCCATTCGCAAGCATAATAAAACTACTTCCCAGAAACAAAATGTATTAAGCAAGTTTGCAATTAAAGTAACTAACACTAACACGTGTAACCACTGTCCAAAATGAAACTGCAACATATTTACATTCTGAATGAAGGAAACAAGTCTTGGGGGGAGAAGCTGCATCTTACAACTATATATTTGACACATGCACCAACACGAAGGTACTAAGGGTGTGCGGTTTAAGTTAGAAAATTCCAATCGTTATTTCAGTTCATAAAGTCTCACCCCCACCCCTCCTTTTTTGTCATTTCTATGACAGAGTGGAGAAGTTGTCACCGGCCACTGCTGTATCCTGGAAAGAACTGGCTCAAAATGCTTTGCAGTGGTTTGTTGACAGTCATGCTGTAGTTTTTGCCCAAATCATATCGGCAAGCGGGACATGTGTAGACATCGGCCTTGAACGAACGCTGTAAACATTCCTGCAGGAGAAGGGAGACAGCTGTTAAGTTTGCCTTTCAGAAACTCCCGTTTAGTCTACAAACCTATCACAAGAAAATTAGACATTTGTATGTTTGCTGCCAATTTAATTAGCATTAGTACAGATGATCTTTGTCTAGCTGTATAATATTTGAATTGTTTTTAAACTCACCCTGCAGACGTTATGCTGGCACTCTGTTGTGACTGGTTGAAAAACCACTTCCTGGCAGCATATACACAGGAATACCTCTTCCACTTTATTCAGGAATTTCTGGGGGAAAAGCACGATGGAATTAGCTGAAAACATTTCTCAATAATGTTCCAACTACCAACACCATGAACATGTCATTAGTTGCAGAATGCAGAACAGCAAACAATTTAGATTTAAGTGTCAACCCTAATACTTACCGGTCCTTCTTTAAGTGATGTCATAGCTTCATCCCAAACTTTCTTGTTGAGTTCATCCTCCTTAATAAGCCCCTTTTGCTCCTTTGTCAGTTTATATGCCTCCACTTTCATCTTCTTGGGTGTGCTTTTAACTGGGGAAGAAGTCTCCTTATCTGGTATATAGCAGCCCATCACAGTTGTGGTAGAGTGGAGAAAAATTAAAAAACACCCAAGCATATTAGGAAGTGCATTCTGTACTCCATGCAACTTACATTCAAACTGCTTAGTCCCACTTCTATAATGTATTTTGACCGATTTCACCAATAACTCCAACCACCCAGAACATTCAAAACATCCAATCTGTGACAACGGATCAACCACACAAGGAAGTATCAAGTGTAGAAACGATGTGTGTATTGATGGGAGATGGTTCAATTATCAAATACATAAAGCTGTGAAAACAAGGTCACATACCTATTTGAGATTTCCTCTTCCTTTTGCCTTTGCTGGGAGTCTCCACCTCATCCTCCTCCTCCTCCTCATCTTCCTTTTTGTTCTCCTTTTCCTTCTCCTTTGCAGCCTGAGCCTCCAAGTAGCCTTCTGGGTACTGATGGGTGTAAGAAGACAGCCTTAAGTATGAGGTTGAAGAGGAGGAACTGGGTCGAACAGCATATGATGGTTACTGAAAGACTACCTGCATGGTAAGCCCCAGCTTTTTTATCCTCTCCTTCCCATCTCTGGTCCATGGGGCTGGTTCATCATCATTTCGCTTTAATAAATACCTCCAGACCAAGAAGCCAGACTTGCCTTTCTCTGGCCAGTATTTCACAATCTGCAAAGGAATTTAATAAATAAAAACACATTTTAAAAATACAAGCTATTATGCAATCATCTCAAATTCCAAGTACAACAAAACTTAATTGCTGAAGTTCTGCACAGGGTTACAAATCCCCCCTCCCCCATGTATTGTTAAACATCCAACTCCAGCAGTTGCCAGTCCTCTCCACCAGCTCACACGAACCTTGTAAATGCCATCATATCTGTTGCCGTCCTCTGGGCTGTACTTGCTGTGCTTGCGTCCCTTACAGGACCTCACCACACGGACTGGCTTCCCTGCTTTCCAGTCCTTGGCTTCGGCTCCATCCTTGTCATTCAAGGGAGCGTTGCAGTTTGAAGCCAAAGCTCTGTTTAGGAGAAGAAAAAAAGGGGATATAAAAATATGGGATTCCAAATCCTGTTATTCTGCAATCCCACACGGTACAGCTTGCATAAACATCAAGGGTCTATAGCACCCTAGCATAACTTCATTTGCTGCCATTCCCTGTTCAGTGGCAAGATTTATTTATTTAAACTGGTGGACCCACTTTAGAGACTTTTAAATCATCTCTTCAACTCAATCTTCATACAGAGCAAGTAATTGCAATACTCCATTGTCCTAACCTGTTCATATTTGTGAGTTTCTGGTCACAAGACTGTTCAGCTGTGCGCTTGTTTCCAGATAGATCCCGGCCTCCAGATCCTGTATAGGTGAATTCATTGCCGGCGTCCTACGATAAAAAGTTTGGTTGGTAATTTTGCACTGCTGGTTTAATATATGCATCTTTTCAGGAGGAAGTAGTTAAAGACATATCCTTAAGGTTGGAGGGGGGCATTAAGGGAGTCAATTATATACATTAAAATGCCACCAATATTAACTATGGGACTGATTAATGTTTTTATCAGCATTTCAAGAAAATCCCTCCAAAGAGCTTCTTGAAGTGCAAATTACAATACAAGTGGGTGGGGGTCCAGAAATGTAGTTCCCAGTAATCCCTTGACTCACCACATCATCTTCATATCCCCCAGCCAAAACCAGGGAGTAGGCTCCATCGTTGCTTCTTCCATGAATACCTGCAACATGAGGCCTATGCACGCCCGACTCACTGACCTGTGAACAGCAGGATACGGATTACTGGTGTGAATGCAAGAACAGGAAAAACTTAAACCTATTTCTATTCCAGGTTGCTGCCTTTTCGTCCAATTAGCAGCTTTACGAAGACCCCTACTCTGCACAACTGCATGCAAATAAAACACAGCTTACCTGCACCCTAAACTTCCACTGTGTCCCCACAGGAACTCCAGGGATTGGTCCATAATGGTTTGAAGGTACAATGGTGCACTGCTTTGTACGACCAACACAAGCCATGCCCTGAAGGGGGGAAAAAAGGGAATATTTTAAATTACAGCCTCTACTTGCCTTGACATTTGTACAAAAATACAAATTTTAATTATGTAGTTAAATAGACAAAAACGTACCTTGCCCCAGTCTCTCTGGGTGGATGAGTTTGCAGATGCCATCTTAGATTTCTTCTTACTCTCCTTCAGCTTCTCTCCAGCTAAAACTACTTCACTTGCATCATTCCTACAGTTCGGGCAGTACCTAACAAATCAGACAAATTGGTCAAAGCCAGAAGATTTACCTGTCACTTAACTGACAAGTAGTCAGCAAGATTTGAACATGTAGATTTAGAAGCCACTGCATGGTCCAAATTCTCCTGAAGCTAGTTAATGACTTTACTCATTACTTACCAGTCCTCGTCATCTGGGATGGAGGTCAGGGGAGGGTCGAGACAGTACATATGGAAGGCCTGGTCACACTCATCACACAGCAGCTGCTTGTCTGGATCCTGCTTCACCCCACACACATGGCAGTTACACATGCGGCAGTTCTTCTTTGGGTTATCCTTGCAGACCTTACACTCTGGGCCATTTGATCCTGAAGAGGAAAGAGACCGAGCACTAGTTACAAGTTTCTGGTCTTTTGAATTGTTTAGAAGGTACAAAAGCACTGCGAGATCTAAGAAGTGAGATAACTACACAAGTAGTCCTGTTAATATGCACAACAGTATTTTAAAAAATATACTATTTACAAGATTGTAATAAAGACTTGAGTTTTGTTCTTTATATTCCTATCATAAAATCCACATTTCAATTCAGAATGTAGCACTATTCTGGATTCAAGCAACAGGCAAACAAATGAAAGTTGATGCATACTTTTCATGGGGCTCTCCAAAACAGCACCCTCTGCACTTCCTGGCTCTTCAATCTTGTAGATTTCATTCACAAACATGATCTTGCAGTCATTTAGAGAATCACCAGCATCTCTTAAAAAGATTAAGAACACATCTTACTAATTACACACAATCTAAACCATCCAACACAAACAAAAAAAAACACACTTGGCAAAACTAAGAAAATGTATTCAGTTTGTTTACACACAATCGTTACATTGAGTTTGACTACATTAAGATAAAATAGACTCATTCAAAATTCACAAATCTGCGTTTTCCCACAAGTACAAGACAGAACTTCTAAACCTACCCAAGCAATATCTTGCCATATATTTCATGTGCGGTGCGTGTTTCTCTCTTCCTCTGGATTTCTGCATCGTACCAGAAACCCCTCTCCTTGGGTTCATCAGGGTTGAAGTTCACCATAACTACCATGCCCACTTCTAGCTGGTGCCACTGGTACACAGTCCTGGCACGGGGCCGGACATCCTTCCCAGTCAGCTTTACAACACCATTCTCTGGATAACTGGTTTAAAAAGGAGAGAGTTTCAAGAATGGACCTTTCAAAAAAGACAAGGGACCACCATCAATACAGCCCATTAATGAGTTGGGTTTAGTACCACAACATGCACCGCACAGCTGAATACTGCTAGCTTCCTACATTCCTATGCCAGGGATGCAGATAAGACCCACTGCAAAGCACTTTCAACCATTCCAGGTATTCAGACTAGCTTGATTAGCTATAGTGTATATGTAACAAGCTTGTAAAACCAGGAATGGATCAAACTGCTATGCAGTTAAGAGTCATTTCCATACCCAAGTACACTGGAAAGCAATGCATATTTAAAAGTTCCCTTATTGACTTCCTACCCCAATATGATACATGTTTCAGTTAAAACCATCGCCTGCTTGACAAAGTGACCTCACTGAAAGCTCTAGATCAGGGCTTCCCAACCCGGGTCCTGTGGACCCCATGCGTCTTTTGGTTTTCATTCCAACCGAGCTCTAAATTACTTAACTACCCCTTAAATTTAACTAATAATTTGCTTAAATTAGACCTTTTTACTTGTTTTCAGCTCTTAAATAGTTGCGGATTTGAAGTAACTTGAACTCTGCAACTTTTTAAGATTTGAGAACAGTTCAAAGGTCTAATTAAGCAGATTAATAGTTCAATTAAGGGTTTAGTTAAGTAACAGAGCTCAGCTCGAATAAAAAGCAGAAGACACAGGGGGTCCCCAGGACCTGGGTTGGGAAGCCCTGCTCTAGATGAATCCAGACCTTCAGTTTGTTTAAGAGGTTGTTGAAAGACGATCACATGGAGTAGGTTTTCCAAAAAATAAATAAATAAATGCTACTGTACAGAGCTCCTTATTCCAGGATGGGCCTTAGACAGGAGATACTGTCTTAGACAAGAAGCTTTCTTATATAAAATACATAAATAAAAAGCCTTACTCTTCATACTTGACGTGATACATAACCACAGTCTCTTCATCCTTGCCGGGCTTTGCAGAGTCGCTTTTATCCTCTCCAGACTCGCTTGAACTCTTGGGTTCTTTAGTCACATTGACAATCTGAGCTTCAAACCAGGCTCCCATGTTCAGGTCACAGGCGTCCACAAACTCGTTAATCTGGGGGGTGTGGGATAAAAATGATGAGCGAGCCAGGAATCAGCCAGGGGAGATGGAGACCTTCGCCCAAAACTTGAATCAATCTGTGACAGTTGTCTGTCCAAATCAAGCAGCAATCTCACAGGATTAGAGAAATGCAGGTATCAATTTAACCAGGATGTATACGGTTATGCATTTCTACCATTATCTATATTTCTATAATAGGTTACCTTGTAGCAGCCGAACACAGGCTCTACAAGATCAGACTGTGCAGAGGTGCCAGCTTGACCTTCTGCCTCCTCGCCGTTATTGGAGTTCTTGTCCGACTCGCTCTGGGCGGAGCCACAGCCAGAATCAGTGTCAGAAAGCTCCGCCTCCTTCTGAATAGCAGGGGGGCAGTTAGGGACAGCCTGTCGAACCAGGAGCTGGACGATGTCGTTCAGTCCCACATTGTAGTCGAAGATGGTGTGGCCGTCTTCCATCTACACAGTACAAAATAAAGATAAATCACAAATTTGCCACATGTGACTTAAGACGCGCATTTAAAAAAGGCATAAAAATGCCTGATGTCTTGTAATCAAAATAGGACTTATTATAAGTATGTAAAACTGTAGCCAGAAATCACCTTTTCAATGCTGTGCCCGCACTGAACGGAAATGTGGAGGCTTGTTTACAACCCTTGGAGGGAAAAGCTTGTTGTATACTATACTATAGTTAGCCACAAGATGGCAGTATGCCTTACAAAAACAGTACCATGAAAGCACCTAACACATGCAGACAATGTATCAACTAGGTTGTCCAGTAATTCACTTCCCTCTACAGTTCACATACCAAGCGTATACCTTATGTGAATGTTGGGGTTTAAAAGGCTGCGTTAAGATGCGTTACCTGTTTGCCCCTGTAAAAAAGCCTTTGCCTCTCAGGGTCCACTTTAAACAATTCCGCGATCTTGAGCCGGAGATCGTCAACCTTGGTCAGCTTAGAAAGGGAGTCGATCCGGTGGGTCTCCTTCCCATCCATTGTACGCACCTGGATCCACATGTTTCCTTGGAAGAAAAGTACATTTTTATTTATTTATTTATTTATTTATTTTTTTTTTAAGTTGTCCGGTCGTTGATCCGAGTTGTCCAGGTGAAGTACCGACTTGTTGTGGAGAAGGGAACCGAACTTCATAACATAGCACTTGCTATAATAAAGGCGTCCACCATTTTGAATCCATACAGTACTACTTAATTGTAAAGTTTTCATTTACAGTAAACGCCTACAAAAATTGTACGCCTTATTTTACTGCACAACTATCTTATTCTTGACAAGAACGATGTAGCAAAAACGATGTTGAACATAAAACAGTGCAAAATGACCAAATATTTAGATTTAATGCAGTGACAGCAAAAGCACCAGTCCTTAAGCTGACAAAATAAACACAACCCGAGATACTTGTGAATCAGATGCCGTGTACACCTACACAGAGAAAGTCTACCTAAATAAAATAAAAAAAATAGTTTGAGTTTTTTTTTCTTTTTTAAATAGTACTGTGGTCAGAATTTTTTTTTTTTTTTTTTTTTTTTTTTTAAAGTTGGGTTTCCGGTCAATACACGGGGTTTTAAATCTGACACGAACTAAAATATGTTTTCTTTCAGAGATCACCCCGTTTAATTACCGACATAATTAGACTGATACTAATTAATTACTGAGGTAATCAATGACAGTTAAAAGAAAATACAATCCTAGTCGGATTCTACTTTAGTTACTAACTGTAGCTCGTGAACTTTTTTGAATTCCCAAAACAACTTTTCTATTAATACGTTTTGCTTGCTAGACGACAACTAAAAAAAAATATTAGAGTAAATTATGTTTTTTTTTCTTCGTTTTTTTTTTACCTTGTATTAAACGCCTCCAAGTACACACAAATAAAATACTTCTAGATGGTTTCCCGTAAAGTCCGATCTAAAACTGGCGCTGCTCAAATCAATGAGATTCTTCAGCTGCACTTTAAACCCGCCCGCTCTGCCGTCTCATTGGACACCCGATATCGAAATCTGAGGTCCGATTGGACTGCATTCTTGTCACTCTACAGCGAGAAGGCGGTACCTTTTCAGCGCGCGAAACTTTGGTCTCGCGCCCGCAGGCCGGCTTCCAAGTGTCCCCGCGCGAGAATATGCAAATTAATTATACTTCAGTGAAGAAAGGAGACAGTAAAATAACTGTGCAGGCTGTCGATATATAAAATTAACGTTTAAACAATGTGTATTACGATGTAATTTTATTAATGCAATATCTAGGCCCGTGTAAATAGAAATGCACATGTTTACACTAATTATAAAGGTTAAAATCAATTGTAAAACATTGATTTTAATCAAGTGAAACTTGTAAATGGATTATACAGATTTAGCGCCTTAAAACATACGATTATAATTATTATCATTATTCTTTGTTGGTTGATTTATTTATTTGTTTGCTATTTTACTGCTAGAGAGGTTGATATTGCAGAAAAGATGCCGCAACTGCTGTACAGCATGTTGTTTTGTTGTGAGTTGGCCCGCGCCATACCTTAACCAATGCTTGCAGTGTATGCAAATACTGTCCTCTCTCATGCATCAAAATGAAGAGGCTATCAATAATGCAGAACATGTAGATATAACCCCCACACCAAAAACAAACAAACAGTATATGTTATATTTACGGTGCGTTGATATGCATTAGTGTGTCCTTTTTTTTTAAAGCTGTTCCGTGCTGTGCCGCGCTACAATGTATGACCGGCTGTGTTTTTTTAGCGCCAAAGTAGCCGGGGCGTGTTGTGGTGCAGAGCAGTCTGCTGCAGCCTACATTTGGCGGGAGGTGCTGTTGCCAATTAAAAAACCCCGCCCACGTTATATACTGGAAACATCAGCACCAAAAAATAAAATAAAATAAAATACATTAACGCAATAGCATTATTTGTTAGCATAAGTAACTGTAACATTCAAACGGTACGAATGGACTTCATGACAAAAATCTGTTCTGACGGCAAAACACAATGGCGTGTGTTTTGTTTTGTTCTCCACAGAGTAGCCTTCTTTGTGACAAAGCAAACCTTGTTGACAGTCGTGTTTGTTTATGTACCCGGAAATGAGTCTTCACTGTAGACAGGAAGCCAGTCTGCACCTCACGTCAGCTGCTGCTAAACACACCTCAATACCTGGAGGTGAAACCCACTCCCAAGGGTCCAGACCTGATAAAACAGGGCTGCTTCTTCACTCCTCTTTATGGATCTTCATCATTTTAACTTCTACACAGCTGCTGTTTGCTGGTCTTTGTGATAAGAGCCACACTGGGCATGTTTAAATAGCTGGGCACCAAAATGATACCACTCTATATACATTTTAAAAAATGGTATGGTAATATGAGTTTAATAAAAGGTTGAGTACTCTCTTTGAAAAGTAACATGCAGCCAAGGTTATCATGAGATTCGTTCAAATAACTCCACATAAAATAACGCCAGATTTATTAAAGTCTTTCCACCAAAATGCAATGTACACCTTTTTTAATATATTATTATTATTATTATTATTATTATTATTATTATTATTATTATTATTATTATTATTATTATTATTTATTATTAAAGGGAAATACTGCTGTTAATCTTACAAACCTGCCAACAACAAGCGATTTTTTAAAGTTAATGCAAGTTTTGTTTGTTAAAGATTTGGTAACATTAAGAGTTGACTGTTGACACTTTGTTTAAAAATAAATAAATAAAGTGCATATTGCATCCTGGAGGAAACCCCATCATAAATCTATCCCAAATGTATTTATTTCTTATTTTATTAATATAGCGACACCATATATATATATATATATATATATATATATATATATATATATATATATATATATATATATATATATATATATTCCTCACGTCACGCTTTCCAAACATTTTTAGTGGTAAGTTAACTACCTTGACCAAACCCAGTCTTGGATTCTGGTGACCATGAGAGTTTGTGAAGTAGTTTCAGTTTAATGCCTAGGTCGTGTAATCCAGTGTGCTTTATAATTAAAACTATTAGGAACTGAAACTACTGGAAGTTAACTATTAAAGTGTTCTCATAGCTGTCTTTATTTCAAACGTAAGTAGAGTACTCTAAAACTGCATTTACGATGTAACTATAGTTATCTCAAACCAGAGTTGCGATCCAATTACAGCACGGTGATTTTAAATCGCAGTTGCACTATAATTACAGCAATCGAAGACTGAACTTGCGCTTACAATGCAAGTACAGTTAAAACAAACAGAAGTTTCAGCACACTTCAGCTAGTACAGGTTTACCTCTCGTTTACTCTCCCCCTACTACAACCTTCCAAACAGATTTTTTTTGCTACAGATAAGGAGCACATGTTTGTAAAAAAAGAAAAAACCGGGGAAGCATTCCTTAACGCTAGTACTTAACCAGTGTGATTTTTTTTCAGCTCTGAATCACTGGCTGTGCATTTCCTTGGGAAGCGGTGAAGACAGAATGCAAACTGGAAGCAGGCTTCGCTTGTGCATCCTGTGTGATGGCATGGCTAAGAGGGGGGTAGGCTGGCTGAAGGGATTCAAACCACATCCCGAAAAGTATAATGCCATGCATCGTGTTTTTATTACCAAGAGTGACAGAAACTGTGTGTTGCACAAGTCTCTGCTGCTTGCTGTTAACATGTAAGGAATGAGTCACTAAAACAGACACATAGCTTTCTGTGTTTGTGGAACAAAAAACAAACACAAACTCCTCGCAGGATGTGGAATAGTATCACAGGATTGCAGACTGTCTGGGGTCAACTGATTTAAACAGTGACGGACCCAACGCTCTACAGCTCTTTAACCCTTTAACCCCAAGGGACATATGTGTCCCACAAATACTAAATATGCTAACTCTTACTGCAATTAGGTATAGTATTAAACATGGCAGGGCAAGCTACGGTCGATCCATAATATAGCCATGGCAAAAGCATGGGGGACTGCAAAAATACTTTTCCAAGGGACCACATTAGAATCGTGCGTTTGTTACCAGACCAGTGTCCTATCCTGGGTCAGTGGAGACTCTAAAGCTACAGTGAGGCCATTAGTGACTGGCTCAGGGTTTGCAGCTCATTAGCCCCATGCACTGACAGAGACAAGAGTCAGCGTCAACCGTTCTGATCAGACACAGGCACTAATTACACAGCCCAGTCCCGACCCGACCACCGGCGACTGTCCGAGAATAAGAGAGAGCGGGATTCAAGGGGAGATAATGTGCCCACAGACCAACCCTCTGTGTCAGTTCAGGATAACCCTTCCTCTCTGTGACAGGTAGCTCCAGACTCCATTTGCTTATGGATAGTGAAGCTGTAGGATTGATTCACAAGCTACTTTAAACAGTGCATACCTTTAACGGTAAGAGGATACCACTGTCGTTTATTTACGAACAGTCTGTGAGTGGTAAAAGAAAGGAGTCAGTCAGGTAAATAGGAAATCAACGATCCACGTGTAGCTCTGCAAACGGCAGGTGCTCCGCGTGTCGGTATTCTTGAGTATTCTGGAGCTACAAGAACACGCGGTCCTATTTATAACTTTAGCGCGGGTACAAATCCCTGCCACCAATCAGGCGCATGCATTACATGCACAACTTACTGCACAGTTGAATTGCATGCATTCATTCCATTTACAACCACCACAGAAACAAACACGTTTCTATTTAGTCAGAATGTGTCAAACATAAGGCACCCCCATTTTATAGCTCTTTATTTTCTATCTGAAGTTCAACAGGTTTTCATAATTTACAAGCCAACTATAAACGTTTTGTTGTAGTCGAAATCCTGTTTGGACCCGGGGATGAGTCGGTGTCCACTGAAATCAGCAACAGAAACCGGCCGAGTCATCAATTTCTATTTCGATTACTTCGTCTACCACAGCGAGGCTAGCGAGTGGGCAAAAACAACGAACGGCCCTCGCCTTATCGTTGCCGCGGGCGCCGCCTGCTGGTGACAGACATGCCGTGCTGCGGGGCTCATGCAGAATCAATACCAAGTTCAACACATAAAGCCAAGAAAAATATATTTGGAAACGCAACTTGTTTCGATAGCAACCGCCACGTGTAGGCGTAAGAGGAGGCGTGTTTACTGTAGATCTCTAAAGCAAATATACCTACAGGTGAGCTCGTGTAGATGACTCAGGACTTCTCGTATGAAGAACATAGTGTGTGCGGTGCGGTGCATTCAGTCTACCACGTGTTTAATTGTCCTGGGATAAAGTTACCATATCATATGAGTCCATGTTCCTTGAGCCAGTTCGGGCTTTCCAACTCACATCGCAATGCACTCTGGTACGTTTGACCTGTCTCGGGTACGCTTGTTTATTTTCTTTATAAGAAAGCAGGACTACACTTCCTAAACCCTATCCTGGAAGCTTGTCATCGTTCAGGATACATATGTCATATGTGATAGTACCCTTCCTCGTGCATGGGTGGACAAAGAAGCAACTGCCAACCGAGCACGGCTCCATCGAAATATGTCAGCTGTGCAGTCTTGCCCATCTTGACTGAACTGAGTTGCATCAGAAAGAAGTTGTATCTTTTAAGAGCAGATCAACGTCAGAGTTTAATTTGCATAACAATCTTGTAAAGCAACGATGCTGTTATGTTGTTGTTGTTGCTAAGCTACTGTCAATATACTAATATGAGGAATAAAAGAAACGGCCGCAAGGTTCAACTTCAGCGGATTTCCGTGTCTTGTGTTAATTTGCTGTGACCGAGTGAGACTGACGTCTCTTGCGGAGATTTCCACTTCCTTGTTTAGAAAGAAGAGTCCCTGAATCGGCCGTGCACAGTACGAACATGTGTACAGAAATATCACCTAATATTATTAATAAGATCAGAATATATCGTTTCGTTTCTGTCTCTGAACACAAGGATTGTATGTAGAATTTCTGCACCACCAAACGCAAGTCCACAAAGTACTTGAAAATACTTTTACAGGTTAGTGTTGTACTTTTTTTATATTAAATTTTTGTGTGTGTGTGTGTTGGTGCGGTTAACATCCTCCTGTACACAACACAGGGCTCGACCTGGTTAAGGAAACAACGTAACAGACAGCGGTGTGTTGTTTATCAGGAAATCTGATCTGAAGACACGTACAATGTACATGGAATTGTGTTGTTTGGCCTTGTTACTTTCGTCGAAGGGAAAGATTATGTGTTCAGGAACTTGTAATAAATTGCCATATCCGCGCCGTAAAGTATGTAAATATGAAGATCACAAAATGTCATTAGATACAGGTATTAAAAAATGGTATTGTAATATGATATTAATAAAAGGTTGAGTACTTTCTTTTAAAGTATATATATATATATATATATATATATATATATATATATATATATATATATATATATATATATATATATATATATATATATATATATATATATATATATATATATGTACTGGGGCAAATCCTTCAGTGGACCCAAACGACCAGAGTGATTTGTGCCTAGGAGGCTCTGTGGTCCAGTGGTTAAAGAAAAGGTCTTGTAACCAGGAGGTCCCCGGTTCAAATCCCACCTCAGCCACTGACTCATTGTGTGACTCTGAGCAAGTCACTTAACCTCCTTGTGCTCCGTCTTTCGGGTGATGTAATTGTAAGTGACTCTGCAGCTGATGCATAGTTCACACACCCTAGTCTCTGTAAGTCGCCTTGGATAAAGGCGTCTGCTAAATAAACACATAATAATAAAATGTGGTGGGGGTTATGTAAAAGCTGAGGCAGGCACACCCTCAGACACAATACCTGAGTGCAGCGTTGTAACTGAAAGGGGGGTGCAGCGTGCAGTATTTCAGCTCTTAAGTGGTTTGGCAAGTCAGACAAAATGGTTTCTTTTTTTTTTTAACACAGGTGCGCAGGGAACTAGCATGTAAAATCCGGAACGTGTATTATAAAGGTTAAGAGCAGCGTCCGCCGAGCAGAGCAAAGTTTAAACATTGCGAAAGCACCGGCAATGCACCAGCAGCCACGGTGTTCATTTCAATGGAGTTTGGGTGTTTTCATTTCTGAGTGACAGGCAGGAAAAACCAAACAAAGCTGCTGTGTTTTTGAAGAAAGGCCCACATTTGTTTAAACCGATTCAAATTCAAGTATTTTGACGATAGGTTTGCTTCAGTCATTCTCAATACAGAGCTCATTTGAGTTGCAGCGGGTAACCCTGTCTGAGTATTGTAAATAAATCCTTGAACAAAAGACGTTTTCTTTTCACATGCAGATAAAACTAGAATAACTTTCTTATTTTTGCACGAAACAGGTTTAAAATGTACAGACGGGTTGGATCTGGTCGTCCTAATGGTCAGTTTCCTCCTCGCGATACTTGAGTCGCTCTCCAATGTATTTTAAGAAGAAACTGTTTAAACAAGTGCTCAATTCCTTGTGCTAATACTTGATCGACATCTGATTCCAGCGACTGCATTCTGGGTAACGTTTTAGTTATGCTCTGTGTGTATGCCAGGTTGCGGCATGGGCGCGCTCATAAGTATATATTTTTAATTGCAGGTCTCACTGAAGAAGAAAAAACAAGGAAAGCGACCAGTTGCGTAGAAGGATGCTGTGATCCACCCACCGGTAATGAGAAAGCATGACTGAGGCCCCTATCATGTTGTGTGGGTCGTATGTCCTTCTAGCGAGCTTCCCGGGAACCATAGCAGAATGGCGGACAAGCGGGATCGTAGCCCGACCCTGGAGGATGCATTTAAGGCCCTGTCCAACGTAGGGAAAGACAGGCTGACCAGCCTCAGTCTGAAGCTGGAATGTTCTGTCTCAGACACGGACAAGCTTGTCTATGCCATGGTGCTGATGAATCTGAGGCGCAGGCAGGAAGCCCGCACTGAGCTCCAAAAGCTGGGCCACAACCAGATGGCTGTTTACCTGGCTGGCATGACAGCCAAGGACGGCCAACACACAGCCTCAACCAGCAAACTGCTCTCCGGCCAAGCTGATTTTCTCGTGGACGTGGCTCGGATCTTTAAAGTCTTGGTGGCCGAGAGGCTCTGTGACGAGTCGCTGCGAGACAACGCCTACCTGATCGCGATGGAGGCGTGCAAAAACGCAGGTGGGAAAAGCAAGGTGAGCCTAGAGCATCTGAAAGTGGAGTCGAGGACTGAGTGTGGCCCCCACCTGGAGCTAACAGACGCGGAAGAGAGCGGGGGGGCGGCTTTGAAATCCAGTGCCGGACTCTTCTCTTGGGTCAGTGGGATGCTAAGGAGAAGCCCGGCCGTAAACATTCACAACAGCAAAAGTCAGTCAAGGACTGAAGTCAAGAGCTCTCCGTCTTCTCTGCAAAGCCTTACAGAGTTTTCTGTTTCCTTTGCTAGTCACCTGGAGATCAGCCAGTCTCCCACTGTGCCGTTTCTTACTGATGGGACAAATAAAGCGCTTTCAAACTCTTCTGTTGACAGTGCATCTGTCAGCAGCACAGGGACAGGTCAGGGGGCTGCCAGTACGAATCTTGTTTTATCTAGCGTGGACATTCAGCCAAACCCTGTACCGATGCTACCTGTACAAGGGGAAGAAGAACGGAATAGAAGCATACATCCAGGAGCCCAGACCAAGGATAGCAGTCGTAATATCGACTCTTCTGTATCCACTGGACAGTCCTCTGCAGAACAGCCCAGTTGTAGTGAAGTGAAACAGGTGCAGTGCACTGCAGATCCGGTAAGTGATCAGCTTGTGACTTCGAAAACCGGGCTACAGGAGGAGAGCCAAGAGCTGTCAGCCCTACCAGAGAAGGTTTCTTCAGAGGAGGAAAAAACCTCACCCCCAAGCATCCCACCAAAGACCTCGGTTGAGGAGTCGCACCCTGAAACGAAACCTTCAGAGCCCCCAAGGAACCCAACCCCAGCCCCGACCACAGAGCAAGAGGGTGAGACGGAAAACAAGTTCTTCTCGTTTGTGATTCTCCACGCCCGGGAGGATACAGATAATGCCATCAGGGTTCAGGAGACTCTAGAGCAGCTGGGTGCTGGGGAAGGAGCCACCTTCAGCGCGGACTTCGAAATCCCTGGGAAAAGCCCCTTGACCTGCATTCAGGATGCCGTCAATAACTCTGCCTTCACGATCATCCTCCTGACCACCAACTTCAACTCCCACTGGGCCCAGTACAAAACCAACTCTGTGCTGATGGACTCCATCCAGCGGCGCCACAAATACAACACGGTCATCCCCTTTCTGCCCAGGAGGCACTGCCTGCCCAGAGAGAGCATCCCCTTCGCGCTAAGGTGCTTAATCGCCATGGAGGAGAACAAAAGCCTCTTCCCGAAAAAGGTGAAGAAGACCTTCAACCAAAAAATGATTGAGAATCAGAGGGCCCTCTGGAGCCAGGAGCAAAAAATCAAACAGCAGAAAGAGAAGGAAGAGCAACTTAAAGACCAGAACAAGAACTGTGAACTCTTGCAAAGCGCGATCGTTAACGTTCAGCTGCAGCAGTACCAGCAATACATGGCTTTGCAGTACACGCAGATGCTGCAAGGAATAACACCGCCACAGCAGCTACCAGGAGGTCCAAACCCCCAATATCCCCCACACCTAAACCAAATGCCACCTGGACATCCTCACTGTCCTCTACCTGGCCAGCCGGCCTTCAATCCCGCTGGACTGCCATTCCCGGGAGTTATGATTCCTAATTTCGCAGCCCAGTTTCCACTGCAGCAGTCTTTCCCATTCCCAACCAACCTGCAGCAGCAAGCACAGGATCAGAACGTGGGCAGCAATCCAGGGGCCCCCCAGCCCTGCCCGCCTCCAAACATCATCCAGATCCACCACGCCAGCAACATTCAGATCGGAAACCAGGCACAGATGAGCGTCAGCGCGGCCAGCGAGGAAGACGAAGACGAGGAAGACGAAGACGAAGCAGTCCCGGAAAGCACAGGCTAGAGAGAGCGGCACGCCTTTAAAAAAAAATACAATAAAATGGCAACGTTTTCTGCTGGAAAGTCCTGCAGCTGAGGCCCGTGACACTGGTGGATCCAAAAGCTAGAACTGCCCAAACTGTATGGTGCAGAGGATTTCCTTTCCCTTTCTCTTTCACTGTGCTTTACAGATTGACATTGTTGGGCAGTTAAGCTCTGTTGCACCATCGGTACTGGTTGTTCCAGCAGCTAAAACAGATCTAAATAAATACAAAATAAAATTCGACAAAGGGTGTGTTTTCCATTTTTTGTTGGAAAAACTTTGTGTTGGGAAAACCTACCCAGCCAGTGTACTTTGCACATGCCTAAACACATAATAACCGGACCTTACCCACTGCAGGCTGTGTAACAGTACAGGAAGCAGAGCTTAAAAAGGGCCATTGCATTTTTTCCCCTCCCAAACTGGTGTTTTTGATTCTATTTATTACATTTTACACCAAACACTTATAAAGCTGATATTTTCAGCATGGCCTTATAAGGTAACAGCCTTCTCAAACATGCAGCTATGCTATTTTGAAAAGAGTAGGGGCAGCTACACCTTTAAATAGACCCCACTACCAAAAATAAAATCATGTACCACTCAGTATAATACAGAGCCTTTCACCTGGCTGTCATGGAAAGGGTGCTAAAGCATACCTTGTCAGGTTAAGACTACACCTGAAGATTACTGATCTCCACTATCAGGTCTGAGTGTGAACTCTTATGAACTGTTATTTTTATCCCAGCCAGACAGGACCCGTTCAGGAAAGGAGCTGGTGTTGATGGCTGGAGTTCATTGCTAGCTAGGGACTGAGTCTCACCCTTTTCAGAGAGAGTTCTGATTTCAAGAATTGCATTAACAGAAACAGACTAGACTCAAGGAGGAACCCACATTTGCAAGTTATTTGTCTAAATAATTTAAAGTACAGGTTATACAAAGGTTTGCTTTTGTACTAATATTTATTTCTGCCTAGTGTTTTCCTTTTCATTTGTTTTCATATGCGCAAACTGTATATTCACTATATATCCTCTTGGGTCACACATTTTTATAACAGTTTGTGTGAACTCTGTGGAGTTCAAGAAGCTGCCCTGCCAAAAGTTTGAAAAAAAAAACCACAAAAAAAACATGCATTATAAAATAGATGCATAGATAGGAAACTTAACATGGGATAATTCTACACAGTAACTGAAAGGGATATTCTCTTGATACAAAGCAGTTATATATACCCTAGCACATTTATAATCTAGCACCTCAAAAGCCAGCCTTTCTTGTGCAATAGATTATGTGTTGCAAGCTACATTTTTTTTTTTATTGTATTTGTGTTTGGTAAAAGGAACAAGGTCTAGTTACGTGATTGTAACTTTTCTCCGTACAAAAGTGACTGCAGGGTAATTACATGTGAAAGATTGGTTTCCACAGAACGGTAGTACACTGTTGAATTTTAACCTCAGTGTTCTGCTCTGCTGTTTTGAATGGTGTTACTGCAGTTCTCAGTTTTGAATTGGGTTATCCTTTGAGGACAGTCTGCAGTTTTGAATTGGGTTATCCTTTCAGGACAGTCTGCAGTTTTGAAAGAGGAGCTCTATAACTAGGTAGAGGCCAGTGTTGCAGTTAAGCATTGAACTGTAAAATTCAAAGTTTGGGGGTGGGGTGGGGTGGGGTGGGGTGGGGGGGAGCCCCTTAATGATTGAGAGGAAAATTGCGATTGAATAATTAAATAAATTTATTTGATAGCAAACAGTGTTGATAATTCCTAATGCCACTGATTGGGCTACAGTACACTCAAGTCCCAGGTGGGAAACAGCATCATTTGAGCAAAAGTGAAATGATACATTGCATATTGATGAATGACAGTAGCTCATTACAACATTCTGTATGCGTCAAGTTACAGATACTGTGCATATGATTTGGGGCCAGCGCTCTATTTGACCCGATCTGTAAAACATTCCCAGCCGGACTCACAGACCTGCATTAGCACCCGTGTTGGACAGCCTACAGTTATACCTGATCCAGCCTACAGTTATACCTGATCCAGCCTACAGTTATACCTGATCCAGCCTACAGTTATACCTGATCCAGCCTACAGTTATAGCCGATCCCATCTGATCCGGGTTCTCCCGCATTCATCCTGAGCTGGTTTCACAGACCTCGGTTAGCTCTAACCTTGGAGTACCTAACAGTATGGCTGGTTTCACAGACCCCGGTTAGCTCTAACCTTGGAGTACCTAACAGTATGGCTGGTTTCACAGACACTGACTAGCACTTATTCTGAAATACCTTACCCAAGGTTACATTAGGTAGTCCAAGATTCGTGCTAATCGAGGTCTCTGAAACAAGTAGTTGGGGTAGCGTTAGGTAGTCCAAGATTCGTGCAAATCGCAGTTTGTGAAACCACCCGTAGCTAAGGTAGTCCAAGCCTAGTGCAAATCGAGATCAGTGAAATCAGCCAACACAAATCAACCTGTTAAAATCTTCAAAAATTTTTTAAGACACTTTTCTATTCAGATCCAGGCAACCAGTAACCTTTTTTTTAGTAGTACCAGGACTTGAAAAGAAATGATAAAATTTGAACTAGTTTCTCTTTATTACTGCTCAAGATCTTATGCCTCAGTTTTTAAAAGTTACAGCTGAAACCTAAAGTCCTATATCCCTGCCAAGGATATGAAGAGCATTACACCCGTGTCTGTATCATAAATACGCCACGACCTACATTTTTTTTTTTTGCAAACAGGCTTGTCCAAGAATTCTCTTGTAGAACATGAAAACGTTATCTTAGCCACGTCAGTATGACGCACGTATATAAAACTAAAATAGCAGCTGCATTAGCACAGAAAACAGCATGTACCCAAGTACCCAATTATATGGTACTCAGCAGCTACTTGTACAGCAGTCTGGCATGTGGTATTTCAATGACATGTCAATGCAATTTGTTTATCGTTGGTATTAAAACATGCTCCATATTCTCTTATTACAAAACAGTCCCATCATTAATAATCATTTCATCTTATTTCACATCATATCAAATCCATTAGGACTCCCACACGAATGGGCTTGGGATCTGCATATTGTGATCTGCTCCGGATCGTGACTTTGGTGTTATCTTGCAGAATATAAGCTTGGATTCTGTACAGTACAGTATAATACATTACATTAATCCCAGATCTGCTGCAATGCTAAAATCCTCCAGCATGCTAAACTACATGCAACAAAACATTAGAAACACCTGTCAATAACAGGCACCCAGGACGGCACTGGTTTGTGTTAAAATTGCTCTGGATGGATCAATCACAATACCTCATTGAAGTTGGGTAGTTAAGTACTCACACGTCCTACTCAGCATATAAGACATGATGCATTAGTAGCAATTCGCCACAAATGTCACACCACTTGTTTCTAGACATGACTGCACTCTATAGCATGCAGGCGTATACCAGTATCTGAATCTGCCTTTGTGTTTTCTGGAAGCAGAGGGTTTGCTTAGCTCCGAAAAGGCGTTTCGTACCAATAATCCCTTTTAATCCTATATTTCAGACAATATTCTATTTTGTTGTTTACTTGCATTTTATTTTACTATAGCATGCACCATTTGCAGGGTTAACATTTGCATATTGGGTTAAATAAACCCGAAAAGTAATTTTAATTAAATACAGATAATATGCAATTTCATTTTAAACATAGAATAATTCTCACAATATACACAAGTCACCACAGACCATTAATCCCTCCCTCCGTTCTAGTAAGTTTGAGTGGACTGCTCGACAGTATATTTCTTTTTTCACTGTAGTGTATCACAGCACGGTAAATCACACTGGAAAGCAATGCAGATTTGAAATCAATATTTACGACTGGATCAAAAAAACAGGACTGTTACAACCTCCGAGGGGCCACAGATTTGAGAGGTGGCATTACTGTTTGCAGAAGGTTTCCCTAAAGCAAGTTTCCCTAAAGCAGTTTCTGTTCCTCGTGACTCTGCAAAGAGGAGACGGCCATTCTGAAGCACCCCTGGATGTACAATGACATTTATTAGACACCCTTCAACTGTCTTATAGACTGATCAAACTGCTCAAACTGCACGCCACCGGGATAAGCAACAGATTTTATTAGAGCATTTAACAGCACCATGGGAAGCATCCTGGACTGCATCAACCACCTATCACGGTACTGTAAAATGCTCTACAATCCAGCTGTGACTTATCCTGGCAGGGTACGGTTCATCAAATGAACCCCAAAAGCCTATATTCATTGAAACTAATGCTGCTGAATGTGCACATTTTACAATACTGTCTACTTCACACTGAAGGCACATAACACTGCATTTATTTGTACAAAATTAAATATTATATTATTATTATTATTATTACAATTGTTATAGCCATTGTTCTGCAATTACATTAACCTGTCAGGCTAAGCCTCGGACAGATTTAATTGAAGCATTTTTCTGCACTGAGGAAATCTCCCTGGATTGCATCCAACACTTATCTGTGTGGCTGTAGCTACGATTGCATGCCCCTAATTAAATCCTTTTTCCTTCCCCCTTTTTAAGCACAACTTTTAGTTTGTTTCTAAAACACTACAGAGCAGCCCTATCCTCCTCCATGCTGCTCCTCAGAGCCCCCCAAAAGGACAGTGACCCTTAAATCTGAGGGAACACCACTTTTTCAGGAACAGTGGCTTGAAACCTGGTTCCAGGAGACCTAGTTTGAGACAATGTTGCTGTATCAAACCCCAAGTCTTCCCTGGTGGCCTGAAACCCAGCCTCCTGAAACCAAGTTCCAAACCACAGAGCGGCTTCGTGTGCCCTCAGCTTCACAGAGGGAATGTTTAATTAGTAGTTACTCACCCATTCCATATTATCAGCTTTACCACAGCAACAAGGAGAAAGGTGAAGACTATTAGAAAAGTTCAGAGATGAAAGGGGGTAGTGAAAACAGAGCTAGTAAAAGATGTTAAAAACCGTACAGAGCACACCTTTAAGGACATATCATGTACCTGGCTACAGTAACCTTGTCTAAGTGGGTTTCTAAGAAAAGAAAGACACACTGAATACAAGGCGCAGATTTATTTATACATTGAACTCCACGTTTGTTCAATGCAGCATAAGTGAAACCTCTCGATTAATCGATTTGAGTGGAAAACGGAGCCTGCCAGTCTAGAATCAAATGCCCCGCCAGCTACTCACAGCAACACAGGCGTGAGCTGATATTTATTTTTACTTTCGTACTCCTGTTTCACCCAGTCTATTAAAAGGCCTGTGAGTAACTGTAAAGATACTGTGCACATTTTGTGCTGCAGCCAGACTTGTCCCACTGGTTTACTTGCAATGGGGGTGAACACACCTTTCAAGTGTCATTGTGCTTGCCGGCCGGGTTAAATAAAGATCACTATTGTAACCCAGGTCTACCACTGTAAGTTAGGCTACAGAAATAATTGCTCTCCAAACATCCAGTGCAATCCTGTTTGCTGTGCTTTTTTTTTTTTTTTTTTTTTTTACAAATGCAAAACAGCCCTCTCTTATAATCACCGAATTTTATTCAGGCATCTTATTTCTAATTTACAGGTTTAAACAAGAGACTCGACGGTTGCCCAGCGATTTCTGTATTTTAGACGAAAAACAAAGAACTTAAAAGTGCTTTCAATAAAATTAACAAATAAAAAAAAACAAAAACCCAAAAAAACAAGAAGATCGGAAGCTGTTTGCTTGAATTTCTTTGTCGAGCCTCATGCAGGCTCTTAGCCAATATGCCCACCTCCCGCCTCTCCATGCCACCAACAGTTTAAAAACAGAACCAAAAAAAAAAAAAAAGTTAAAAGTTGTAGCCCCTCAGGCAGACACAGTTCAGACATTTCTCAGCACCCCTACAATTCTAAAATGCAGCGGCGTCTGCAGCACAAGCGAAAGGTTAATGCAGCTCAATAAAGGCCTCCATCTCTTCTGGGATCAGACCCTTGTAAGGCAGTTTGTGTTTTTCAATGGCTCTGGCAGCAAGGCACTGGAGGGTGACGTGGTTTAAGGGGTGCATCAAGTTCTTGGTGGTGGCCTTCTCATCCAGCAGGTCGCAGGCGGTCTTGCGCTGGGAGTTGGTGGCGTCGAAATGGGCGCCGGCCTCGATGAGCACGCTCATGATTTCGAGGCTGCCGTTCATGGCGGACACGTGCAGAGGGGTGTTGTTGTCGTAATCCCGCGAGTCCACGTCGGCGCCGCACTCGAAAAGGACCAGGGCCACCTGCAGCGAGGGGAACTTGCCCACGGGGTAGCGGCCCACGGTGGTGGTCTCCTTATCCACGGCCAGGTGCAAGGGGGTGTAGCCGTTTCTTCCCCTGGGGTTGAGCTTGAGGAGCCGGTAGATGGTCTGCTTCTTGAGGTGTTCCTGCTCCGGGCTGCAGTCCACCTTGCCCAGCAGGAAGATGAGGTGCAGGATGATGGAGAGAGCCTTGGTGAACTGGGGCACCTCCGGAGGGTTCTCCCGCTGGCAGACGGCCCGCTCCATCTCCCGCACGCTCTTGCACAGGATGCCCATCAGGTCGCTGAAGGTCACTTTGGTGGCCAGGGTGCCCTTGGCGCGGTCCTGCAGGACGAAGGAGAAGAGCTCGGCGAAGGAGAGGAAGCTGCTCGCCGTCATGGGGCTGAGCGGGTCCAGGTTGCTCTGCTGCATGTCCAGGGCGTACTTCCAGAGGTTGATGCAGCGCTCGAAGTTCCCCGAGTCTGCGTACACGGCCCCTCGGTAGCGGATGTAGTAGGAGGTGTCCGGGTGGGAGGGACCCAGGATGCGCTCCCGGATCAGCAGGGCCTGCATGCGCATCTCATCCGGGTCTGTGATCAAAGACTCCAGCTCCTCGCTGGTCGTCACCTCCCTGGAGTAATCATACGCCAGCACCAGCTGCCCGGGCTCGGGCTTGCGAACGACGCTGCCTTTGTCGCTGTGCCTCATCTCCATGGCCCTCTTCCAGTACTTCATGGCCCCCAGCAGGTCCCTTTTCTTGTCCACGAAAGTGGCCCCGAGCAGCTCCAGGGCGTCGATCCGCTCCTCTCTGGAGGTCCTGGGCTGGTGGATCAGATACTCCACGATGTTGGTGTGGCCCGTGACGCTGGCGGCCAGCAGGGGGGTCATCCTGTAACCGTCCTTCTCCATCCTGGCGTTGCCCTTGAGCAGCATCTTCATGATGTCCAGGCTGCCGGACTCGGCGCAGTCGTGGAGGGCGGTGTTACCCTTCACGCTCTTGCGGTTCACGTCGGCCCCCTTCTCCAGCAGGTACTTGGCGATCTCCTTGTGGCCCTTGTAGCAGGAGATCATCAGGCAGGTGTGGCCGTGCCGGTTGGCCACCTCCATGTCAGCCCGGTGCTCGACCAGGTACCTGACAATCTCCAGGTGCCCGTCGAAGCAGGCAGCCCGCAGCGGGGTGGAGTTGGTCAGGGTGGTGTTGTTGACAGACGCCCCGTTTTTCAACAAGCCGCGGACGACATGCAGGTGACCAGCCGCTGAGGCAGCCCACAGAGGTGGTGCCCCTTCTATAGTCTCCCCGTCAAAGTTTACAGACCCTCCCAGCTCCACATTGGCCTTGCACTGCTGCAACAAATATTCCACCACCTCCAGGTGCCCGTTTCTGGAGGCTATTAAAAGCGGGGTACCCCCTTGGGTCTTTTCTCCGGCCAGGGCTCCCACCTCCTCTAGACTTTTGTGGCTGACTAACTTCTGGATAAGTTTCAGCTTCCCATCTCTGGCAGCATTGAAAAACGCAGTTTTAATATCCATCTTCCCGCTGTTGTGGTCTTCTTTCGGCCATTTAAACCGGCGCCGGGTCCATAAAGTGCTTGTAGTGAAAAAAAAAACTGTTTACTAAATAAAGATTAAATCCTATCCGTGCCTCTGCCTCTCGCTTTCATTTTCAGCCATTTTAAGACTGCTGCTGACAAAATGGAGACTTTGCTGTTTTTGACAGGTCTATGTTTACCAAACTCGCCGTGCATCATGGGAGATGTAGTCTTTCCCAGGTGCCTGTGCAGTTGGGATCAACTGTGCGACGTTTCTGTTAGCACAACAACTCCCAGAATGCTGCGCAACGGGCAAGCCGGTCGATTTCTTTTCGCAACTAATTCCAAGGCTTTATGGGTACTGTAGTGTTTAAGAACGAGATGAGCCTTTCAGATGTGCGTTGATGTCGTTGTGTAGAACTGCAACTCCCAGCGTGCATAATAGTTGAAGGTGTTGGCTTCTGGGACGGGGGTGGAGTTTAGCAGCGCTTGGCAATCAAAACATTTGAGAGGCTAAATTACATTTAGATAACCAATGGGAACCGGTCCCGGGGGGAACAGATCAGTTTATTTAGGTAGCGAATTTTAAGCTGACGTGAACGTATATAGCCTATTCCCCCCTCCCCTTGTTTTAATGTCTTTGTTTATGCACAGTTAAAATCAACCATTCCAGCTACACGAGAACGTAAAAAAAGTCGTAATTTGGAGCAAGAGATGACTCAGTTCTAAAAATGACTACAGTAAAACTAAGCAGTATTTTTATAGTGGCTAAAAATTCTTCACACGGTCATAGATATATGGTTTTTGTATATGGCATTACATGTCCATAATAATTATAGATTCGTGTTCCTTAGACATGAACCTCAGAACTGCAGTATGAGTTACAGATCTGGCATGCTGTGTGATTTCAAATGCTGATCATGACAGGTACTGGCCAGCTGTTAGTACAGTACAGACCTCGAAGCCCTCCCTATGTGCGTCACAGAATGACGTCACCGTGTGCTCCAGGTTATTTCTGAGCAAAAGTTGCTGTATTTTGTGACAGCGAATAACTAGCTTATTAAAATCCTTTTTATTTATTTATTCTCCCCTTATTTTAAAGGCCAGTCTGCTTTGCCGTTTTTTAGAGCATTTTTAAAAAAAAGTTTCGTCTCCTTGTTATTTTCAATTCCTCTTTATCTGCATTGCGATAGTCTAATTTTGTTAACCGCAAAAGTTCATTCTAATGTTCATACACCCTGTGAGAATAGAGACCACAATGCTTAACTAATTAAAATTAAACCAGTTAACAAAAAAAAATTAAAATCCTCTTAAACCAAGTGGGGCTAAACTTTTATATGGAGAAGAAAATCAGAACTCGGCTATCCATTTGCTACAGAGACTTTGCTAGAGGCATTGGTACAGCTGTGTAATCTAGGGACCCTTCCCTATCTGCCAGAATCAGAGAACTCCGCCCCGGTTCGACTGGAGCAGACCCGAGGCTCTGTTTGAATTCACTGAGAGCCCGGGCCTCAATAACAAGACCGGATTCCAGGTGCCTGTCGTTTAAGAGGCAGGGTGGAGAGGAGACCTGGTTTGAGAAGAAAAGCGATAGGCCAGTCCAGGATAGCAGGGCGTGGGCTTGAACGTGTGGGTTATTAACCAGACACAGTCCATCCAGTTTACTGAATCGTTGTGCATTTACGAAAAGCACAGCATAGAGTAGAAACACACACACACACACACACACACACACACACACACACACACACACACACACACACACACACACAATCCTCCAACAGGTATGGGGATAGGTGATTCAATGGAAAATGGCTGTTTATTTACATTCTGGAGCAATGCAACCCAGCCCCGGTCCTCTGGGATCCCTTCGGGTTTTCATCCCAACTGAGCTCTCAATTACTTAACTAAACTCTTTATTGAACTACTAATTAGCTTAATTATGTGTTTTTTAATTGTTCTCAGCGCTTAAACAGTTGGGAGATTTCAACTTAACAATAAAGTGTTATAAGTAACTTGAAATCTGCATTTCTTTAGGAGCTGAGAACAATTCAAAAGGCCTAATTAAGCTAATTATTAGTTCAATTAAGGGTTTAGTTAAGTAATTGAGAGCTCGGTTGGAATGAAAACCAGAAGGGGTCCCAGAGGACCGGGGTTGAGAAGCGCTGGTGTAACCTACTCTAAAAATAATTAAAAAACTAAAACAATTAGCAGTTTAAAGCATAGTAAGAGTACCAGATAACACCATGTTATAACACCAGAGGGCGCCAGATTGCACACTTATTTTGCACTCCTACATGCTGCAGCAAGTCCCTGCTATGTAAAGGTCATGTTTGCCCATGTAAAAAAAAAAAAAAAAATTAACAGTTTGGATTTTATTATTAACAAAATACAACACTGCCATAAGAACCTGTACTTGTTTAGCTTAGTGGTTTGTGTGGAAAAGCTGCAAACACCAAGTTAATCCCAGACTGGGAAAGCGTTGGGAATGACTGAGCGAGGTTCCAGTTAAAAACATGTATTCTGTTTTGACTACTTCTTTTTCTGAACAAATAATAACAATATTGATAAAAAAAACTTTTTTTTTTTAAGAAGAATAGTTCTCATATTCTTCTTGAGTCCTGCAATTTTGCATGCGATTGCATCTTCAAGGTTTCAATGGACAGAGTGCTGTACAGTAACTAGGATAGTCTCTTCTCAGAACCCAGTGGCGTTTGTTCTTTCAATCCCGTCCGGACTCCAGTATTTGATTGGTCCCAAAGTCAGTTGTTCTCTTTTGATAAAGCTGTTCCCTAAAACAGATAAAATGAAATAGTTAAGGGGCCCCATCTTGTTTTAAACAATTTGCTTTCAGTTTAAATAGAAGGGTAGTAACAAGACACCCCGAGTTGAGATTCCTACACCTCCAGATCTCCTAACCACCCCCTGAAGGAATCAGGAATCTGGTGTGTGATGTCATAACCGAATGAAACGGAACTGTGATACCTGGAAGACTGTGCTTTGAAATCAAATCCATGTCATCTGGTTCAGTTTCAATCATGAGTGACTGGAGTCTTATACTTTATTGACAATGACAATAACACAATGAATGTTGTCATTCTAAGAGACTGAACCACAAGCCTACATACCTGCACTGCCTCTTTGCCGATTCCAACAAGATATTTCTTGTCGAGTCACAGAGAGTTGGAATGACTTGGCAATTACAGGTTAATATTTCATGCAAGCCTACATCACATAACATGCAATTTCAAACCGCCCTTTCTGAAGAGAATATTTAATGCCTGCATATCGTATACTCCAGACAAGAAATGTGTTTTGACAGGAATAGGGAATGCTATCTTTATATCACAGGCTGTTAGAACAGTCCCGAGGCAGCAATGAAAACACACACGCAAATACATTTCTAGAACTCTGCAGAAGCACACAGTCTTCTGTTAACGCTACCTGTGCTGGGCCTGTGGGCACACAGCGAATAAACTACAGCTAAACTAAAAACTTATAGCATGTCAGCTCCCCTGAAAACATACCAGGCTGTACTGAGGAGCGAGGGACAACTTCAACTGCTGAATCGTTCCAAACTATTTTGGAACAGAACAGAACAGTGGAACAGAACTAAAGCTGGTTTATACTCCTTCTCAGTGGAACAGAACTAAAGCTGGTTTATGCTCCTTCTCAGTGGAACAGAACTAAAGCTGGTTTTCCAAAAAAAATGAATTATAATAAAATAATTAGTGCCAGAACCTTAGCAGCAGGGAGGGAGTGAAATTTCACTCTACTGCACATCTCCAATCACGGTCAAGGGTTAAGACTATTTATAGGTCTCCTGTTGAGAGGAGGGGATCGTTTGAACACCCCTGTTTTTGTTTTCCTCAGTTTGAATGTCGCCTTACTGCTGCAATTAGCAGGACTAAAGATCAACGGGCGCCCTTGGGCTGTCAAAGCCGGTCTAAGCAATGGATATTACCAAGCTACTGAAGTGTGGAGGGACAGACCCAGCCGGAGACTCCACTTTGACTCATTGGGATCCTGACCAGCATTGGTCACTGAAGTACAATGAGGCAAGCTAAACCCATCCGATTTCCCTCCCTAAACCTGCAGCAGGGCAGAAGCCTGTGGGTACCCAGCCAAGAGGGGCAACTTGGCAAATGAAGTGAAGGAGCAAGTTCTGAATGGAAGCCTGACTCACGTAGGGGGTCCTCTCTCCATACTTGCTCCAGAAGGTCATCTTGACAGAGTTCCTGTGGCCCGTCCTCTCGTCGAAGGTGTGGCAGGTATCAAAGGGCGGGCTGTAGAGGTGCAGGCTCACCGCATGGTCACAGTGACTGCCGTTCTCTACCCGATGAAGCCCAATAGAGTCTGGAAACAAAACAACAAGGTTTCAAATGCATATCCTCACTCCCATCACACAGCAAGCGGTGACATGATAATACAGTGAGCACAGCACTGATGAGAACGGACTGCAGTGTACACACAGCGAGAGACAGAGAGGGGCAAACACAATTGATATTTTTAACCAGATAGGGATATGCATTTCCATTTTAATATTCACCCTGTACACCCAGCATGGATCACAGCAAATGGAATGACAAGTTGCAAGCACATGCATTCTATTGAATCAATATAGTACAGGACATGCACAGTCCAGGTTTATACATTCAGCTTGTCTGCATCTTAGCCTCGCTCTGCGTTAAAACTGGAGCATCCAGTGGGAACGTGATGGAAGAAAAACGATAGAGATGGCCAGAGGGTTGCACATAAACCATTGTATACAGCAGGGCGAGCCACTGAAGGCTTCACTGCAAGCCTGAGTACCACAGCCTCCCTTCTTTATAAACAGTCTCACGGTGGGGGTGGCCATCAAGCTTGCCTCCTCCTGGCTCTGTGCCACTGCAGGTGTGCCTGCCATTCGCTGTTCCAAACGTGACATGCAACACATCGGAGAAACAGGAAAAAACAACTTCCACCAGATTGTCTAAAGACGGGAGCGCGCTCCATACAGCGCTAGTCTACTTCTAGTTTTACCATTGATGTAGGTGCACTGATTCTCCTCGAAGTTGATCTCACATCTCTTATGCAGCTCCTGCTTGCTGCGCTTGTCCTCGGGCCAGTCGTACAGCGTCTCCTTGAGTCTGCCCTGCAGCAGCTTGAGGAAGCAGTGGGAGTTTGTGTGATCGTGAATACTGCTGCAGAGTGGAGAGAGAGAGGGAGGGAGGGAGGGAGGGGGTGGGGAACAGCATTCAACACCTATAGAAACAGGACACATCAACAGCTACCGTACTGTGCTAAATTGGGTTTACTTTTACAGAAAGCTGTGTGTAGCACACTGAGTACATTAGCAACAAATCCTGCAAGGGATCATCACTGATCGAGTGTTCCCTGCTTACCTGCCATGCGCCTCTCCCCAGCACAGGAGCATAAGATTAAACTTCCCATTCCCCTCGTCCACAAGGTTCCTGGTGTATCTGAGGGCAATGGAGTGAACTGGGTATTACAACATGCGTTTTCACTAGCTGGTACAGTAACGCATTGCCCACGTGATATTGTTTTATTCCGTATTAGAAGGTTCCACAGCTGTGGAATATGGAATCTTGCCCCGTTATCAGTACTGGAATGTTCTGAAGCCTAGTAGAACACTCTAAGGTCACTTTGTTATGTAATCTTTTGCACACATAGCTCATGGTGTGATGTGCAACGTCACCAGGCGGTTTAAGTATTGTAGAATCGCTCACTAGCAGCTCGGGATGGATTTCTCTTCTGATTACACCATACCCGTTGCAGTTATATCGGGTTCTGCTTGCATAGACATGCCAGCGCGATCGCACTGGTCTTCACCCGGGTCTACACGCCTGATTTTACTGGGACGAAAAGACAGCCACGGCGCCACAGTGTTCTTAAGAGCTATGAACTACCAGAATACTGCGATCGCTCAAATCACCAGTTCATAAACGCAACGTAACCGGGAGCACTCAATGTGTTCAGTCTTTGGTCTTAAAGTAAATTTTTTTTTTTTTTTTTCATTCAGGGTTATATATAGAAGAGTTTTTCTGAAAGCTGAAACCTTCACTAGACGTTACACCAGTGTATTTAAATATAGGCAGCTTTAATCAACACATTAAAATACATTTTAAAAAAAAAACGTCTGCAGAGCATGCAATTGAAACGCTTTTTTGTTCATATAATTACTTCTTTTGTGTGTGTGTGTGAATTACCTGTGCTTGTCAAATTTAGCAAATTTCATCCAGTCTTTAGGGTTGCTCTCGTAAGACTCCATGAGAGTCTTCACCTCTTCTATGTTAACCTCATCAGCGGAGAAAACCCGATGTAACGACTGAATGAGATTATCCAGGGAGTCGATTGCATTCTTCGGCTGTGTATTTGCGGTGTGCTCCATAGTTAAAACAAGATCAAATTCTATACAATAAAAAAAAGTTATGACTTTAAAACAAACAAAAATCGGGAGCGTTGAAATTCGTACGCAGCTGTGAATCAGTTCTCGACTAAAAAGTTTACAAAGAAGTTAGGGGTGGTCCTTAACTCTGAGGGTGGGGGGCGTTGGTTTTTGTCACTTAATGCATATTTAGATTTTTTTTTTTTTTTAACAAAGAAACATGTGTGCTTTGCAGTAACAGAAAAGCCATTATAGCGTGTGATGTTTTTTTGCAGACTTTTCCAGCGACCCTCAGTGAGTCACAAGCAATGTTGCAAAATACGCGTTCTTGAATTCCGAGCGTCAGGGACGATCTGTTCATAACACTGTTCTGAGGTGAAACACGTATCATGCAGCTGCCACGTAGTGTGGAAAAGAAACATAAAACCAGCGCCTCAAATACCAGGGCTTGCTTCTTAACAACAACAACAAAAAAAAAAAACCATACAGACACGCCCTCTGCCCAGGCCCGGCGGCAGCATGGACGCTGTGGGTGGGGAGGGGGACGGTGGGGGGTGGGGCATCCACTCCCCCCCAAATCACTGTAAAGTAACGAATGTACATATAATGCTCTCTTTCAATCGACTATTCAATACTGAATATAAAAAGTAACAATCTGACAAAGCGTGGGTTCCAATCACCAGAAGCAACTCGACATTTTTAAATGATTGTTATTATCGTGCTTTACCTTCATTTGATTTCATTAATGATTTCTTATATCAAGATTTTTTATATCAATTTAGTATCTGAAACAGGTTGATCGGGGGGGGAGGGGGCACACTGCTCTAAACCGGACAGGCCAGCCCCCCTAAGCCCCGCCCATAACTCCGGACCCCCATAGCGTAGCCAGTCTTTAACACTGTTCAAAAATGTTTTATGATTGAACATACTGCACATAGTAGTATTGCAATGACGACCTGAATTCAGGTGAAGTCACCCTAGCAGAACCATCTCATTTCACTCCCTCCATGCTTCCTATAAGTGGCGAGACGAGAGAAATCCCACTGAGTGGCAGGCAGCCTCAAACAAGCTGCACGACCTTGAATCAATTCTGCAGCGAAACAATGGGCAGAAAACACAGGCGGGGTAGCTTCAGCAATGTGCTGCCCTTGCTAGCTGCATGTGCACAACACTGCCCTCCTGTGGTCAGTAAATGAACTGGATCCCTGTGTCAGCACCTCCAAGCAGTTTGTGCACGTTGTGTTTGTGGGTTTCGCGTTGTTCTCTATATGTCTATAAATGACTCACTCAATCACAATGCCGTTTTTTTTTTGTTTCTAAAACACAGCGATGGTTTGTCATTGAATTTATTACGTTTATTTTCGAATTTCTGGTATTTATGTGTGTAGGCGAAGATCTGCTCATGAGAGCGCTTTTTCATCTTCTTAAAGTGCTGTTTCAACCACAGGTACATCATCATTTACGTCGTTTAAAATAATATTTATGTACAATACAGGCATGCTTTTAAAATATAAGAGAGTACAGAAACTGACTATATACATTGCACATAGCTGACGAAAAGCACAGCATTTGACCAAACATATACAGATTTAATTATAACATGAAACAGAAACACGAGGTGTCTTCGTTTTCGGAGAAGCTCGTCTCTTGCCAGAGATCAGAAATTCGCTCCAAAACATTCCAGCGTGTCGGCCCTTTCCTCCTACAAAAAATAAATAAATAAATAAAAATGACCACACACGAAACAGTTTCTTTGTCTTTATAATGTGAATCAATTGCGAAAGCAGTATTTAAATACAGCAAGTGATTATTTTCCACTGTAATTCGTTAGGCTGGCGCTGCAGGTAGCTTTTTAATTACCTTCCCGGGTTCACAGCACAGAGCCAGGCATTGTTTAGACAACCGCTCCCCTCCCAGCTCTCCAGGGGCTTGTGAACCAAACAGACGCCCTTGAGCCCTCGAATAATATCCTAATTGACACTAAGAAGCAGGATGTTAGCTTTGCACTGCGGAATATTTTGTCCTTGTTCACTGGACTGATCGACCTGCAGTGTATTGACTGAACATTCAATAACCATGCTTAATGTTAACATCAAGCTCTATGAATAAGATACCGTTTTTATTTTTATTTTTTTTTATTTTATTTTACAGCTCAATGTATTTGCCAGATGATGCATTGACTTCAATAATGTTCCAAACTTTTTCAAAAGACAACATACTTTTCAATGTGACCCCAATCTTCAGCAGGTAGTAATTATAATATGATACATTGTTTTACGAAAATAGGGGAGGCATCATCGACTTTGAAGACCTACATCTGGAGTTTCACTATTAGGGTTATATATACAGCGATACAGCACGAGTCCAGCAATCATGATGAACATCAATGTCTGGGCATGGGCGAGATTCAACTCTATTTCCCAGATATCATTCACAGTCTTTACTGTACAACATTATGAGGGATTGTGTGACAATTTATTCATAGGGGAGAAAAGGAGCTGCCACTGGGAATAAACTGGGAAGTTCTGAGCAGCGCGTCAGGTTCTCTCTGTTCGTAAACTTGCCCCCGTATGCCCGCAGTGGACCGTGGAAGTGTGTCTGTCCTTTAAAACACCCTGAGGAAACGATTCACTTAGCTACTGCAATTCTGCAGTATATTTCAACTCAGTGTCCCACCTGAAACTTGGCAGGTGGCTGTTACGGGACGTTCTAGGACCACCACAGATTCAGTCGTCCGGTGACGAAGAGGTGCTAAGAGATCGCCTGTTTCTCTATAGGATGCACAGGGTCTTTGTTTGCCAAGCTAAATGAGCAGAGCGGTGGAACATGTCTTTACACCATGTCACACAGACAGTGCATACATGCCCCGGGAACCATCACAAACACACCTGCGGTTCTCCAGATACATGTAAAAACTCTAGCGTGTGACAGATACGTGCGGACATGCAGAGGCATGCTGGTATGTAGAGAAGTGTTCACCTCCACTACATCTGAGTCGCTGTGAAGAAAGAGAGAGAAAAAAAGAAAGAGAGAAAAGAGAGAAAGAACTCCCCTACGCCGTTGAGCTGAAGCCCTGCTCTGGATGGGAGACTGTGACTTGTTGTCACTTTTATCAGCAAAAAACAACAAAATCACTAGTCTTCCACACAGCATCAGGGCTGGGGTGCCAGGAGACCAGGCAGGCTGAAACCAGAAGGACATACCGGGGGCTGAACTGCAATGGCACCCTACACTCCCTCCCAATTTCCATTGTGCCAAAGCCTGCAAAATTCACAACGGTAGTGCAAACTTCCACACATCTCAAAAACTTGCTTTTTATGAATGAAATCATCTGCTGAACAAGAACGATTGACAGTTCTGTACATGGGATTGTGTAAAACCCTGATGGAAACATAAGCAGAAAGGCTAATGACACAAGTCCATGTGTGATTAAAACATGAACAGTGTTTCGTGTGTATTTAAAGTGTTTGCCTGCGAGTCTGTGTTAAAAAGAGTGAAGCAGCATATGCCCAGTGTTTGCTCTGTGATATAATGCATGCATTTCTGAAGCTGTTTGCACAGGAGTCTGTTTTAGTTTGAAAGCTCTCCTAGTGAACAGAAACATATGTTCCCCTCACTTTTACAGTGCAGGGTCATCAGATTAAACCGCTTGCTGCTACAGTGAAAGCCTAGTAAATGGAGTGGCAAGCTACATACAGCAGCTGATTCCAGTCCCACACATCTGCCGCATGGCACTGTTGCCATGGCGTTCATAACAACTCCTCCCTGTTGCCTGGCAACAGACCCATGCCTGATTTCACCTTGGACTGATGTACCCAAGTCTGCTCAATACTGCCATCTAGTGAGAGGCACTTTGTGTACGATAGGTATCGTCGATGAATAATAATATTGAAGACACCAGGGAGTTAGTTCTGTGTAAAATACTTCAATCAGTACAATACAAAGACTGCAGCGTTTGTGTCTAGCTGAATGTATACTCCCAGCCCACCTCGATATGGAATGTAGGTCACTGCAATTATGAAAGGGTGGAAGCGCGGAGCAGTGAAATATCATGGCATTCAGGAATTGCTATTAACTGTAATTAACCAGGCAGATTCTAGAAGCACCACGCAACTGGAGAATTGCCCCTACTTCCCTCTGAGCTTAATCAATGTAATTGCATTGAGTGTGTGTGCGGGGGGGCACATCTAGACTTTCCATTTTCAAGCAATCAAAGAGGTGTCACTGTTACCAATAATACAAAAAAATAAATGCGAAGAGCTCACTGCTGAGGGGGAAAAGACATCTACAGGAGATGAATTGGGGGGGGGGGGATGGCATCCTTAATTGCCATAGCAACGCCCCGGGCCTATTCACAGACAGCAGGGAGGGGTTTGTATGTGGGATAGGTGAACCCTTTGTGTTAAAAGACTGAAACTGTAGAGAGAGTGGAAAGAACAAATGCAACCCTTGCACTCCATTTGTCTATCACAAAAAAAGCATTGCCAATTGACACAGCTGCTGCCACGAATGAATGGATTTTCTTTAAAAGGATTAAAACACCGAAGCTGCATTGCTTATCCATGTATCTATTTATTTACAAGACGCACGACTGTGCAGCCAGCGTTCACCTCCATAGCAGGACTCCTCTACAGCACTCTCACCTGTACATATATATATATATATATATATATATATATATATATATATATATATATATATATATATATATATATATATATATATATATATATATATATATATATATATATATATATATATATATATATATATATATATATATATATATATATATATATACACAACCCCAGTTCATTATGAGCACAGCGGTCTGCAGATTTATTTAACAGAACACTAAACCCTGGAGTTTGCTGAAAAATCAATATATAGTCTTATTATTTCCCCTTGACAGTCGAAATAAAATGGAAGGTTTTCTGAACAAAGGGTGCAGAGGTATATACTGCAGCAACAAGGATCTTCAACTATACATTAAAGCAGTCTAGTTATACTTACACGTTGCAGTACAGCCCTCCTGCCACCAGGGCGCACCACTCCCCCCCGTTCATCGAACCGGGGTCCCCCAGCTACCTGGAAAGAGAGACATTGGAAAACTCAATATTTTTCAATTCGCACTCTATAAATGGAGCCAGTCCGAGCTGGGAAAAGCAATGAATGATGTGTTCACAGTCACGACTCTGTCTCATTCTAATAACCGCGGGGCACAGATTCTGGGGAGTGCAAAGCCCCCTTACTGTATAATGCAGACCATACAGTACCTTCAACCCCCCCCCCCCCCATTAACCCTACCCCCTACTGTCTAACATTCTAACACTTGAACGATTGCTAGCCCTTTACTGATGGAGAAGGCAGGGAGGCAGGGGGAGGTGACTCTGTAATTACCCAGAGGAAGCTGCAGCTTTATACAAACAAGACATTAAAAACACCCTTGCTTCATTTCTACAGAGCAATTAGTCCCCTGGCAGCCTTGAAAGCACCCATGTTCACATCAGGGGGTCTGAATTCTGAGACCCGTAAATGTCTTCTTGGAGAGCACTGGGTTGAAAGTGGCTTTCATACTGTCTCCTGGGAGACCCTCTACTGGAAAGGCCTGATAAAGGCTCCACCGTTATATACTCTTGTGTTCATCACCCCTTCATATTTCAATGTAGTAAATGTGTTCATTTAAGATCGCCTTCACATATTTTTTTCTACGTTTTAAAAGGGGTGCAGCGGTGCTGTCAATAAGGTGCTGCAGCTGTTCTGGAGAGACACGCAATTCGTTTCTTAACATTTCCCTTTTAGGGCGTTAGGCAATCACTATAGCACCCACTATCTATGATGATCACCTCTCTGTTTTTATTAGTCAATATCCAGCCTCTCTACCTCCCCCACCTCCCTATGGGGAATGTATTGTTTTAATTTCAAATCCCTGTACCTGCTAGTCACTGGTCTAGCCCTCCTGCAGGGAGTGGGCACGCTAAAAGTCCAGCAGGGTTTATCTACCCTGGGAGGACTGCGTACACAGTGATAATGCGCTGTCTCCCTTGTCTTTATTTCCTGTGCTTTATTTGCAGGGTTGGTAACCATGCAACGAGGCTGTAGAGAGAGAGGGCAAGAGATAGCACCGGTGATTCATTTTCTAAAGGCTTCAGGGAAGGGAGCATGTGGCTGTTTCAGTGAAAGGAACACATCTGATCTGTAATTAATATATTATCAGCTCTAGGGGCTGCTCTGCCCCACAGTACCTCTGTATTATCAGTTTCCCCCCCTCGCAATCCGAATCTCTTTCACTGTTAAAGGCCACTGTCAGCATAGAATTACACTATAAAAAAAGGTGTTGGAAAGGGGTCAAGCTAGTGTTGAAAACGCAATTTTAAACCACAGCTCAAACTCAACCCAAAAGTATGGTGGGCGAGACACAATGGGGTAGATTCTCGGAGATATTTGCTCCTGATAGTCGCCAGCAATTGTTTTCTAAAAGGAAAACATTAACGTTTTAGATGAAATGAGACCCAATGTAACCTGCATGCCCCTCTATTAAAAGGCTTAGTTTGTTTATTTCTAGTTTGGTAGCTTTATTCAGTGTATTTCTCCTTTTGTAAAATAGATTTTCTCACCACAGAACCCTAACCCTAACCCTAAACCTGATACAATTGTGTACTGACGTATATCGTGCAAAAAAAAGATTTACACATGAAGTACATTGTAACTATGCACAACAACATTGTAATGATGTGTGATAAGCACACGTGTATTTACAATGTAACTACTATGTAAATACACAGTAATCACAGACGCTTCATGTGAAGTGTTACCGAATGCAATACAACAATCGTGATTTATTCCAGTGCCAACCATACTGCGCTAGAAATCTAAATGACGTCACGTCAATGACGTCAGAATGATTGACGCTGAGTACAGTACATCACAGAATGTAGTCATGCGTACCTCCAATGGTCAGCTGGTCAGTGGCACACATGTCCACTCCTATAAGGTCGCCTGGTCGAAGGGGTTAGAAGGGAGGTCTGACATCGCCTTCCTGGCTGTATGAGAAATTAAATTGTTATAAAACACTTAAATAGTATGAAGAGAAAACTGCAATAGAAAAAAAATGACCCTACATTATTGAAACGTAATCGGAGTGAAGCCATACACGTTGTTGATTAGGACACGGAGTTACTGCCAGTAGTTTTGTTCTTGAGAGCTCATGTTACCCTTCTCAGTGTATTACGAGCTGTTTAAACACGTGGTGTCAAAAATGAAGAGCCAGACATTATCAATAAAAAGGCCAGTCTGCTTTCCTGGTCTAATCAATTGTATCAGGTATCCTAATGAAATATAACATACAGTCTAATGATAAACTCTTGGTGAAAATGAAATATAACATACAGGCTCTTGTTAAATTCTTGGTGAAAATGAATCTAAGATTTATGATCACTTTATGATTTGTAACACCCACCAGGCCGGGAGAGGCAGGGCACGCTTTGATTTCCTTGAAAGCCAACATTAAAGAGAACGGTTTGATTCTGGACGACAGAGAGACCCTCGAGATGAAACGGACCCCCCTTACCCCTCGATTAACTTCAATCCCTGGAGGAGAGCGAGCCTCGGCTCAGATCACTCGACCCAGCCTCTGGCGCGCTGCTTCAAACGCGTCCAGACAGCCGCTCCACGAACTGTTTGGACATTAACCCTTTATTGATTCACATTACAGTTTTGTAAACGTTTTCAGACCAACAAAAAAAAAAAAAATCAAATCAATACTTTTAACAGCTCGTACCTGCAAATTAGTGGTCCTAGTTTTACGATATTGGTGTTTTTAGACTTTCAAGAAAAAAAGTCAGGATACACAATTCATCGCTAATACCTTTCAGGACGTCACACGTGTACATCAGCAATGATGTCCGCCGCTCTGTACCTCTCTAAACCCAGCTGTGTTTCTCAGTTGTGACGGGAGACTCAGAAGAGGTAGCCTTTATATATTACAGAATGCAATTTGGAGAACAAAGACGTTAGGGCCAGTCCATTTACACAACAGTATGTGCTATATATATATAAAAAAAAATGTTATAGCTGTTATTTTTTTGGAAAAGCCTTAAATCTCACAGATTACTTTATATATTTCATCAAATCTAAAAAAAAAACAACCCCATGCCTTCCTTCTAGATTGAACAAGAAACGTTTTTCAGTTCCCAGATTGGAGCTATTCACATCTATTGTAAAAGTGTGATTCCAGCAAGGACACAGCAAGACCAGCGGTAGACCAAATACCCAAATGGACACGTCGTGTGTGTCTGTATTCAGATTTAAATAAAAAAAAAAACCACAGCAATTGTAGGAAATAAATAAATAAATAATCGGAGTGACAATTGGGTGCCCGGCGTGCTCAAAAAATGAAAAAAAAAATGCACATGGTCTACATCGCATGAGTATTTTTGATTTGTTCAATAGTTCTCCTATCTGCCTGTTTGAAGGGCGTCTCAATTGCTCATCCTATAGGGCAGTGTAATTTTCCAGTTATTTCCAGGGCCACTAGACTAGACTTGCATACTTGACAAACCCACTGCCTTTTGAGTGACTTATTAAATGCCTCGCTTTTCATTTGCGCGCCGGTTCCACCAACATAGAACACTGCAATACGGAACGAGAACTCGCTTTAGGACTTGCGGTCTGTTTAAATGTTTCGCAGATTGGTGTTAAAATGAACACGGTAATGTCTGTGCATGAGGAAAAACGCAGCGTGGGTCTCATGCTAAGATATATCAATGTTTCTTAATAGAAAACGAAACGCGGACACAGGCAGTCATTTTAAGAGCTCGTCCCCCTATACCACGTTTATTGCCAACTATGTAGCATCAGTACTGTTTATGTAAAATGTAACACTAAAGCTATTTTTCAATTGAATTTATTTTAAAAATATGGCATGTTTGCTTAGGCTGCAGCTAATGTATTATTATTATTATTATTATTATTATTATTATTATTATTATTATTATTATTATTATTATTATTATTATTATTATTATTCTTTTGGATCAACAGCTTCCTAATCGTACACCCTTTGTAGATATTTAATAAAGGTTTGAAGGAGAGTTTTTTTTTCTTTTCTTTTCTTTGTAATTAATGTCTGCTGAAACGTTTATACTGTTCTCTCTTTCACTGTGATTACCACGCTGCTGTATAATATTGCAATATGGATTTGCTATTTAAACTGTACTTTTACTGTCTCATAACACTATCAGCTCATACTGTACAAATAATCAAACAGCCAGAGTTAATATATGGTATATATATCCTGTGTTTCTAGTAATACCACATTTCCCCATTTGAATGTTTTTTTTAGTAGGATCTGGACAGCGGCCACACAGGCAAACCTTACAACAAAATATATAGACATGCAGGACTGAACGGAATGCGCTGCAAACACACCGATCTCTTTATTTCATTGCTTTTATTAATGAATTATATTTGCTAGACAAGTATAATAACCAAACCATACCTTACGTTATTATTATTATTATTATTATTATTATTATTATTATTATTATTATTATTATTATTATTATTATTATAACACTAGATAGCGCTCTTACTTTATGATTTAAATGAAACGAGTTTGTTTGGTTTTTTTACCTACTTAATACAGTTCATATACCCCGTCCTTCGGATGAGTAAACAAGCGAGGTCCTATTGTAAGTGACTCTCCATCAGCAGCTGTGATGCATAGTTCACCCCCTAGTCTGTAAGTCGCTTTGGATAAAAGCGTCTGCTAAATGAATAATTAATAATAATAATAATAATAATAATAATAATAATAATAATAATAATAATAATAATAATCAATAGCCCTGTTTATGTATTCATTTATTCTCACGGGAGATATGACAACTGGTTTACAAACAAACAAACACACAAACACACAAACAAACAAACAAACAAACAAACACATATTTATTGTAATTAAAAACATGCTTAAAGTAAGTACTGTAAAAAATACAGTATTTTATGGTTAATTTATCTTAATATTGACTTAATAAAACTGTATTTGTAGATTAATTCTAGTGTATATTTTTGTATTATTAAAGGTACAACATTTTTAAAAAGTATTTTATACACTAATATTGAACAAACTGAAAAAACATGTCAACATTAAGGTAAATTTAGTTTTTTTTACAGTGTATATTATTATTATTATTATTATTATTATTATTATTATTATTATTATTATTATTATTATTATTATTATTTTGTTTCCGTGTTTTGTCTGTAACCTGGTAAATTTCACATGAGCCTAAAATTAATTTGAACCTTCTGCTTAAAAGATGCGTTGACTAGACATATCTGATGTATGGCTTAGTGCACCTGTGGATAAACTTACCACAATACCCGCACCAAAAAGTGAATATTTGTATTTACATCGTGAGAATTGTTCAGAGAATACAAAATACCGATATTAGCGGAACTACATTTAAAAACAGTGACAGAGTTACAAAGAATTGAGGGGAAATGCCGCGTGGGAGAAACTGTGAAACTGTTTAGTACTGAACCGGGCATTTTAAACAAGTATGTATTCAAAGATGAAAACCGCTTGTTTTCATTTTGTCATTGGACTGAGCGAGCAGAGTTTGAATGGATTTTAATATTCACCGTTTTTTGTTTCCCCCGTAACAATGACCTGTAAATGATGTGTATATATTAAATGCACAGCTAACCGCTGTGAAATAATTCGAGAGCGACCCTAAATCACAACACAGCGCACGACATTGGATATTTGGGCTTAACTGCTCTTCCATTGTGTCGCTTTTTTTCTGTAAAACATATAAACACGTAAATGGGCATTTAATATTTCAAAGCAATACAAAATGAGGTTAAATAGAATAAATAAACAAAGAAAGCTTACCTTTTTATAACTGGCCCTTCAGCTGTAGCTTTTGGCGCAGCTCAACTCAGAGCGAGTCGATTGGATTTCCGGGAGCTGTCCAGACTCTGGTGCTGAAACCGCTTCTGTGCTCGATTGGTTCAGCAACGACGAGCAGCGAGCCTGGATTCAAATCAAACCTAACAGCGGCCCTTTTCATTTCCAAGCGAGAACATCACATTTACAAAGCTGCTCGCTGCCTTGGTATTAAACCAAAGCGTATTGTAAAAAAAAAGCCCTGCGTTATAGGAGGGTCAAACAAACTTTTTTTTTTTTCTTAAACACGGTTGTTGAAATAAATTAAACACCTGGATTAAATCAAAACGATACCACGGCAATAACTTTTAGAGTGCACTTTGATTCAGTTCAAAAGTAGATTACCTACGCCCATCGTTCGGGCGTTTATAAAGGTGACTGCAACATGCATACCAAACGACTGACAAACAATTTCGTCACCCAGTTTCATTGCAACTGCATAAGCGGTTCTCGCGACACAAGTAAAAATGTTAGCGTAGCACGAGCATTCTTATCGGCGGACGGGCATCTCCCAAGATTCTGATGACGTGTGCTAAAGAATGTCCTAAGCAAGGTGATTCACAAGTGGATAAGTGTCTCTCTAGATTTCTCAAACTGTTTCAAAATAAATAAAAACGGGCACTGTTTTCAAAAACATGTATTTTTTTCGAAAAGGCTAAACAGAACAGGATCGGGGGTGACGCAAAAATAACCAAATTACTACCATATATCCTCTGTGGGCCCTATTCATGAAGCGTGTACCATGTATCTAACGTGAACCATTTTTGTGTAAAACGATTTGAAAAAAAACCAGCAAATCTGACCAAACTAGCAGAAAGGTGCTCTCGTCCGTGTACTTCTGCAACAGTAAAAAACAAAGCCTTCTGCAATATGTAATACGATGCCTGTATTAATGTGTTAACGGTGTACCAGTTAGGGTAGTTACCACTGCAGACAGGCATTGTGAGTGGGTACTTACGGACCCCTAAAAGAGCAATCGGACCTCAAATATTTAAATAAGTAAGACGCACAAGAAGTGCAGTGGCACACTAATGTTAGCCACGAGTTTCTGCAATGGTACCAGCACTGACATCCATGGGATACCTGCCTTAGTGCTGCACCAGTCATGGAAGTTACCATTACAGAAACCCATTGTACTTCAAATCCTGCGTGTGACCACGACACGGGCTTTGCCGAAAGGTTTGATTTAATCCAGGCCGAGGCTGGAGAAGTAGGAGACCTGTGTAATCAAAAGTTCAGATTCCTGTTAATAAAACATTAATTCAAGTCCCTTCAGCTTTCTCTAACTACAGAGATGGCCAAAAGTGTTGCATCGCTGTGTAGAATGAACTGCTTCATAAAGTCAAACTAAACCTGCTGAATAATGTTACGTTAACATATTGAATTACACCCCGCTTTGTAGTTTTCCTTATACTTAACGAAACATTAATGCAAATGTAAGAATGTGACATTTCGAAATCTAACATGAAATACCACTGCTGATGACCAGTACTGATTGACAGCTATGGAAAAGCATGCACGATTAGTACTTTGTAAATGTTATTAATCTTCTGTTAACTCAATAGAATCCATTTTTACCAGTAGCGTCACATTGTATACACAGAGCAGATGCATGGATGATATTTGCACTGTAAATAATGTACGAGAAAATAGTCGAGCCCGTGTAGCGGAGTACGCCGTTTTGACCAATAATACAATTCCACATATATTGGCTACTTAGTACAGAACCACTGTGTCAAAGTCCGAGTCTGAACGCCAGCTCTGCTTACCGGTATACAAGTAGTTGCAGTTCAGCGAGACCCCGAAGCGACTGATCTACAGGTGGATCTGGCCCCCGTCTTCTGAACACTTCTTTCCGCCTTTCTGTTTCTCCTGCCTCGCCTCTTTGAAACGGATTGCTTAGCTTCTCCTTTTTGCAGACTTCTAGATTCTGCAATCGTTTCTCTCTGTCTCTCCCTCTCCCTCCCTCTCTCTCCCTCCCTCTCCCTCACCATCTCTATCTCCCTCACCCTCTCCCTCTCCTTCTCCCTCTCCCTCTCGCTCTCCCTCTCCCTTCCTTACTTTACTTCACACTGTCTGCCTAATCTCCTTGGTCTCGCTTCTGCCTCGGGGGGCTCTAGCGGATTATATTTATATCATCCAGGAAAGAAAAGAGGGCGGGTCTTGTCAAGAGGAAGGCTTTAAACGGACCAATGGGATACGCTGTTTCGCTGTATACTTCTTTTGATTACCTCATAGTTCTACAAAGGCATTTTCAGAATAGAAGTCCACTGACAACGCCAAGGTTGGAGACTAAGGTGGGCGAGCTATCGCCTTGGCAAAAGAGCCAGATAATCAAATAATATGCTACACAAACTGAAACGGCAAATTAAGATTCCGTTTTGGTGGTCCTGGCACGAATACCTTTTGGAAGCTGGTAAATGCGGGGTAAATTTAGTCAGTTAAAAAAAAGCAATACTATAGGCAGTAAAATGACGCCGACATATGGTCCATTCATAATAAGCCAACTGGAACTGATCTATGAAGGTCAGCCCAATGGTTACTCATACGGACTAGGTCACATTATAAAATGTAACAAAGAAAACTTTTGAAATAATGTATCATAAAGCGATCTCTATACTTAATTATATTGCATTTGAATTAACTGCGTAATTACACCTTATTCTTTTGTTAATTTCAATGCTGTGCATTTGTTTGGGGAGTATTTAAAAGAACTGTAACATGACCAATGCGTTATGGATAAATACGTTTAATTCTTCACAAACGCATTTAAACCAAATATTTGAAAACTATTCAACAGAACTCATTAGTATAGCTTGTGCATTTGAAAATGGGTCCCTTATTAGGGTGTTATTCGAAATGATTTGTTACCGCTTATATGTCTGTTAGACGGCGAGGTTCTGAATTGGTTCCGTTACTCACTGAATTCCCCCATTCCTCAAACACCGACCCATTCAGTGTTTTCATTACGAACCAAACTGCATCTGTGTACAGATCAAGAGACGAGCGCGCTCAAAACACGACATCAGTAAACAAATGCGTGTGTATAAAGTAGACCCTGATATTGATATGGCAAAGCAATCTTAATGTCCTTATATCAGATCATTTGCATCAGATGAGAGCCGCTCTGACTTCTGCCGTTCAGCACGATCGTCTTTCCGCGTCGCGTACACAATTCGGGACGAGACCGAGAAAAAAGGTTCATATAATGCATGCGATTATTATATTCTAATAATATTTAGAACCCTGAAATACCACCGAGATCCATTTCAGAATAACAATAATATAAAGCCAGACACAGGATGTTAATCACATTTTGTTTTGTATTATTCCTTCAAGAAAAAATAGGAGGCTGTGTGGTCCAGTGGTTAAAGAAAAGGACTTGTAACCAGGAGGTCCCCGATTCAAATCCCACCTCAGCCACTGACTCAGTGTGACCCTGAGCAAGTCACTTCACCTCCTTGTGCTCCGTCTTTCGGGTGAGATGTAATTGTAAGTGACTCTGCAGCTGATGCATAGTTCACACACCCTAGTCTCTGTAAGTCGCCTTGGATAAAGGCGTCTGCTAAATAAACAAATAATAATAATTAAAAACAAAAAAAACACGCAGTACACTTTCCCCTCTCTATATCACGTGTGTGTAAAAGAGCTATCTAAAGATTATCAATAGGGTACTTATATTAATCTATGAAGGTCTATTGTCCAAAGCACCCCCCATCTCCCTGCAGTGCATTTAGCTAGGTGATAACTCCGACCTAAAAGATAGTAATCGTTTTTAAAGCTGGAATAAACGCTGAATGTGGAGTTTTGGAGCAACCCCCTATACAGGTGTATGAAGCCGCTGCATCGATTCATGTGACCGGAGAGCACTTTGCCGCCTCAAGCATGCAATCTTAATCTGCACTCGGCTGCCCAGCAGTGTGTCTCCAAGCAGCGTCCCGTCTGACACTGTTTTTCGGCCCAATTACTTTAACATGATTACACGTGCATTTCGCAGCCACCTGTTGCGCGCAGGTGGACTTGCAGTCGTTTAGATGAGAGGCGTTTTTATGGGAGAGGAAGAACTGGTGTATGTATGTATACAGCAGTCTATATAAAATAATGATTTCATTGTAAAATGAGTGCCTGTTCTTGATGCACTCGTGTTAATTAAAGGTTAACTAGAAATAAGGGTCTTTCATATAGATTCTATACGGATTTTATTTAAATATGTTAGTTCATAATTTATGCATAATGACCGTCAACTTGAACATTTTTCACGATTAGGTATAATACAACACAAGGCTCTTCAATGCAAAGTAATGTGGTCGCTGTAAATCATGCGTAATATGTATGTATGCGCGCGACTGATTTTAATTAAAAACACACACACACACACACTAACTGACCGACAATTTCAATATTTTCCCTTTAAATAAATGCAATTACTGTATCGTTCTTTCTTTGTATAATTGATTTCATTGTTATACATGATCATGTTCTATGCTGGTAAAATACTTCCAAACTGAAGTTGTCATACAGGCAAAATCTAAAACAACGTGTGTTATTTTCTTGCTTCTTTTGTATGGCTGCACACACACACTTGTGTGTGTGAGCTCCAGATTCACTCTCGTTCAGTTAATTAGTAACCACAAAACAAACAAATACAAACTGCATTACAAAATATCCATCTAACAATTGCTCCACGGGTTAACAATCTGAAATCTACACAGACACGTTTTTTAAATTTTTTATTCTCCAATATCTAGTCAGAAACGGTTTTGCAAATAAATACATAAATAAATACATCTGTAATAAACGTTGCTATGGAAACAATGGCACATCCCCGTTGAGTATGTGTCTTCTGCTGTTTTGCAGGGCAGATGGCAATCTGATCTACCTGTGGCCGCTCGCGATTCCGCTCGTGTTTTTCCTTCCTTTTAATTCCTGCATTCGGGAGGATTAGGAGATCCTGGCGACACACCTGCCTGTCCTGTAACCCAAGATGAGTTCGTGTTTCGGGGGGGAAGATTAATTTAGCCAGTCAGCCGTAAGGACAAGGCCGGGCCATTTATTCACCCCGCTGATGCCACGGATAAACACACCTTGCCTGCTTCCCAGGATGGAATAATCCTTTGACTGTATTTGAATATCTCTGGTCCGGACCACCATGTGTCAGACCGACATTTAGATAAAGAAAAATAATTACTTTGGTAATTACTATTCCCATCTGCTCCTTACATTTCTCAACATTTACAGAATATCTTCAACCAATACGAAGTGATATTATAGTTTTTACAGCCGTATTCCTATAAAGCGTCGTGGCTGAAGATGATTCCAGTTATACTATGAATCCTACATTTTACCGTTAATTCAATAATATAAATATCCAACTTTTTTTTTTTTTTAAGATGCTTGCAATAATTCTGTTATCCAATCTGAGCAATTTGATTTGAGCTTGTCTGCAGAATCCTACATGCCAGGACTGTACCAGTATGACCTTTCAACTCTGCCAGCCCTCCCTGCTCTCCCTGTCTGTATATATGTAGAGTAGCTGGGACTGGCAGAGTTGAAAGGTCGTATTTTCACATGGTTTGCATAGAACAAAGCCTAGTAAAGACAGATTTAACATTGGAGCAACAGGACCTAGAACCTAAACCTGCTTGAAAATCCCCAGATTACATCTGATATGATGCAAATATGGTGGTACATCAATAAAAAAAAAAGAACTCATAACCCTTAAAGAAGCATTTGATTTTAGCTTTTATGTTAACTGTCTATACGTGTATATGCAGGAAAAGGGATACTGTAGTTAGCTGGCAAACCTTTCTTCTTTTACTTCTGCCTAAATACCAGTCAAGATGAACAAATGAGGGACATACGAAATGCTGGAGACAACAAGAGTCTTCTCAGTCCAACGAGGAGCATGCAAACTTAGCCTTACAGCCCGTCCTGTTAATAGAGGGCTGCAGTTATTCCACAAAGGAGGCTGGCCTGAAGGGGACTTCTGGGTTATTAACGACATCACTGATAATGGTACTCCATAGCCAACTTATCATTTACGAAAGTGTTCTTCCCAGCTAAAAATGGAACGGAATTGGATGTATAGTAGCTGGTACGGGCCCCAGTTAGTATTGAAGATAAGACATTTTGCAATCTCCTTTAACTTGAAAGTGCTCAATCCTCTAAGATGGAACATTTTAAGGGAATAGTAGAAATGCTATTTGGACAGTTCTAATTGATTCTCCCTTGGACCTCCATTGCTTTAAAACGACTGCCAACCCATTAGTTCATTGAAAATAGGAGAAAGATGCTTTTTTGGGGGGTCTTTCGAAAGACCTTTAATCCATTAGGGAAAGATTTTCTGCAGTCATCCTCCATTGTGTTCTGCAAGAGAAAACCCAGAAAACAGGAGCTAGGATAATTATTTTAAATGATGCTCAAAAAGTGATTCATTCATGGTAGATAACGAATATTTAATTAAAACATTTACTTTTGTTGATGTATTTGAATCTAACAGAAAACATATCAAAGACTGCAGAAGTAATCAGCTTCATCTCGCCTGGCTTTTTTTTAAAATGTGTAACTAATATTATATTTTGCTGTCTTTTATAACAATAAAGATCACTACTAATCACTGATCATACATGTATATAGGGGTTGAAATAAAAAATAAAAAAACACCTGACATATACAACACATACTTTTGTGCAAATGACTGATTAATAGGTTATGGTCTGTTGATATATATATAAAAGTTGCACCTTTCCAGTTTCAGTCGTAATGACCAAGACAGCACATCTGACGGACTGCCTGATAGTATGCGCTCGGTTGGCAGGTGCTTCCAAGACTCACCTCAAAAGCAATGCCCGTGTAGGTCATTTTGGAGAACGGATTTCAATGCAGATTTTCATCTTCAACTGTATATAATTGAGAGCAATGATCAGGTATTTTCTAGGCCTTGCACGCCGGTTATGTTAAAAGAATGACTCGAGGGTCCAGGAGTATGATCCTGGTTAATTACCGTCAAAACAGCTCTGCGGATTTTGTGCTGCCTGACCCACAGCAACACACCATGGCTGACAAGAGAAGGGGGTCACATGACATATCGCCATGGATCTGTTGCCAGGACTAAAGGGTTGCTATGGAAATGACTACTGTAAAGATGGAGAGACACTTCAACATGTGTGTGTGTGTGTGTCTAGCAGAGAGAGAGAGAGAGAGAGAGAGAGAGAGAGAGAGAGAGAGAGAGAGAGATAGAGTAGTATATGTCTATGAGAGGCTCATTGTGGATCATTTCAGTCTCCTAAGTACAGGCGATTGTGGATTTGGAATCAGTGTTTAATTGATAGATCCACATCAAAAAAACGTGTAGATCTAAGTACTGAAATTGTATTTACATCTCGTTCCGTGATCTAAAGCGTTTCGCTATGAACATCCTTCATTTTTTTTGTATTGCTGATCTCCACTTTTTATTACTTCTTTCCAATTAACTTTATTCAAAGGAAAAGAGACTATCAAAGACGAGGATGAGTTAAACACTGGCGATCCTGATGAAATGAAACGAAATCACTGGAAACTTTACAAGGCAGCGTTTCAGTAAGTGGATCAGGGCTCGTTTCTTGGTCGTGTCACCAACCTCATTGTAAAAATCTATACCTTTCCAGGGGGGCTTCTTTTGATGTAGCCACTTCAACATCAAACATTAACACCTTCTAGAGATTGATAATTTATCGCTCAGTTTACAGCTTGCCCCTTAAGGCCATTGCCCATGGTAGCATTATCCGATGCATTTTTTGGCTGGAATAGACACACACAATGGCATACAAAAAAATCAATTAACACACTAATTAATTATGGGCAGCAGTGTGGAGTAGTGGTTAGGGCTCTGGACTTCTGACCGGAGGGTATTGGGTTCAATCCCAGGTGGGGGACACTGCTGCTGTACCCTTGAGCAAGGTACTTTACCTAGATTGCTCCAGTAAAAACCCAACTGTATAAATGAGTAATTGTATGTAAAAATAATGTGATATCTTGTAATAATTGTAAGTCGCCCTGGATAAGGGCATCTGCTAAGAAATGTAATAATAATAATAATAAGAGTTAACTTCCAGTGCACAAGGAGATTAGTCTTCGAAGTAAATCCAAAACAGAATCCGCTGTGGAGCTCCTGGGTGTAAAGAGGCAACTGGCTTGGCCGTGGGATCGGAGGACGCCCTCTGACCTTCAGTTTTGCTGAGCTATTGCAGGGGATCACTGCAGTGTGGAAACAGAATGGGATATTCTAAATTTAGGAAGAATAACAGGGGTAAAATAATGGGGCACACCATATTAAAAAAAAAACAAAAAACTGTTTGCTAGGGTGGCCAGTGAGAAGCAGAATCACTCCATTGCCTTCCAAAACCTTTAATTTCCTTTCAGATCCCAACAGAGATTCCCCCAGTTGCAATCTCATCAGAGCTAGCACATCTCAATGTGAAGACGAATACCCAACTGAACTGGAGGGATTACCAACCCGGCAGCCGTGATTGGAGCTCTCAGCCCAGCAGGCCACATGGCATTTTGCTGGTACATTATGAAACCCATTTTTCTATGGTCTCGTCAGTTAACATGGCATCCACTAGATTATGTTCTGGTTAATGCAGCAGAACTGCAATGATCAAACAGGTCACACTAGGAAATTATGAGCCATTATATCTAAACGTGGTTAATATGTTTATGTGCCAGTTTTCAGTCAAGGATGATGCTGAATATCCATGGGCTGCTCTGAAATATCACCATGCTCACATTAACACACTCCCTTGGATCATGCAATGGCACACTTTCTGCTGCGCAGAGAGTATGGAAAACTAGCAGTCTTCAGCAATCTTTAACAAACGCTTCGATAACTGATACAAATACCACATCAAATGTAGTTATATAAGATGTACTTACTGTTACATACCTAATTAGTTTTAGTTGTAATATGAAACTAGAAAAATAAAAACAGATGGCACATGGATGTACCATATGAGTTATTTAAAAAAAAGGGTGGATGAAAAAACATGTGTGAGCTCTCTGTTTCTGAAAGTGTATATCTCATCTCCAATTTAATTGCCACAAATATAAGGTATTTGCAGATAAGTGGCTCATCTGTACTCTGCAAGGTTACGTGCGTCTCTTGTGAATCTTGCTTTACGGAGAAACTTGATTATTTTTTTTTGTATTTGTTCTTGAAAGCTCGAGTGTGGGTAAACAATGTAGATGATGTATACAATAAAGATGAAGAGCTGAGATTTGGAGAGATGTTTGTCCCGGAGAGTAAGGCGTACATTCTCCCTTGAAATATTTTATTTTCGGTATTCAGACGCAAAAACGCCAGGACAAAAAAAAACACTATGCTGGAGATGAAGAGAGGGCTGGAGAGCTTTTAAGAGTCTGGATTGCTTGCTTTGATTGCGCTTGGAAATTATCGTCTAGGTGGAATACATTATGCAAATGAGTGTCCCTTGTTATTTTTTTTGTTTTATTCAGCAGTGAAATATATGTATTTATCAGTGGCCTGTAGCCGTTCAAGAAACAACCCTTAGAAAAGTGTAGCACTGTCAGTTTGCACAGTCATTTTGCAACACTTATCAATGGTTTATACCACACCATGCTTTATTACACTGCTATGATTTTACTATGGGAAACTTTCATAAGGCAATGCTTTAAAATCCATGTTCTTACCTCTTATTGGCAAAAGCAGCATGCTGCTGTGCTGGTTGCTGTATCTTTGTGCTTTTTGAAGATGCTTCTGCTTCAGTACAGCACAACACTGCTTTCTTGTGTTTTCCTGTGCAGCAGGTTGCAGCTCAAACCATGCAAGTGAGGCTGACCTACAATACAGGAAGCGATCGCATTGGCCAAATCAGCACGATCCTGCTACTGCTCATTGCAGCATTAAGATGTTACATCTTCAAGATCTGGAAGCAGTTAAAATGTTTCTTTTGGATAGCATGAATAGCCATGGAATTACATAGTAAAAAACTAGGCAATGACATATTAACTAGGTAATCTTTTCTAGTAAGTACCTTGTGGTAACACCATGATACAGACCATTACTATGTAATTACATACATATTCCACTAGCAGTTGCTGTGAAAATACAGGATGTTTGTAGTTACTCAGTTATTACATGATTATGTATGGCCTGTAATCTCAAGAGCTACACATTTACAATCACAGTTGATGAACTTTAATGCTGGTTTTGTTATCCTGTTATAAAATATACACACCCATAGAGCTGACATTTTCAACAAAGGCTTATAACCTTCTTCTATACCCGAATTACATCTAAAATAGTCTAATATGGGACACTACACCTTTAAATAATAAAACATAACAAAAATACCTTACAAATCAATATTTCAGTGCAGTTCGGAACATTAGCAGAAAGGGTGGACATGCACAAAAAAGAAAAGGTTACCCATAAACCACCTCTTCAAGCCGAACGGTTCTCTCTTAATGGAACGAACAGCTCACAAGGTTTGAAGAATGCTGTTTTACCAAGGACCCCCTGATCAATTAACGGAATATTAAAACTAAAGAAACCAGCAAGAGATTAAAAACCACATCTAAAAATAAATCAAATGCATTTGCAGCTGGCTCTGAAGCCTGCATGTCACTGCGGGCCACATCCTTCAAGGAGGGCCTCTTTGTTATGATCAGCATTACTTTTTCAAAGGTGCACTTTTTTTTCTACCAGCATCCTGGTCCCATTAGTCTCTGTTTGCCACAGAGTGCAGTAATCACCCTGCTGTTCTGAGACATGCCCAAGTCTGTCCCTCAGGACTCCCAGAAGGGGGCAGGCAGGCCTCAGTCTGCTCATTCAGGCAATTTGCCACTAATAGAGCCTTCCCTGGGAACAAAAAAAAAGCCCAGGAAATGAACCGGTTCCGCAGAACGGCAGTCGCTTTCATTAAGCGATCGACAGGGGGAAAAGAGGCTGGCGGAGCGTGATTAAATCAGGGAAAGGATGAGGAGCAGGGAAAGGCCATTCTATCAACCTGCTCCCAAACCTTCACCATCAGGTGCTCTTAAAGATTTGGAAACAGAGAGTACTTTTGTGGTTTCAGACCCAGCTCTCTAACCCCGAATGCAGATGAACCCGGCTGCTTTGGTTAACGGTTAAAGCGCTCGCTTGCGCTGCGCATAGTTAACAGGTTCATGCCTAGCCTCGCGTTACACCTGGTGATGTGTGACTCGGACCTCACTGATTGGTTGCAGTCAATTGCAAAGGTTAAAGAGGTAAGAAGTGACAGTCGGGGTTAGGGCAACACATGAGGTGAACAGCTTTCTAACAATAACCACACAGGTACAGGAAGAGGATTTTAAGCCCCTGTGTCTCTCCTAACTGACTCACCGCTCCAGTAGCGAGCTCCCATATACACTGTCTGTCTAAAAAAAAAAAAAAAGGTAAAAATAGATCCAGACAGCATCGATTCAATGAAAGAACTGGGCTTTTATCTTCACGTTAAAAAGAAAACAAAAAACACAGAGCTTTCCGTGTTGGGCCAGACTAGGTTAATTCATGAGATTGAATTAACCTGCTAGCTCTGTCACAAGAAATGTACCATCGAGGTTTGACAGAAGACATCAACACGGATGTTGATTCATTCTGATACAGACAGACTGACCTTTCAACTGTGTTGGCCCTGCACGATTAGTTTAGATTAACACTCAATCATTATTCAGTAAAAAAAATAAAAATAATAGTTAACATGAGAATGAACAATGCACAGATAATAAAACAGATACTTAAACTAGAAACAGATTTTTTTGCTGGCCCTGGGTAAGCTTACCTAAATGAACCAGACATTGGTAACTTAATTTTCCGTCCTCAATACCAGACCAGGTAAATGATGCAGTTGCACGTCGCAAGCTCTATTTTCCCCCCATTCGGCTTCGGTCTGACATTCCCTTCAACCCTTCTACTATTACCTAATTAAAAACATATTGCATCAGCCTTTAGAATCACTTGTGCATCATTTTTGCGGCAGCGAAATTAAAACTATTAGCATCATGTGCCCACTAACAGGAGGTCAGTGCTCTACTTCCTTGTAAGTACCCTTCAGCGCTGAATAATCATTAGCATCTGAATGGGGCTGAGGCCTCTGTGGCATACCCGGTCCCCCTCCCAGCCCTGCACAATATCTCATTACTACACAAGGAAGAGAGGCGCTTTGAATAGAGGAGCAGATATGTTCCATGCCAGCTTATAAATAATCTAATTAAATCTTTTATTGTTGAAGATGTTGTAAAACCCACATGATGTGAAAAGAGGAAGAAAAAAATCATTTTGCACTGTCCAATTACAGTAATTATTTTGTATTCTTTTTTTCCCTCTATGTTATTCTCCTTCGTATCAGGTTTGCATGCTTCAATCTATATATTAAAAAAAAACATAAAAGCATGTATTTAAATGAAGTTAGGGGCTTATAAGATTCTCCAAAATGGACGGATAGTGCTGTCATTGCTTGGGAGTGCTTGTAAAATCCCATTTGAATGATCCAAAGACTCTTATTCCACCTTCCTTTCAGGAATATCCCAGTACTCCTTCAGCAACTTGAAGACACAGACAGACAGGCAGGATCTTCCTCTTACAACAGTTTATCACAGGAAATGAATGACAGGCTGAGGAAATGTATTTAGCAAAACAAAGAAGAATCTTCAAAATCTTAAAAGGAGTTGACAACGTTGACCCTAACTAATACTCTAAACGCAGCCCACAAACCAGGACCAGGGAATTAAGTGGAGACAGACTTAGGACATAGGGAAGGAGACACTTTATTACACAGAGAGTGATGAGGGTATGGAATGGGTTACCTAATGCCATGTTGTTGATGCTGAATCATTGGGATCCTTTAAGATTTTACTTGACGAAGGTTTGGAGATCAATCAGCTACCAGGAACCGAACAAGTGGACCAATGGTCCGAATGGCATTGTTCATCATGTTTATACTGTATGCTGATAGTATTTGGTTTGTCTGTTGTCCCAGACTGACTGCAATGTTTCCTCGTCACATTGGCAGAGGCACTCTACCTTTGGTGGGCCTAGAGGAGTTTCCAGTTTGAACCCTGCCTCTTCCATTATGATAATAAAGGGCCCGGCAAATTCCAGAATCTTTAAAAGAGGGAGCTAGATTCCTTAATCCTACTGCTATGATTTGTCAGCACAAAGCATTCCTTTCATGGTAAAGGAAACTGAAAAACATTTTTTACAGGGTAAAGGATACTGAAAAACATTTTTAAAAAGTTGTATGTATTGTATGATTTTTTAAATTTTTTTTTTTGTATATACAACATCAATAGAGACTTTTTGTCAAAATGTTTGTATGAAATTTCTCATACAACGTTGACATGTATTAAACTGCAGCGCACTATTCTTCAACCGGTAATTCAATTTTGTGCTGTGACACAAATAGGTTTTGCACATCTAAAAAGCTATTGATTTTTTTTTTCCCTCTGTCCTCACTGCCCCCAAAACATAGCAGAAGGACGACGGTTTAGGATGGCAGGCAATTCTGAAAACAAGCATCTCTGTTTTTGAATAGCTGTGGTAATGGGGCTAAATAACGAATGCTGTGTATTTCTTCGGTCAAATCATACTAGCAATGGCAGAGCATACTGTCAGTGTTCCAGCGGCAAGGACCAAAATGTAAACACTTCAGATGGGCGTGCAGTTGTTGTTGATAAAAAAGAAAAGAAAACCAATTTTCTGATTTTTTTTTTTCCTCCATGTTCTGCTTCTGAAATGCCAGCCAATTAAGGATCAAGTGTTTGTACTGTACATATGAAGCGGTACTGACCAGGCTGGTTATTTGTAATTTTTTGGATCTCTTTTAAAAGTTTACCAAAGTAAAAACATGATAAAGTGTAATAAAGCACAGTGAAAGCATGGTAAAGCAAAAGTAAGCATTGTAAAGCCCAGAGAGGCATGGTAAAGAATATTAAAAATGATAGACGGCTCAGCTTTCAGCCAATCAGAGTGCGCGTTTCGCGTCTGTATTCCACGGCACATCACGCAGAAACCCTGTTCATGACATCACCGCGGCACGTTCAGTTTTTACCTGCTGCGTGTTCTCCATTTCACCGCTCTCGAGTTCCTAGGGGTAGAAGAGGAAGCTGGCTCGGTTGTGGGATCGGAGGACGCTCGCTGAACCTTCAGTACTCCTGAGCTGTGCAGGGATTAGCTGCGGTGAAAATATTGGGCATTCTAAACTGAGGAGAAAATCTGGGGTTAAGTAATTGGGCGCTTTGAATTTAAAAAATGAATGACCGGATGGCGCATACATTTCTGAATGGTTTCTAGTCTTGGGGATCCAATTGGAAGACCATATAAAATGAAAAGGTTGTGATATCAAATGGAGCCCCACCATCCATTCTCTCTCTCCCTTACACCCATACACAGTATATACAGTACTGTGCAAAAGTTTTAGGCAGGTGTGAAAAAATGCTGTAAAGTAAGAATGCTTTCAAAAATAGACATGTTAATAGATTATATTTATCAATTAACTAAATGCAAAGTGAATGAACAGAAGAAAAATCTAAATCAAATCCATATTTGGTGTGACCACCCTTTGCCTTCAAAACAGCATCAAGCATCAATTCTTCTAGGTACACTTGCACACAATTTTGAAGGAACTTCGGCAGGTAGGTTGGCCCAAACATCTTGCAGAACTAACCACAGTTCTTCTGTGGATTTAGGCAGCCTCAGTTGCTTCTCTCTCTTCATGTAATCCCAGACAGACTCGATGATGTTGAGATCAGGGCTCTGTGGGGCCATACCATCACTTCCAGGACTCCTTGTTCTTCTTTACGCTGAAGATAGTTCTTAATGACTTTCGCTGTATGTTTGGGGTCGTTGTCATGCTGCAGAATAAATTTGGGGCCAATCAGATGCCTCCCTGATGGTATTGCATGATGGATAAGTATCTGCCTGTACTTCTCAGCATTGAGGAGACCATTAATTCTGACCAAATCCCCAACTCCATTTGCAGAAATGCAGCCCCAAACTTGCAAGGAACCTCCACCATGCTTCACTGTTGCCTGCAGACACTCATTTGTGTACCGCTCTCAGCCCTTGGCGAACAAACTGCCTTCTGCTACAGCCAAATATTTCAAATTTTGACTCATCAGTCCAGAGCACCTGCTGCCATTTTTCTGCACCCCAGTTCCTGTGTTTTCGTGCAGAGTTGAGTCGCTTGGCCTTGTTTCCACGTCGGAAATATGGCTTTTTGGCCATAAGTCTTCCATGAAGGCCACTTCTGACCAGACTTCTCCGGACAGTAGATGGGTGTACCAGGGTCCCACTGTTTTCTGCCAGTTCTGAGCTGGTGGCACTGCTGGACATCTTCCGATTGCGAAGGGAAGTAAGCATGATGTGTCTTTCATCTGCTGCAGTAAGTTTCCTTGGCCGACCACTCCGTCTACGGTCCTCAACGTTGCCCGTTTCTTTGTGCTTCTTCAAAGAGCTTGGACAGCACATCTGGAAACCCCTGTCTGCCTTGAAATTTCTGCCTGGGAGAGACCTTGCTGATGCAGTATAACTACCTTGAGTCTTGTTGCTGTGCTCAGTCTTGCCATGGTGTATGACTTTTGACAGTAAACTGTCTTCAGCAACCTCACCTTGTTAGCTGAGTTTGGCTGTTCCTCACCCAGTTTTATTCCTCCAACACAGCTGTTTCTGTTTCAGTTAATGATTGTGTTTCAACCTACATATTGAATTGATAATCATTAGCACCTGTTTGGTATAATTGTTTAATCATACACCTGACTATATGCCTACAAAATCCCTGACTTTGTGCAAGTGTACCTAGAAGAATTGATGCTGTTTTGAAGGCAAAGGGTGGTCACACCAAATATGGATTTGATTTAGATTTTTCTTCTGTTCGCTCACTTTGCATTTAGTTAATTGATAAATATAATCTATTAACATGTCTATTTTTGAAAGCATTCTTACTTTACAGCATTTTTTCACACCTGCCTAAAACTTTTGCACAGTACTGTACGTGCTTGCACAATGCATGCCTAGAGCCTATCGCTGTGCCTTCATCCCGCTTGTAACTTTTGTAACTCACATCATTGCAAAGTAGAACCCTCAGAATCATTGCAAAGTAGAACCCTCAGAATCATTGCAAACTAGAACCCTCAGAATCATTGCAAACTAGAACCCTCAGAATCATTGCAAACTAGAACCCTCAGATTCATTGCAAACTCCAGATCTTCTCCTTGGGTTTTTATTCACCACCCCACGATAAAAGAAAAATATATAAGTGGCTTTGAATAAAGCTCAATACATTTAAAACATTTGCCAAGGCCACTGCTATTGGGCAGACGAAAAGAAGACAGCACTAAGAATTGTTTGGGTAAAAGGTCAAATTCCTGCGTTCAGTGAATACAGTGTTGTTTTGAAAACTTCATACGGCTGCTGACAGACTTCATATGGTCTATCGCTTGTGTACAGCGACAACACAACAAAACAAACCAAACCTTTGAAGGTTTTTCTTTTATTCCAGCAACTACATTCAACGAACGCATAAACTACATCACAGCAACTACATGCAACGAATGCATACAGGTAAATGCAAATGCAATAACAGATTTTAAAATGAAACCCGAGAGCTGATCATTTTGTCTGCGGGGGCGACTTCACACAATTATAAAGAACAGGAGACCAGTGGAGGGAGACACAAAAGCATCATCACTTCCAATTCAAAGTTTCCAGTCTTCAAACTGAAATACGGCTTTGAAAAACCAGCATGCGCGGACGTCTGCTTACAGTAACATGGGAGGTGGGGTGGAGAAAATAAGAGAGAAAATTGGACTGGGTGAGTGGTCTTCTAAGAAGACATTTTCAATCCCAAGGAGAGCCCTTGAAGCCACAGAAAGGTACCTCTGCTGCAATCATAAAACCAAGCTTGTCTAGCACTGGCTGGATAAACCAAAACTCCCAGTAACCAGCTGCTCTTGCTTTTTAAAAATAATTAGCCCGGATATTAAAAACATCAAGAACATCGGAATCAGCATGACTGAAAACCTATTTCTATTTCTAGATGGTACATTCAGTTCCCAGCTTGTGTGAGTTTACACTGGCTTTTCAGTACTTTTGCTAAACTACTATTGAAGAGGTCGGATCACATTCTTAAATGTTGGGGTGCACTCAATTGACACGTTGGTCTCCTCAGTTTACTTTGTGAAATCATTTACCGGAAGCAAACTAAACCATCCGCAAGGTTCCTAAATGCTGTGTAACAGGTGGTGCGTCAATAAGGCAAACTGTAGTTATTTTTAAGTGCTAAAAAATATTTACACTCTTCTCTCCGAAATAGGAATTTTCACAGGAAGTACGTATTGCAATGGGTACATTTCACGCGAATCGGAAAAAAAAAAACCAGCCTTAGTCATATCTACTTATAACAGATACATCTTAATTTATATATAACGGATGGCAGTGTTTAGATCTGTTTCAATCAATTGGAGAGACCGCAGGGGACTCTTAGGCACAGATCATGCCCTGTGACATGATAACTTGAATTCATACAAACATGCTTCTGTGTGATTATTACATGATTATAAGGACTCTCCTTATGAGACTGCGCTGGTTATTTTTCTAAACAGAAAAACAAACCGGTTAAGTTTGCATTAGCTTCATGTAAACAATTCAGTGTGTCTATTAAAAGGCTACTGTGTACAGCTTTGTTATATTTTGCTAGATCTGTACTAAGGTGATTGGCGGATCAGATCTACCCTCTCTTTACCTAATTATCCTGGGTAATTAATCCCTGGGATGTAGCTATTAAAGTCATTTCGAAATGCCCACTGCACATAGCATCTCCATGGACTGCGGTTAGATGTCATATCTTACCTTGAGAAGCAACGCTATTTGATAGTGTGGTATCGAATTTTTATTTTACAGTTGTTTCTGTACCCAGTGAGATCCGCTCTGTATTTCCAAGGTAAGACTTACTGAACTAATTTGTTAGCTTTCATTCATGGCGCTGAGCCTTTACCCACTGAGATTGAGAAGACATTCAGAAGCTATTTGGATCGGAAGAAAGACCCAAAGCAAAAATCTCAAAAACCATTGCAAGTGTGTTGAAATGATATTGCAAGAATACGTACAACAAAGCAGAAAGCTGGGAAAAGCCAACAGCCAGTTCAGTAACACTTGAACCTATTTACAAGCTGTTACACTTGCAATATCTGGAAGATTTGTACATTGGGGAAATACAGCAAACAGCAAAACCAGAACGTACAGATTGTCAACATCACATACACAGCTGTGGCCAAACATTTTGCGTCACCTGGAATTTGAGGATTGAGACATAATTAAAAATAAATTAGTATATGAACATCATTTTGATCTTTAATTTAACATCATGTAATCATATCGCAAAAGTCTACTGGAAGCCATATAGTAGTGTTAGATTTCAATTTTCCATGTTTGTCAGTTTTTTTCGTTACGTATATGGAAAACTACAAAGCGGTACGTAATTCAATATGTTAACGGAACATTATTCAGCAGGTTTCATTCGACTTTATGAAGCAAAATTAGTTAACTCTATAGGGTGATGCCAAACTTTTGGCCATAGCTGGAGGTTAGGACAGTTTAATAAACAGATCATTTTTTTGGCATTATTTCCATTACAAATGCACAGCCTACACATATTCCTGAAATAGGGCTTCTCATATTCAATCAGTTTATCATCCTGCCTTTCAACTTGATTCAGACAACTCTGCAATTTTGTATAACAGCAATGAATGGACAGGATATCTTGGAATTACACACAATCACCGGTACCACTGAGCAGATTGAACAATCTGTAGGAGACAACAGTAAGTGGTTTGAAAAGTTATTTGGAAATAATTTTCTGTTTAACATATTTAGGCCTTCTTTCCATCCATTCCCCAACGATTTCCTGACGTGCCAGACAGTGAAGTATATAAGACCTTGAGCAGTTAGTTGGAATGATCCTTTGGAGTTTGCAATTGACATAAATTTACACTATTTTTTGTGAAAAGAAAATTAGTATATATATATATATATATAAAAAAAGAAACTCAGAAAGTTAACCTAGAGAATCCGAAGTGTGCCTGTGATGTTCTGCAATACAATTCCAATGTATTTTTATACAGTGCCCTCCCATCATGCCATAGTATCCCAGAGTGCTGTGCAAAGTTAAAAACAAAACAGGAGAGCTCACGTGCACAATACACTCCAGCTACAGCCAATTCTACAAAAGCACATTAAAAAAAAAGTGTGTTTTCAATTTAGACTTAAAATAATCTTTCAACCTGCCTAATGTCAACCGGAACAGAGTTATACAAACAAGGCAAAATGCTCTGGCTGCAGCTGATTTGAGACAAATTTTGTATCATTATTATTTTAACAAAAACAGTTTTAAGACTTAATTCAATTCACTTTGACCTGGGTTTTAGGGAAATTCAGGAAATAAATATATATACAGTACTGTGCAAAAGTTTTAGGCAGGCGTGAAAAAATGCTGTAAGTCCTGGAAGTGATGGTATGGCCCCCACAGAGCCCTGATCTCAACATCATCGAGTTTGGGCCAACCTACCTGCTGAGCTCCTTCAAAAACTGTGTGCAAGTGTACCTAGAAGAATTGATGCTTGATGCTGTTTTGAAGGCAAAGGGTGGTCACACCAAATATGGATTTGATTTAGATTTTTCTTCTGTTCACTCACTTTGCATTTAGTTAATTGATAAATATAATCTATTAACATGTCTATTTTTGAAAGCATTCTTACTTTACAGCATTTTTTTACAACTGCCTAAAACTTTTGCACAGTACTGTACACACACACACACACACACACACACACACACACACACACAGACACACACACACATATATGAATATATATTCAGTATCCATACTGTAATTTTAACCACTTGGCATTTATATTTTAAAGTACATGTGTAATTTGTAGAATGAAGGGTGCAGTTTTGTTTTTTTTAAATACAAAAAAAAAAACCCTCTTCATTTTCAAGGACTCGTGATTCTAAACAACCAAGCCAATCTATTAAAGGTACTCTACTCTGCTAACACACACTGATTCTACTTAGCATCCGGTTCCGAGAACAGCGAAAAAACACAGAAATAATTGGCTTAAGTACATCTCTATTTTCCCTTCCCAAGATTAATTCTAATAGCAGACTTTTGCTTAAATGCATATGAGAACATTTCGTCCTAATGAGGTTGACCTTCAGCATGACCTATAATAGTGCAGTGTCTTGTTTTTGTTATGTGTACCATGATGTTTATTTTTTATGCTCATCAACGATCTTGTATAATCCTGGATTTCTTACTAACAGCTTCAAGCTCTTCATCCAGAAAAAAAAACAAAAAAAACAACTGACGAGCAATGGATAAGATGACGGTTCTTCAATTTGTCCCTTGAATTTGACGCATTTTCACCCATGGAATGATCTCAATGGTACCAAACAGGCGCTGGCCTACCCCCTCCAGAAGTTCCACGCTCGGAACGCACATTTCCAAAATCTAGAAAAGTACAGTACAACGAAGGTATGATGACATCACGAATCTAGAACCACAACGTTCCATTCTGGGTGTCCAAAGTCCTTGTAAACGTAGCCAGTGTGCTGTAGTGTTTAGAGAGGAGGAGAGGAGCAATCTAAAAGGCTGTTTTCAGTTTAAATCAATTGCCCAGACCTAACCGGTTCAAGCTGCAGTCTTTATTATTCCACTATCAGAGATTAAAACAACGTTATATTGTTTGTTACTTGGAGACTTGAACAGATCTAAATATCAAATACTGTCTGCCGTGGCTTCGATCATTCAAATTCTCCCCTTTGTGTAGCAAGGTTCCGAAAACCAGCCATTTCTAACAGCGGAAGCGAGTCTAGTAATGTATGTAAAAGGCCAGGAAGAGCCCTATTGAATTACATACATTTCAATTAAAATACGTCCTATTAATTTGGGAGCCTGCTGTATACTTAACACAGGTGCATTGGCTGTCTTTGTTCAAAGTCCTCAATAAAAGCTTGTAAGTGCCCTTCAGCTTATATGTCTTGCCTTAGGAGAGTGGAGCTGCAGACTGTTTAAAATACTAAATGGATCCCTCCCCTTGTATTGAAGGGCCCAGCTAGATAACAACGTTGCATGCATCGTACATTAGATTCATGCTCTAATATACTGATTTCACGTTCTTTCGTTGCAAATATAAAATGCTCTATTGAGGTAAGAACGAGAGAGGACAACAGCAGCGTACAGGATGTAGTCAAATGAACGATCAACATCACTTCCACAGTCTGTTGCACCTTGCATCGAAGGTGGGCTGCAGCTTTCAATAGCTCATGTTTACGAGCACTGGGTAAATAAACAAGCATATCAGTAACACCCATCCCTGCTGGGAATTCAAAATCACAGTTATCAGCATGACATCAAAGCTGATGACCAGAATATATATCAACACACAAGTAATGATTACAAAACGGATAGTTTAATGAAAATACTATAAGGGGTATTTAAGACCTAGAGGTAATTAGTTAAGGCTGGGTACAAACCAGTGACCCTTCACACCACAAGTGAGAGCATCTTAACCACTGTGCAACAGATGGGCTCGTCTGCATCACACAGCACTGCCTGTTACATTACCATAGCAAAGTGTGGAGTAGTGGAGTAGTGGTTAGGGCTCTGGCCTCTGGCCTCTTGACCGGAGGGTTGTGGGTTCAATCCCAGGTGGAGGACACTGCTGCTGTACCCTTGAGCAAGGTACTTGCTACTGTATAAATGGGTAATTGTATGTAAAAATAATATGTAAAAAAAAGTAATTGTATGTAAAAATAATGTGATATCTTGTAACAATTGTCAACGTCTGTTAATAAATAAATAATCTTAAAATGAGTGATTTACAGGATGGGCTATAACTCAAGACACTTCACTCTTTCCCTCTGAAGGGGGGAATAATAAATAAATATACAGGGGATTGCTTGGCTCTGTAAGGTGTTATAAAAAATGCAACCCCCCCCTGTATTAAAAAGCTGAGTTCACACATCAGATTTCAGTCCCCGCTCAGCTGACATGCTGGCTGCCTGTGACTTTTGTCTCTTTTAAGGGCAATTACAACAGAAACGGGTCTAGGAGGCAAACATCCCTTCTCTTTTTTTAAACTTTTGAAGAAAAAAGAAACATTCTCCGTACAAAACACGATTCTTGTTTTTTTTGTATCCTGCGACAACATGCTTTTTTTCTGTTTTCTTTTTTTGCGTGTGTGTGTGCGCTTGAAAACAGCAAAACAGCGTAGCCCTGTTTAGAAGACCAATGCAACTTCTGTGCAGCACGACAGACACGCAGAGATTACAAAGCAGTACAATGGTCGTGAAAACAGAATTAGAAGAGATATTAGAGCAGCTGTAACCCCTTCTTTGAATGCGCTTTGAGAGAGGGGCTTAACAAAGCTATCACATAACCCATCTTCAATTAAACAGAAACTCTTATTTGTGGGTGTGTGTGTGTGTGTGTGCGCGAGCGAGCGAGGGTTAGAAATCCTAATTAACTGAATAATTCCGCTCCCCTTGCTCTTTTGGTACAGCAAAGCACGGCATCAACAGTCCCATTTTTCCCCCCACAACCATTAAGAAGATCAGTCTGGCAACATGTGCTTATAATAGGGTGCACAGGCATAGGCAGAAAACGACTAATGACTTACAAAGAGCCACAGTGAAACAGGTGAAAGACAAAAGCACAGCAGCAGGGGCAGAATGAATAGATAGAACGATTTGATTAGGACAAAAATGGCATGGAAGCACATATATGGCAAATAAGGACTGCCCTTTGAGCCACATATCAGAAAATGATTGTTCCAGAAAATGGCAGTCGATATTTGCGTGATGAAACCTCTCGCAGTGTGATTTGGAGGGAAAGAAACATTGATAATGCCGGTAGGAACGGAAACATTTAAAATAAAATATATATATACATTTTACACTTACAGGGAAGGTGTCATTTTTTCCTTTTAATTGATGAAGGTATGTTGTGTATTTTTTAATGAACCGGTAGAAGTAACTGACTCTGCACAGATGAAGCAGGAGAATACAGCGGGGGGTGTCTCTGTGGGAGGGAGTCTGCCGAGAACGTTCTAGAGATTGGTTTAGGAGACAGTGTGATGATGTCATCACGTTCAATACGGCCCGATACGTGCAATATAGACCACTTTTTCCGGCAATATTGATTTTTACAGATGGCCATGTGACCTTCTTTTGACCAATGAAACACTTAGATAAAAATCCAAGGTTTCGTAACTATAAATATATATATACAGTATTGAGAGGAGGACTGGATTGACAGCACAAATGCATTGCCCATTTTTCCCCACTCAGACCCCTTTAATTACCAAATATCTTAGTAACCCTGAACAGACAAATGTCTCCTGTTTAAAAATATGCAAAACATTTTACTGAGAAAACCATCTCTCCTTTTTCTACGAATTCAGCACAACTGGGGATGGGGAGTTTGTTGTCGGATAATCTCAGACTACAAGCTCACTAAATATCTTGGCATCCCTGAATAGATAATTGTCTCCTGTTTAAAAATATGCAAAGGATTTTAATAAGCAGCCTGTCCAACGTGGTACGCTAAATATGACTTGCTAGATTTGCTACCAGAATAAAAATTATATGCGGAGTCACTTACAACAGGACATTGATTTAATATCTCATCCACAGGATGGAGCACAAGGAGGTTAAGTGACTTGCTCAGGGTCACTGGACTGGACCACTCTGCCTCCTTAGCATTTCTCTATTTTACCCAGAATTTTCCTGAGTGATGAACCTCCAAGACTATACAATATTCAGTGTAGTGTTGCCCTTGGCAGTCCTTAACCAGAAAACTATTTTTGAGGGTAAAATGAAGTCCATTTCCAGGGATCTGGGTTTACTGTAACTGGTGTGTATGATTTGCATTTACTGAAATTCTGCAAAAAGCTATGACCTATTCTACATTTTTTTTTAACTGTATAACAGGACTATCATCCCATCACATCACACGCACCTGTCGCCACTAAAGGTAGTGTCGCAGTGAAAGTGTAATTTTATCACAGGACCTTATTATTTGATACCTGTTTTCAAGAAATGTAAAATTGGACGCCATACATTTTAGCGATAAAAGACAAACAGTCCCACTGTTGTATTGTGTATTATACAATGCAATTAGTAGACATTTAAGTTAGCGACCAATGGACATTCATCAAATATTGATGGAATAAGGATTTACAGTATTTGACTGGACATGTGATATACATATTCAGCTGATGGTGTTAAGCATAGACTCCCATAAAACACTGTCATAATTACAGTATATAATTGAAATTCACAGATTTTGTTTTGTGTCTATTAGTTTATATATGACACAGTTTTTGCTCCAGTGGAACATGAAATCAAACACTGTATTGTCATTTTTTTAAAAACATTGATTCGGTAATATCAGTGAGTTAAAGATTTTGATTTCAATGACAAGGAGAAAATATATATATATATATTGTTGGGCCAATGCAATATCCCTTTAATTACAAAAAAAACTTAAATAAAAGAAATGAACAAATGTTTCAATTCATTATAATATAATTTCCCTAAGCACTTTTCTGTAGCTAGAAATGGATTTGAATGTGGACTCCAATTAAATATTTTTGGACACAGGCACACATGATCAAAGAATCTGCCCTACATACATACATCAAATCAATAATCAATTATTACCCACTAGAACACAGTGAAGTGCCTGTGAATGGTGTATTATGGACACAAACTGCACAAGCGGTGCCAGTAAGTGACATGACAATCTCTTCAACTTCGACAGTGTACTAGAGGATGAAGAGCATTGTTTTTCTGTTTGTAATTCACTCATTTTATGTCTTTCATTACATCTATAAAAAATGCAATTTTTTTTTTTTTATAGATGTAATGAAAGTTTAACCGGGACAGTCCAGGAATTGGCAACTGTGTCCCGGTGGCAGGAATTAACAAGCCCAGATTTCCTAACGTCTGGTTTTAAGTAAAGCACATAAGAAACACCAAAATTTCTTTAATATTTTATTTGACATACATTAGTTGCTAAAAAAATAAAAAAAACACAGGTAGACAGCATGGTCGCTTCAGAAATTGCATTGCCTTACCACGACATTACTCATCACCACAGCTAAAAGACAAAAGTATTTGAGAAGTTAAAAAAAGAGAAAAAACACAAAAAGTGATTTCAATCATTTCTGTTTTATTGAAATATATAAAAGATTCAGCTTTATAACATAACAACAAATTATTACATAACATGCATAAAAAGAAAAATAACATGCAAAAACTCATTTCATACTTAGACAAAAGTATTTGGGCACCCCTACATTAGTATTTTGTTTTGCCCACCCTTTGCTTCCTTTACAGCTTGCAGTCTTTAGTTGTATTTTGAAACCAGTTCCTGGCATCTTTCAGGAGATATTTTCGCCCATTCTTCATCTCATTTGAGTTCTGAAATCGACTTTGGTTTCCTTTTTGCAACAGCAGCCTTCAAGTCAGTCTTTATAGGATTCAAGCCTTATATCTTTCAATACAACAATGAGAGATTATAGAAATCATTTTCTTTGTGTTTTTTCTCATTTTTTAAAACTGCCCAAATAATTTTGTTTGCGACTGTAGCTACTATTTTTCTGGCTTGCAAGTTCAATTGCTAAAAATATCAAGAGCACAATACTGTGTATATTGCATATTGGTTGGTTTGTACCGAGATCTGATGGTATTGTGTTAAACTGTATTACAGTATACTGCAATTCTTCTAGGCTGACTGAGATTGATGTCTGGGTTTGACCTGTGGAACAGGTGGCAACCCTACTGCCCCATAATCAAATGGTCTTTTTTTAAATCTTTGCATTTAAATATGTTTTGTATGCCTTCTTATCGCGAATGTGGTCAAGACTTGCTTAATGATTAGCTGAATATCGGAGAGCAAGTTAACAGTGTATGTCAAGAGAGCAAAAAAAAAAAATCCATTAAAAAAATTTCAAAGACAAACCCACAAAAAAAGACTATTTCCCTGCCTCTTTTATCATTACTCTGCCTGAGCGTCACCCACTTGTCAAACAAAGCGGGCCTGGAGAATGCATTAGCAATAATAACAGTAATTGGGGTTGTGGATGGGAGCGGGACATGGTTGCCATGGTTTCGCTTTTGTTTGCGCAAACAAGGACCCGTGCCGTCTACAAAGGGCCTGCATCGTTGCCTCGTGAAAAAAAAGACTTTCTTAGAACAAATCTCACTGACCATATTACAGCTACATTGCTGGTTTTAATTGCACTTAAAGAAAACAGAAAAAGAGAGTGAGGGGTATGGTGAAGCACAGTGAGGGGTATGGTGAAGCACAGTGAGGGGTATGGTGAAGCACAGTGAGGGGTACGGTGAAGCACAGTGAGGGGTATGGTGAAGCACAGTGAGGGGTATGGTGAAGCACAGTGAGGGGTATGGTGAAGCACAGTGAGGGGTATGGTGAAGCACAGTGAGGGGTATGGTGAAGCACAGTGAGGGGTATGGTGAAGCACAGTGAGGGGTATGGTGAAGCACAGTGAGGGGTATGGTGAAGCACAGTGAGGGGTATGGTGAAGCACAGTGAGGGGTATGGTGAAGCACAGTGAGGGGTATGGTGAAGCACAGTGAGGGGTATGGTGAAGCACAGTGAGGGGTATGGTGAAGCACAGTGAGGGGTATGGTGAAGCACAGTGAGGGGTATGGTGAAGCACAGTGAGGGGTATGGTGAAGCACAGTGAGGGGTATGGTGAAGCACAGTGAGGGGTATGGTGAAGCACAGTGAGGGGTATGGTGAAGCACAGTGAGGGGTATGGTGAAGCACAGTGAGGGGTATGGTGAAGCACAGTGAGGGGTATGGTGAAGCACAGTGAGGGGTATGGTGAAGCACAGTGAGGGGTATGGTGAAGCACAGTGAGGGGTATGGTGAAGCACAGTGAGGGGTATGGTGAAGCACAGTGAGGGGTATGGTGAAGCACAGTGAGGGGTATGGTGAAGCACAGTGAGGGGTATGGTGAAGCACAGTGAGGGGTATGGTGAAGCACAGTGAGGGGTATGGTGAAGCACAGTGAGGGGTATGGTGAAGCACAGTGAGGGGTATGGTGAAGCACAGTGAGGGGTATGGTGAAGCACAGTGAGGGGTATGGTGAAGCACAGTGAGGGGTATGGTGAAGCACAGTGAGGGGTATGGTGAAGCACAGTGAGGGGTATGGTGAAGCACAGTGAGGGGTATGGTGAAGCACAGTGAGGGGTATGGTGAAGCACAGTGAGGGGTATGGTGAAGCACAGTGAGGGGTATGGTGAAGCACAGTGAGGGGTATGGTGAAGCACAGTGAGGGGTATGGTGAAGCACAGTGAGGGGTATGGTGAAGCACAGTGAGGGGTATGGTGAAGCACAGTGAGGGGTATGGTGAAGCACAGTGAGGGGTATGGTGAAGCACAGTGAGGGGTATGGTGAAGCACAGTGAGGGGTATGGTGAAGCACAGTGAGGGGTATGGTGAAGCACAGTGAGGGGTATGGTGAAGCACAGTGAGGGGTATGGTGAAGCACAGTGAGGGGTATGGTGAAGCACAGTGAGGGGTATGGTGAAGCACAGTGAGGGGTATGGTGAAGCACAGCTGACACTATCACAAGCACACATCGACAGCACTATTGTACACATGTCACAGCACACACACACACACACATGTATACACACACACACACACACACACACTGACACACTGAGCACATACACACACACACACACACACACACACACACACACACACACACTGACACACTACACACACACACACACACACTGACACACACACACACACACACACTGACACACACACACACACACACACACACACACACACACACACACACACACACACACACACACACACACACACACACACACACACACACACACACACACACACACACACACACACACACACACACACACACACACACACACACACACACACACACACACACACACACACACACACACACACACACACACACACACACACACACTGACACACACACACACACACACACTGACACACACACACACACACACACACACACACACTGACACACTGACACACACACACACACACACACACACTGACACACACACACACACACACACACACACACACACACACACACACACACACACACACTGACACACTGAGACACACACACACACACACACACACACACACACACACACACACACACACACACACACACACACACACACACACACACACACACACACTGACACACTGAGACACACACACACACACACACACACACACACACACACACACACACACTGAGACACACATACACACACACACTCTCTTTCCTTTCTTTCCAAATGTATCAAGGGCACTGGTAGAAGAATCCAATCAATAGCAGTCGCCAAAATGCAACACATTTTAACAGAATAATAAACCCTAGACTTTCTGTTACAGGAGTATAGATTTGGCAGCATGGCAAGTTAAACGCGTCTCCAATAATGGACACAATGCAACAGGGTCAAATGTACAGGGTCAATGAAAACGTATTTATTCCCCAGGCTAGTTTCTGCCACCTTCAGAACAATACTCCCCACTTGTATCGGTCGACCTCGTCTGGTAAATAAATAATACAATAAATAATAATTGGAAATTGCATTTTAAGAAATCAGGCAATTTTTTGTCTACCCCCGATTGTTTGCAATTTCTAAAACAAATAATAAACTATTTTAGACTAACCACAAGCTCCTAAATTAAATGTTCGAGTTGTTTATTTCTGGGCTGGCAATTTTATTGGGTGTAGTGCTACTATCTGAAAAAATCGTGCTAATGACAATTTAGAGTAACGGTTTTGAGAATCAAGCCCAGTACCCATGGCAACAGCCCGATTTATCAATGAGGAAATAAATACCAGGGTCTGGGTCTTTTAAGGAAACACCTTCTGGTCGGGTAGCTGTCTGGAGCCAATTCATATAATATGAAGCTGGTTTAAAATGTGGTTTTTTAGAGTCTGATAGAAATTTTAAAAAACAACAAATCGTTTTAGCGTTGGGAGGAACATGGCTTTTTCAAATTCAAATATTATTTCAAAATGTAAAAGGAATGTTTGCGTATTCTTTAATGTTGAATTAGCTGGGGGGGGGGAAGTATTATCGAATGAATGGGTTTGCAGGTGTCATTCATGCATTCGTGTCTTTTGCGCGATATCTTTTAGATATAGTCATTCATAAATTCTGTCATGAATGATCGCACGAACATGGTCATTCTTGTCACTGAATACAATTCAAGCAGCTTTGGTTTGAATTTTCACATTTTTGTCTCAGCACTAAATCATATAGCTCTTCTCTTTTCCAATGCTGATAGAACAGACTGATTATGAATTCTTGCTCCCAAGCTGATCAAAGCAACCATTTTATTAAGCAATGCCAGCACAACGCTGGTTTCCAGCAGTAACGTCATTTCAAGTATTTAAGCACAGTTTATGATGTTAAGAAGAATATACACTATACTGAATACACTATACACTACACTATAGGAGGCTGTGTGGTCCAGTGGATAAAGAAAAGGGCTTGTAACCAGAAGGTCCCCGGTCCACCTCAGCCATTGACTCATTGTGTGACCCTGAGCAAGTCATTTAACCTCCTTGTGCTCCGTCTTTCAGGAGAGATGTAATTGTAAGTGACTCTGCAGCTGATGCATAGTGCACACACCCTAGTCTATGTAAGTTGCCTTGAATAAAGGCATCTGCTAAATAAACAAATAATAATAATACACTATACTGAATACACTATATTGCAGAGCCCACATCAGTCATTAAGTAACCCCATCACTGACAATATGAGCTCTAATGGAACAAACCTAATTACACTGGCCTCATTACTGCTATAATGTACACAGTTCACCCCCTGTTCTTTCAGTACAAGGTACTATAATTCTTCTTCTTCTTATTACGGGTAAGGTAGATGGTGATCATCACTGAAAAGCTGGGCTGTATGTGAAAGGGCTGCGTTTTATGAATGTAGTAAATGTTCTATTGATTAATCCCCTCCATCTTGATTAGTAAATGTAATGTAGTGATGTAGTATGGATGTGGCCGCATTGAGAAATAAAGACACCCGGGCTAATCAGCTCCCCTTGGTTTCCTCGTACTACATTAGCGTTAATGCTGCTAGTTATAATGTAGAGGTAAGGAAACAGAATTGAATAAAGCCGGGGTTATTAGCATGCATTTAAACGGGACGGAAAAGTTCTAGTTTTGACATGTAATGATTAAATTTAAAAAATGAGAAAAACAAAACTTGTCATTATTTTGTGAATAAGAGAGCTATAAGCTCAAAGGGATTTATTTCCTAACACAATATTGTGAGTCTGGTCTGCCACTCAAAGACCACGAACAGTAATACTTCAGTTGTGTGGTTCAAACATGTGTTGACATTTGAGTCTCATTTACCAAAATATATGTTCAAAATATATATATTTTTTGTGTCCTGTTCATGTCTACTCAATAAAGGGGTTCCTTTTTTTAATATATATATATATATATATATATATATATATATATATATATATATATATATATATATATATATATATATATATATATATATATATATATATATATAAAGGACAGTGTGTCTTGATTCCCAGATTAAGGCTTGAATTATGGAAACGAAATCTTTGTGCCACAGCAAAGGCAACTGATCCTATTTGTGTTGTTGCAGTCCATGTTTTTATTCACCTGTCCTGTAACAGATGGGACGGAGATGAATATTCCCACTAATCAAAGCACAGAGATAGAGTTTCTGTTTGATTTGAAAGGTGAGAGGATCCACGGAGAACTCACACGGACCTATTTCACAAAATAACATGGACCTGAAAGCCATAGACCCCATGTGAAAAATCAATAAATATTATGTAAAATGAACTGCAATCCACAGATACACTGTATGCACACACACACACACACACACCCCACACACACACACGCACACACACACACACACACACACACACACACACACACACACACACACACACACACACACACACACACACACACAACAAAACACACACACACACACACACACACACACACACACACACACACACACACACACACACACACACACACACACACACACACACACACACACACACACACACACACACACACACACACACACACACACACACACACACACACACACACACACACACACACACACACACACACACATCAACACACACACACACACACACACACACACACACACACACACACACATATATATGTGTGAGATATATAATCTCACGGATCAGAAAGCCCAGAGGGGGCTCGTTCTGGTCGACTCATCAGTGTCTGCTAAGTTGCTGCTGAGTTTTGTGTTTTATGATTGATCACGTGTGTGTGTGTGTGTGTGTGTGTGTTTTTGACTCCTTATTGCTTGTGTTTGATGTTTGCTGTGATGCTGCAAGCCTCTTCCCAGGTCCTCATTGTAAATGAGACTGCGTTCTCAATTGACTCCTCCTCTGGATAAGTAATGGTTTTCATTGACTGGTTGAGTCTGCCGCAGAGAGGATGGCTTGGAACGGAACACCTGATCTTGGGAATGGTTCAAGTTTCTGTATGACTGTTCTACTGGGTTCTTCAGGGTGAGAGGTTGTAAATGCATGTATTTACAGCTCAGAGTAATGCCAGGGTCTTAGTGACCCACAAGCACATACAAAACACTCCTTTGATTTTACTTGTGTTGAGAATTCAACAGGGCAGTGATGTGCAGTCTTATCAATTGGCTTTTTTTTTCCCCCTTGGGGCAATTTGTGCAGAACCCTGATATAACCCTGTATCAAAATGTGATTTCATTGTTTGCCTTCCTGTCAAAATCTCCTTCTATTCTGAATGAACCACCAGTAGAGCAGCAATCTAGTTTAACAGACTGTGTATTCAACTTAGAATATCCTATAATTGTTTCTCATATCGACATCACTGCTCCTGGATTACCTTACATAAGATAGGCAATTATTATTACTGTTAAACACAGTCTGTAAAAACCAGCTAATACATAGCAGATTCTGACATAGCCATGACAACGCTGCCTGGCTGTCCGCAGTTTTGTCAACGTGAGCTCTCACATAGAATTCACACAGCGCTGCCACCCCGTGCTAGTATCATTAAGGAACAGGGGTGAAAATGAAAAACACACCTCTGATCTTTCACCTGTGCAGTCAAAAAGAAAGCCTGTGTCGTTCTGAGACAGAAAGAGCGTTTGCGTTTTACTGTTGCATGATCGTAGGGGAGTAATAACTTAATAGCAGTTCATACATAGAGTTGCTGGAGTATGCTTTGATAAAATTGTCAAATTGTCAGATGGAACGTTCGACTGTAGAACCTGCTTCACGTATGCATTGAATACACCGTGCTATCTAACCGCAATGGATTGCAATAGTGCAAGCCCTATTATACACAATGGATGATACCAAAATAGTCAAATAGCTGTTCAAAAATGACTGTAAGCAAGAAACTATGACCACACAATAAGATATGTTGCTTACCTGTTCCACCAGTCCTGGGTACGTTTTTGCATGCAATGCCTTATGAAAGTCTAAAGAAAGCCACAGCTGCCCCCTATCGTTCTCTTTCGTAATTGCAAGATGTGCAAACGTCAATTTGACGTGTAAGATTTAGCCTAGTAATGTACGTGTTTTAAATCAACAAATAATCCGGTATAAAATACGAATATTAAGCAGACCGTTGCTTTAAAAAAAAAAAAAAAGCTGACTGTTGATTTTCGTTTTATTATTATTTTTATTTATTTTTAAATAACATCATTAATCATTAAATGCATAAAAACAAATTGCATTAGTGTTCTTAAGAAATAAATAATAACAAAAAATGTTATGCGTTGGCCGGGAATCGAACCCGGGTCAACTGCTTGGAAGGCAGCTATGCTCACCACTATACCACCAACGCTTACTGAAACAAACAGAATTATTTTTAACTGTTGACCCATAGATTTTTAATTTTAAACATGTCAAAAATAATGCATTTTACTATGTTGTCAGTCGCGTATTGCTTGGATACGTTTCTTAATCACTACCCATACATAGTCTATACCATTACATCAACATGTAACGTAACTTTATAACAGTTTCCGTAGTGTAGCGGTTATCACGTTCGCCTCACACGCGAAAGGTCCCCGGTTCGATCCCGGGCGGAAACACATATTTGTTTTCTTAACATTTTATTATTTACAGCATTCAAATTACAATTATTAAATTAGGCATTTTCGAGAGAAAAAAAAAAAAATACATACCGGTACAGACACTCGGTTTGAAAAATGTGAACTTATGAAACAGAAGCCGGTTCACAACTACAGTATTCGTAGGTGGAGCCAATAATGGCGAACACAAGAGTGCAATTTCTCCGCTGCAGTTACCGACCCCTATCTCCTCCGCTGCGCTAGATGTCGCGCTGTTAAAGAGAAGGGGTCCATCCATTGCTCCATCAAAGCGATATCTGTGCAATTTCACTTTGGTCGACATGAAGCTGAAACCCCTCCCGGGTCAAAAGTCTTTGTTGGTTGGTCTCTCCCTGGCAGTTTCCGGGTTTTTGCAACAGACTCCTCCTGCCGCTCAGCCTGTATAGAAGCAGAAATTTTAATTTGTTTTTAAATATAAACAGATCACGGATCAGAAACCGCAGAGGGGGGCTTGTTGTGGATCTGTAAGTATCTGTTCGTAGTAACCGGTGGAGTTCGTTATAACGAGGGTTCAAAAATAGATGAGTTTTTTTTTTTTTTTTTTTTTAAAAGGTCTGACTGACAATGACTTGAAATTATTTAATGGAGCACAAAATGAATGAGCTTCCTCACTCGATATTCAGCTGTACAAAAGAGTCGCTTTATTTATTTCTGTCATGTAGTTTTGCGACTGTGCTGTGATTTATTTTAAATGGCAAGCGTGTCATATTCTTCTTTTCCCTTATGTTAACAGCGACCAATTCTATTAATGTAACCTATGCTTGCCAGACCTCGATTTGTGTATGGTTGGTGCATTCTGCAAGGGGTTTGATTCAATGTGTGATTCAGGTATACAAACAAAGCGAGCAGATCGTGTCTTTTCTTGTTTACTCTGCAGTGTGTAATTGTATAACGAATGCATACACGTCTGACACAGTGTGCAATGTTTGTAACGTTATTGTAAACTTGCTTGCAATAACACGTCGATTTAAACGTTTGAGTGAAAATAGAACGACCGCTTTTATAATTCAGGGTATTTGTTATTGATTTATAACGCAATGTCTTTAACAAACGACTTGTCCCCACCTCCATAAAGACACAATAGAACAGAGAATAGATAGGACACCCACCCCCACAGAAAACAGCGTGTTGCATATCTTTAAAATAGAAATAGCACCAAGTTATTTGATTTTTACTTTTTGTTTTACGTTTCATGGAAAATAAATTAGATTTTTTTTAAACTAATAATTGTATCCATAAATTATTCTTATATTATTATTATTATTATTATTATTATTATTATTATTATTATTAAATCCTGAAGTTTCAGTTCTGTCAGCTTAACGGATATGTTTATACACTGTTATTCTATTAACATCAGGCTATTTACAATATTGAGGGTTATCACAAAAAACGTTTCATACACAGCCTCAGCTCAGCACAGCTCAGAGAGACCAGACTACAGCAAAACACTGTGTTTGATACACAGCCTCAGCACAGCTCAGAGAGACCAGACTACAGCAAAACACTGTGTTTGATACACAGCCTCAGCACAGCTCAGAGAGACCAGACTACAGCAAAACACTGTGTACGATACACAGCCTCAGCACAGCTCAGAGAGACCAGACTACAGCAAAACACTGTTTGATACACAGCCTCAGCACAGTTGAGAGACCAGACTACAGCAAAACACTGTGTTTGATACACAGCCTCAGCACAGCTCAGAGAGACCAGACTACAGCAAAACACTGTGTTTGATACACAGCCTCAGCACAGCTCAGAGAGACCAGACTACAGCAAAACACTGTGTTGATACACAGCCTCAGCACAGCTCAGAGAGACCAGACTACAGCAAAACACTGTGTTACACAGCCTCAGCACAGCTCAGAGAGACCAGACTACAGCAAAACACTGTGTTTCATACACAGCCTCAGCACAGCTCAGAGAGACCAGACTACAGCAAAACACTGTGTACGATACACAGCCTCAGCACAGCTCAGAGAGACCAGACTACAGCAAAACACTGTGTTTCATACACAGCCTCAGCACAGCTCAGAGAGACCAGACTACAGCAAAACACTGTGTTTCATACACAGCCTCAGCACAGCTCAGAGAGACCAGACTACAGCAAAACACTGTGTTTCATACACAGCCTCAGCACAGCTCAGAGAGACCAGACTACAGCAAAACACTGTGTTTGATACACAGCCTCAGCACAGCTCAGAGAGACCAGACTACAGCAAAAACACTGTGTTTCATACACAGCCTCAGGACAGCTCAGAGAGACCAGACTACAGCAAAACACTGTGTTTGATACACAGCCTCAGCACAGCTCAGAGAGACCAGACTACAGCAAAACACTGTGTTTCATACACAGCCTCAGCACAGCTCAGAGAGACCAGACTACAGCAAAACACTGTTTGATACACAGCCTCAGCACAGTTGAGAGACCAGACTACAGCAAAACACTGTGTTTGATACACAGCCTCAGCACAGCTCAGAGAGACCAGACTACAGCAAAACACTGTGTTTGATACACAGCCTCAGCACAGCTCAGAGAGACCAGACTACAGCAAAACACAGCTGAATATTCTTTGCTCTTAAATTGAATACATCAAATTGGTCTGTGTGCATTCGGCTTGACTAACAAGCGCAGTGGCAGCCCCCCCCCCCCCACAGGTGATTGTAAAGATGATGAAAAGGCTATCAGACAGGTTCGGCTGTAGAAACACTTGAAACGTCTACATGCAGTTTATAAAATCCATTTTCCGAACTATACTGTCATTTCTTAATTGAGGTGCTACTAGAAGTGTGCTTCCCTGACTGTCTGCCTGTCTCCCTGTTTCAGGTTCCCAAACCTGGTTGAGGCTGGCTGACCAGTTAATGCATAGAGTAAAGAAGTTGAAGCTTGAAGACGAAACAGAAGGCAGTTTTAAAAGGTACAGTATCGCTGAGATTTCAGGGCGGGGGAGTGCTATGCAATGTGTCAAAAAAACAATTGAATAAATAACCTTGCATAAAGCTGGCCTCTGTATTCGCCATGCCTAGCTGAACAGGGCTCTGTGATGTTGATGCTCACTCCCTTTAACCCCTCGTGCCCCCTGCTCAGTTGTGCGGCAGCGAGGATGACTGCTGTGGACGTGCTCTCGGACAGTACAGAAGTGGTGGAGATGGAGGACGTCCCCTCCCAGTTCTTCGTAGAGAAGCACTCCTGGGATGGGCTGCGGGACATCATTCACAGCAGCCGCAAATATTCGGGGATGATCATCAACAAGGCTCCCCACGACTTCCAGTTTGTGCAGAAACAGGACGACTCGGGGCCCCACTCCCACCGCCTCTACTACCTCGGTGAGCATCCCGCCGCTGCAGTGTTTCCAGTGTGTGTTTTGTGTACTGCTGTATAAACACGCGGTTTACTCGTATTGGCCCGTATGCACCCGTGTGACGATGTAAATGCATACCCTTGACAACCTGTGCATGAAAATGAGTGCGAATGCACAAGGAGGTCAAGTGACTTGCTCAGGGTCACACGCGCAGCGAGTCAGTGGCTGAGCTAGGGCTTGAACGGGAACTTCCAGATAGCAAGTAGGGCTGGGTGATGTACCGGTAATTATTGCTGCAAATAAATTATATCTTTACTTTTTTTTTTCCCCCGTCAATCCTGATCTTGTGCGTAACGCAAACTGAAAGTATTTAGTTTTTGAACGTCATAGGGCGGTCAGTAGGAAGTATTATTATTTATTTAGCAGACTCCTTTATCCAAGGCAACTTACAGAGATTAGGGTGTGTGAGCTATGCATCAGATACAGAGTCACTTGCAATTACGTCTCACCCGAAAGACGGAGCACAAGGAGGTGAAGTGACTTGCTCAGGGTCACACAATGAGTCAGTGGCTGAGGTGGGATTTGAACCGGGGACCTCCTGGTTACAAGCCCTTTTCTTTAACCACTGGACCACACAGCCTCCTATACAGATTAATATTTGTATTACAGTGTATTATTTAAGTTTAATTACATAACTCATATTTTATTGAATGACTCAACCATTTAATCAATCAGGCAACACGTTAAACTTTCAAGTCTTCACCTTGCTATCGGTAAGTCATGTAGATTATTTTATTAACAATGTGAATGTACCCTTCTTTGTGTTTTAGAGTATGTTAGTGTTACTGTTCCGTTGTAGTAAAGCAGCCTACAGACCAAGTGCCTTGTGTGTCGCTGTCGCTTGCCCTAGGGTGAGCTGCTCTACACTAGCTGTATTAAATGACTTTTTAAAAGCAGCTTTTAAAAGTACTTCTGGTTGCTGTGTCAGTGGCTGTGTGGATGCCGGACGGCTGTGTGGACGGTTGATGGCTGTGTGGATGGCAAGACCTTTTCTGTAACCACTGGACCGCCAAGCTTAAATCAAAAACGACATTCAAGGCTTTGGTTTTGAATGTTTTCCCCTTTCTTCTGGGTCTTTCACTCTCTTGTTACACTAGCCAGTTTTATGCTCAGCAATGTGGCTTTATTATGTAATGAATTATGTATTTGTGGATCCAACAATTCTCTATACAAAGAACAGTACGTACTGATATACCGGACAAGCACACCACGCATGAGCGCAGTCCTCTGTTAGCGTTATTATTATATTGCTTTTTCCACTTTGATTCCTTGTGCTGTGACTGTCTTCTGTATGATGGACGGTGCTGGTTGACTGTTCAGCATTGCAGTGTAATATCTGCTCTCGCCCCTGTTCAGGAATGCCCTATGGGAGCAGAGAGAACTCGCTGCTTTACTCCGAGATTCCCAAGAAAGTTCGTAAAGAGGCCCTGCTGGTGCTGTCCTGGAAACAGATGCTCGACCACTTTCAGGTGATGATCGTAACGAGGATGAGAGACACTAGGAAAGGGACCTCTTGTTAGAAACTGCTCAAATACAGCATCTCCAAGCAATGTTGTGCAAAGAGACTGTGTCTCACATAAGGCCAAGAGCAGTTAGCTTTGAAGTAGTTCATGAAAGAAGAGCGATAGGGGGTGCCCATCTTTATCTGCAACAGGAAAATAGGAGGGGGTGGGGGGGCTATTTATGGAATAGCAAAGACTACTGAAGGGTATATGTGATTGAGAGGAGCGGTTTCTATATGTGGTGATTTAATACACCCAGTAACCCCAACATGGAATGTAAGCAGTATCAACTCAAGTTTTTTTTTTTTTTTTGTGAAATAGGACTCTCAATTGCAGAACAAGCATGAAACCACTTCAGCCCTGTTTCCACTGCTGTGCAACTCTTACTTTACTACTGGGCAAGTGACTTTTAAACTGGCCCGTGTATTCTGTTGAGCACACCAAGATGCAATAAAAAAAATAAAATAAAGAAATCGGCAAATGCCTTCAGGTTCTGCCTGGTGTACATCACTGTCAGCACTGTACATCACAGTGCTGATTGGAGGATTCCCTCATTGGTAGTCTGCCAGCACCCTCCTCCAGTGTTACAGTATTCAGGGGCTGTGAATTATAGCAGGCAGGTGTGGAATTCAAAGCATGGTGGTGGTATGTGAGGGACGGGAGGGCGAAAGTGAGTGGGAGAGGCAAAAAAAGTCATGTGTTCGGTTTAAAATATCTGCTGCCGCAAAACCGAGTTATACACGGCTCCTGGTGCCTCATCACATCCTGTGTCAGCTTCTGTCCAGGTTAACCTACAGCACAGGAAATGAGTACGCACCAGCTGTTTCTATATACGTGGATTAACGTTTTTTTTCCTTGTGGCAGGCGACGCCCAACCACGGCGTGTACTCTCGGGAGGAGGAGCTTCTTCGTGAGAGGAAGCGACTGGGCGTGTTCGGGATCACCTCCTACGACTACCACCCCCACAGCGGCCTCTTCCTCTTTCAGGCCAGCAGCAGCCTGTTCTACTGCAGGGACGGGGGGTGCAACGGGTTCATTGTGAGTCTTTTAGAGTAGCTTCACCAGCGTTCAGTAGGAAGCCACGGCTGCAGTTTATATTCGTGTCATTGAATTTGAGTTCCACTGCTCACCATGTGAATAGGTGGAGGCTTCTTCATCAAGATTTAAAAACCTATTTCTGCAAGCACTGCTGTGCCTCATTGTTCTCAATGCACACTTCCTTGGTTTAGGTTAAAACCACTAGGTGAGTCACAGGTTTGAGTCCTGGCTGTGGGAAGTTGCTGGTCTTTGCTGGGGATTCCACAGAGAGTGTGGCATTGGAGAAATCATTAAGGACTGTTTTTCCTCACTGCACTGCAGCGAGCCCCATTTAACCACGCGACCCTGTGGGCTGTGTCTTGTTTAGCAGGTGTCCCCAATGAAACCAGTCGAGATAAAGACGCAGTGTTCGGGAACTCGCATGGACCCCAAAATCTGCCCGGGGGACCCTACTTTCATCTCGTTTATCAATAACAACGACCTCTGGATAGCCAACATCGAAACGGGAGAGGAGAAACGGCTAACCTTCTGCCATAAAGGTCAGCACACCATTCTGTCCCTTGACCTTGCGGTACAGGTTGAAGGTTAAAGTTGCTCACGTTTCTCGGCTCACTCTCTCTGAAAGGTTTGAATAACGTGAAGGAGGACCCAAAGTCTGCTGGCGTGGCCACATTCGTGATTCAGGAGGAGTTTGATCGATTCACAGGGTACTGGTGGTCACCGACCGCCACAGAAGGTACACTAAAAGAATTACTAATAATGTAGCATCATAATAATAAACTTGCAAATAATTGTGTTATTAGCTGTAGTACAGTGATAGGATGAATTAACGAGTTGCTGTTTGTCACCTTAGGCCTTGGGGTCTTGTATTTTTAAGGCAGCGTTATCAAAATTAACTATACTCTAATGCTTTTCCAGTAAAACTCTACAGAACCCAAGGATAATTGAAATGGTGTCTAGAGTATGCATTCAGGTTTTGTGAACAAGGTGTTAACTCTGAGTCTCTCTCCTCTCGCTATCTCTCTCTCTTCTCTCGCTCTCTCTTCTCTCTCTCTCTCGCTCTCTCGCTCTCTCTTTCGTATCAGACTCGGATGGGGGGAAGGTCCTCCACCTGCTCTATGAGGAAGTGGACGAATCGGACGTGGAGATCATTCACGTGCCCTCTCCGGCTCTGGAGGAGCGCAAAGCCGACGCGTACCGGTACCCCCGCACAGGTACGCCAGGGCTCGGCATGGCACTGTGAACCGTGGAGAGAAAACAACAGCGAAATAACTGAACGATGGGCTGGAGTTCAGTTTTCACAAACGTGTATTTCTGTGTCTTCCTGCAGGCAGTAAGAATCCCAAAATCACCCTCAAACTCTCAGAGATCAAGACGGACCATCTCGGAAGGGTGAGACCGTTGTTTTTGTTTGTGAATTTAGTGTTCGTGATTGGAGAGTCTTCGTATTTTCCTGGATGCACAGGGAATGGAAATAAAGACTCCCGTTGCACAGCGGTTTGATCCATTTCTGGCTTTACTATGAGATTGTTACCGTAACACTGTGGCTAATCAAGCGTCTATTAAAACCTGGAATAGGTGAAACTGCTATGGAACAAGTCTTATTTCCTTCCCTGGTGCATTTGATTGCCAAATATGGGTGAGCGATGCAGTAGTGTAGTCAGAGACTTGAGACTGGCTCAGCCTGTACAGATGGACTATTGCTTTAGATGCCAATTGATTTTTTTTTTCTTTTTTAGATTGTTAGTACACAGGACAAGGAGCTGGCACTTCCCTTCACCACACTGTTTCCTGCAGCGGAGTACATAGCTCGAGCAGGCTGGACTAAAGATGGCAAATAGTAAGTCCTGTTTACCCCCTCAAGAGCTGTCCTGGTTTGTGATTTGTCCGGACCTTGATCCTTGATCGCAGACGTCTTATTGTGCTGTTCGATTTCCAAGGTACAGTAAAAACCCGTCTAATCCAGCCTCTCTGCAAACCGGCGTTCAGTGTAATTCAGCATCAAATCCTTGAAGTCAATGGCGTGATCCCGTCTACCTTCTGAAACCCAGCATGGAAAGTCTCATCTGTCTCAAGTCAATGTAAATCTGACAGTGCAGTCTGGCACCGTGTGAAATTTATAATCAAGTATGTTGCGTGAATACACGTATGTTGCATGAATACACACATGTTCCGCGTTACTGTCCCATTGCTTTCCCTGTATATCAATTTCTGTTCGCTTGCACCCACCAGTTACCAACCCCCTGAGTTTTCTCCCCTCACTCGTGTCGCTCGTGGTGATGCAGAGATGCTGGCAGGGTTTTGTCCGTGCATGCTGCTGTTCTAAAGGCGTGTGCTGCTTCCCTTGGCAGTGCCTGGGCGGTGCTCCTGGATCGTACCCAGCAGAGGCTGCAGCTGGTCCTGCTCCCCCCGGCTCTCTTCACCCCGGTTACCAGCGACGAGGCTCAGCGGCAGGACTACGTGGACGCTGTTCCTGACAGCGTGCATCCATTCATTATCTACGAGGAGGTGACTGACATCTGGATAAACGTGAGTCCAGAGAGCAGACTGTGCTGCCCCAGAGCCGGGGGGGTTAATAGTTACATTAGTTTGATTCGTGGGGTGCTTTTGCTGTCGTTTTTGGTGTGTGTTCTGCAGAACTTTGTCAGGATGCTCTCGGACAGTATTTTATTCTGCTTGTAAATGAGGTAATAAAGGGTACAGCTGCGGCCAAAAGCATCACCTTATAAAATTAAGTAATTGTGCTTCATGAAGTCGAATGAGACCTGCTGAATAATGTTAACCTATCGAATTGCATACCGCTTTTGTAGTTTTCCGTAGCTGTAGTTTGTGTGTGTTACAAATACACTTTAAAAATGCAAATACGTTGAACGTACTGAAAGGTAATACTTTTTTCTCTTTTTTTTAATATCTCTGTACAGGTTCACGATATCTTCTACCCCTTCCTCCAAACGAAGGATGACGAGATCACCTTTATCTGGGTTAATGAATCCAAGACAGGCTTCTGCCACCTCTACAGAATCACGTCATCGCTGCAGCCGGGGAGCTATCAGTGGTCACGGGATTACAGCCATAGTGAAGGTAAGGGGGGAGGGGGAGGGACAGGACTCCTTTTTCTTGGGCTCCGGGATTGGGGAATACAGTTTTTTAATTGAATGGATTAATTTGCTGGAAGAATTGCATGCATTTTGATCCTAGTTGTCTGTTGAGCCTAGTAAATCTGACTACAATATTTGGCGTTCCTGTTCAAGACAGAATCGTTCTCTCCTCCAGGTGATTTTAAATGCCCAATTAAAGAAGAGGTGACGCTAACCAGTGGGGAGTGGGAGGTGCTGGCAAGACACAGTTCAAAGGTACAGTGTTGCAAAAAATGAATCGATCCAGCTGTTTGCTTTTTTTTCCTTCTGTCTCAATCGCATAGCTGCCTCGAGGTGCATGTAACGTTGCCTTTGTTTTGCAGATCTGGGTGAACGAAGCTACAAAGTTAGTGTATTTCCAGGCTACTAAAGACACTCCTTTAGAGCACCACCTTTACGTTGTGAGTTATGAGTCTCCGGGCGACATCGTGAGGCTCACCAAACCAGGCTTCTCACACAGCTGTTCGATGAGCCAGGTCTGTCTGCCTGTCTGTCTGCCATGCAAAATGTTTACAGAATCATCTCAATGATCTAGGTCAGGGCTGGCCAAAATGGTCCCTTCCACTCCTGGTCTTTGTTCCAGCCCTGTTCTAAATTGTTTAAGTGAACCAATTAAACCTCCATCCAGTCCCTGAAGTAGTTCATTATATCTTTTTACTTGTAAAACCTGGAGTGGAATATCCCTCCGGGACCGGGATTGGCCAGCCCTGATCTAGGTTGATTTGTGCCTTGGGAGAGTAGAAGGTTCAACAAAAACAAGTTATAATAATACTGTAGTAAAATTCAACGACAAACGTTTCAACTATAAATGAAGAAATTGAGAACGATTGTCATCGCCTTCTAATATTGCTACACAGACCACCATTGACTTAAGTTTTCACAGAGCCCGATTCGAGTATCAATACATATACTGAAAAAACCTTTTCTTTTATCCTTTTTAATTTCAATTTGAGTGTGTTTGCTTGTCTTTCTCTCCTGCCTCAGAATTTCGACATGTTCATCAGCCACTACAGCAGTGTCAGCACGCCCCCCTGCGTTCACGTCTACAGACTGGTGGGATCAGAGAGCAACCCCCTGCACAAGGAGCCCGAGTTCTGGGCCAGCATGATGGAGGCCGCAGGTGAGAGCAGAGGAACACCTGCTGTCCAGTCACAACACCTTCTAGCAAAGTGCGATTTTGAGGGAAAATGCACTGTGTACAGCTATGGACAAAAGTTTAGCATCGCCCTAGAATTGATGTATAAATATAATATATGGACATCATTTAGATCTTTTATTTAACATCATGTAATCAATGATATTGCAAAAGTCTACCAGAAGCCATAATATTAGTACAGTATCATGTTGGATTTTTCCATTTTTGGCAGTGTTTTGTGAAGTTTATATTGAAAACTAGAAAGCGATATGTTATACACTATGTTAACGTAACATTATTCAGCAGGTTTCATTCGACTTTATGAAACAAAATGAGTTAATTCTATAGGATGATGCAAAACTTTTGGCCAGAGCGGTATGCTAGAGAGGAGGACTGAAGCATTAGCACTGCAAATGAGCTGTTTCTCCTTTTAAGAAATGTAAAACTTGAAATAAAATATTGATCTTGAAGTGTTTTTTTTTCTGTGTTTTTTGTTTTTCCAGGTTGTCCTCCAGATTACATCCCTCCTGAGATCTTTGACTTCCCGGGGAAATCTGGGTTCCAGCTGTACGGAATGGTGTACAAACCCCATAACCTTCAGCCCGGACGCAAGCATCCCACGCTGCAGTTTGTGTACGGGGGTCCACAGGTGTGCAGGGTCCACAACTCCATGCCGGGATGGGAATAAGCTTCCCGTTGCATTCCTGTTCGATCCAAGATTTTTGATCATTTATAAGAACATGCTTGTACTGTATACTGCAGGGCAACAGCATGTGTGCATCTTAATGATTTGTGTTCCTCTACGCAATCCAGGTCCAGCTGGTCAATAACTCGTTCAAGGGAGTGAAGTACCTGCGCTTGAACACCTTGGCATCTCTGGGGTACGCGGTGGTGGTGATCGATGGCAGGGGATCATGTCAGAGGGGGCTCAAGTTTGAAGGTGCCCTCAGGAACAGCATGGTAAGACGCAGACTCCACGGGTCGCAGTAGATAGCTAGGGCTTGCTTCCTATCTGTTCTGTTTTCAATGACCGGGTGTTGCTGCTTGCTGTGTGTCCCACAGGGGCAGGTAGAGATCGAGGACCAGGTGGAAGGGCTGCAGTACGTAGCTGAAAAGTACAAATTTGTTGACCTGAGTCGCGTGGCCATCCACGGCTGGTCCTACGGGGGCTTCCTGTCGCTCATGGGGCTCATTCATCGGCCCAACGTCTTTAAGGTGAGCAGAGTAAAGAGAGCCCTGAGCCCTGAATGAACTCGCCCGTTACACATCCAGTCTGTAGGAGCAAGCATCCTGCAGATGATCTGATGTCACAGTAAAATTAGTTGGTTTTGAACCAAGTACACAAACACATTGCAGGGATGGAAATGTGACTCCCATGGAAAAGCAGTGTGATCCATTCCAGGTTTTACTGTGAGCTTGATTTAGCCTCAGTGTATGGGTACAGTGTCTTATTAAGCGCCTAGTAAAACCAGGATCAAACTGCTGTGCAGTGAGTCTTATTTCCATCCCTGCATTGTCAAACGGGCTTTCCAAAAATCCTGTTTTTTGAGGTTAGTTTACTGTAGAATAAGGTTATCCATTTCTGTAGAGCACATAGTGACATGAATATGTATGGAAATGCTGCAGATGTCCGTTATTAAGAGCAAAATAATGTTTAATATTTATGAAGCTGTTCTAGACTGTGTGTTTGTTTTTATTCAGTATGTATATAAATAATATATATTTATATAATTAAAAATGTAATGTAAAACCGAAGGCTTCAATTGCAGAAATGTTTTTCTACTTAGTTTCTTTTAAGTTGTACCCAATAAATAACTGGGGAGTTGAGTCTGTGTGAATAGGGTGCACCTCTTCCAGTCTCATACTCCTCCAGTATCTCTGAGACGTAACCAAGCCGTCCTCTTCACCCATGCAAACTCCTGTTTCCTGCCACTGTTCAGTACTATTAACTGGGCTCTCTGATACTGTGTTACCGGGTTAGTTCAGAGGAAGGCGGTCTGTTCCTCTTGATTAACCCCTTTCTTTCTGCCCCAGGTTGCGATCGCGGGGGCCCCCGTCACTGTATGGATGGCCTACGATACTGGGTACACCGAACGGTACATGGACATCCCGGAGAACAACCAGCAAGGCTACGAAGCTGGCTCAGTGGCACTGCACGTGGACAAGCTACCCAATGAGTGAGTGAAGTGGTGAACTGGGACAGGCACTCTAATGAGCCAGCTTGGGTTACAAACTCACACGAGTCCTGCAATCTGTCCTGGGTTTCAGAACGAGCCCTGAAATAACGCTAAATAAACTGATCACACTTTTATCATCGCAGGGATAGAAATAAGACTCCCGTTGCAGAGCAGTTTGATCCATTCCTGGTTTTACTAGGAGTTTAATAAGACGCACATGAGCTTGTTACTTAGACACACTCTATGTCTCTCTATTGTTTCTCCATTTGTTTTGAATTCAGGCCAAACCGTTTGCTGATCTTGCACGGATTTCTTGATGAGAATGTGCACTTTTTCCACACCAACTTCCTGGTGTCACAGCTTATCCGAGCTGGGAAGCCCTATCAGCTGCAGGTGAGGGCAGCGGCTGCCTTTTATTGGTTTAGTTTAGTTCCAAGATCCTGGATATGGAAATAGATGCACATCCAGCACTGAGGTTTTATGCATTTTCTTTATTACTTGATTAGTTTATTTCCATAGATATCTACCAAGACTGCTTCTTTGGTGATTAGAGTATAGGGCTTTAATAGTTCTAGTAAAGGAGGATCACTATAGATATAGGGGTGTTTTCACATACCCTGATAATCACTAATCATGGACCACCTTAAAAAAAATTAATAATTAAAAGTTTTTTTAATGTGAATGAATTGGTCCCGCAATACATTTTAGATTACAATATTTAGTTGACGCATTTACAAAAAAAAAACCCAGCTCTAGGTATCTGTAAACGTGCCTCCTTTTTCTTGCACAGATCTACCCCAATGAAAGACACAGTATTCGCTGCCCAGAATCAGGCGAGCACTACGAAATAATGCTGCTGCACTTTCTACAACAATACCTCTGAGAATACCTCGCCTCGGCCACCCTGTCCCTCTGCAGCGCTCTCCCTGCACCTCCAGACCCCCTGTCTCCCTGCGAGAGTCTGCGTGGACCCCTGAGGGACCTCTCGAGGAGGACAGGAGAGCAGCTCCTCTGCATCATCAAACCCACAAGAGGGCGAAGGGACACCGTCTTACAACAAGTCTTTGAACTTGATATTAAAACTCCTCCGAAACTGAGAATATAACTGGCTAGTAACTTATATAATTTGTTGTGCCACATCCATCTTCATTGAGCCCCCCCCCTCCATTTCTCACCTCGTTTGCCATCAGCTGTTTTTAACCTGACTAACGAACTTGCCAAACAATGTGCTTACTGGTTGATGGCTCACGTAGACTTTGACGTACACACACGAAAACACACGACATAAACAAGACCTTTTATTCGGTTTTTTTTTTCTTTTTAATTTTTTTTTTTTTTTTTTTTTTTTAAATCTGCAGTTGTGCTAAACAGACGGCAAGGTTTCCTCCTCTTAATTTAATTGCAATCTTTTGACTCTGTGACGAGACGGACAGAGTACCTTCTGGGGAAGCTGCCATCCACCACTACCTGTACCCAGTATTTTAAGTGTGTATTATTAAAATAAAATATTTTTATGGATTCTTATTCTTTTATAATGAGTGTAAAGTGTAGTGGCTCATTAAAAATAATGGAAGCTGAGTGTTTTCTGGTGTGTTGGTTTGCTTTGCATGTATAAATCTAGCTGTTGAGACAGCTCTGGCCAAAAGTTTTGCATCACCCTATAGAATTAACTCATTTGAAGTAGTCGAATGAAACCTGCTGAATAATGGGGCTGAACAGGCTTTTTTGTGCCTGAACATTGCTTATGATGTAAAAGTAAATGCAAAAACTGAAATGTGAGGATTCTGAATTCTTCCTTGGGGGGGGGGTACACAAATTCATTTTGAGAATCAACTAAAAATGAGGTTCTTGTCAGAAGCAGATTTTGAAGTTGTGTGCTACTGTCATGCAGGGTGCTGGTTGTTTCCGTGCATTAAGGTGGTGAAATAAGAAGACCCCCAGCCAAGGGCATCCTCCTGAGTGAAATAACCACAGGACGGAACATTCTGTTTAAATTACCAGAACAGTGCATGAAACAAGCAAACAAAGTCCAAAGCTCCAAGCTGTGCTGGAATGGGGACCTGTCGACGCAAGGTTGGAACACTTGTTAGCCAATGAGATTGCTCTTTCGTGGTCAGTGTCGTTCAAGAAATGAAGGTCAATAGATACTGCAAATTAGTCTCGAGTTACCCATTGAACACGAATTGCAGTACAAGAGTCAGGCACTAGAGGGAGCTGTGTGATTGATACATAAGAACTTGTCATAAGGAAAGCGAGTCTGAGCAGAAACCAGGCGCTTTCAGAAGCAGAAGCAGTTTTTTGAGGGGTTAGTAAATCAAAGCAGCCTTTCCTTATTATATATTATCTTGGCGAGAGCCAAGTTCAAATCAGCATGAAGTTTTAACATCTACTCTCATGTAATGGAAATCATGCTCAATACCTGATGTTGAGGACGCCCGTGAGATCAGAATGGGACCTGAAGATTTTATTTGTATGCTTTTTAAAAGTTCAATTACAACTGTTTTCAAAACAAAATGCACAGTACTTTTAAATGTATAGTAGGATAGGACTGCTTTTCATTGTACTGTAATTGAAAATTGATTTCAGTGTTGCTGTAACTTCAATGAAAACTGACAGGATGCATTTACTCCTGTCACACACACACACACACACACATATATATATATATATATATATATATAGATAGATAGATAGATAGATAGATAGATAGATAGATAGATAGATAGATAGATAGTGCTCCTTTAACTAGCTGTGACCTACTTTAATATATATTTCTGTTAATATATATATATATATATATATATATATATATATATATATATATATATATATATATATATATATATATATAAAATTCATATTTTTATGGAAATGCATTATGTAATACTATTTTGTGATTTCAAGTTACATGTTAAATATAAAAGTATAGGGACTGATTTTTGTTTAACTTGCCATCTTTAACTTTTTTTTATATATATATCCTGCAGTGCCTGTCTGAATGCGTCTAGTCTGGAGAGTCCCAGAACGTCTTCCATTGCCCGTAACCTTTTCTGTTTCTTTCGGTGATTGATGATGAGCCAGCTGGAAGAAAAGGACACGGGATTCAGCACCGCGGGGAGGAATCTACAAATCTGCATGTCACACGGGCTCCGGGACCTAAAGGGTTAAGTCATTTTCCACACAGCGTAATTCACTGAAGGCTCAATTTAATTTACCAAGCGATGAAATATCTACACTTCAACACCTGGCCCCGAATCCTCCCCGCAGGGTGGGAGGGTTCAATACCCCGATGAAAACTTTTTTTTTTTTGTTTTTATTAAAGTCACTGAGCAGAAATATTAATTGGATTGTAGAAAAGGCGTGATGCAAGTCTGTGCAGAAAGAGATTCCTCAAGGTCCTTTCTAAGACTCGACAAAAATAATTCATGGTTATAGGCTGAAGTCTGAAAACTGTCCATTCCATATCTCATACTCTACAGCTGTGGTCAAAGGTTTTCATCACCCTGTGGAAAATAACACATTTTGCTTCATAAAGTCGAATGAAACCTGCTTAATAATGTTACATTAAAATACGTAATTTCACACCGCTTTGTAGTTTTCCCCATATAATTAACATAAAACCGACCAATTGAAAAATGTGACTGAAAACTTACTCAAAACTTACTTTATTCAGTAAAGATTCACAGGTAAAAAGTGAAGGAAGGCTGTATTCATCCTGTTTGTTGTGTGTGTTTCATATAACCTTAGAGTCTTGTAATAAGAGTCATTTCAGTCGGGTATCAGAAAAATATCATTGAAAACAGACACATGAAGCACTGATATATATTTTTAGATATTTTTTTTTATTATTATTTTATTTTATTTGAATTCATTTCGGGTTTTTTTTAGGTTTTTGAAGCTCAGAAAAGTTGAATTCACTGTAGAAAACGACATATAAATTACAAAAAGGAAAAGTAAAGAAACACTGTTAACTTTTTACAACATTTAAATAAAAAAACAAAACACAAATAACCACAAAAAGAAGAAGAACAACAACTGTACAAATAGCTTAAGCGCTTGACATTTACAAAGATGGAATGCTGAAAGCTGTTCACCGCTCTCTATTTCCAGGTACTGGGGTACAGAACAGGTCATCTGGACGCAGTCAATGTGACTGAACATGAAAATGCCAGCTGTTTGAAGCAGAGGAACGAGAGCTCCGTGCTGGTGGCAGCCACGGGACAGTTTTAAGCTCCAGCGCCCTTGCAGTATATTATTGTGCCCATGCCCAATCCGTTTAAAGCGATTCGAACGTGAACGTGTGCCAACTTTTTCAGGAAGCCGCTCGCGCTTTTGAAATCGTGGAACCCAAATCCGGCTCAGCGAATACCAGGTTTAAGCCACCCTGCCGACACGTCCGGCATTTTTATAATATACCTTAATGTTCTTACCTATAGCTCGCAATTCAAGGACACATTTGACCTTGAAGCTGGCGTATAAACCCCCCCCTCCCTCAGAAAAACCAATACAATAATTACAGTAAAACTTTGTGCGTTTATCTGTCTTACAGATCCCCCCACCCCTCTCCCGTTTTTTTAAAATAAATTTTTGCTTTGTTTTTTACAGGCAAAGCCAAAAACTATAAATATCATGTTTACTGCCATGTAGATTTCTGTTGCATGTAGGGGATTGCATTGACGGTGCCGTGTAAGTACACACTGTGTACTTCCACTGTGCTTAGTGCTATGTAACAGTAATAATCTGTGGGAAATCCATGCAACAGTCGTAAATTGGCCTTAATGTTATAAAAAATGTAACAAATTGACCGCCGATGCATGTCGTTTTAACTGACAGGCCGTGAACTAGCATTGACACGGTGAAACAAAAAATGAAAGACAAGTAATACAATACTGCATTGTTCCGTTGCATTCTCTTTCAAAAAAACAAAAGTTTTAAAAAAGCTTTGGAAATGTAAAGTTAAAAAAAAAACAACAACCACCCCAGCTCGTCTCTGTCTGAATCGGGATGCCACGTTAAGAGAAGGCCCACTTTTATTTGGTCTCTGTTTCCAAGCTAGCCATGAAACAGTCCTGATCCCCTCCCTCAGTCTCTTTCCTCTCTGGCACGGAAATGTCTTCAGAGTCTTTGGTTCTGAGGCAGTGCGCCTAGCTGGTGTTTTCAAGTCTGTAAACTGTCTTTAGCACTGGGAGCTGACGCGTGGACTCAGCGGTGCAGTTCCATAAGCGCCCAGCAGAGGGCGCTGCCCCCTCGCTCTACGAGGAGTTGTAGTCTTTCTCGACGGGAGCGATCTTCATGACGGTGGATTTCAGCGGGTAGTAGCGCCCTCTCCAGGTCTTCCAGAACATGCCCTGCTTCCTCGCGTGTCTCTGGCGCGGAATGCTGCTGAAATATTTACCGTTAAGGTTGGCACGTCCGCAGTTACTGAACCACCAACCACCTGGGAAAAGGAGGAAGGGAGTTTGGTTAGGAACGGCACTGCACAAGACTTCATGCTGTGCGTTTGACGCTTAAAGTAAAAAAGCATAACCTTAATAATAACGTTTGCGTAGATGTACTTTAACTTTATGACTATGCTAGCCAAAATAGAAGATCCTTTTTTTTTAAAAATTAAAAATAAATGATTTACTCAAAGCTGCCTGTTACACATCAGGAAATCCCTTCACCGACCGTAGGTGTGTTTGCCGTACCTGTGAGATGTTTTGCGCAGTTGATGTCTGGTTTGAGGTCGCTGTCTCGGTCGCGGGTGGAGAAAGGAAGACCGCTGGAGTCTGTGCTCAGAGCGTTCTCCAGGTTCCCTGGCGCCCCCTCCCGGAGATGAAGGGTATAGCTGCTCTCCTCTCCTCCCAGTCTGAAGGAATACTCGACGGACTGGGCTTGGTTGTTCCAGTCAGTCAGCTGCACTTGCAGAACGTAGCCCCCTTGTCTCGACAGGGCGTGGATCTGCTCCAAACCCAGCCAGAACTCTCCTGGAAAAGAACGAAAGATTAAAACCTCAGACCGAGACACAGCGAGGGGAGGTTGACTCAAAAAATACAGTGATGCCAAGGGCTGTTCGGGTCCGAGAAAGTGTTAATATTTACCATGCAGAGTGCCGAACCCGTTCTTGTACGCCTGCCAGAGCTGGTCAAAATCTACAGCCCCGTCCTGACGCCTCTGAATCACTGTCCACCCGCCTTCTGTTAGTAAAGAGGGTGAAAATTGGGATTTAGTTTTTGCTTACTCGCGTTTTTGTTGCAATAGATCATTTCTTGGTGGAATTGTTTACGCAGCAAAGCAAACGCGTCCTTACCTGCTGTCATTTCGCAGTAGGCCTGGAATGGCTGTGAAGCCTGGGGCTGGATTTTGTAGACGCCGCTGAGCCTCTGGCCTCTCAGAAACAGCATGTGGCAGTCAGCGGGGAGCTCTGCGGAACAAAACAAAAAATACATTCAAATCTCTAGTATTTCTTTCTAAAAAGGGGAAACAAAAGAAAAATAAGTAATCTATACAGGTACATGATTTTTTTTTTTTTAAAAAGTGCTTGCTAAGTTGTTTGTAAGTGGCTATCCTTCTAATGAACCAGCAATTCATATCTTGAACTAGTTACACACAAAAGATTAAAATGTTTGAGCTTAGCGTCCCGTTAAAGTTCAGAGATGTGGAACAGCATGTTGTTTACAGTGAAGAGGTTTGGAACTGGGGCAGGTCACAGTATTTTTTATTTTTTATTTTTTGTTGTTGTTGGGTTTTTGTTTGACTTTCACTCCCAATAAGTCAATATTTAAATACAAATCGTAGTTTGTTTTTTTTTTGCACGCGCGGGCGGCCCTGTCTTTTTGATCTTTGTACTTTGCACTTTCTGTGCCAGCGAGGAACTTGTTTGTGCACCTCGGTTCAAAAGTCCTACTTTCAGAAGACAACAAAGCATTCCTGGAAGCTTCAGGGTGTGGAGAAACCAAAAAAAACAAAAAAACAAGCTTGCACAGAGAGCACACGCTCAAGTTTAAAAGGGAGAGGGAAGGACGGGCGGTGAACTGTTACCGAGTTTCTCATAGTCATAACAAACCAAATGAAATCGGACCGGTCAGGATACAGATTGTGCAACATTGTACAGCACCTCATATTGCAGAACTCCGTTAGATTTGTTATTGTACGAGTTGCTTTTCTGGACCCCGCCCCGCTGCGTTCTTCCAGAGAAATGCAAGGCTGGCAAGATTATCGTCTCCCTGTAGTAAACATGCACTCTCCCCTCCTCCCCCTCTCTGCTAACTGACAGAGAAGCACAACAATACATTCCTCAGGCTCCCGGAACCAGGTCTCTGCGTGTTCACGTGAAACCCTGCCTGCCTCTCTCCTCACACAGCGTGCTCTCCTTGAGTGGAGGTCGTTATAGAGGGTATGCACTCAGAATACGCAAAGCAGCCGCCACATGCCAGGGCTCTGCTGGCAAGCTAGTGGCATGTGGTGGGATTTTATGTCTGTAATAAATACCAGATATGGTATGAAGGGGCTTTCTTTTTAAAGCTGCATTTATTACATTTTCAAAAAATGTAAATTATTATTTAAAAAAAACAATAAGAAACCTAGGTTAGAAAAATGTGTGTGTGTGTGTGTGTGTCTATATATATATATATATATATATATATATATATATATATATATATATATATATATATATATATATAAACTTCAAAATATTAGGAATAATATGTAATGTAGCATTTTTATTTTTAGAATTTCAGGGATGTGCTGATACTTTGAATGTACTGTAACAACAGAATGGAATGCATGTTTGGCTAGAAGGAGTGATGTCATTCATGTTGATCTTGCAGCTTTGCTGTTGATATGGAACCATCCAATCTGATTTCTATTCCCATAGCGATCTCTTTAGACTCAATACAAACCCTGGCTTATGCTCTCCTGTAGAGGGGAGGGGGTGAATTTCCATGTGTGTGTGATGCTGGGAATACAGATTCCATCCCAAAAAGGGGGGGGGTAACCTTTAGCATACTTTGGCGTCACAGCAGCTGGAATAGACTGTGTGGGGAGGGGGGGGCGGAACTAGAGGAAAGGTTATGCATTCTTGGGGTGCTGGGGAGGAGGGGGGTATGACAGTAGCAGAACAAAAGAAGTCTGTACAAAGTTTTCAAGCTTAAATTAGAAAAACACTTTTTCTTAGCCTTCAGGGCGCGTGAACTTTCCCTTACTTGGCTCCGAACCCCCCCCCCCTCTAAGAAACCTGCTGCTTTGTGTTCAGTATTACATGCTTCAGGTTGTGCTGGTTCCTGGCATTCTGACTCTTATGATTGTCCTGCTGCTCCCTGCTTGAGACGAGAGTGCCCTTTCCCCGACTTGGCTGCGCGCCTGAAAGACTCGGCTTCTCTTTTTACCGCATTTGGTGATTCAGCCTGACGTCATGTGACCATAAAGACTTAGCATTTGGCGTTCGGCAGGCCGGTTGCACTGTGCTGTGGATGTGGAGGTGTTGCCTTTCACACAGTTACAGTCTGAGCGAGGCTGAAGCACAGGGTCAACCTGAATGAATCGAGTCCTTTAAAACTGACTAAATGCTACGCGGACCCAGTTCAAAGCCATCCGTAACATGATTTTGTTTTCGGGGCACTGACATTTACATGCTGTTAAAATTAAACTAAAATGCCTTTAAAAAAATATATGATACATTTTAATGATAAACCATCCTGGTCAGTTACAATTTTCTTTGTTAAACAAAAAAAGAAAGTTGAAAAATGTCAATGTAGCGTTTGCATTTGGACCAGAGCTTTTGTCTGATTTCTTGGAAATCTGTGATATACGCCTGTACAGTATGTATATTTATTTAGAATTAGCTTCCCTTTTCATTGATAAGAGGAAACAAACCCAGCCTGTTCTGCTTGGCAGTGGCGCGGTGTGGTGTGGTTTGCAGTATGCCGGTAATTATTTCATTGACTAGGAAGGAAGAAGCGGTTTGAGAAATCTAGGATTTTGTTCACTTTTCCCCCAGCTGGAGCGAAGTCTAGTTCTTGTTTCCCTGAAAATTAAATGATCAGTCAGTGTCCGTTTTCCGTGCTAGCTGTGGTTAGGCGCTTCACTGTTCTCCAGCCAGTTGCGTTGGGTTTCAACTCTCCCCTATATGGCTCACTTCCATCGCCCCGAGTCTGAATGAAGCCATTGATTATGATTGTTGCTGGGTACAGTACAAGAGGCTTTGTGTCCAGCCTGGCACGGCATGGAATCTACCATAGCGTGATCACGAGGGGGGGCAGACACACTGCCAGGCTTGGGACTGCACGGTTCATTGGGAGCCAACCAGCTATACCTACTTTAAAGGTCACTTCTGACCCCTCTAGTTTATGGGGTTGTGTTTTCCTGCTGCCTTCTAATGAGTTTTACACTTTCCATCTCAAATAGATGAAAGTCACTGCATTCTAGCCTTGTTAAATGAACCGCAATGCATCAACTAAAAAGTTGATTTTTAAATGAATCCACTCCACTGACGTACAGAAAAGCTTGTTAACTACTGGAAGTGGATGCTGTTCTGACAGCCAGCCCCCCTTCCTCCCCCCTCCTCCTCCCCTCCTTCACATCCCAAGTCTGAACCTTCCCTCACACGCTCAACTTTCCCCTAGTTGGCAGCCTGCCAGCAAGGAGATCCTGCTGAATCAGGTCCTTTCCGATTCCAGCGGGTTCCGAAAAGCTTTGGAACGTCCGACTGCTGAGCCGGGAGAAAAAGCTGGAGTAATCGGACAAGGAGTCCTGATCCGTACATTACATAGTCTCACTAAGTGAGCAACGTTTGGCATAATAGAAGGTCAAACAATCCCAAACAACTTAGCAGCACTTACATGTATTAACCTGAAGAAGTTCTAGCTGAGTTACAGCCGTGCCAGCCACAGTGGTAGTGGTCCGTATTGGTTTATAACATCATAGATCTTGACTTACCACTGGAATCGGCTTGCTCCGTGCTGGTGTTCTGAGTCTCTTCTTCTTTGTGTCTCAGAATGGTCCTCAGCTTTGGGCTTGCAGCTTTCCATTGCTCCAGCTGCAGTACAGAACAGCAACACGGTCAGACACCTAGTGGACTAGAACTACTGCTAAATGCGCTTAAGAAGCAGTGGGCTAGAAATCAGAGAAACTGCAGCTGCGGCTTGTCGTACCTGACTCTGGAGGTTCCTGATGCGTCCGTTCTGCTTGTCCAGCTTGTCTTGCTGTTGTTTGATTCTCTCCACCAGCTCGTCAATGCGCCTGTTCTGTGCTTCCAGGAGTTTCTGAAAAAAAATAAAAATAAAAGGTTGACAACTTTAGACCTTCTAGTCATAGCATCTGGTGAAAATCTTTCCATTAAAAAAAAAACAAAAAACATAATAAGCATTTTGAATGGCTGAATCTAGGATGCCTTTGTTTTGCTCAAATAAGCTCGTGGACAGTGTCTCCAGTAATTAGGAAATGGGGCAAGCGACACGCTAACAGTGACCACCATGAAAACGGCATGATGCCCAAGCGAGGCAAAACAAAAGGCTGAAACCCCGACTGAGGCCATTTCCATTCCAGCGCGTGCCTCCGTTCCTTTCACACAGTTTCCAGTCTGCAAGGCTGTTACATAACAAGAAGCAATCTGCAGATTCTTGTCCTGCGACGCTGAGCAGCAGTCTAGCTGCTGCGGCTCTCCTCTCCCTGCTTGGTTTAATTCAACACAAAGGACTGAATTTTGCTCCAAGACACTGCCTTTACGTATTAATTCTACACCCTTAGCGTTTCAAACACTGTGGCTTATAGGAAGCCCTTTCTTTCCTTATAGCTTTTGTTTAACTATTCAAACCTGGCAGCAGAACAAATGCTATAGTACAGTATAGTAACTCTGTCCAGAAGCCCTTGAACCTGTTATTTTGCTTGACCTGTCAGTACAGTATTTTAACTCTGTCCAGAAGCCCTTGAGTCTGTTTTTTTGCTCAACCTGTCAGTACAGTATTTTAACTCTGTCCAGAAGACCTTGACTCTGTCCTTTTGCTGAGCTTGCCAGCTCCTGTTTCTTTGTTCTAGTCCTGCATTCTGCACGTCCTCCATGCGCAGTGTGGTCTCCTCACACTGACATCATGCTTTCCTGCAAGCCCTACGTGCTGAACTGAATGTCTTTCAAGCACTGGGTTCCCTCATTTAGCCTCATGTTGACCTACACTTCCCCTTTTCAACCATAGCAGTAAAACAGTCAATGATAATGCAGAAGACTAAGCAATCGTTTGACACTGAGCCTCAGTGAGTGCTCTGTCTCAGTTAAACGTTTCTGTTAAATAAACATGCTTCTCTTACAGTGTGCACAAGGTAAAGGCTACTGGATTCACAGGGCTGTACACCTGCTTTTCCTGTTTTGGATAACATTGCGCGTCAAGAAATGTAGGTACTAAATCAATGTTTTTTTTGGGATGCAACAAAGTTGTATCAGGCTGAAACATTAACAATGTTCTTTTCCCTTTTTGAAAAGACAAGCTGGTAGCGGAGCACGCTGCAATGCTGGCTAATCTATGATCTTCTAAGCCAGTGCAATCAAGGTAGTTGTTTGATAGGTCTCACAGCTAATCAATATCAAACCCTGAAGTCAGACTCACCTGCACAGTATGGATGTCGCTGCTGCTGCTGCTGCTGCTGCTCACACTGGCATTGCTGAGCCCTGAACCTTGTGCCCGCAGGAGCCCGTCTACCTTCCCCTCGAGCTGGCGCACCCTCCCCTCCTCCTTCTCCATCTGCTCGGCTCTCTGCTTCAGCTCAGCCGAGACGCTGAGAACCAGACTCTCCCTCTCCTCCAGCCCCCGAGCTCTCGCCTTCAGGACCTCCCCTTCCTCTTGCAGTGTCTGCGTCTGTCTGCTCAGCTCAGCCACCGTGCCGTTGAAGGAGCTCAGCTTGGCCGTGATGTCCTTAATCTGGCCCTTGGTCTTGTCCACGTGCTCCTTGAGTCCGTGGCCCAGCTGCAGCAGCCCGTGGGCGATCACGTTGACCTCGTCCCAGGAGGCGTATTGCACCTTGTTCTCCTTGGCTTTCCTTTCAAAACCGGGGAAGCCAGCGGCTGCCTCCATCAGGACGGCCATGCAAAGCGCCAAGGCTGCCAACGTCAGCTTCACCTTCATCTTCTCAGTTTTTTCTTTTCGTTTTGTTGCAGCTGTAAGCTCTTTCTGCCTGTCTCGAGCGAGTCAGCTGTGCTAGGTTTGGCTCTCTGTTGTACAAAGCCTTCCACCCAGCCTTATATACACTTCGACCTCAGGCTGGTGTGCACAGTGAACACTCCTGGTTGGCTGCTTAGCTAGGAGGTGGGAGGGACCCTCTAGAATCTCTCGGGTTTCCAAAGGGCTTGCGTTCTATTAACTCTTTGTGTTCAGGGCATAATTGTGTGCCTGATGCAATACAGTGTACATTAAGATAAAGGACACATCTTGAGATCCTACAATAGCTGCTCTTAACCTTGGTCCCTGGGAGTGCAAATCCCACGTGCCGGGGAATTGTCAGTCATTATTACGTGTAATAAAATAAAGGAGAGTGTCCTCAGTGTAGATGGATCAATATAACCAGCAGAGGTAGGGTAAGAGGAAGGGAGGGGTGGAATCTGGTTTCATGTCTACAAGCTCTCAGTGGCACCCCCAATAGCACTCAACAGGGCTTTCATGTTCATTACTTTATATTTATGAAATAAAGAAGCTGCTCACTTATGTGTATTATATATGCATTTATGAACAAACTTCATGTGTATGCACATTATAAAGTATATGCATTTATGTAACAGGTGTAGTAAAAGTACTTCATGAGGCGTGGATAGCCTTCTTCACAGATACTCCAGTAGTAAAGCTAAGGTAGGTTATGTATTCAAATCAGATGCGCAGAATAGATTTATAGAACCAGTGCTGGTGCTAACAGTACGGTAGTTTTTCAATGTCAAACAGAAATAAAAACATTTCCTGATACAATTAATTTAAAGTTGTAGGTTTTATAAACTGTTCAGTACTTGTTTACAAAAAAAATGATGAAGAAATACTTTCTACCCCCTAAATGTTGATAATATTTCATATATCTATTAATTATCACATGACACATGCTCTCAACCAGCACAGAATACTGTTTCGGGACTCGTGGATATTTGCCATTGTTAACTATCTTAACATCTATTTCTATAATATTAATTTAGAAAAAGGTTGCCGCAGAGGGAAACAATAAACCATATGGAACAAAGCAATACATTACTTTAACAATAAAGATACCCTCGACATGAAAGCTAAAACTGAGATAATTATATAACCCATCATATCTTTAACATAAACAATATCAATACATGTTTAAAGTTCTGCTTTATAAATGTGACGCACCTTTATGATTTAATATTGAACATCACACAGCAGCCACTTGGCCAAATATAATGATCATGCTAGATACATGCTCTGTACATGCGGAGTCTCCAGGATGCCAGCTGTGCTGCATGCGCGTGTCCAGAGAGCTTTGAACAACACGCTGTGGAGCCTCAGTGTGAGAAGTAGGGGAAAGTTCATACAGCCAGAATGCAGTTATTACTTCTTTATGCCATGCATGTTGCTGCCAGCAGCAGTAACGTCTCAATAGGAAGGAATGCGTAACACAAGATTAACCCTTTCCAGGACACATTGCATCAGACATCTCTTGGAGCTCTTGCAAACATTCAGCATATACAGCTATGGCCAAATGTTTCGCATCGCCCCGGAGAATGGCATTTTGCTACGTGAAGTCGAATGAAGCCTGCTGAATAATGTTGCGTTCACATATTGAATAACACACCGCCGTGCAGTTCTCCATAGACTTAACGAAAATAAAAAAGTTGAAAAATGTGACATTATAACTATGAAATACTGTACTATTATAATGGCTTCCGGTAGACTTTTGCAATATCATTTTGTAGTTTCTTTGATTACATGATGTTAAATAAAAGATCTAAAGATCATAAAGTTTTTTTTTTAAAAATAACTTTATGCAAAAATTCTAGGTGATGCAAAACTTTTGGCCACAGCTGTATAAGCGATGTTTCAGTGTGTATAGAATATATTTCAGTTCACAGAAGTGTCTGTGCTGCCGTCATTTGTTATGCATCTTTAGCATGTGGTTGCTTAGCTTTGATAAACAAATAAATAGTGCAGATGATTGGGGAGGAGATCATTCTAATGTTGTTTGCTAGTTTCTAGTATAAGTAATCAAATTCTTTATTATTGAATGCTGCATGCATACACCCAGTTTTGAAAACACTTCTTCAATTCTTTTGTGCAAGCGTTTCATGTTGCATGTGTTATCTGACCCCCTGAGAATGAAACAGCTTAACAGATTTTCTTTCTGCTCTGATCTGTAACAAACCTTTACAGGTCTAAAATCTTACATCTACACAAGCTACATTTAAATGGACCTTTAGAGAAAGGGAAACGGGTGGTTTGGGTTGTGAATTTACACATTTGGAACTGTATAGGGCAGCAGTAATTCATCATGAACTGATTTTGTAGTTTCATACGTTATGAGATCGCTAGCTCTAGCCCTGTTTCTGTCCAGTGTGTGCTGTTGAGAATTAAGAGTCCACACCCTGCTCTGTTACAGAACATGCCAGATCAGCCTCCATCACATCTCACACATACAGAGAGCGCCCCTCCAAGGGAGGCCTGGGCATCGTCATCATTCCGATGCAATGCTGGAACAGGCGGAGTGCCCAGTGGCTCTGCACGGAACACAGGGAATAGCTGAGTCCTGCCTCCTGCACTGCCCTGTGTCTGATCTCAGTCCCGCACAGGAGAGAGACTTATAGGGCCAGATTTACGAAACACAGACATAAACAGCTTTGAATGGAAATTCGAGGACTCCGGCACGCCCTTGAGTTGTAACAAAAGCTGGTGTGGATGTGGGTGTGGGTGTGGGTGTGGGTGTGGGTGTGGGGTGAATTGACTGTACTAACGTAACAGGGCACCATTTTAAATAATGTGAGTAGTTTCGAAACTGAAATTTTGAACTTGTTTAGTCTCAGACAAACCTGATGATGTGTGGGTGGTTTCATTCTGAGTTAATATTTTTGTTATCTATGTATGATTTATTGTGATCTGCCTCGATCGTTCATATATATATATATATATATATATATATATATATATATATATATATATATATATATATATATATAAATACATTCATAAACAGAATTCCTATTTTATGAAAGGAGAAATAAATGCAAACTATAACCTTACAGCTGTTCAATGCAATTCAATGTCTCTTCTTAAGCACACTCAAGTAACTCCTCTTGTATCTAGTTTAGACCGCATTGGCTGCCTCTCAGATTCCCAGCACTGAGCGCTCTGTACTCGTTTTGGGTTTGTCACTGTACAAAGAGGTTTGTGTTTGTCTCTGTTTGCGTTACATGTGTTGGACTTTGAGTGATATTTGCCTTGTGTAGAATGTGCCCAAGGCTGTGCGTAAGAGAAGACAGTAAAGTCAAAACAGGCATTCGCTCACTGCTGTGGAATTTTCCATTAAAAAAAAAAAAAAATCTGAGTTTAATAATGATATACATTGCTTTACACATCAGGAACCTTTGTGTAATGAGTAGAAGGAGTGCAGGTGGCTCTCTCAAGGTCCGCTTGCCTTGGACCCCTTTCTTCCTTCCAATCTTTCTTGCATCATTTTCACCCCCTCTTCCCTTCTCTGCCCTCTGTCTCGCTTTCTGGGTCACTGTGTAAAAGGTCAGGCCTGTGAATCGTGCGTCGCTGAAATGCACCTGTAGGTGGCTAGGGGGCGCTGTGGTTTGCCCCCTCTGCTGGGTGGAGCCCCCCTTGGATTAACTCCCCACCCCCTTCCCTGGGGGATGAAAATCCCTGATAGGAATCAGATGGGTTAATAGTCTATTTGGGATCATAAAAATACTGTTCTGCCTGTACTATGAAATGCTTGGTATGTTTTGCGATAAGAAAATGTCATTTATATAACAGCAGCATCAGCCGAGAGCTTTACTTTGACAGGTTCCGCCTTGTGTGCGTTATTTTAAAATGGTGAACCTGTTCGTACAAGATCCTAGTTGAAGTTTCCAAAGATTGTATTTATTTAAATATGTTTTTAATAAGACAAAGCCACGGAACTACCAAATGTATTTATTTACCCGGGATATGTTCATGCATGTGCAGAGAAATCTATAGCAGCTGTTTGAACCGGAACAGGGAGCTCACTGATGCAAAGCAGGGTGTGAGTGACAGCCTGTGTTCTCAAGATGTGTGACCTTTCACCCAGTTACAGTAAAGAAACGTGCCTTCATTCCTGAAGCATCAGAAAGTGTGATGCTGGGTGCCATATCTTTTGGAGGGCAATATATGTTATTAGAATTTGTCTGTCAAAACTATATATATATATATATATATATATATATATATATATATATATATATATATATATATATAACGTGTTGATATGATGTTTTTGCAAGTTTAGAAATGTGCAATGGAAAAGGATGAAAGCCATTATAATATTATTATTATTATTATTATTATTATTATTATTATTATTATTAATATTAGTAGTGATCGCTGCCTTTTAAAAAAAAAAAAAAAAACTTTATGTAAACTTCAGAAAATGAAGTGGAAACTTTTTCTTAATGTTTTTAACCTGCTGAAGTCTGTGGCTTGCTTATTGACACTGGAGGTACAGTCATTTATGGCTGAATGCTTTACAGAGAAAAAAAAACGGCCTCTGAGAATTCAGTTGATGTCCGCTGAACACAGAAACGACAAAACTGAAGTCAAAACACAACTAAAGAATGTCTTGGTATCAAACGTTAGATTCGGAAACGCAGCACGACGCAGCCTGGACTGTACAATGAGAATCACAAATAAAATAGAAGAAAAAAAAACCGACGCTTAAAATACAAAGGAATTTAAGTTACGTTTTAAGTGAATGCCAGGTTGAGTAGAACAGTCACGTAATCACCAGACTAGTAGGAGACACAGCGGCTGGATAATCAGGAAGGACAGGAACCACACAAACAAATCTGTGAAAGCAATCCCTTTTTTGGGCAATTTTAATTGCAAGAATAAATCAATCATTTAATTGCAAGAATAAACCAAAACGTTGCGTACGAACAGACTTCTGAGCTCTATAAAGCTACAAGCTCCTGCTTATGGCACTGGCACATGTCCTCTCTTTCTCTCTCCTGAGTCTCTTCCTGAGATGCCTCGCTGTCTCATCCAGGTGCTTTTTATGCAATCAGTCAGCCAATTGAACCTGACCATTCTGCACTTGGATTTCTACAGAGATGGGGTTGCTATGGTATGCAATGCCAGCAAGCAGGCAGCAAGCTGAGAGCCTGTGGCACAGCCCCATGATGCCCAGCCTCTCTAATCAACCAGCGTGCGGGTAGCTGAGATTCTGCATGGGATTTAGAGCACGCCGTTTGCTTGCATGCTGCCCATTTCAGGAGCTCTACCCAAAACAACAATCGCATTATTTGTGCACATAATCTTCTTGGACCTGGCTAGTGAGTTAGGCTGCTGGCACACAGCACCGCTGAACATTGGGTATTGATGTTCCCATATTCCAGTGGAAAAAAACACGAACCGTTTCAAGGAGAATGTTGCTGGTATTCTGATAAGTTAGATATGCAGTATTTTATTTTTGTGCTCAGTATCTGCAGTAGTGCGAGTGTTTATACATTACCCTGGTAAGAACACATGTCTGCAGCTGCAAGCTCAATAGACTACATACTGAGTCGTTGAGCTCCAAGATAGCACTTTCACACAAACAACTATAAGAACATGTTGTGAAAGTTCCCGATTTTTTTGTTATACATAGTTCGCATTTTTTTGTCTCTAAATGCCTGCCTGTCTGACTCTGAACAGCTGCCAGCTTGACTATCGACGGCAAGTCTGAACGGAGAGCTAAGCTTTCTCAGGGGTTCAGTTCAGCTCAGCTGTATTCAAACAGGGTTAGGTGGATACTTGTTACAACAATGTCATGCATGTTTACCAGGTTCAGTTAAATTACATCTGGGATCTGCATACGATTAAACAAAACTCATGCCAATGCAAACATTAAAAGTACAGAAACAAGACAAAACCACAGCATGTCCCTTCAGAAATGTTATTTCAGTCTTCCCCCTTGTGGTGGTGTTATCACACTACCTGTAACTCAGCCAGGTTTTATTTTGCTGAAACCTGAAGATTCATTCAAGGGCTCTTAACGGTGGTTAGCAGGTTGATTTTGGAGACATACAGTACTGTGCAAAAGTTTTAGGCAGGTGTGAAAAAATGCTGTAAAGTAAGAATGCTTTCAAAAATAGACATGTTAATAGATTATATTTATCAATTAACTAAATGCAAAGTGAGTGAACAGAAAAAAAATCTAAATCAAATCCATATTTGGTGTGACAACCCTTTGCCTTCAAAACAGCATCAATTCTTCTAGGTACACTTGCACAAAGTCAGGGATTTTGTAGGCATATAGTCAGGTGTATGATTAAACAATTATACCAAACAGGTGCTAATGATCATCAATTCAATATGTAGGTTGAAACACAATCATTAACTGAAACAGAAACAGCTGTGTAGGAGGAATAAAACTGGGTGAGGAACAGCCAAACTCAGCTAACAAGGTGAGGTTGCTGAAGACAGTTTACTGTCAAAAGTCATACACCATGGCAAGACTGAGCACAGCAACAAGACACAAGGTAGTTATACTGCATCAGCAAGGTCTCTCCCAGGCAGAAATTTCAAGGCAGACAGGGGTTTCCAGATGTGCTGTCCAAGCTCTTTTGAAGAAGCACAAAGAAAAGGGCAACGTTGAGGACCGTAGACGCAGTGGTCGGCCAAGGAAACTTACTGCAGCAGATGAAAGACACATCATGCTTACTTCTCTTCGCAATCGGAAGATGTCCAGTAGTGCCATCAGCTCAGAACTGGCAGAAACAGTGGGACCCTGGTACACCCATCTACTGTCAGGAGAAGTCTGGTCAGAAGTGGCCTTCATGGAAGACTTGTGGCCAAAAAGCCATACCTCCGACGTGGAAACAAGGCCAAGCAACTCAACTATGCACGAAAACACAGGAACTGGGGTGCAGAAAAATGGCAGCAGGTGCTCTGGACTGATGATTCAAAATTTGAAATATTTGGCTGTAGCAGAAGGCAGTTTGTTCGCCGAAGGGCTGGCACGAATGAGTGTCTGCAGGCAACAGTGAAGCATGGTGGAGGTTCCTTGCAAGTTTGGGGCTGCATTTCTGCAAATGGAGTTGGGGATTTGGTCAGAATTAATGGTCTCCTCAATGCTGAGAAGTACAGGCAGATACTTATCCATCATGCAATACCATCAGGGAGGCATCTGATTGGCCCCAAATTTATTCTGCAGCATGACAACGACCCCAAACATACAGTGAAAGTCATTAAGAACTATCTTCAGCGTAAAGAACAAGAAGGAGTCCTGGAAGTGATGGTATGGCCCCACAGAGCCCTGATCTCAACATCATCGAGTCTGTCTGGGATTACATGAAGAGAGAGAAGCAACTGAGGCTGCCTAAATCCACAGAAGAACTGTGGTTAGTTCTCCAAGATGTTTGGGCCAACCTACCTGCCGAGTTCCTTCAAAAACTGTGTGCAAGTGTACCTAGAAGAATTGATGCTTGATGCTGTTTTGAAGGCAAAGGGTGGTCACACCAACTATGGATTTGATTTAGATTTTTCTTCTGTTCACTCACTTTGCATTTAGTTAATTGATAAACATAATCTATTAACATGTCTATTTTTAAAAGCATTCTTACTTTACAGCATTTTTTCACACCTGCCTAAAACTTTTGCACAGTACTGTATATCCATCATTATATGTCCCTGTGTGCTCGCTAAACTGTTTTTAGTTAGCAAGGTGTGAATTGTATTTCTAATGTATTTTATTGATCTTTAGGAACTTTAGGAAGTTACTGGGAACATTTGTACAAAACTGAACCTTGAACTATAATAATAATAATAATAATAATAATAATAATAATAATAATAATAATATACACCCAACTGTGCAAAAAATAAACACTGTAATGTCATCTTGTTTTGTGACAAATAATATACACCAAAACTCTACATATAAGGCTGTCATTCTATCGAGGGTTTCTGGTGATAGAAATCACAAGAGCGTTTGTTTCGACTTCTGACACAGCAGGGAAATGGGAGCACAAACTTGTGCGTTTGTTCAGAAGCTGGGATCAATTAAAACCTCCTGGCCCGATTGGTCTCCATGACCTAAGAACAGGGTGGAGGAATTCTTCTGTTATTAATCCTGCACTCTGAATGGCTCCCTCATTCTGAGATGGCCTTGGAGAATTCCGCGGGAAGCGTGAGTCAGAGATGGCGCGGACGCTTGTCAGTCACAGTGATCTAAGAGCTCCGGTTAACCCCCGAACCACTGCAATCTACTTGCGCCTCCATTAACTAAACACGTCTCAACAGTAGAGATTTGAAAGAAACGCTCAGAAAATCTCTCACACCTGCACTTCCTAGATCATTTCACCTCAACAGTGTCTTCTGGTTCAAAGCGTGTCTCTGGCTGAGAGCATGTGAGCTAGCAGACTGTCAAGGGGGTGCAAGGCATTCGAAAAGCATGGCTTGCAAAAAAAACCTTCTTTAAAACAAAAATACATATTTACTGCAACATGTGTTTCTTTCAAAACTGCACAGCAGGTGTGATGTATGGAATATTTCTGTTCGCTGCAAAAGCTTTAAAGAAAAGTCCTTTTCTGATAATAACTACACAACACAATGCTGCTCTAATGCGCGCCTGACAAATCATTTACCATTGGGACACCATTGGGAGGTATGGAACAAATACAGATGCAGTAAAGCCATGGCACTGATGAGGCACCATGGTGTAAACTTCAGTTGAAATGTGGAAATATCACAATGTGGTACTACCAATGGCTCGTGTGACTGTACAAACATAGGCACGGCATTGCCAGTTTGAAGAGCGTAAAGTAAGGGAACCAGAATCACCCTATTTCCACGAAGAGTGCCGTGTGTCAGACAGACAGAAATGTTGGCAAAGGGGTTGGATAAAAATGAGTCGGTGCGTTGGAGTCTCTTCCCAGCAGTGAGCATGCCTGTGCTACTCTCAGCATAATCTGGATGTCTGCATTCGCTAAGGGGGTGAAACCAGAGAGCAGAGGAGGGCCATACCTTCCGCTGATTCGGACCAGCTGGCACTCAGAGTGAGGATTTTAGGATTAGCTGAGAGGATGGATTGCATCACACAGCTGCCCCTGTCTATCAGCCCGGGCTTTTCTACGGGAAGCACTGAAGGCTCCTATGTTACAGTGAAGTTTCGTCTTGGCTGGTCCCCACCACTGCTATCTCATTTTATCTGGGCGAAAGCCGAGTCTAATATTAGCATGCAGTAAATAACAGCAACTCCTCATGTAATGAAAATCATGTTCTATCTAGGCTATGGTGCATTCTGCTGCTAGAATGCTAAGTAAAGGAGAACTCGTGGTTCAGTAAACACACAAACACAAACACACACACACACACAGACACACGCACACACACAAACACACGCACACAAACACACACACACACGCACGCACTCACACACACACACACAAACTCACACACACACACGCACACACACACACACACACAAACACACACACACACACATGCAGATGAGATTGGGGCTTGCTCTGTTTTGCTATATTTGGCCTGTTGTTTAATGTGGGGTTTTGTTCCAGGAGGGAGGGGAGGCAGTTAGTTTTGTAATGATGTATAAATAGACATGTATTTACAAATTAACTGCTATGTAAATACACAGTAATTAGAGACACTTCATGCAAAGTGTTACCCCCCAAGCTTACATTATATCTCTATGTTCAGTTAACCCCAATTAAGCCCTGGTGGGTAAGTGAGAGGATTCACAGTTTATGCTTATACCTGAGTTTATGCTTTGATCTGTCTTCAGCATATTAGCTCATAAGCGCAAATGTATGCGTTTGTATTCGCAAGAGCACAGGAATGTGATTTTGCAGGTGGTGGGTATATCTTCAGATTAAGGACAGCGCTGTACAGATCGTGATCAATACGGCAATGTCTTCTGCAAAGCACTGGAGGGCAGAGAGAGTGGATGTTTGCTGCTTGTAATGAGGGGTGAACGGCCTGCAGTTACCTCCAGGTTGTTTTGCCTCTTCTTGCTTCCTCTGAGGGTCCTTGGAGCTCTTATTACCGTTCGGGGGCATCCTGTGTGAGATACACACCTCTGCGCTGGAGCCATATCAACAAGGCTCGATTTTTTTCACAGTAAAAAAAAATGGGCTTATTTCACTGCATTTCACGGTCTAAAAATAGTTATTTCAATACATTTCAGAATTATATAATAAACAGACATTACTTTTTTTTAATATATTTTTTTAGCTTGAACATGGGACATTGCAACTTTATTAAATGATCATCAATGGTAAGACGATAGTTATGTACCAAGGGAATGGACAAGACAATAAACTGTTGGTAAGACGCTGGTACCATTTTCCTATAAAAAAAAAAAAAAGATTACAGGTTAACTGGACTGGACACCACAAGAGACTTCCAAATGTGGGACACATGTTTTCAATCAGGGACTGTGATGCAACGTCTTCGAGTCGTGCTGTTTTGAGCTACAGCTAGCGTTTTGTTTTGTTCGTAAGCCTGTCCCAGATATCTGCCCTTAAAGTTGCCTTCCTAAAATCAAAACACATCACTTTTTACTCTTATTGAAATTGCGTATGGATTCCGCACATTGCAATCAAAATGTGTTTTCTGAAAAGTTTTAAATACGGTCCTTCGTGCTCTTTTGTAATTCCCCTAATTTGGGGTGGAAAAAAACATGAACTATGTACCACAACTTTTTTAGTCTCTGAGATTCGCTTTCCTCTGCAGTCTGAATACTTGTAACTGTGTCCCACTTGCATCTAGTTAACCATAAGCCAGTGTATCTCCCATGCCATGGCATGTTGTTTTAAGAATGGACCGGCTAACCTCATCTGTCCACAGATTTGTAGGAATGAACTCAAACAGAAGGGTCAAGAGAAACGTGACGAGTAGGTGAAACACCTTCAAGGCAGCCTCTTGCTTGTGGCATGAGCTAAAATCAAATTAACTGTAATTAAATGTGGATTATTTTATATTAACTTTGTAAAAGGGGTGCCTTAAATACTGCAGTAAGCAGCCTCTCCTCTGGTTTTTTCATTTGATTATACAAATATAAAAAAAGCTCAATGGTAGAATATGTAATAATACAAAAATAGCTTTCTTTGGCAAATATTTCGACTAGACTTTTGCCTTCGCCAACGCGTGAAGGGTCATTCTATAAAACATTCCCAACTGGGTTGGGTTTACACCTTTGTCCTTCTAGAAAGAGAACAGAACATTCTAATACAGAACTGCTCTCTAGACCGGCTCGCTAGTTCTGTTACATTAGTTTGTTTTCCTTTTACAAGCCTCGTACTGGGGTACATGCGAGTATATCCCAAAGTGCATTGCAGCAAATCAAAACCAACAGAGCGATCCATCTCTTCCAAACCCCCTGACCTACTCCCTCCCCTCTCCTGCCTCTGCTATGGCTGTTACCCCCCCTGGTACCCAGAGTCTCAGTATGACCTGTAGTTAACTCTGCTGGTTTTGTTTTGCACGCTGCTGTTTTGACTTGGGGGCCTCTACAGAGATTCAAGGAGGAACTCTGCTGTTGGGAGTAGAGTTATGGGTGAAATGTTATTGAAAGCTGAATGCCACTGAGGAATTTAGTAAAAAGACTCAAACAGTGTTAACTGTCTAGCTCCTCAGCTCTCAGTTATCTGTACTGTATCCCCAGTACTGATTCCTCTATGCTGTAATGCATTGCATATTTGCTAGCTGTCAAATGAAAGTTCCATATAGAAAGGCAATATATTGCTATGCATGTTTAAATAGAATCATATATATATATATATATATTATGTCTCAACCCTAAAGTTCTAGGTGAGGCAAAACATTTGGCCACAGCTGTATCAAGTCATACAGTATATGTTCAAATTCATGACCCCATTCTATCACCAGAAGGGCAGATCACTTTAATCATAGAGTTACCACATAGAGTTTTATCATTGTGAAAATGTAATAAAAAATCAGACTATGGGGATATATAAAAAAAAAAATCCTGACTGTCCATATGGGATGAGTGTGGTAGGTTTAAGGGTGTTGTTTTCCTGGCTGTTTTTCTAAACGCACCAGGATTGGAATGCACAGCGCAGGCGAGTACGGATCACTGTGGTTTTATAACAGATTTTTGGAGCACAGTTCAGTTAATGTCCTGCTGCTATTTCAGGCTGGGGCAGGACAGGCTCCACTGCCAGGAGTCTCTTAATAGCAATACATTTTTTTTTTCTTGTCATAAATAATTTTTCTAGTCAACAACAAAAAAGCTATTTCCTTGTATCCCCTTTAATTCAATGTCTGGATGAGATTATGTTGGTCCATGTTACCTTGTTTTCACTCGTAATAAAACCAGGAATGGAGTAAACTGCTATGAAACTGGATCCTTATTTCCATTCCCTTTACTGGCACAGTTTCTCTTGTCAAATTTCGTATATCGAGGTAAAAACACAAAGTGTGCTCAAACGTTAAGTACAGCGAAGGCAGGCAGGCAGGCAGGCAGGCCAGGTACGTTATAGACGCGTGTACGGTAAAGCATGGTGAGATAACGGGCTTAACCGATACAGCTAATGCACTCTGGGGAAAGCATGCTGTTATCTGTGTTTTAAATGGCAACCTCTGAGGACAGGAAATAATAATAATGACTATATTTATATCCTTGCTGAGGGCTATGCATGTTAGAAACACAGTATGGAATATTCCCTGCAGAACCAATGCAGTATTGCTACAATGAGCTACTATACATATACAGCAACGTTACCATGCAGTGTAAGGGATTTCATCCCCAATATAAAAATACTGCACGCAGTGACACTTACTCACCAATGCACTGCACGTGTACAGTTTTCGCAGAAATCGTTTTTTAAGTGTGTGTTTGTTTTTCGAGAGTGTCTTCGAAAGCAAACTCGTGGATTACCGTGGTGCTGTCCTTGACTATGTTCCAACGCGGCAGCGATGGAGTTTACACCCTCCGTGACATCCTTGCAACATCCACGGCAAATATTTACACAAGGGTTGATGTTTTTTTTTATGACTTTTAGATTATGAATAGCCCTCCCACGGAGAGGGTTATCAGAAGCTTGCTTTCAAGGGCGTTTCGGGGGCTTTCGCTTGTTATTGAAGTTATGAAAGTGCATATAATGCTCTTCTGTTCTGTCTTTAACAGTGTAGCTGCGAAAACAACAAATTAACAGACTGAAATCCGCAGCTGTCTATCAACTGAAGCCAAAAAAAAAAAAAAAATTTGAGTTTTGTTCAGTTTTGTTTGAAATAAAAGTTCCTGGCTATTTGGTTCCTTTCAAAAAAGAAGAACCCAATAGCTTTGTTTTTTAGCTGCTGTATTATTATTATTTATTTCTTAGCAGACGCCCTTATCCAGGTTAAAAGCACAGTAAAACACAGGCGCAGATCACAGTGAATAACAGCGGTAGAGGCAAAGTAACGCATTGTAAACCGGGTAAGGAAGCTTGGTAAAATTTTAGTCTAAGCAACGCTGGTGCATGAGAAAATAGTAAAAGCCTCGTAAAGTGTGATGCTATCATGCACATTCCGGGGCAGCTAGCCAGCTTCCAGTGTTGCCAGTATCATTCTTAAACCCCTCAAATGAACCTACAGTAACATTATATTGGCACACCATGGCTACATTGTAAAAAAGAAAATCTGTAAATGTAAATGCAAGCTGCTTTTAGAACTAAATTAATTTCCTCTGTAACAAAAAACTCTGATCTGGCAACACTGCGGCTGCTTCCTCCTTGTGATTCACGGTCTACTGCTCCCCCTAGTGGCCATTACAAGGCACTAGGCACAGCCAAGGAAACTAGTGTGCGAGGTGTGTCAGTCACATGTAGTTGGAGGAACCGGTAACAGGGAGGAATTTAATGATCTAAATAGTGACGGATCTAAATACTGCCATCCTTTAAGACTGTATAAACCCTGCTGGTGTCGTCATCAATTTACAGTGAAACATACTCCAAATAGAAAACAAGCCCTGAGATGTGTCAGTACACAGGTGTAAGAAAGAGAGAAGTGCTAATTGTACGCACTGTATTTAGACAGTAATAAGAGAAGACAATGTTGCCCTCTGCTGGAGGTTGAGTGGACTGCATGACGTCTGCACAGCCAGGTTCTATGATTCTTTACACTTAACCTTGATCCACTAATGATATATCAAAAAAATAATACAAAGGCTAAAACAACTTACTCTTCCTTTCTTTCTTTCTTTCTTTCTTTCTTTCTTTCTTTCTTTCTTTCTTTCTTTCTTTCTTTCTTATATTTACTGCAGTTTACAGTGAAACGTTTAGAGCAGTGGTCGCGGTGGTCAGCGTTGGCTCATGCGCTTCCACTGCTGGTGTTTATGCCAACCATGTTCAAAATAGTTTAATTGAACCAATTAAACCTCCACCAGACCCTGAAGCAGTTCATTGTATCATTTTAAACCTGGAGTGACTTTTAATAAGACTGCAGTATAGGCTGCGAGCCTGTTCTAACAGCGCACCAGCCACAGGGATACAGTGGGCGCGTCCAATGGTACATTATTGTACTTCAGTCTACACACCATGAGGCGCAGTCTGCTTACTCATGAATGCACCCTCGTGTAAATTAAAATGGCGTTGTAACATATTAAGATGTATAAATTAATTTGGACACATATCCAGGTTATATTTAAAATATATAAAAAGTGGCCAACACGCACACGCACGCACGCACACACACACACACACACACACACACACAATTAACTTCGGCTGACATTAAACAAAAGCTATATATATATATATATATATATATATATATATATATATATATATATATATATATATATATATATATATATAGCTTTTGTTTAATGTCAGCTGAAGTTAAAAGTATACTTGAAATGTATTTGCTTACAATTGTAAGTCGCCCTGGATAAGGGCGTCTGCTAAGAAATAAATAATAATAATAATAATAATAATAATAATAATAATAATAATAATAATAATAATAATAATAATAATAATAATAATCATTGTAAACTAGTATGAGTACAACTTCAAGGGTTAAAAGAAAAAGGAAGAAAAAACTAATTATTCTTGAGGGAGTATTTTAGGTGAAGACAAGCCTGCCGCGAAATCATATCAAACACATTTGATTTAATGCTCAGCAAATACACTTTTATGTTGTATCAGCTTTTACCACTTAAAAGGATCGCAATACATATCCTTGGAATAGTGGAAACCCCCCTGGTATAAACCGGCTGTGTGCTTTGAGGTGTTCCCCGGGGACTCGCCGATTCTTTGTGATCCGACAAAGTTCTTGTCTCATCCGTTCTGTGCTGCTATTGGTAGCAAGTTTATACCTCGCGGCAAACTATTGGTGCTGTCTTCAGTCTGTCACAGAATCATACAGTTTTCCTCCAACTTTTTCTGCGAAGATTAGGGTGGGAATGTGCTGGTGTGTGTGTGTGTGTGTGTTGTTTTTATTCTCACATACAGTACTTTACATGACCCGCTGGGACCTGTTTCACTTCGTGGTCAGCTGGGCGCGCAAGGTAAGGAAGAGAAGGCAGCGCTTTTTTTAAAAAAAAAAAAGAAGAGAAAACGACACTTTGTCGCACTGTGAATTTGTGAGTCTTTTAAGCTGGAGTACAGCAGTGTGTGCAGCCTGCCTCCAGCTGCGCTCGCTTTTGAGTTTGTGTTACGAGAAAAGGGCAGAGCTAGCGCAAAGTCCATGTTAGTCAGACATGAATAGTGTTTCCCTCGCTCTGAGTATTACAGTAAAGGCACCACTAGCTTGGGAGGTGTATTGCGCTTCATTTTTAAAAAATGATTATTATTTTATTTACCCATTGATTCAGTTGTGGCATTACCTGTTATTTGAAACTCGAATTCAACAGTAGTCTGTGGTCAGTATGGAGGGTGGTCCACGGTGCGTAAGATGGACAGGACGGTAGACATAACCGCGGTTTATCGACAGTTTAAATAATAATAATAATAATAATAATAATAATAATAATAATAATAATAATAATAATAATAATAAAGCAAACAAACAAGTAAATGCTACCGTCGTTCTCTATATAATTGTACGGTATTACGCAGGACGCAGTACTTGTCTCCGCAATGCGTAATGTAGCCTACTACCCGAACCAACTAGGACATATTAACTTCCCTTTTACTTTATTATTATTATGGTGATGATGATGATGATGATGATGATGATGATGATGATGATGATGATGATGATGAATGTGACCATGCACGCCGCACCCAGTTTATTTGCGCGTACAGTAGTGGTAATGAAAAGGGTTTCATAGTTTCCACTTTGTTGTACACGTATTAAAGTCTGTACATGTATTGTATTCCATTGTCTTGCACTCTCTATTCGACGTGGTTGCCGCAGGCTACAAAAAGTAGAATTGCCCAAACCCTTTATTGTCTCGCCAAATGCGCAATGTGGTGCTGTCTTCATCTGGAGAGCGTCAATATCGTGCCAGAAAAAAACCCAAAAGCAAAACAATTCTGTAATTGAAATTGTATGACCTGTGGCGTGCTTTTTACCCTTTCTTAAGATAATGTTTTTTTCTTTCTTTCTTGTTGTTTGATTTGGGAGTTGTTTCTAAATGTTTTTTCCAGATCTTTTCAACATCAGCTGGTTTGCTGGATGTGTTATTTAGTTCTTTTTTTTTGTTTCCTCTCTGTGGGCGAGGACCCAAGGAGACGCCCACCGGCTCTACTGCGCTTCCAATACAAAACGAAATTATACGAAGCCTTAAAAAAAACAGCAACCCAAAATAAAGGATGAAGTCCTCTTTATACTTACAGCTATCCCCAAAGCAATGCTTTGCAGCCAGTGATAGATAGTCTACAGTGTAAAGGCAACTGGAAATTCAACTCAGAGATTAAGTGTGGAATCCTGTTGTTTGGTTGTCTGGCACTAGTTTTGTAACATTAACCGGCATTTTACCTCTTTAAAAAAAAAAGTGTTTTGAAAATATGGGATGAACTGCATAGTCCACTTTGAGCCACATTTCAACAAGTCAGGGCGAGGTTACTACAGGCAGTGCAGCGCTCCGATGTCGGGGAATGTACAGTCTTTCCCATAGACAGAATGAGTCGCCACTGTGAGATTGATTCGGTGCCTCGCAGTGAAATTCGCATTGACCGGATTCTCACCCTAGCAGGTTAAAAGCATTTACCTGTTCGGACAAGCCTGCGCCAAACACACACTGTGTCAGAGCTCAGTAATACCCTGCATTCCTTTTAAACTCATTCTGCATGATTGATAACTGCTAGTCCATAGTGTGCACACGTAGTTCACTATGCTTTACAGTACTTTGCTATGCTGCAGAGTTAAACCTGCACTGGAGGAAATTATAACTAGCTCATTATTTAAGAAGCATTTTGCAGTTTTACCACATAGGGTCTTTAACTTTAAATAATGCAGTCTTTAATAATGCAGGGTTAAGAATTTGCATCAATTATTGAAACACAAGCATCTAGCATGCATGCCATAATACATTATTAAACATAATTCTAAGATGCATCAAAATCAGCTTGACAGGAAGCAGGTTCTATGATGTGGTTTATCATTTGTTTGTTATACAGCAGTCTAAGTGCAATTTGCTTTGTAAATGAGAATTTAAGGACATTGTATGCACAAATGCACCCATCTGTACCGTATTGATCACTGCTTGATTAATCACATATTGCATGAAACAGGAACTGTATTTAACAGAATGCACTGAAGCCTATTACAGGCTATTTCATTTACTTTGTCCATAAGTAATTTACAGGGGTTGGGGGGAAAAAAATAGAAAAACCTGCCAAATCACTGTCAGTATGTGGCGTCTTGAATGGAGAAGCACCTGCCAAGCGAGAGCCTGCTCAATCAAAGTCTCTCAGATCTGCTGTCTGGTCGTGTCTTAAACTGACAGGGAGATGCAACTTCTGTCAGGAATCGGGGAATTGGCAGAACAAGTCAGTAAGTCTTGCGATTGGCAGCCTATCATGGAGGGCGTTTCCAGTTTGTCTCGTGTACACTGCGAAAGGAATTTAAAATAAATCAGGAGAGGGTTTAGAGGCTTCCAGATAGACCCAATTAGGAGTTGCCCACGTGTCAGACTTGGAAAGACAACTGGTCACACTGCTTGCAACGGAAACGGAGGAATAAACGTGTAAGAGAGATTAAAGCCAGATAAAAAGGAAGAGGTGCATTAAACAGATAGAAATAGCTGCTCCAGAACTCCAAGCCTCTTCAGTTGGAATTTGCAGTCCTGGGAGTCTGTTTAAATACACTTGGCCAAGATCAGCTGTTCAACCCAGAATTCAATTATGCAATAATGAGTATAAACAAATAGACATTGCGATTTTGGCATGTATCAGTCTTGACCTTTCGAACCCTATCTTTAAACCTTTTAAGTCTAATGAATAGCCCCTGTTTTAGATCGGTGTTTGTGAGCTTGGAGCATATTGTAATTCAGGGCTGTCCAACAGACAGCTCTGTGATTTAGAAATGAAATCTTTAAGGCTGGTAATGCTTGTAAAGAATAGAGATGAAACAGCTGTCTTTGATTGTATATTAAGTAAAAAAATGCAACAAAACGAACATGTTTAGCACCAATCTGTGCCTTGGTGTCATTATCAGTGTCCTAAATTGATTTGTAATTTACTGGCTCTTTTTAGCATGGTTTATTTGGACATACAGGCTGGGCAGCTGCACTGTAGTGTAAACACATTAAAGGCTTCTATAGTAGAAGCATGTGTAATGCACAGTCAACTGGCAACATCTGCCATGCTAATTCCAGCTGCATTCTCAATGTAGACTTGCTTGCCAGTTCTTTCCTAAGTGGCTGGTGAAGGTTCTAAATCAGACGCAGTTAATCAAGATACAGATGCTTGGATCAACAGCAACACCATTCCTTTGCTAATTGTCCCAACGGGACTGTGTGGCTTGGTCTGGCGTGGCTCAGTCCTGTTGCAGAGTGCACCCACCCCCTTCCCTTCCCTTCCCTCCCTGCAGCCTTATTCACTGGGTGACATTTCAAACTGTGAACTCTGGTCCTTGGAGAGAACTGCGGAACAAGGAAACCTCAGAGAATGTGCCCGCGCCTCTTCTGCGTATAATATCCCATTGTGGAGCCAGCGTGAATATCTCCTATTGTGTGCTGCTCGTGTACGAAATACAGGGAGGTTAATGGCCCTCACATGACAGGGTGCCGTGCAGAGTGTCACCACAGCTGTGTCAGTCTAATGAAATATATACTGTATATATATCTATATAGGGTACATTGGTCTTATTTAGTGTGGATTCACTTTCCACAAGGGAAACTGCAGCCTTAGTAAGCCAAAGGTCTAGACTTGGGTTCTGAAAAGCCCAGCATGGCTGACCGAAGTTAAAATCAGCCCCTTATCCCTTTAACTTTGATTCTTAAGTAGTCCATGCCAGGGGGCTGAATATTGTATTACTGTAGTCTTGTTATATTTGTTCTGCAGCCCCCTCTGTAAGAAAATAACTGTGCATAATTTGAACAGGAGGAAATTCTTATAAAAACTAGAGCAGCCAGACGCTTTAATGTGGAAAGAAAGCTGCAGGGGTCCCATAGCCCTTTCGCTGCCTCTGCTGCGTGATTTTAGTGGAGCTTTGCCCAGCCTGAAGCTGTGTCTTTCCCTGGCGGTCAGGAAGCGGCTCCCTGTTTGTGATGGCTGTTCTGGCAGCCGCGGGCCTGTTTTTCCAAACACAGAACAATGGGATTGTCCCTGGGGGCAGGGGAAACTGCATCAGAGCCTGCTTCCCTTCAGGAAACCACAGATTGGGAGCGAGAGGCAGCGCTGGTGGGGGCTGAGAGAGAGCAGGAGCCTTACACACACTAACACCTTGATAAGAAATCACTTTGATAGGAAAGAATAACACCAAATATGCAAGCATATCGCTTTTCAAACATAGGGGTGGCATTTCAACAATATTTCAGTACTTGAACAAATGTGTTGTCAGGGCAAGCAGTGAACAAAGTGAGGTATATACCACAGTAAGATGCTTTCAGTTTATGATTTGTGCAGAACCATTGCACCCTCCCAAAGAAATCCATTGATTACTGGTTGCAGCCATGATAGCTTTTCTTTTTAATGTGTTTTTTTTTACATTAATTATTAACGAATATAATTTACTAATTGACCTACACGAAACGTGCTAACCCATTTCCTGATGGGATTTTAAAGTTTTCTTTCCAAACGTAGCTCAAAATTGAACAGACACACTGAGAAGCTGAGGCTCTTGCATTGATAAGTGAAGATTTCCCTATCGGGTGTAAGTGTGTGTGTGTGTGTGTGTGTGTGTGTGTGTGCTGCGTGTCTGGCAGAGACACATGCATTGCAGGGCTTGTTCCATTCCAAAGCCTTCGTGAAGCTCTCTCTCTCTCACGCACACTCGCTATCTCAACCCTCTGCTTCCTTTTCTTTTTTAAAAGAGGTGGGGACGTTACTTCAGCTTTTCCAAAACACAGAGATTGTTATCCAAACTCCACGAAGGGACCTGACCCACATGCCTTAATCGATTGCCAAATCTTAATCCAATTGGTTATTCCATCGGATAGAACTGATCGCCATCTCTGGGCAAGGCCCGAATTACATAGTTTGCATGGGTGTGCCTCATGAGTGTATCTCTGCGTGCTTGTGTGAGTGTGAGGTTTAAAAGCAAGGCTATATTCAGTTGTGCAGAAGGATACAGTTGTTTTGTTTGTGCACCTGTTATGTTTCGGTAAGTACATCAATTAATCAATCAATCAATCAATCAATCAATCTTTATTTTATATAGCGCCTTTCATAGTGGACCACCATCACAAAGCGCTTTACAAGATGCAGTAACAACAGGAAAATTCATAATACTTTAAATACAGAGAAATGCATAATACATGATACAGTAAAAAAAACAATGCATAATACATTAAATATAGTGAAAAATGCATAATACATGATATAACATCAGCAGCTGTAATATTAATTACAAAGGGAGAAACCTTTCCATTAATATAACTAGATGCTCTTGCAATCCCTGAAACACTCAATGTGGAATCGCCATTGATTGGGAAGCTTGTCTTGGTTTGAAATCAACACGCTAATGAATGGATTTATTGAATACCTGCTGATAAGTGCTTTTAAGAGAGATTCCAAGTAGGAGCAATGAGCAACTGCAGACCCCCTAATGAGAAACACAGCTATGTTCCATTCTATTGTCATTGATGGTAATGCTGTAGGCATCAGCTAATGATTCAGCTGGAGTTTCTTCAGTAGTGTTATTGAGAGCAGTGAGACCAGCTTGTAGAGATACTTGAGGAGGGGCTGCAAGTTCCAGCCTGGTCACTGAGCAAAGGAATAATAATGTAGGGAACAATGGAATGTGCCTGGGGTGGAATGGAAAGGCACAGTGTTGTGTTAAGTTTTTTTTTTTTTCCCTGCCTGCAGGAGTGCTGTGTTGACAAGAGTGTCTCCGGCTGTCGTGTTTTCCAGGCTATGTTGTGATCCGCAGCCCAGAGAGAAGCGCTGTGTCGGGGGAAAGGAAAGACGCAGAAAGCTGGGAAAGCTGCGTCGGAGTATCGGAGAGCATTTGGGATAAGCCACCGATCGGAATTCAGTAGGGAGGGAGGTGAGGATGCACAGGGCAGAGGGAGGGATTCATTATCATTGAATAACATGAAAGATCCAGCTCAGCACATTCACATTTTTTTTTTTTAGAAATAATTAAGTTCTGGGAAGTGTGCTGCTGTCTTTGTTGCTGCAGCAATAGTGGGCACTCAGTGTTTGGAATTTTCTACTGTGTTTTTTTTGCCATTATGTTAGCAAAAAGCCTTTTTTTCCCCACAGTCTAGTCTCAGTAATTGCTGCGTTATTGGCACAGCACATCAAACAACACATTTTTTTTGTTTTTGACTAAACCACAGTTTTTAAATGAAGCTAACTACATTCCTGACTTCCTGACCGCATTTTACAAGCAGCAGCTCTGAGGCCTGTTCTGTTCCTCAGGTGGCGAGCTAACTCTTTCACAGCCGGCTTCGGAACGCGTGCTGGAGAAGGACGATGACCCAGTCCGTGCAGCTCAACCAGAAACCCCCAGGTAGGCGACTGAAACACAGCACGGTCCCTCCCCTGGCAAATACAGCACCAAGACTCTTTAATGCATGTCTTTATATAACATTAATACAACATCCGTGTACTTCACTATTTGTGGTGTGTACAATGGACCAGGGCACACTGGTGGCTGCTGTCTAGTTGGTTAATTCTGTGACATTGGCTAAAAGCCGAGAGAACCTAAAGTTACAGTAAGAGTTTAATACATCAAGTGTATTACATTGGACCAGTAAGGGAAAAGCTGACCTAATACAAATGTACAAGTCAAATTGCAAACTAAATTCTCTACAGTTGCAAACTGTAAATTCGACTGCAGTGTTATGCTAGCACATTTTCAGTTCAGGGATCTCCACTTGTGCAGTAGAGGTTGCATGCTTAGTTGAAACGCACAGGAAGAAAGCCCATTTGAAATGAAGATTGCTCTTGAGAAGACATTCTTCTGTCACTATATCAACAGATGTGGTCAGTTGTACCAGTTATCTGCAGCCAGGTCTACTCTTCCAGTCTTACTCTCTTCCCTTCTGTTTCTCCTCCAGACCTGGGAGCCCCATTCCTGTACAAGGCCCAGGAGGAGGCTGACCAGGGCGGCTCCTATTCCGTACAGACTCCCTACGGATTTGAGCTGGACCTAGACTTCCTCAAGTATGTGGAGGAGATCGAGAGCGGGCACAAGCTGCGTAGGGCGCCCCTGCACTCGCGACGGGGGTCACGGGCCCCCAAACCTGCCTCGCAGCCCCAGCAGAGCCCTGGGGGTGGGGGCCAGATCAGCGGCTGTACCTCCACAGAGTCGCTGTCCTCCTGCGCCAGCGAGGAGGGGCGTGTGCCTCCTTTGCCCCCGCCTCGAGCCCGCACCATCTCAGCTCCCTCAGAGAGCCACCCAGTCTCCCCTCCGCCTTCTAATAACCAGCCAGCCTCTGCGAGCGCCAAGCTGCCCCCCCAGCCGCCAGCACGCAACCCAAGAGTAGAGAGGACCTTGCTGGAGACCAGTCTCCGCTTGGAGCAGGAACAAACTCAGCTTCACACTCAGCTTCGAACCCTTCTGCACAACGGCCCGTGCCTTCAACTGGCTGACCCCCCCAGAGCTGGCTTGGGTCCTAGAGGAGCTGGAAGGTCCGCCGCCCCTTTGAGTCCAGCCCCAGACTTCCTTGCTTCCTCTTCCTCCCAGAGCCCAGTCCAGGCTGTTTGGTCCCAGATGAGCCCCCACAATTCAGGCAGGAGTACCCCGGCTTCTGCTGCGGTTGCTCAGGTGGCACCCCAAATCCCACCAAGCCAACTCCAGATGGTGCGCGAGCAGATGGCGGCCGCCCTCCGGCAGCTGAAGGAGATGGAGGAGCAGGTCAAGGGGGTCCCGGCACTGGAGAAAGAGATCGGCGAGCTCCGGGAGGAACGAGAGAGGCTGCTGGTTGCACTGAGAGAGAAGACAGGAGGGGAAGGGTTAAGCCAGGGGTCCTGTAGTGCAGGGGAAGGAGATGGAGGAGAAGGAGAGGCCCATAAGAGAACGTCCTCTAACAGCGTGAGGCAGAGCAAGCTGGCAGACCTGCGGAGGCTGACAGAGAAGTTTGGAGGGAGCGTGGGAGGGAAGGAGGAGAAAGAAAGAGAACGGCACCCACAGAAAAGTGCAGTGACAGCAGCTGCGGTGGTGGAGGTTGAGAAAACGTCGGTAGCAGTAGGTGATGCTTGGAGGCTGGAAGACACAGTGTTTTACTACCGAACGGAAGTAAGGGAAGCCGGGGTGGGAACGGATGCTGTAGAGCTTTGCGAGGCAGGGGTGGGAACAGAGGAGATCAGGGTATGCGAGGTTGGGATTAACGTGAGTGTAGAGACGCAGGAGGCCTCAGTCTGGGTGATGGAGTCTCTTCTGGGGCTGCGTAGTGAGGCTGAGCGGGAGATTGAAATCCTGCACGACACCATCCAGAGCCAGCAAGAAACCATCCAAGCGCTGGAGGGCCGTCTAACCCAGGCTGACCAAGAACTAGCAGCCATGCGGTCCCAGGAGGACAAGCAAAAGCCCAAGGCGACCCAGGAGAAGGGTGTCCAGGCCTGGCCAGAGACAGCCAGTGTCCAGGTCGAGGCTGCGGTCTTACTAACCAGCAAAGGAGTGGGCGGAAGGGAAGACGGTTCAGAAAATACGCGCAGCGTAGCCGTCGACTGCCGCTGTGAGGTCAAGGAGACGGGGGTGGGGCCTGACCCTGCTCTCCAACCGAAGGACCAGGAGGTCCAGACTGATGAAGAGAGAACTACTAAAAAAACTGTGACCAGCACCGGGAGCCAATGTGAGCCTCCACAAGGGGAGATACAGAAGGAAGATGTCCAGGCTACTCCAGCCACAGTCCCGCAGAGAGAGGAGGCAGTGCAGGAGAAGAGGCGAGTGACCACATGCCCAGGCGTGGTCAGTTTGAAAGCGAGACCGAGGAGGGGAGACGAGGAAGAGGGGAAGAAGATTGCTGGCCTCAGCACAGCTACTGGTGAGTGAGGAGACTGGTTGGGAGTCTTGGGGGTTTTATGATTTAGTTGCACAAAGCACTGCACAGAATTATTGTTCTGCTTACCGACAAGTAAGTGGGAAGACAACTGGGTTTGATGAGATGTGACTGTAAGAGGAGTGTTATAGGTTCTGGCTCTGAGCAGGTAACAAACCTCTCCTGTCTTCTGCTGCTGCTCTCAGACACGGCCCCCCCCTCTCAGCTCTCTGTCTCCCCCCGCAGGTATGCTGAAATCCATCATGAAGAAGAAAGGCAGCTCCAGCACGGGCGAGCCAGGGGGCAGCAAGAAGAGCCTGCAGTTCGTAGGGATACTCAACGGAGGGTAGGCTGCAGAACAACTTGGAGTAAATAGCTCTGAGAATTTAAACCCCAGACTTTTTTTAGGAGGGGAGTGCATGGTTCTGGTAGTCAGACTCCGGGTGTCTATATATATATATATATATATATATATATATATATATATATATATATATATATATATATATATATATATATATATATATACACACAGTCTGCTCTGTGGCTGTAATATAATTATTTGAATGAAACCACAATTGCTCGCAAAACAGGAGGACTTACCATTTTATTTCTTGCTAAACATGAATTAAAAACCTGTCGTGTTTGGGGGCCCCCCTCAGGTATGAGTCAACGTCGAGTGAGGAGGAGGAGGAGGAGGAGGAGGAGGAAGAGGGCAGCTCGTCAGGGGCAGGGGACAGCACGGACAGCAGCGACAGGGAGACAGGGGCGCTGATCGAGACCTCAGAGGACGAGCTCAACGTCAACATGGAGGACAGCGACAGCGACGCTGAGCAGACCAGACCGGAACAAGACGGGGACGTGAAAGAAAAGTAAGGCTTCTGCTTCTCTACAGCACTGAGACACTACTGGAGTCGAAACATCTGTCATTGAATTTACTGAGTTTATTCCAGTATACTTTTACATTTAAACAAATTCACATTTCAAATGAGTGGACTTTTAAGATTGTCTTACCAGTGTTGCGTTTCTACTGGCGTGTTGATATAACCACAAAATGCCGAAGATCCCCTGGCACAGTGCAATGTGTTAAACAGGACGTCAATGCGTTGCAGGTTCGAGCTGAGTAAGAAGATGCGTGAAGCCTGTCTGATTCTGAAGAACCACCTGAACGATGACGTCAACGCTTTGAAAAGCAAGGAAGTGGTAAGCCTCCCCGAAAAAAACAACTGCAAATCTAATGGACGGACCTGAACACCCCTCATCCAGTTGTCTTTAAAATGTGGTCGACAGTAATGCCGCAGTTGTGTTGAGTAAATACTAAGTTCTGTAATTTACCAGCACTCTTTGTTCCATATTTCTTTTGATAGGAAGTCTTCAATTACTGTAGTTTTCAAACTAAAGTTTGTAAGGGAAAGCCCCCAAACACACACTTACCTATAATTGGTCTCACCCCCAATGGGGAGTTTTGATTGCCGTGTCCACATATGCAGGCAATCACCCCTTTCCCAGGTTCAAGGCATGTCTATAAAATCAGTTTGATTCCTTGGGGTGTTGTTGTGATGATTGGAGTGCTCTTTATGAGCGGTACCTCTTCCCTCCAGCTGTCCAGCACACACACAATCCAGAAGGAGTGGTTCTGGGTGTCCAGCTCCCGGAAAGCTCTCCCCTCCCGCGTGGCAGACTACCTGATGGCGTTCTCCGAAGTCTCGCCCGCGCTGCTGCGCCACGTGGTCAACATGGTGGACGGCAATGGCAACACGGCACTCCACTACAGCGTCTCGCACTCCAACTTCGCCATAGTGGGGCTGCTGCTGGACACCGGTCAGTGACAGGCTCTCTCTCTCTCACACACACAGGGACAGGGGAAACCAGCATTGCTTTGAGATCCATCTGTACAGTACTGGGGCACATTCTTCTTGGCAATGAGAAGAGACCTTTAAGCTCTAGCTAGCCTCAGGAAAGGATCTGATTGGTTCTTTACAGTAAATGGCCCCAGTGTTTCAGCTGTTCCAGCTGTGGATGTATTGTTCCCAGGTGATTCCTGCCTTCTGTTCGGAGCTTTTCCTCATCCCCCATTGGTTCCTTTCCTGTCTGTGCTGAGGCTGAAACAGTACCATTGTTTCATTGTATCTGTTCCACTGTGTGTGCGGTAGCTTGATCTTGATTTGGTCTCCTTGTGTGTTCTGCTTAATGTCATGCAAACGAGGACAGCAGTAAGTGCATCCGTGCATGGTCTCTAACCTGAAATTACGCTGACGTTTCACCATGCACATTTAGTTGGAGTTTTCCATGATTACCTTGGCCAAGGTTTAAGAGGTTATGTATTGCAAACTACAGCTGTGGCCAAAAGTTTTGCATCACCCCATAGAAATTTGAGGTTGATGCAAAGCTTTTGGCCAGAGCTGTACAGTCTCCATGGAGCAAGGCAGGCTAGCCGTCCATTCGGAAGTGAGTAACTCCAGTCTCCCCTGTCCTGTCCCTCTATCAGGTGTGTGCTGCGTGGATCACCAGAACAAAGCCGGCTACACAGCCATCATGCTGGCAGCGCTGGCTGCGGTTGAGCTGGAGGAGGACATGAAGGTCGTCAGGAAGCTGTTCAGTCTGGGCAACGTCAACGCCAAGGCCAGCCAGGTGGGGGCACTATTACAAGAATACACTAGCCGAGTATCAAATCCAAAGTCCGCCTCCCATTCAACCAAGAACACCAGGCAGGTTTATATACCTGTTATAGCAACTTATTATTATTACCTTTATACAAAAATATTGCTTAAACACCCTAGGCCCTTGTTCACTAAGCAGTGTTAAGATTAAAAATAGCAGAATTATTGAATGAGGTACTATCGAGGGACTACTGTAGATCGTTCTAGTCCTGGTACAATAACAGTTTGCTTTTACATTACAAAGTTAGTACTGTGGCACAGGCTCCTGTGGATGCGTTTGGGAAACTCTTTTCAGGTTCCTCTAAGGCAGGGCTGGCCAAAGTTGGCCGTTCCACTCCTGGTCTTTGTTCCAACCCTGTCCTAAATTGAACCAATTAAACTTCCATGCAGACCCCGAAGTAGTTCATTATCTCATTTTACCTGGTAAACCTGGAGTGGAATAATGGCTCTCCAGGACTGGGATTGATTGGACACCCCTGCGATAAGGCCTCTCCTCCCCCCCCGCGTGGAGATTTCGCTACGTCACGTTCCACCTTCCTTATCCCTCCCTATCCCTGCAGGCTGGGCAGACTGCGCTCATGCTGGCAGTGAGCCACGGGCGCCAGGAGATGGTTCGAGCGCTGCTGGACTGCAGCGCCAACGTCAACATCCAGGATGACGAGGGTTCCACGGCGCTGATGTGCGCCAGCGAACACGGGCGCGCCGAGATCGTGAAGCTGCTCCTGGCACAGCCCGGCTGCGACGTCTCCGTCACAGACAATGTAAGAGCAGCGCTGTGCCGGGTATCTCTCTGAGGGCACTGGTAACACGACCGGGCATCCAGATTTTTAATAGGTTTCATAATATTACTGTTTAGGAGTTTTAACTACAGCACATACTTTTTAAAATGTGGACATTAAAAGTCTAATTGACTTGAGTTTTGTACGTTTTATAAACAGTTTGTGGGGTCTTCTTTATTGTGAAGTCTATCAGAAATACAGCTATGGCCAAACGTTTAGCATCACCTAGAATTTTAGGATTGTATGAAGATAATTTGTATCTTTTATTTAACATTATGTAATCAAAGAAGCTACAAAATGATATTGCACAAGTCTACCGGTAGCCGTAATAGTAGTACAGTATTTCATTTTAGATTTCAAAAATGTCACATTTTTCAAATATATAGAAAACTACAAAGCGGTACGTAATTCAGAATGTTAACGTAACATTATTCAGCAGGTTTCACTTGACTTTATGAAGCAAAATTTGTTAATTCTATAGGGTGATGCAAAACTTTTGGCCAGACCTGTAGATAAAAACACCTGCTATTTACGAGGCTATGTGATCCAGTGGTTAAAGAAAGGGGCTTATAACCAGGAGGTCCCCGGTTCAAATCCCACCTCAGCCACTGACTCATTGTGTGACCCTGAGCAAGTCACTTAACCTTCTTGTGCTCCGTCTTTCAGGTGAGACGTAATTGTAAGTGACTCTGCAGCTGATGCATAGTTCACACACCCTAGTCTGTGTAAGTTGCCTTGGATAAAGGCGTCTGCTAAATAAACAAATAATAATACAATATAAAGCTCCTGTTCAGAAACTTCCAGGAACTTTTTCCAGCTCCCCTTACTTACTGGCTGATATTGAGTAACATGGTTGGTATGTGCTTAACATCAATTAGCAATGCATGTATTGTGTATCAAAGAGAAGCAGCTGGGCAGTGGTGGGAGTGAGAAAATGACATTCAAGTGTTTTAACAGAAGGGATTAGATGCAGTAAATTGGGGGGATTACTCTACATAGGGAACAGGATGGGGTTAACGCTTTGGTTGCCACAACTCACTACCAGATTTAGTGATAATATATGGTATAGAGGAATTGTGTTTTGATTATTGGACAAAAAAAAAAGTTATTTCCTTAAAGTTGTCACTCTCCCTCCCTCTAGGATGGCAGCAATGCTCTCTCAATCGCGCTGGAGGCCCCGCACAATGACATCGCCGTGCTGCTCTACGCTCATAAGAACTACGCTGAGTCTCAGGCAGCCGTGAGTATCAGCTACGAGCTCTGGCTTCTCTTAACGTGATCGCAGTGCAGTTTGGGAGTCTTAAGGGGCACTCACACCTCGCTTTGTGTTGCCGCAGACCCCTGTCCACACCAAAGGCGGCGGGGGAAGTAGACTGGCTTCACCTATAAAGACAAAAAGTCAAAGATGCCGTTTGACTAAAAGCTGTATCGACACGCACAGAAACCCTGCAGAGCACCTGGAGTTAAACTTACAGTTTAAGGGAGATCATGTATAACTATTCATAGACCCTGATCGTCCCATCTCGACACCGACAGCCCTCCATGCATTGGCTTGTCAGTCTGCATCCTGGTAAAGTGCTGTGTTGTACAGCTCTGGATGTTCAGCCGCACAGTGTTTGAGCTTTTCTGCTTCCATCTTGTTTGTTGATTCTGAGCGTCTTCTCTCGGGAAAGGAGCCTCCTACTTTTCCGATTGGCTGCTGGTAGGACACGCCACGAAGCTTCTGCTTTTCTTGTGGCGCCGCGTGCCGTGTGAACACCACTTCAGAGACGCCCTGCTCTGGGTGCTTGGGTTTAAATATTTACTATTGAAGTTGTATACCCTTAACTACAATAGGATATAGTTGCAGAAATCTACTTTACAGTAACGTCTTTTATCACATCTTTCAACGGTAAACAACATACTGCAGACCGAATTGGTTTAACCATGACGCTCACGTTAGAAAAATATTGGGAAACAAAAAGCGTGATAGGAAAAACGAATCCAGAGGATTTGATACGCATGGGAAACGTGGCAACGCGAGTGCTGTACTTTGCAGTGCAGACTCGAGAATGTTAACTGAAAACGGCCGTCTCATTACTAATAAGCCTAATGCTGTGAATAGAAATCTGGTCTCTTCTTGCTGCTTGATGGCTTATTCCCTTTGTATTGCAGGGCTCACCAAAGACCACCATGAAAAGCCACACCAGCCCAACAAGACCATGACCTGGTGAATAGCCACGGCCCAATACTGTGCCAGAGGGGCTGATAACTGGACCGAAAGGAGGATTAGCCCAAGGCCACATCCCTGCACTATACTGAAATAAAATATATATGTAGCCATACTAAAGCAATATATACATATATAAACTTGTATCCATATTTTAAATATACAGTAGCCTTATTGTTTTTTTTCTACAAGTCATCTCTTTCCAAAACCTTAATTGTACTCATCTGTAATCGAGAATTGTTTGTTTACAACATTGCTAGAATATTGTGTACAATCCTTAATGTGTACAATAGCGCTGCAGCTAGCTTTATTGCATCTGGAAAGACATCCATCACAAAGTGCTTCTGTAGGTTTATTATCCAGTTCTGCAGACCTCTACTCAAACAGCTTATAGAAATGGAAGCCACGCACTGTAACCAAAACCTGCTGGATTCAAACACTCATCTCGGACGTCCACCCATCCCCTTATATTTCTTAAATGTCAAAGTAAAGCCATTACAGTAGGATAATGCACTAACATCTGTTTATGCACTGTATAAATTATATTTGTATTTATCAGTTTTGATATGAGCTTTAAATAAAAAAAAATAAACTGCACTGTCTACTTGCAATTGCGTGGCTTTGATTTGATACTACAGCTGTTATTTCAATACATAGCATTTGAAATATTGAGTAATTACTACTTTTAGTTTGTTGTATTATTCTTTAGTGCCCATAAATGAGGATGCAGACAAAAGCAAAACTGCACAGATTATGTGGCGGTTGGTTTTATTAACTCTTAAGCAAAAAAGACCCAGAAAAACTGCTTGAATCACTCATTTATTGTCAATTGCCAAAGATATTGTACAGTAGAGCGGTAAACGGTCGACCAGGCACATCAGTCTGGGTTGCGTCTCATCTTTATAAAGAACTGCAATCAGATAAGAAAATGGGGTTAGGATTGCATGACAAAATATTGAACCCAAAACAAAAAAGTGGAAATCCAAGTTGTATTTTCATTATTGGACAGACACGCAACATGGTTCGTGAAGCATCACACACACACACATTATATACAGGAAGCATCGGAAACATAACCTGGCTTTATGCTGTATTCTCCTTGGACATTGTGCTCAATACAGATTTCAAATTGAATATTTAGGCTAACTCAAAAACCTGGACTGGTTACAGCCACCTGGGACTGGAGTCAACAAGTCCTACTTTAGAGTTTTACTGAGCATGAAGGAGCACTACTAAACAAGGCTGGACACGCGCTACATTTCACTTGAAACTAAAATCAATAAATGTAGCAGATTCATCCAACTTCAGGTGTCCTGTTTGCAGGGAGTAAGATGTAAGTGAGCCGCAGGTTTTCCCTGAAGCGCGTGGAGCCTGGTAAAGGGTATACAAGACGACGATCCTCTTACCTCTTATCGCAGCCTCCTGGCTTCCCTTTCAGACTCCAGCAGGGTGAGAACATCCCCTTCCCTCACTGGGCCCTTCACATTTCTGATAATGGAGCGGTTGCTGTCGTCCATGAACTCAACTCGCACCTAAGAGCCAAACAAAACCCGCATTTCATTTGAAGAGACAGAATAGACCCCCGAACGCAAAATGTGTTTGTAGGGCTTGGGTTTTATTTTTTTTTGATCATTCGACATCCCTTCCGTTAGATCTCCCCCTTAATCTTACTAACTTGTTGCAAAAATGTTACCAGTTTTGAAAACAGTTCTCACTGAAGATGTAATTACATCAATTTAACTCCACTCGCTCTTTGTGTTTGGTTAGAATTAAAAATAAGGATGAGTTGCCCTTTTTTTGTACACCGACTCAAAGACCCCTTGCTTTACCTGGGTACACTGTCCCTGGGAGCCGGTTCTTCCAAGAACCTTGGTGACCTGCAACAAAGAAAAATATATACAAGTTCATTATTTCGCCTACATTACCTTTGCATTAGGTAGAAACAGAGAGATTCGTGCGACCTAGTGCTGTGCCATTGCCGCCTCAATTCACATTACACTGCACATGACAAGCAGAGAAAACACATTGACACTTGTATTCAAATCACAACACAATTAATAAAATGACCCACGTTTGCAAAATATGAATCTATTAGTTATCGGTAAAACTAATTAAACTATAACCGCCATTTTATGTTTGCTTTTTGTATACACCAGACCAAATGTATAAAGTATTGTACAAGTCTTACATGTCTTTAGCTTTGAGTAAAAAGTACCAAAACCTGTTTTTTTTTTTAAATACACACATTTCTACATGTCGTTTGTGGGGTTGACACCTGTCTTTCATAAGATTAAGCACTTTTAAAAAGGTGACTGAATCCGGAAATGTGTAAATGTGTCTATAACCATACGTCAATTTAATTTTATTATTATTTATTTATTTTAAACCTGCACTTTTTTTTTTTCAATCCAATACTGGACTGCCGCCTTATTTGTGCTTGACAGTTTTAACAGCAACACCATAGCGTGCAATACTAAAAGTTACACATCGCCCAAAACAGCCTAAATAGTTACAATTAGTTGCTTGCGGGGTCGAGTAGAAAAATTTTAATATGAACCCCGTTCATATATTAAAAGAATAACGTGTGAAAAACATAAATCACGCAGAAAAGGCGTGTGTTGCCAGCGCCTCTCGTATTTCTCAAAATGGGATTTTCTGCGGCATGATGCAGACGCTGCGAGCGCCCATCACGCGTCTGCCCACATGTTTACTGCTCGTTTATCACACCACATCGCGTCGAAAATAGAAAAACGAGTCATTATTGGTTAATACACAAAGTTTTTTTTGACGTTTCGGCTGAACTAGAGTGTTGTAAAAACGGGTTTGAATAGTTTTCTTACTCTGGCAAGCTTGATGGGCTGCACACGACTGGCATCCATGACGGCGGCTTGAGACAGAAAGGGAGTCACGTGGCTCGACGACGAGTATTTATACCCACAAACAAAACCTGAATTAATTTATTTTCCCGTAAATGCCTAACTTCAAATATGAAATTGTTTCTCCGAATCCTCTCTCTGTTTTAAAAAAATTACGAACCGGGGAGACAAATATAAATACACAGCTTCCCGCTCCCAGCATGCGCTACGGCGACCTCTGCCCCCTCCTATTAAAATAATATACAAATAATCCATCCCTCGTTAAAGTCAATTATTAGTCTTCGTTATATAAAAAAAAACAAGATTTTCGATTAACAAATAATTATTAAATAACTGGAAAAAAAAGACATAAAAACGACAATGTTGTGCCTTCCCAGAATGCCCCGCGAGTCTTGCCCTTGACAACAGCGATGGCGTCGGCTACCAGAATTATACAGAGACTCCGAAACTGGCTTTCGGGGGTAAATGAAATCTTTAGCTGACGTTTAAAATTGGGAGAAATGTGCTTTATTTGTAGTATGTCCACACCGCTACCTATGTGTTTGATTCCGACTTGATCTCATTTGAAAAGTAATTCACCAGTGATTAGTGTAGAGTTTGCTGTTTATTTACAATGCACCAAATCAAATACGAATTTGTATTACCTGTTACTTTTTTTTCTAGCAAACACACGTCTGGATAAATGCATTATAGCGCATTGTTTGCATTGATGCTTTTCCAAATCTAATATAATATTAATGATAATGTCTTGTTGTACCTTGTACTGGATTACTCGGCTCAAGAGCCATGCTGTCACTTTGTTAACGGTGAATGTTTTGTGTTGTTGCAGCAAGACCTCCAGTCGAAACTGCAGCTGCGGTACGCAGAGCTCGCTAAAAGGTAAATGAATCCAATGCAAATGATAATTAAAATAAACAACAACAAAAAATACTGAAGCAACTTTGATAATTTCTTCAAATGCGGTATTTGTGATTTTGCAGGACCCAGCCTCCACCCAAACTCCCAGTCGGCCCCAGCCACAAGTTTGCTCAAAACTCCTACTGCCTGCGTGACGGCCGCCGGGAGTCTGCCCCGCCGACAGTCCTCATGTCACCCTATAAGGCTCTGGTCGCAGGAACACAAACCGGCAGGTGAGTGCTTGAAGATGGAGTTAGCTTGACATTGCCAGACAAGAGCATAGGTGCAGGAAGACGGGCCAGCTGAGAGAATCCGAATACTAATCTTAAGATTTAAATAAGGCCTATATCTAACCCAAGCACTAATCGGCGCAAAGAGAACGTCTCATGCGTTATTCTGCACCAGGTAAAGAATGTGTCCCGTCGTTCTGCACCTGTGCCCTGGCATTTCTATATGAGAGATTCATATTTAACATATTTATTAACCTGCCACACCAGCGTCACCGAGTTTAGTAACGGTGTAAGAGTCTTAAAGGTAAAGCCGTACAACTTTTCTGCTCACCTGTAATGTATTTTTATTTATTTTTTTATACTTCTTAATTTAGCCAAGAATCTGGTGTAACTGTTGCTGCCAAGTGCCCAGTAATCCCCGGGCCACCACCTAGGAAATTGGAGCTTTCCAAGGATGAGCCGTACCTGTAAGAGGAACAGGAGAGCCTTCGCTGCCCAACCACGTACCCCAACACTGTCACCCAGCACTGCACTGGCAACCTGATTACTGGCTTGGTTCTGTTAAAGCTGATTGTTGCCTCTGGTAATAACAAAACTGAGAGTGGCTGGATGGAACATCAGAGTGCACTGTCCTTAGCTGGAGCTTGTTTCATATTGTATCATATTGAATTCTAGCATCAAATAAAAAGCTAAATTGAATAAATGTATTATATCTATACACAGATGTGCGTTTTTCCTTTGTTGTGTACCCCTTTTTAAATTATTATTTGATGTATCAGAAACGCAGCTGGTGGGAAGAAACATCATTAACAAGGGTGTCCTGAGGGCTTCAAAACAAGGAGCAGCACTAAAGACACGCCTCACATAAAACATGTACAGTACAAGTTACCTCATAACAAGACAGCTTTGTTTTGAGCGTCATGCTTCTTGGCTGATGTATTTTATTATCAGTTAGAATGTTCGCTACATTCTAGAGCCGTGGTTCCTCATATAGCGGCAGCATCATTATACTCACGTTTACATTTGATTATTACTCCTTAGCGACCACAGATGTGACAGTTTCTCGTTGGGTCTAGACTACTCGCATGAGCCTCCCACACTCATCCACATACACAGGAGAGACGGTTCGTGTGTGAGGAGGGTTTGATTAGGGCGGGGTTTGATAATTTAGCACCAATTATCGAGAGCATCATCCGATACGTCTGACCTGTGAGATGTTGATGAACAGGTGTTGATATAGGGCGGGGTTTGATAATTTAGCACCAATTATCGACCGTCGTTAGAAAATGAAAGGTTGTTGCAAACACAAGGACATGTATGATCAGCAGCTGTTGCATAAAAGGCAAGTGTTGCACATCTTTGGCACTGAACATCCTCAGCACACACGCATGCGCAGATGCTTTAGCTTCGCCTCTTCCACACGTGTGTGAGTACTTGACGTCTGCGCTCCGGCTCCGCCCATCAGAAGACTCGTCTAGTGAGTTTGTTAAACATGATGCACAGAACCGGCGTGGGACAGCTCGTGTGGATTTTTATATTTCTAAATGTGCACTTACGGGACGTCATATGGGGTAAGTTTGCGAGTCTTTTATTTTTATAATTATGCATCTCTCTTTTTTTTTTGGCGCAATTACATTTTCAGTGTTTTAAATAAAACATTTAGAGGACACGAGATTGTCCGATAAAGTGTCCGCCCTCATACCGCAGCGATTGGTTAGCGGGGCTAGCTTTCCCGCCCTCTCCGGTTTAGCTCTGTGTGTAATTGGTCGAAAGGACTGTCCTTTGAGACATCGCCCCCTTTATATATATATATAATGCATTGACTCGTAATGAATGAAGTTTCTCATTTAGTAACACATAATGAAACATAGCAAGGTGCCACGCAATTAAGATATAGCTTGTTTTATCAGTTTTAATGTTTGTATCGGTGCACACGCTGTGATCCTACAGAGTGCATAGTTCATGGTTGAGAAGCATACCATACAGTACACCTTGTTTCAGAGCAAACTACAAGCATTACGACCATTGCCTTACACAACTGTACACACAGGGCTTGGGCAAATCGACTCCAGACATTTGCAGCAAACGCATTGATGTCAGTGCAACTGTATATTATTATTTTGTTTATTTAGCAGACGCCTTTATCCAAGGCGACTTACAGAGACTAGGGTGTGTGAGCTATGCATCAACTTCAGTCACTTACAACTACGTCTCACCCGAAAGACGGAGCACAAGGAGGTTAAGTGACTTGCTCAGGGTCACACAATGAGTCAGTGGCTGAGGTGGGATTTGAACCGGGGACCTCCTGGTTACAAGCCCTTTTCTTTAACCACTGGACCACACAGCCTCCTTATATGCAAGTTGCATCACCCTGTTGCAAGATTTAAGCTCATTAAACACGAATTTTTCTGCAACTTTTTTTTCTGGCAACTTGTTAAAGCAATTTTGAGCTGTTTTGTGAACATCTAAATACTTGAAAATGAGATTTAGGTTAAAAAAAATAATAATATCATATTCATATGGCAACGTAAAGTAATCCAACGCTCAGCAGCGTTAGCCGCTGAAAACCAATCCCTCCAGATGTCCAGCCTCGGAATTGTTGGAATTCCTGGACACCCTCCAGCCAGTACTGGGACCGCTTGTTCAGTTAACTCTATGCAGAGTGCAGTGGACCTGCTGCAGCGGACTCCAGTGCTCAGTGTGTTGTAAGGGGAATCGCACCTGTTTGTGTGTTGCAGGGAGCCCTGTCCTCTCATGCCATCGTTCCCAGTTCACGTGTGCCAGCCGGCAGTGTGTTCCGCAGAACTGGAAGTGTGATGGAGATGAGGACTGTGACGATGGCAGTGACGAGTCCCAGTGCTGTGAGTATGGGAGACTCCTATCCAGAGGAGGTTAGGAGTCTTCAGATGGTCTGTACTGCTTGTGATGACCAGCAAATACCGTGTAGAGGTCTCTCTCAATGCCTCCTTTTCTATTCCGCTGTGTTCTTGTTATGCATGGAATGCGTTTGGTGTAAAACCTTAGGGATGGAAATAATATTGCGTAGCGGTTTGATCCATTCCTGGTTTTACTATGAGTTTAACAATAAGACCCAGCTGAGCTTGTTACCTATACACTGGGGGCTAATCGAGCTTGTATTGAAACCTGGAGTGAAACTGCTGTGCAATAGGAGTCTTATTTCCATCCCTGAACCTGTTGGTTTGATTAACATGGCATGCATTTTTAATACAGTTTCAGATCCTCCTGTTGCATTGGGTTACTAGAGGTATCTTGCTGCATAAGACAGCAGGCAAAGTGGTTGAGTTTCTCATCTCTTTCTATTGCTTCATTCTCCTGCAGGGGAGGTGAGCTGTTCAGGGTTTCGCTGTGCAAATGGAGAATGTATCTCTGAGAGCTGGCTGTGTGACGGGACTGTGGACTGCAAGGATGGATCTGACGAGCTCCCAGATACCTGCGGCAAGTACACTCCCACTGATTCACAGCTCTGCCCCCATGGATTGCCCACTGAAAACCTGCAGATGCATATTAACGAGCACAGCAACACAAAACCTGCAGATGCATATTAACGAGCACAGCAACACAAAACCTGCAGATGCATATTAACGAGCACAGCAACACAAAACCTGCAGATGCATATTAACGAGCACAGCAACACAAAACCTGCAGATGCATATTAACGAGCACAGCAACACAAAACATGCATTGAGAGAACTTTGTTCTGAGATGCTGCTGTATCTCACCACAAAAACCGTGGAAGAGCTGCAGTGTAAGAAATCCTGTGTTTCTGGTTAGCTAGCTGCCTGAGGCTCGCTTACTTGATCAATGAATAATTCAGATCGAGGCACACGAAATAAAAGCTGTGGCGATCAGTAATCGATTGGTTGATTCATTGTTTTAATTGTTGCGTCGCCAAAGTCCTGAGAGCAGGACAGTGTGTGCTACAAATCCATGTGTGCAGGGTGTCCCTGACATACCTTGCTCCTCTGCAGGTAGGGCGCTGTGTAAAGCAGATGAGTTTGGCTGCGCCAGCGGGCGCTGTGTCTCGGCTCAGTTCCGCTGTAACGGCTGGGATGACTGTGGGGATGGGAGTGATGAGGTGGGCTGCCCTCTCTGCCCCCCGGGCTGGTTCCGCTGCCTGGACTCTGACGCCTGCCTCCCTGATACCAGGAGCTGTGACGGGGTCCGTGACTGTCCGAGCGGGGCTGATGAAGCAGCCAAGCGCTGCGGGACCCCGCGGCCCCCCCCCAGAACCTGCCCCGGCTCTGATTTCCGATGCGGGACGGGGGAGTGCATCCCTCAATCCTGGAGGTGCGATCGTGTCCCCGACTGCAAGGACGGGAACGACGAAAAAGAATGCGGTAAGGATAATATGAGGCAGAGTGGTTTTAACAGCTTCAAGCTCTGTTTGTTTTGTGAGATCCTTCGGTCTGGCTGACCCGTGCTGTGTTCCTCTCCGCTCAGACCGCGATGAGTGTCGCGAGGGGAATGCCGGCTGCTCGCACCTCTGTGTGGACCTGCCCTGGGGCTTCGTGTGCGACTGTCCTGAAGGGATGAGGCTGGTGAGGGACACCCAGTGTGAGGGTGAGTCAGGAGATTTTCTAACCGCCAGTGGAACTAAACACCCAAGAACAACTGGGCCCTCATGGAGACTCTGAACGCGGTGAGGATCGACCCACAGTGTAGCCTGAGCGGATTGAGAGGGTTGCAATTTCCTAACCACCGCTGTTATATAAACGTCAGAAGTGAGGACTAAGGGACAGCCTGGCTGAGCAGTTATAGCTAGCAGCCTGAATTGTAGTGTCCCCTCATTTGAAGCTGTGTGTGAGAAGTGTTCTGGATGACATTAATAGTCTTCCACTCTGAAGGGTAACCTCTCCTTTGCTCCCTCTTGTTGTTTGCACAGATATAGACGAGTGTTTGGAGCCGGACATGTGCAGCCAGCTCTGCGTTAACCTGAATGGTACCTACAGGTGTGAGTGCCACCAGGGCTACCTCAAAAGCCCCAAAACAGGGGAGTGCAGAGCCCGAGGTAGGTGCTGTGAGCAGTGCCATCTTGTGAAGTTATAACAGCTTGAAGATCGTTTTCGTTTTAGCCCCCTAATGCTGCAAGCGGTTGTTGAAGCCTATTTGGCTGACGCTGACCTATTGGTAAGCAATGGGGTAGAATGCTTGTGTCACAACAGCTCTGGACAAAAGTTTAGCATCACCCTATAGACTCTAAACTCATTGTGCTTCATAAAGTCGAGTGACACCTGTGAACAGTGTTACGTTATCATATGTAAATTACATACCGCTTTAGTAGTTTTCCATATACTTCACGAAAAACTGGCAAAAATGAGAAAATGTGACATTTCAAAAAGTAACATGAAATACTGTCCTATTATGGGTGGGCTTCCGGGAAGCTTTTGCGCTGTCATTTTGTAGTTTGATTATATGATGTTAAGTAAAAGATCAAAATTATGTTCATATAGTTTTTTTTTATTCATTATTATTATTATTATTATTATTATTATTATTATTATTATTATTATTATTATTATATTATTATTATGTCATCAATCCTAAAATGCCAAACTGTTGTAGTTTTTAGATGACATAAACACAATCTCAACAAGGCACATGCTTTCCGATAGAGTGGTTGCACGTGCCCAGTAGACTGGACGGCTGTGTGCTGGTGTTTGTAGGACTGTCATGCCCTTCGCTCTGCAGGGCGGGAGGCCGTGGTGGTGTTCAGCAGTGACAGTGGGATCAGGCTCCTCGATACGAGCGCTCGGAAGTACAGAGAGATCTCAGGGAGCCTGGCGGGGGCTGGGGCCATGGCCGCTGACATCACAGGAAACGCACTGTACTGGGGCGTCCCCAGACTGGGCTCTATCTACAGGTAACTGCGCCCCTGTGTAACCCCGGCACTGCAAACTCTGTTCAGCAGCTTTTATTCACTTCACTTGGGACTGTTCAGCAGTGTACAAGTAAGTAAGACACTGGGTTTAATCCAGTCTAGCTTTTACTATAATCTTCAAAGTAGCGTGTCTGAATTGAAGTGCGATTTAGGGTAGCTTCAGTTATCATTTGCTGCCTTTTTATGATGCATGTATGCAGTCACTCTGTTTCATGATTCCATAGCAGATAGTGACTGCCGTTTGACTGGCAAAGACAGGCAGAAGACCCTGTTTTAAAATGCATTGCTATACTGTGCAATGCTGTGTGTCTGTTCATTTCTGAATTGTTCTTGTCCCTGTGCATGGCTTTCAGGACCACCCAGGAGGGGGCAGAGGTGACCACGCCTGTGCTGAGTGGAGTGGGGTCACCGCAGGGGGTCGCTGTGGACTGGATCCACAGGCTGCTCTACTGGACCGATGCCCTCGCCCGTTCGGTCAGCGTGGCCTCGCTGGACGGAGACAGACGCAAGGTTCTGATTGGTGGGCTGTCTGAGCCGTGGGGCGTGGCCGTGCAGCCGCTGTCTGGGTGAGCCACACAAAGATGTTCTTTTAAATTACGTTTTTAGAAATTTAAAAATTGCGTGAACTCTGTAGATAGGAAACTTAACATGGAGCACACAGACTTGAAGGGGATATAAAATAATAAAACAGCATTTGGCATCTACTGCTAAGGAGAACACAATAAGGTAAGGTATAACTGACCCTTTTACTTTGCTTTGGCAATAAAACTGCTTCAGATTTACAAACAAAAGGCTTATTATAAAAGTTTATTAGCTGTAAACTAAACGGAGGAGTTTACAACCTTACCAGTGAGAAGAATATTATACAGACCCTGGTGCTTCCAGATCTCCACCCACTGGAAACCAATCTCCCCTTCGTAGGTTCCTGTTTTGGTCAGATGCTGGCACCCCTGCCAGGATCGAGAGGGCTGGCATGGACGGGCGAGGCAGGGTGACTCTGGTCTCCTCTGGCATCGAGAGACCGGTCGCTCTTGCTCTGGGTATGTAGGCATTGCTCAGATTTGTGGAGGCTTGGAATGCTTTATTCTAAAGTGAACGGAGCGATTGGCTACGGACGGTTTAAAAGATTGATCTGCCTCCCCCAGACCCCACACAACCCTTCCTTTACTGGGTGGACTCCCAGCTGCATTGCATCTCCCGGGTGGGGCTGGACGGACAGCACCGCAGGACGGTTCTGGAATCAAAGGACTACCTGGGGAGGCCCTTTGCACTGGCTGTCTTCGAGGTATGGAAGCAACATTGGCTGTGCTCCACAGCGAAATCTGAAAGAACATTGGTCAATGCATCCACTGTCCCTGGCATAAGCTCTCTCTCTCTCTCTCTCTCTCTCTCTCTCTCTCTCTCTCTCTCTCTCTCTCTCTCTCAGAGTCGCGTGTTCTGGAGCGATGAGGGTCAGCACTCCATCTATAGCGCTACCAAGCTGAACGGTTCTGACCTGAGGGAGCTGGTCTCGAACGTGAGCCCCAGGGGTCTGGTTCTGATCCACCCCGTCCTGCAGCCAGAGGGTACGACACTAGGGGGTCTGTCCTGTTTTTTTAGGGAGCGCAGTTTGCTGTGGCTCCTCACGCTGTGTCCGTGTTCGCAGGTTGGAGTGCGTGTGCGGGAGAGGGAGCTGTCTGCGAGTTCATATGTGTGCCGACGCCCCCTGAACACACAGGCGCCCCAGGATTCACCTGCCTCGAACCCGGGGCCCTGCATCCCACCCAGAACAGCAGCACTCCTCCTCCACCTCCTCCTCCTCCTCCTCCTCTCTGTGGTGAGGAAGCTTCTCTTTAACACTGCATTTCTGTTTGTAGTAAAGTAACGAGCCCCCCCCGCAGTGGAAGTCTTGCCCTCTAACCGATGCTGTTTTCCAGACCCCCCAGGTACCGATGGCACCTTCTTCAGCATCCTGGCCCTGATCGGTGAGCTCTCTGTTCTGTTTCAGCCCTTAATGTACAGGAGCCCATAGACCCAGGCCCTCAGGCAGTATCTGTCAACCCGTTCTAGTTTCAGTAATACCAGAGCAATTCAAGTTTAGATCTTGGTGGAAAAACAAAGTGACTAACAAAATCGCATGCTCATTTATACTGATAACGTATTTCACAAACGTGTATTTTTTAAATTTTTTTATTTCTGATCACCTAGATAACACAGATCCGAAATATGTCCCCCCTCCTCTCCCCCTGTGTCTGCAGTGGTCCTTTGCCTGCTCTTGGTCAGCTGTTTGGTCTGGTGGTGGAGAGTGGAGTTCAGCCCCACCAGATCCATCTCTCTGCACGGGTCCGCGTTCCTCAAGCAGTCCCGGGACCCCCTGGTGCCACAGAACCGGTCCGAGTCCACACAACGAGAGGCGAGGCAGTCAGGCAGGGGACTGGGAGGTGGTGACGATGCAGCAGAGAGTCTTATGTGTATATTTCATTTATTATTACTATCATCAGCATAATTTATAACCTTGGATATTTTTATTAACGAGAAAAGATGCCTTATAACAATGAAATGACGTTGTATTGTGCAGCATAGCACCAGACAGCACTGACGTGCGCTTATTTGTAAAGAGGTTTTTTACATACCCACCCATGCTGCAGGAAGGGAAAGCCAATTACTCACCCATGCTGTAAAATACTGGATGCGCTGTGCGCTGGTGAATGCACTGGAGAGTGCGCTGGTGAATGCGCTGTGCCCTGGTGACTGCGCGGTGCATTGGAGAGTACGCTGGTGAATGCGCTGTGCCCTGGTGACTGCGCGGTGCATTGGAGAGTGCGCTGGTGAATGCGCTGTGCCCTGGTGACTGCGCGGTGCATTGGAGAGTACGCTGGTGAATGCACTCTGCACTGGAGAGTGCGCTGGTGAATGCACTGGAGAGTGCGCTGGTGAATGCTCTACAAACAGGTTTTGAGCATCTTTCTGATTTCTGCTTCTGTTTGTCAGGGCGCCCTCTTGAGGCTGGAAGCAGACATTGATTGACGTATCATTGCTGGAACATACCGGTGACTGGGATGCCTCTACTTAATTACATTGCACCAAGAAATCCCAACAGCTATAGCCTGACTGATCAGGGGTGTGGTGGTGGGGGCATTCCTGCTGGATCACTGGCTGCCACTAGTGGGCAGTGCAGTGTTACTGTGAAGGCAGCACCCTGAGAGTGCTGAATTTTTCTTGCATCACTGAACATGCTGGCAAATGTCCTGTAGTTTATGTAAGTGAAGTGAGAGTAAAAGATTAGTGTTTGACATTTAGTATTTATTTGTGTGGGTTTAATGTGGTGTTTGACATGTTCAAATAACCTGGCAAGGTTGAAATTGCTAATCTGCTATATTAGTAAATGATTTACTGTTACGTTTTTATTTTTAATTTTTAATTTTTTCTTGTTTGACTTCTTTTTTTATTAGTTCTCAAATGGCACAGCATTAGTTTGAATGAGGAAAAGGAACATTTATTTATAAATTCTCAGATGCTGACATTTTCACTTCATTCCTAATGGACTTATTTAATTTGTAAAAAGTTTTTTTTTTTTTTCCTAAAAAGAATTCAGCATTAAAAAGAAAACTGCCTTAATTATTGTTTTTGTGTGTTTGTGTGGATACAGTATACAGAACCCCCATCTCAGTTCTGATCCCTTTCTTAGATATGTTTGGCCAGTTATTAGCATATAACATAATCTCTGTATCACAGTTTTTGTATTTTGGGACTACTAATAAACTCTACAAATAAAACTGATTCCCATTCCTGCATGCACAGAATTATCCCTGTCTTCCCAAATTGGATGACAGCCACTCCGAGATTCCCAGCCGTTCCAAAGCATGTGTAATAATGTTGCTTCCTGCTCTCCGCACCTACAGCAGCTGTCCTGTGTGTTCAAGTCGTCAGACAGGGTCCGAAACGTGCCCAGGGTCAGATACTAGTGAACTGTCTTAAATTGCATTTACCTCTGTTCATGTTGTAACAGATAGTAACACAGCTTTCAATAAGGCACTCTGGGTCTTAGAGTTACCTCAACCTGCAAGCAAACCTTTAATCTCCTTAAGAACACAGGCTGATTAAAAAGTCAACACCTCTGCTTTAAACTTACTCTGTTTACTCCTGCTGGCTGTGGATTCTACCTTTCTCTTACCCATACCATTTTGTATGCTTTACTCAGTTTCACACTGTCGTATTGAACTTATTTTCCAACTTCTGCATTTTCTCACCTTTTGCTTATGTGACTAACAGCACCTGACACACTCCCCCCTATAGCAGATTCATGCCTCCTCCCCCCCAAAAAAACTGTCAAAACAGAACAAAGGACCTGGAGGCAGTCAATGCTGAGTAACAGCAGGGGTCATAACAGACCCTGATTCGTTCAATTGCTGCTCAAAATGTTCACAGTGAAACACAACTTCCCGTAATATCAATGTAAAATTCCCTTTAGAAATTGTGTTTCCATTCGGAAGAATGTGTGCTAATTCTTTAAGGTGAGCGGTGCAGAGCTCCGTAAGATGATAATAGTCTTAAGAAGTTAACAGCTGCCTCCCTGGTTCCTGGAACCAAATCCTTAAGTCAGCTTGACAATAATCCTCACGGACTTTATTTACAACTACTTAAGAAAATGGCATTTGTGGGATTAACCTCGCAGAAGGGGAAGGGGAAGGGGGCGACATCTCCCTGCTACTCAGCACTGAAGCAGAACGGTTTCTCTCCTTGCAGCCACAAGCTGAGCCAACAGCGATCCTGAGGGCAGGGTGAGATCGAGAAGGGGCAGAACTGCCTCTACAAATAAAACTGCAACAGTGAAGAATTCAATCTCGTGGTCTCTTGTTTTCGTAAGAGAAGTGCATTAGAATTACATTCTTCTTGTTTCAAGTATCTTGGAGGCAAAAAAAATTTAAATAAACGATAAAAAGTGGCAGCTCCCAGAAGAAACACCATGAAGAAGCTTCAAAAAAGACGCTCCAGCCTGTTTGCTAACCTGAAGATCGGGGACGTTGGCAGCTTCTCGCAGAGCCTTGAGGAGGACGATAATGCTTTCCCCTTCGCTCTGGACAGCTCTGTGAAGCAGTGGACCTCCATGAAGGATCTGGATGAAGCTGACAGATGGGGTGGAGAAGAGAACAAGGAGGGGTGTGAAGAGGACTGCGAGGGGCACGGGCGTCGCAGTTCCCCTCGAGCTAAGCAAAGCGTAATAAACCTCAACATTGGAGGCAGGCATTTCAAAATCTCCAGCAGGATGGCAGCCCGCTATCCCTGCACCCGCATCGGACGCCTGGCCCTGTGCAGGGACCCAGTGAAAAAGCTGGCGCTGTGCGACGACTACTCCGTGCTCACGAATGAGTACTTCTTCGACCGGGACCCCACCTTTTTTCACTACATCTTCCACTTCTACCGCTGCAGTGTGCTGTGGATCATGGAGGAGCTGTGTCCGATGCATTTTGAGGAGGAGTTGGAGTACTGGGGTCTGCACATAAAGTATAGTCCCCGCTGCTGTCGGATCCTCTTCGAGGAGAAGACAGATGAGATAACGGACGACCTCAAAGTCCAGCGAGAGCTGCTGGCCCAGGTCGAGCCGGAGCACGACGAGAACTTTGAAGGCATGTTCCTGGGGAAGCTTCGGAAGAACATCTGGAACCTTGCAGAGAACCCTTACTCCTCCACCTGGTCCAAAGCGTTCGCCATTGTGTCCAGCATCTTCGTGCTTCTCTCCATTGTGACCATGACCCTCAACACGGTGGATGAGATTTCCAGCGGCAAGGCCTACATCCACCAAGTGGAGACCATTTGCCTCATCTTCTTCACTGTGGAATACCTCATGGGGCTAGTCTCCACCTGCAACATCAAGAAGTTCCTGCTCAGCCCTCTGAATTTTGTGGACCTGGTGGCCATCTTGCCCTTCTACGTCCAGATAGCCTTTGAGAAAATTGCTATCCAGATGGACATGGACTTCAATGAGGACCTGGAGACCATGGAGCAGGTGAGGAAGTCGACCAAGGTGCTGAAGATCATTCGGCTCATGAGGATCTTCCGCATCCTGAAACTGGCACGCCACTCCACGGGACTCCGGGCGTTCGGCTTTACCATCCGCCAGTGTTACCAGCAGGTGTGCTGCCTCTTTTTGTTCATTGCCATGGGGATCTTCTCCTTCTCCGCGCTCATGCACTCTGTGGAGCACGACGTCCCCGGCACCCCCTTCAGCAGCATGCCTGACGCGTGGTGGTGGGCTGCGGTGAGTACTTGCTGTATAAAGACCATCTTGATAGGTCAAATAAATCCTAGCTTTAAATGAGACTGAACGTGGTACTCTGAGGGTCCCCCCTGCTACCCAATCTGAACCCATATCTCCCTTCCTGTGGCTCTTGCCTCTTCTAGGGGTGATCCCAACAAGTGATGTGTAGAAATATTTTAGGGAAGGAATGTTAACTTCCCACTTTAAATGAAAAGAGAAGAACAATGACAATAGCTGCCCTCCAGGCGGCTGTGTGTCTGTGTGTGTGTGTGTGTCTGTGTGTGTGTGTGTGTGTGTGTGAGTAATGTAAAAACTCATTAGACTGATGTGCAAGCCTTCAACAAAATCTGTACTAGGAGAATGCTTTGTACATGGGATTAATTCTGCGTTACGTCACTGATTTCTTTATGTAATAAGATAATGAACAAAAGCACTATTGTTATCATTATTTATTTCTTAGCAGACGCCCTTATCCAGGGCGACTTACAATTGTTACAAGATAATCACATTATTTTTACATACAATTACCCATTTATACAGTTGGTTTTTTTTTTTTTACTGGAGCAATCTAGGTAAAGTACCTTGCTCAAGGGTACAGCAGCAGTGTCCCCCACCTGGGATTGAACCCACGACCCTCCGGGCAAGAGTCCAGAGCCCTAACCACTACTCCACACTGCTGATTACACTGCTGAACATGATTACAGGGTGTGGCCTATAAACTTCTACGCCTGTAAAAGTTTTGTATTTGAATAAATATTTCTACTCAAGGAATTGTCTGCAGGGAGTGGAAATCTGTCTCACAGCTGGAGACACTGTCAGGAATAGCTCAGAAAGTGGGATCCAATACAAAACTAATACAAACTGTACAGACAGCCACTGGCAGGTAGAGCTACTGCGGAGAGCTGTTAATTGAATCAGCTTTCCATTTACTGCAGCTTATGAGGCAACTGCACTGTCATATGCAGCTTAAACCACTAGGCCACGCTGCCTCCCAGTCCCTCAGCCTGAACCCTTAAGCCAGGCTGCCTCCCAGTCCCTCAGGTTAAACCACTAAGCCACACCGATTCTCTGTGTCTCAGCTTTAACCAGTTGGCCACACTGCTTACCCCAGTACTGACGTTTTTCCCGATTTTTTTTCCTCTCCATCCTCCGCAGGTCAGCATCTCCACAGTGGGGTACGGTGACACTGTCCCGGAGTCTGTCCTGGGCCGCATCGTGGCGTTCGGCTGCATCTCCTTCGGGATCATCCTGAACGGCATGCCCATCTCCATCCTCTTCAACAAGTTCTCGGATTACTACGCCAGGCTGAAGGCGCAGGAGTGTGACGCCAACATGAAGCGGCGAGGCAAGATCCGGCTGCGGCGAAGGATGCTGAGGGGTCTGTCCGAGTGTTGCAGACCCCAGACCCATGACTGACGATGAATCCTCCAGCAGATCGGGTGGGGGGGGCGCTCCTGAAGGACAGCGCCTGTATAAGCACAGGGGTGTCCTTTCTAGACTGGAGCCTCTACTAGACTCGGCAAGTCCTATTAACACTGCAGTTTCAAGATCTGGGTCTGTTTTTTGTTAATCAGACATCGTAGGCAATGCCATGAATTCTGCCTTTTTTAAAAGGATGTTCTCCCCACCCCCATTATCTATGTGCACCACACATCAAAATGATCTGAATTTGTTCCTCTTTGCTTAATGGGTTTTCTCCAACTGAAAGAAACTGAGAGATCACCAATATCCCTGACTTAGGGGGCACCCTGTCACATGATATTCATGTTGTGAATATCAACCCCTATTCGATAACCCCATCCGTAACATTAAAAAGCTCCCAAGTCCTTTGTGAAGAGGGGGCTGCAGCCTATACTAGACTTAAGCAACAGAGCCAGCGTTAGACACTGCGATGCAGACTGACATCCCTCTCCTATAGACTGGATCGGATTCTGTAGAATGAAGCAAGACAAATCCCAAACTAATCTCTCTGTGTGTGCTGTCTGGAGGGGTTTTAGGTGGAGCTTCCTTGAATAGCAACAATCAAACACAGTGTTTTTTCAGCACTTTCTCTTATCGAGTCAGCACTTTTAGTTTCCTGCTCAGCGCCCACTTCCTGTTTGTCTTATTGTGAACAGAATGCTGCATCTACCATACTAACTCCCATTCGTCATGACTGAGGGTTTACGCTTAACAGATGTCTGGCTTGAAAGGACAGGTTTCATAAGAAGGCTGTTGTACAAAGTAATACAATGAAATTGCATAACAAAATAAACTGTACTTTTTACCATGACTGCTGTACAGTCTTTTATTTATTTTTTTTAATCAGTATAACTGGTACGGTAATCCACTGCCTTGATGGTTCATAATTCTTAATAGACTGTGTGGTTTCTCGGTAGCAGCGTGCTAATATTTGAGTTTAAATAAATCAAAACGCACCTATTTATGAATGTGTTGATTTCCTTCACCTTTACAAATGAGTGCCAGTTAATGGCCATTAATTCTGCATTGAGTGTTTTCAAATGGACAATGAAAATATGTTGCAAAGCAAGCAACTAATTTGCCATGTAAATGTGACCTTTCCTTAACCCATACACTCGAGCTAGAGCTGTGGATTTAAGAACATCAGAACATAAGAACATAAGAAAGTTTACAAACGAGAGGAGGCCATTCAGCTCATTCTTTGTTGAGTTGAATCGGAGAGAACACCCTCTCCAGAACTGAAATCCTGCTGTTCACTGCAGAGATGACGTATTTCTAAACAAACAGGATCTCCCCATTAAACAGATAGAAGAAAGATAAGCTAAATAACAGCCTGAGTATCGACACACCCTTAATTCTCAGGCCTATAGAGAAAACTGTTATACCACATATTTTCCAGTGTGCTTTACTTTCTCATTCTAATAAAGAATAGCGAGACCGTTTCTTCAGCTGGTTTCCCTGCTCGATGACTGGAAACTGATTCTCAGTGGGTTTGAATGAACTCGTGTCTGGAGTTTGAGAGAAACGTGAATGCAAATTCAGAGTGGCAGTCCCTCGGGCTCCAATGGGATTGGGCAGGGATTAGGCAGCTCTGGGGTGACTGTATTAAGAAATGTAATCCGCATGTTAAACATCAATTAAACAAATGAATCGGTTTAAAAGCTCTTGTTCAGGTGGCTGGAGCGATCGGGTTACCTACTGCCACCGAACACCACCATGCAAGAGGGGTCAGCTAACGAAGAACGTCCGCAGCAAACGGGTGGGGGATAGGGGGGCGTGCGGACATTGAGAGTGGAGGGGGGGGATGTCAGAGAAATCGGAGGTGAAAAGATCCAAAGGGGTCACCAGTATCTCTTGCCCAACACACGGCAGTACTCTTACCAGGGCATTCTTCCCTAAACATGACGTGTTGTTTTTAGTAACTGAATATGCAAAGCAGAGATATGAAGGGGTTTGAATAGTAAGTGACTGGGCAGAGACGCTAAAAGGTGGGGTCTCAGAAATTCGAGAGCGCTCAGAATGGGGTTTGGAAATGTAATTCAATTTTAAAGATTTAAAACGGAGAAGGCGCAGGAGGTGATTCGCACGTCACTGAAGGAAACCAGGGCGGTGGGGCCCCAGACCAGAACGCCTTCAGAGGAAGCATCTGCCTGCCTCTCTCTTCCTGTCCTCATTACGGTATGGCCCCCGAAGATTCTTTATACAACTAAACCCCTTGCCATGTGTTCTTCCACTCCGATCATTGATGAAATCTGCTGTGCAGCGCCCTGGGCTGAGTGGGTTCTCTCACTGAGCTGTTACTTAGGCACCCATTGTTCTAAAGCACATTCTACCCCCTTCTATACATGTAAGAACGCACCACGTTCCCACCAACCACTCCACTGAATGCTGCAGAAGTTTTATGCCAGTTTTATACATATGGAAACATACCATATAGATTCTATTAGTTTGTGCTCCGACTGTACTTCTATGTCTGCTTGCAAAATACTGTGGTTACAAACCTGTATCCAAATCTGCTAATCGGTAATTAGTATACTGCTCTAAGCTCTGTTTTAGTATTCTTAAAAAAAAGCCACTTTTTCAGGAACAGCAGCTTCAAAAGTAGTTCCAGGAGACCTAGTCTGAGGCAGCTTTGCTGTATCAAATTCCAAGTATCCCCTTGTGTGTCGTGCAGTGGCCTGAAACCCAGTCTGCTGAAACCAAAGATCCAAGCCACAAAGTGGCTTTGTGTTCCCTCCGCTTAAGAATGTGTTAATGGGTTAGGCACTGCCTAAATGTTTATATTCTAAGAGGGGTGGTAATTCTCCTGTTTAAGAGGAAGTACTGTAGTTTAAAATGTGTTGTGGTTGTGGGTGTAACCAGGAACGGATCAAACGGCTATGCAACAGGAGTCAATAAATAAATCCTAGGTGTGAAATGACAAGCCAATAAATGACTAAATTACTATACAGCACCCCTCAGCAACCAGCAGGGGTGCATTCTTTAACTCTGACAATGCTTCAGGGCCAAGAATTTGAAATCCTGTTAGTTCACAGTGCCTCACAAAGTACAGCTTGTCATGAATCTGTTTTTTTTTTTCTGTGTATCAAAAACTATCTGAGCACTGTAGTGGACATTGTGCAGTGTTTGTTGTTTGAATAAACATTTTATTGAAAGTGAACAAGAAAGTCTTTTGTCCTTAATGCAATAAAGTGAGAAGATATGTTGATCCAAATTTTACAAGTTGCATCAACTCATAATATTGAGGCAACCAGCTGCACAGCCTTTTTAAGTTAACTCAACTTTTTTGTACTAATTCTATTAACACAGACTCTAAATCAGTGCAATATTTAATCTGAAGTGCATGTAACAAAGATATGTAATTGCCCTTGGCAATAAAAAGTGTATTTACTGAGCAAAAAAAATATTTGTTGAGAGAACCCAGGATTTCAACAAAACAAAGCAATCTTGAATTCTTTTGTTTGTTTGGAAACCCTTGATGTCATCCCCTGCCACCAGAAAATATCAAGAAAGGATGTTCTGCAATACAGCAGAACATCGCCAGTTGCTATGTCACTGACCATGCACTTCCCCAATCCATGGTACAAACATGCAAAGCACAGCAAGCTGCTTGCAAAAGACAAAAAAGGTGGGGCTTTTCAGAGTTACAGAGCAGAGAGAGCAAGCTAGGCTTTCAGTCCATTGATCAAAACTTATTGAGGAAGCGACCAAATACGAAGTACTGTGCTCCAACCAGTTTCAGTGCAAGCAAAACAAACTAGCACAGCAGAAGGAGAAAAAAAGGACTTTGAATTTAAAGTAAGTAATTTTATTTAAGAATAATAATAACCTGCTTGTTAAGTGCTGTTTTCTTTGTGCGTTTGCTGCTGTTGAAATGACCACCTTAAATTAGTATTTTATTTAAAAACTGCTTTTTCTATGTGCAGCACCATTTAGTGGTATTTCCCATTCCTTCAAAAAGTGTGCCTAAATTTAATCAGTTTCTGTTTTCTGAGAAAAATAAATAAATATTGAGTTTTCATTTCATTGTCTTGCACCACTGGCAGACATTACTTGTTTTGAGTTTATTACTTGATTTGCAGAATTATCAATAATTATAAGGTTAGCTCTACTGATACTGTATGAAGTAATACCAGTAACTCACTATAACAGATTACATGTACCTGTATAATCTGCTAATATATCCACTGCTGTGCAACAGGCACATTCAGGAGTTACTATATATATATATATATATATATATATATATATATATATATATATATATATATATATATATATATATATCGATGTTATGAGCATCAACAATTTACTCAAAGCCTCCACTAGTGTTTTCTACTATTATAACAACTTTGACTGTTATTAATACAGCTTAGTTTGGTTGAGAAGAAACCAAGCTTGTCATTTAGCAATCTTTAATGCACACTGATCAGAATCTTCAAATACTTGTGATCACAACAACTCAAAGTAAACTCTACATGAGCAGCTAATATGAAGTGTTGAAGTAGCTAATCCATCACATTTACCCAGTGGTTCTCAACGGGTGGGGAGAGGGGGGTGCAAAGCAATAGGGGGCTCCAGAAGCATACAACCCCCCCCCAAAACAAACAAACAAAAAAAACTTTTTACAATGTATACGTGACATGACGTTCTGTAGAATGCGTAGGTTGATTCTATGGAAGTATAACCCCTCCCACCGCCGCCGCCAAATTTAACACTGAAAGTCCCTTTGAGATTTTTAAAAATCTCCTTTTTCAAGGGAGACCTGGTCCAAAAGGTGGCATATCATTAAACAGAATGTGGTGCTTATTTGACCAGCGTGGCTCCCCGTATATACAAAATTATATACTGGATTGAACCCTGTAATGCCCATTTCTGTATCACATCTGACGCAATGCTTAGCCACCCCCGCTGTATTTTTACTATTTTTTAAATCCAGTCTCACAAGCCAGACTTTTTCATATGTACATTATTGTATAGATGAAAAAAAGAAACGGAATCTAGTTACATAAATAAAGCAGCTTTTTCTCATTTAAAAAAAATGCACTGGTAAAATATTCTCACGCCACGCTCATTTTCTTCTTGGGAAAGTGCAAGAGAAAGCTTACTTGTTCACATTAGACGTTTGAAAGGATTTCTTTTTTTTTGCGGGGGGGGGGGTCCTGGTTTCGCTTTTGTCACCTGCACCTGCAGCTCCAGATGCCCGGGTTCAGATTTCAACCACTCAAGACTTTGTAGCTAAGCAATGAGAACACAAAACAAACAAAGCCCAGTATTACAAATAGAAATCACCATAGGAATGCCGTTTCAACTATACTATCAGTCCAGGGCCATTAGAAAAAGCTTTGAAAAGAAAAAAAAAACAAAACACGACTTTCCTAATAAGATCAAAAGCTAGTTCGTTACACCTTATAACACCTTATAACATCTATCTAGACTGACATGCTTCACAGCCAATGACATCGGGACACAGGCATGACATAGTGAGCGCAACAGAAACAGGCTGAAAATAAAGCAGGCAAACAGAGATCTTTATAGCAACAGGTAACATTTTGAAATGGAAGCACACGTATGCTTTAACGCGTGTTTCTTGAGTATTTAAAGAACTCGTGAGTTAAATGTTTATTTTTATATTTGACAATAAGCCATTTTATTTTGGAGTAAATACCTTGATATTTACATTATTATTATTTTTTTACTCGAGCTCTGGGTAGTCAAATAACGCCACCGCAGTGCCATTGAGACCTTATTGCAACATCAAGAGTTCGTTATTTAAATAACTAAGCAATTACAGGCAGATATGGGATGTGTGGAAAAGCTGGCTCTGGTTACCATGGGAACCTTTTTATTTCCAGGGCTTGGGTGTGTAGCTTTAAAGGATTCCATGTGCAAATCTAAAATGTATTATGACATGGAAAAAGTCACTAATTAAAACAGTAAAGGTTTTAATAAGGGGCTTAGAAGGGGCTGGCAAATAGTTAAGGTATGACTCAGTTGTTAAACCTCAACAGTGCAGTACTGTTCAGCGAGTTGAAACCATGACATTTACAATTGGAATATTAAAACATGTGCAGCTGCAGTTTTGTCATTACATTGCTTGTGCTGGTTACTGGCCAGCGTTACTACTCTTTCCTTGGCTGGCGCTTGCATGGTTTCTTTTGTGGCCAAAATCATGCCTCCGAAACATGACCCTCCCCCAGTGAATGACTGGCCGAGCTCACCTGTTCCCGAGCTAGAAATGATCACTTTAACCCTGAGGTCTGTAAAGGAATCAGCTGATCCCGGACTCTGTTCGTTGCAATCGGACACTGCGATAGAATAGAAATGAAGATACTGTCCCGATAGGACCGTGCTAGCCAGTAACACTGCAATGGACCAGGTTTGGACAAATCAGTTGGATTCAAATAGGGGGACATTGGCATCTATGTAATTAGCAAATAAACAGGTAAAGCGCCGATTGTGCTGGAACTTCAACTGATGGATAAACTATCTCGACACTTTATCACTGTTGTAGGCTAGTATAGACACATTCGACAGTTGCATTTTTTTAAAACCAATTTGTAGTTATGGATTTCATAATATAATGTGGGCACATTTACTTTCATAAGCGAATAAAAACACAAGCCGCTGACGGCACTTGCGTTTCTGAGGTGAGAGAAGGAGTGTAAATAAATGGTTTCACTGGTCTGTGTCGGGCAACGCACTGACCTGAAAAGCAACGTTAACATATTTTAAAACGATTATACTTACCGACCGTACTGGTTTCAAGGGTCTGATAATTAAACTGTTAACTATTTAAACACGCCTTTCTTAAATACACGCGTGTTTACATATATTTTGCAGCTATACTGTATATATATATTTTTTTAACTAACTGTTTGTTATGTGTTACAATACGGTATTGTAGAAAGAAGCTGAATCGTTAATGCATGCTTCAAAAATATTTTCTAAAATAAAACGGTGTTGATTGTTGAGTTAATTTGGTAGACCGTGAAAAAACTTAATATCGCCCATATTACGCGTTCGCGAATTTCTGCATTTAAAGGGGGGGGGGGTCTTTAAAACTTCAATGGTTAAATAATCTAAACGCCAGAGCTCGAGTAAATAATAATAGTAATAATAATAATAATAGTAATAATAATAATAATAATAATAATGTCAATTTATCAAGGTATTTACTCCAAAATAAAATGACTTATTTTCAAATATAAAGCGGCTTTTTTTAGATTCTGCAACGTAATGGCAAAATACCAACAAAATGTATCAGTTTTGATTTCGCTCACTCAAATTGCCCTAATTGCAACATGAAATCTGTGTTTACGTTATAAAAACACAATTTGTTTTGCAGCTGGCTTCTGTCGAAACATGGACAATTAGTAAATCTAAACAGCACAAATATATATTTTTCCCTTTGTTGTTACCAAAAGTCAACAGATTCTCTTGAATGCCATTTCTTTCAGCGTTAATTTGATTGTTGTTGTGCACTTCTGTGATTGGCCGGTCTGTGCCTGACGCAGGTATATTTTAAGTAGGCGCACAATAGTTTGGTAAAACCTGTTGTTCATGACAGCGGGTCAACAAGTAGTTCTAATACAAACCGCCCACTGACTGACCTCTTTATTTTGAGATGCATTTTGACCCATTGCACCTGCATAGTGGTTTTTCCTCCAGTAATCGCTGGTTCACTGCAGATTGCACTAGCCTGTCGCTGCTTTGAAATTCATCAAAACGTTACTGTGACAATTATGGTGCACGCGTTAATTTAGTATTCTGAACATTCTAATCTGAAGTTTTTTTTATAATTCTTTGTTGTATTCAATACTCCTGTTTTGTATTCCTTTGTAATAAATAGTCTATTTACATTTGTACACGTATCTTATACAGTAAATGAAGACGCTGTTTGTGATGTTAACAGGAAACAGAGGTTTCCAAACCAAAGTGTTATTTAGTTCCCGAGTTGTACAGCATGTGTAAAAATTGTTTGTGGTAAAATGAATCTAATGCAAAACAGTGTAAGATGACCCTTTGAAAGCGATAACAGGACATAAAGCTGCAGAATCATCAATACTCTTGACTCCTACTGTCTGCTGGTGCTGCTCAGGGTTTACCTTCCTTTTCTGTATACCCTGGTAGTTAATGCGAGAGCAATAGGATTCATCTAACTGGTAGTTAAAGCAGGTAACAGTCAAGGGCTTTAACATTTACAGGAAAGCAGTTTAATCTGCTGTAGCTTTCTTGCTTTCTAAACCTTGACAGATGTTTTCTTTTCTTCTCCCCCAAGACTTTCCAAGATGAGAACGTCATCCCGCAAAGCTGAGATGGCCGTGTTGCTCCTGGTGGCTCTGTTCTGCCTGGTGTTTATTTTCTTCAGCGGGACGGACAACAACCAGCTGTTAAGGGTGGTGGAGACGTCTCTTCCTGGAACAGAGCGGCCCTTTGAGAGCCAACACCCTTCCCTGGTGGGACAGCCAGTGCCTGACTGCAAGGAGAACGTCTCTGCAGCCAACATCTCAGGGTTCTCCGGGCTTCCCCGACACATCCAAGACTTTCTCCGGTATCGGCACTGCCGGAAGTTTCCTCTTATGCTGGACGTCCCTGAGAAGTGCGGCAAGACGGCCCAAGATTCGGCTGACGTCTTCCTGCTGCTGGTGATCAAAAGCTCCCCTCCGAACTACGACAGGAGGGAGGTCATCCGCAAGACCTGGGGCGCGGAACGGAGGCAAAACGGGGTCTGGATTCGCCGGGTCTTTATTTTTGGAAACACAGAAAACCCCAGGGTTGCTCGCCGGATGAACCGTCTCCTGGAGCTGGAGCAAAAGGAGCACCACGACATCCTGCAGTGGGACTTCAAGGACTCGTTCTTCAACCTCACCCTCAAGCAGGTGCTGTTCCTGGAGTGGATGGAGGTGAGGTGCCCGCACGTCCGCTTCCTCCTCAACGGGGATGACGATATCTTCGCCAATACAGACAACATGGTGGAGTATCTGCAAGGCCAGGAGGGCAACAACGGGAGCAAGCATCTCTTTGCAGGGCACCTGATCCGATGGGTGGGACCCATCAGGGACATCGGAAGTAAATATTACATACCGGTCCAAGTGGAAGAGTCCAACTCCTACCCTCCTTATTGTGGCGGGGGTGGGTTTCTGCTGTCCGGATTCACTGCCAGGACCATCTACAAAATGTCCCTCAATATCACCTTGCTGCCCATTGACGACGTCTACATGGGCATGTGCCTGAAACAGGCAGGACTGGAACCCGTGTCGCACATGGGGGTCAGGACTGCAGGGATGCACGTTCCCTCCAAGCAGTTGGACCCTTACAACCCTTGCTATTACCGTGAGATTCTGTTAGTGCATCGGTTTTTGCCTTACGAGATACTAATCATGTGGCATGAAATCCATGACCCCCAACTTGACTGTAACATTGGCCTCTAGGTGGCAGGCTGACCACGGCATTGCACTGAAGCATCAGTAGCCTTTCCCTTATGACACATTGCTTTAACCTCAAGAATTAATTGGGTGATTTTTCAGGGTCTGTCACTAACCAATCAGCTGTTTCCCCTATTGACTGACACGCTTTTCAACTAGAAAGATACTTTGAGCCCACAGACACTACTTGAAACAACTTGGGATGTGCAAGGATAAGCCATTTCCTGGAAGACAAGGAGGGAGAGCTGACAGCTTGTTTTTACTGAGTGTGGTGCCAGATATCATTATGTCTACGCAGTCGCGCAGACATAGTTAAGGTTTGAACGAAGGTTCTGTTTAAAGTCGATTTATATTTACATTTGAAAATGAAAAGACATGTTTTCTGGAAAAGTTTTATGAACTTAATTTGTTCCGCACCTCTAACGGGGAAATTAAAAGCGCAGTGTCCCAAGAAATCTTTTTTTTTTTTTTTTTACCTTTGTAAGCCTGTGTTGAAAATATCAGATGTGAGGGAAGCAGGGGTGTGGGTTGGGGTTGGGGTTTGGGTTTGGGTTGGGGTGGGGTGGGGATTTTAACTTACATAGTCTCTGATCCTGCAGTTACCATTTCTAACCTTCTGTTGATATCAGGAGCTAGCTATCCTACCATACAAGCAGTTTGTAAGCTTGTGTCTCTATTGCTAAAACCTGGGCAATATAAACAAACTAGTCAGTCAGGCACTTGACCAGTTAACAACACCAAGAGTGTCTCAAACTGTTCCATGTTTAACTATACAAAAAAATAGGTTTGGGCAACATGCTCTTGCACTGTTTTGTAATATTGTTAAAGCTATGAAGCAGTGTAGTGTGTGAATTGAACTTTGAAACAGCTAGTTTCACAACTGTGGTATGATGCTGTTGACTGTACTTGGACAATTGTGATTACTTCTTTCTCAGGGAGAGTGGGGGGTGTGCAGGGTACTCTGAATTTGTGTTGGTTATTTATTAAACTGTAATGCAACATTGTGTTGTTTTTTTTGACCTTTATTATTATTTGTTTATTTAGCAGAGACCGGGGTGTGTGAACTATGCATCGGCTGCAGAGTCACTCACAACAACGTCTCGCCTGAAAGACAGAGCACAAGGAGGTTAAGTGACTTGCTCAGGGTCACGCACGGTGAGTCCGTGAGTGAGCTGGGATTTGAACCGGGGACCTTCTGGTTACAAACCCCTTTTCTTTAACCACCAGACCACACAGCCTCCTTTTATATAGTGTTTAAATATATAAAATGGCTCGCATGTATAGTGTTGCACAATACTTTTATTATAACAAGTTTACTTCTGTTGTGGTTTGAAGCCAGGCATCATAGGCTACCTCCTCCTGTTGATTATCTGCACCTCGTCTTATGAACGTTGGCTAGATCATGTCATAAAGGCTAAACAGTCAATGGTGCATGCATGAGCTAATCACACGTCTAACAAGTCTTCATTGTTTTTAGAAAGGAAACACGCAGACCACATTTCTTTAGCTTTCTGTACATTGGGAGGAGTTTTAACAAGCTTGTCTAATTTCTGGTTAAGAAACACAGAGTTTAGTTAACTATTTACTCCAAATAGTCTTTTCATTTTCAGAAAGGAGAGATGCGCCCAATAAAGTTACAAGCTAAGACTTTGAACTTAGGATCTTGTAAGTACGTGAACTCAATATGTTTGATGCTCGGTTTAGATTTGTAATGGTGTTAAACTTAAACTCAGAATGTTTTTTTTTTTAAACACAAGTGGAACAAGTAGCAGTATCTAGACACAATTAAATAACATATTTATTTTTATACGATTAAACAACCTAATTGAAATGTAACAGAACCTGGCATTTCATGTTTTCTTTAGACCTGAAATGAATTGGCTGCAGTAGGTGGGATGCAATAACATCAACATCCATTCACATTTCTATACACCTTTCATCACAAGAACCCGAAAGTGCTTCCCACCCACACAAAATAAGAACAATTAACCATTACATTAAAGTGTAAAATAGAATTTGATAAAAAGATACAAAATGTGGTTTTAATTGTAAAATCAGAAGGTTAAAAAGCTAACATGTAAAAATAGAACAATTGAAAGAGTCTAAAGCAGTGACTTCATCCATCACTTGTATCAGGGTCCTGTTCTTTCTGCCCCGACCCACCACTTTAACAGCTTAATCATTACGTATGAGGATACCATTGCTCAAAAAGTCAACACTGTCCTCTGACGTCACACAGAGCCGTGTGTAATTAAACGGGATCCAGGATGTTTAGGAAGTGTGACGCAAGAACGGGAGTGTTTGGAAAGAGAGGTAACAGGTAACATGAGGTCATGAACTACTGCAGGGTTGGAACAAAGACCAGGAGTGGAAGGACCAGCTGTGGCCAACCCTGTTGTACATAGTTTGTAAGCATTCTCCAAACCAGCACAGAATCTTTACTTGTGAGAAGCTCAGGATGGCATGAGTGACAGGGTCTGTTTCTGTAAGAATTGGGGTGGTCCCTGGAGCTTTGTGGGTTTTTTTCTTTGCACGCTTGTGTATCTCACACCCATCAATCCATTGCAACTTTGAGGGATAAAGAAAAGGAAACAATGTCAACAATCTCCCCCAGAGACCGAATCATTTAAAACAACTGTCAATATGCAGTACATTAACAACTTTTTTTCCAGCATCATTTTCAACTGCTTCTAAAAGCTGAATTTCTGAAGTGAGGTGCTGGGTGACCTCTAGAGGTGTACTGCTGTATTATCTGCTCCATATTATTTATTTCTTAGCAGATGCCCTTATCCAGGGCAACTTACAATTGTTACAAGATATCACTTTTTTTTTTTTACATGCAATTACCCATTTATACAGTTGGGTTTTTACTGGAGCAATCTAGGTAAAGTACCTTGCTCAAGGGTACAGCATTAGTGTCCCCCACCTGGGATTGAACCCACAACCCTCCGGGCAAGAGTCCAGAGCCCTAACCACTACTCCACACTGCTGTGCCTCTGTCCCTGTATATATTTCTAGAACTTTTCTAACCCACAGCAGACACAAAGATGAGCTATGACTCGCTGTTTACCCACAACGTATTAGGAGATGGATTCAGAAGAGGGAGTTCTTGCTTAACTAACCTACTTAACTATTTATTTTGGATGGCATCCGTAGAATTTACATACATTTCATTTCGAGGTTGGGAGGCAAAGATATTTTCAAGATAACCTTTATTTTAAGAATAAAAATAAGAAACTGAAATTAACTGAAGGACAGCAAACGATGACTTCAGCCGAAAGTCACAGAACCAACCCAGAGAAGCGTATACCTGAGTTTTATGCTTTGTGTTTTATGATTGATCATGTGTTGCTTTGTTGTTTTTTGTACTCCTTATTTGTCGTGTTTGATGCTGTTCGCTGTGGTGGTGCAGTGAGCCTTTTTGCCAGGTTGTCACTGTAAAGGAGAATTTGTTCTCAATTGACTCCTCTCTGGATAAAGAAGGATTTTGATCAATTGTTTGAAAAACGCTGATCTTCACAAAATAAAACTTTGATGTGTATTCTTCCTATTCATTTGTTTAGTTGTTTTTTTTTTAATTTAATTTTTTAAAACAAATTCATTATAAAAAGTAGTCTTAATTTAACAACTTGTTTTAGTTTTATAAACCACACACGCTGCGTCACTTTACAGTTGTTTTTTTTTTAAAAAAAAGCTTTGATAGCTTTTGTGGTAATGCTATATAAATACAGAATTCATTAAAACTGACCTCCATGTCCTTCTAAAGAGGCTACATTGTGTTATTCTTTATTGAAATTGCAAAACAAAAAGTATTCTCTATCATTTTCATATTTTGCTTGCATAATTTCTTGTGGTGCAGCTACTGAAATACATGAACAGTTTTTTTGATGATCACTCTATTTTTCTGTTGTCTTTTTCCAATCTGAAAAGCCTTTAGTACCAAACGTTTCCTCTGCAAACACTGCCACCAGTCCTGCTTGAGACTGGAGTCTCGTTGCTTTCAATTTTAGTACAGCTCCAATTGGTTGAAATACTGTACTTACTCACATAAGCCATGCAGGTATATTTGTTATTTGCGGTATTAAAACATTGGGATTCATTCATTCATACAATCGAGATACTGTACAACAGTTTAAATGAGGATTATGAAAAAAAAACTATGCTTGTTTTGGATAGTTTTTGCGGCCATCTCACTGAAAATGAGAAAGGGACATTGGCTAGGAACAATATAGACTTAGCTGTGATTCCAGGAGGAATGACATCCATGTTGCAGCCACTCAATGTTTGTGTTAACAAACCGTTTAAGGAAGTTGCGAAGAAAAAATACTCGGAATGGATGGCTGATGCAGAACATGGGGACACCCCAACAGAACACATCAAGAAGAAACCTTCTCTTTCAACACTGGCTGAGTCGATCCTCTTTGCGTGGAACTCAATATCAGCAGGTCTCCTCAAACGCACAGGGGGCTGTAAGGTGTTTGTTTTTTCTTTGTCGTGTTCATGATGTGACTATGCTAGTTTACAGTTTCACAACAGTCTACAAAGGCAGGGGCTGTTCTATTCATTCTTGGGAGTCTCCTCTTTCCTCCCGAAGAGCCTCAATTTGCGCATTCCAGTTGGGTGAAGCTGGGCCTCTCATCAGCTTTGTAGGACCAGCACCTACGCATAACGCAGAGCACCTGCAGGACGAGGAGGCACAGAGCGTTAACATGGCATTTAGGCGACTTTGTTGCTACGTGAAACCATATAAATATCATAGTGCTTGAGTACAAAGCTGCCTTAGTGATGTGATAAAAAAACTTTTTTTTTTTTCTAGAAGATATGTTGCAGCAGAGTCTAACATAGAAATGTTCATAATGGCACATGCAACAGTTACCACAGGCTGTGCATGCGTGTCCCTGACCTCCTTCTTCAATCCCACTCCTGTAGCTGTGTCAGTGAAAAACCATTCCTCAGATAAAATAATGACAGTTTCAGAGCTGGCTGAAATTCCTGAGATAAGCATGAAATCTTATCAACAAAAAACCGCTCAAACCTCAGAAAAATGTAATGTGCCGCATACAAGCAAAAACCAAACCGTCACTAGAGAGACGTTCACAGGACTGCTGTACAAAGAGCAGGGATCCTGCCAGCAGTTCAATATGTCAGTGAGGTCTGGTTTAAAGGCATGAAATGCAGCCTTCACCTTGACTGAGGATTGCTAGTAACCTGCAGCATGGATATCACGGCTGTACAGGAAGCCCTGCAAACTGTTACACATTAACAACAAAACCCCAGATAGCGAGGTTGTATTGTAGGCAGAAACCATCATCTTCCCAGAAACAAGTTAGTATCGCTCTGCACACCACAGAGCATTTTTTTAACAATCCTTACCAGCGATTGATTAATTGATCACATGTGATTTATAATCATAGCAGTTCCTTACACACTACTAACCGTCTGCAAAAACAGTTTTAGTTTATATATATATATCTGAACATCTTGTTGTTTCTGGGTTGTTGCAGTAGATCACTGACTGTCAAAAGCTTATCGGATGAAATATGCAGCCTTGAAGAAGAATTCTCTAGCAAGCTGTGCTCCTGGAGACCAGAACGTCCTTTCCATGTGCCAAGGGTACTGATCCTCAAAAGACACCTTGCCACTGACTTCAGGGTCGCAGGTTCTTATCCTGATAGGCAGTTTGGGCTATAAAAACGAGGCAGGCACATTTCCAGACAGCTATCAGCCTCAAGCGCTCGTGTCTTTTGCGTGCTTGCTCCTTGTTCCTCCTCTGAATCGGTATGGCCCGGCTTGTATCTCTCGCATGTTTTGGTCTCCTGCTGGCCCTAGCGGCGTGGGTTTGTGGGGCGCAGGATAGCGGGGTGAAGCTGTGCGGCCGTGAGTTTATCCGTACCGTGGTGATGTCATGTGGCGGAGCGCGATGGAAGCGCTACTCCCCAGAGCTCGGACAGCCAAGGGTTAATCCTTACAGTAAGTGTCAAATTTGTTTGAAAGTCAAATATATTCATTTAAAATAAAATTGTTTCTGAATTAAATACCTTTAGAGGGTTGTAAATCAGTGGAGTGGTTTTCTATTTCAAATGACCAGCTCTAGATCTTACTGATCTCTACAATTAAGTGTCTTAGCAGGTAACTCCATTGGTTATTTGAACAAGTTTTTCAGGATTCTTGTGTTTCGATTGTCTTAAGATGAGCACAGATGTAAAAAAAAAAAGAATCCAAGCATAAGAAACCTGATATTTCAGTAATTAAGGCTTTAATATAAACCAGATATACTGGATGTTATTAGCTGTCACCTAGCAACATCGTTGGTAGAGTAATAAAAACAGCGATTGGATAAATATACTGTGCCTCCAGTAATCAAGTCACGTTTGGTTTTAGGGGAGCTTCTTGAGTGGCTGGACAGTGACAAATTCAACAGCCTGGGGCACCTCGAAACAACTGCAGAGCCTCAGGATTGGAGCCTGGATGCTGGGATCTATGGGACATCTGCAGAGAGGTCTCAGGACTTCTCTCAGAGTCATGTGGAGACAGACAGAGACAGCTCAGAGTGGTCTCCCCGATCCAGACGGGATGCAGGCCCGGCAAAGGTGTGCTGCAAGTGGGGCTGCACTAAGAGCGAGCTGGCTAAGTTCTGCTGACCCCCGTGATACTCACCGCTGCCTGGATCCACTCAGCCACCTGCAGCTCAAGACTGAGCCACTCTATGGAGCACAGTGTCCAGCATGCTGGATGTTTCATTTCCTATAGACTATTCTCCAACGTCTTTTTTCCCCCCCAGTAAAATAACTGGGGTTTATTTCAATCATCTATACAGCTATGGCCAAAAGTTTTGCATCGCCTAGAATATTAAGATTGAGACATAATTAAAAAGAAAAAAAAAAACTATATAAGCATAATTTAGATATTTTATTTAACATCATGCAAATCAAAGAAACTACAAAATTATATTGCAGAAGTCTACCGGTAGCCATGATAGTGCTTCATGTTTGATATCGAAATGTCACATTTTTCATTTATTGTCAGTATATGGAAATCTACAAAGCGATATGTAATTTAATATGCTAATGTAACAGAGGGTAAAGTTTGGGAGGTCTGAGTTTTTCTATTTGTGCTCCCTCTCTCTGGAATTCCCTGCCTCCAGCTGTCAAAAACTCTGACACTGGAGGAATTTGAGTCTATTAAAAAACCTACTGGTTTTTTTTTTCCCCAAGCTCATGGAAAATAGACATTTGAAGTGTTAGTATTTTTAATTGTTGTAATTACTGTTTCATATTATAGTTACATTTGTGCTTGTTTTGTAAAGTGCTTTGGCACGGCTTGCCATGAAAGGCGCTATATACAAATAAATTCATTGATTGACTGGGGACCCCCTGCTGGGGGGTCATTTCAACTGAGTTCTCAATTACTTCATTTAACCCTAAATTGAGCTATTCATGAGCTTAATTAGACCTTTTTAATTGTTTTCGGCTTTTAAACAGTTGTAGATTTCAAGTTAACTTTACCATTTTATAAATAACTTAAAAATCGGCAACTTCTTAGGAACTGAGAACAATTAGAAAGATCAGAATAAGCACATTCAGCTGGAATGAAACCCATAGGACACAGTGGGTCCCCAGGACCAGGACTGGAAAACCCTAATCCATTCAGATCTTAATATCACCACTCTAAAACATATAAGCGTGTTCTTTCACTGACCTCATTTGTGTTGTATTCATTGATGCTAATAAGAGGGACAGTAAATAAATGCTTGTGTAAGACACTAGCGGGATTGTCTTTAGTTTTCATTATCACTTTGAACTGAAGAAACGACAGAGAAACTCAGGTGCAGACTACTGTAAACTCCATCAAATGGTAACCGCATTCACGATTTTTTGTAATTGCTCTTATTTGAAATCGTTCTTATCCATTTATTGTACTTACTATGTGCTCTTAATAGAATTTACTCTTACAAGCAAATACCTTTCCTATAACTGCTCTTAGTCAAAGACACCCTTAAACGTAATTATTGACTCTACTCCTTATTTTTGCTCTGATTTGAATTTGCTCTTATTTTCTGCTGATTTGATTGTATTTTATAACTGTTCTTATCAGTAGGGTGATATTTTGTAATAACTCTAAGTCTTCCTGGAAAAGGGTGTTTGCTAAGAAATGCATAATAATAATACAGACGTGCCTGCCAATTGAGGAAGTACAATCAGCCCCCTGCAAAAAATCCCCCTTGCTCTTTTTATTATTAGTTTTGCTAAGATGATGCATTGCTTGCTAATTAAATGACGCAAAAGGTAATGGTAGCGAAAAAACAACTTTTTAAAGAAGGAAGGTGCAAAATGACAAAACAGGGTTGCAGCAGAGCCTAACATAGAAATGTTTTTAATGGTACACACAAAAACATTTTTTATAAACAAGACATATTTACTCATTTCATTCATATTTTATATCATAGTTCACTTGGTTGCTAATGTGCAGATTCAATGAGACTTTAACATTTTTGAAGATTTTAGCAATACCATATGTGATTACATATGAACACCCATATACTATTACATTCAAATAAACCCTAACATTGCCCTGAATAAGCAGTAATTAAACCAATGTACACTTGCAACTCATTTCTGCGCATAGATCTATCAATAGCTAGCAGATGGGGTTTTAGGGTTGGTGGTTTATGAAGCTGTACACAAATTTTCAATCTAACAAAGCAAGATTAGTCCTTCTCTTTACTGAATGGTTTGTTGATTTCTTTTCCCCAGATGGCTACATCGTCATTGGAAATGATTCTTTGTCGTGTTCATGATGCTATCAGATTTAGAGTTGAATCATTGCAACAGGCCTGCAACCTTCTGCTTGGATAGAGGTTGTTTCAGCTCAAAATACTTTTTTTCGGTTTCACAACAGTCTACAAAGGCAGGGGCCGTTCCATTCATTCTTGGGAGTCTCCTCTTTCCTCCCGAAGAGCCTCAATTTGCGCATCCAGTTGGGTGAAGCTGGGCCTCTCATCAGCGTTGTAAGACCAGCACTTTCGCATAACGCAGAGCACCTGCAGGACGAGGAGGCACAGAGCGTTAACATGGCAGTAGGGGGGTTTGTGGTTTGAAATAAAGCCTGCAGTGTGTTCCTCCTACCTTTGGGGGGCAGTCTGCAGGGGCTGGCAGCCTCCACTCACTCTTCAGGAGATGGAAGAGGTGCAGCAAGATGGTGGGTCCTTGTTTGTCTCTCCCAATCTGCTGTAGGCATAACTGGGAACAGAGAAACAGCCCAGTGAGTTGAATACCATTGACAAGTCGATCCCAATCTTAATGCAAACCTCCATTGCACTGTGGAACTGAATTATTTACAGATCCTTTTAGGGTAACACTTTAAATGAAGTGTCTCTCGTATAACTGTGTATTTACTGTGTGTTTCCCTAGCAGTTACTGCATATTACATATTACAAAACTGTATTACCACTGTATTTCCCATGATTTAACCATGGTTATACTCTGCATTTACCATAGTGTACCCTGCTTTGCCATGTTTATTAATATGCTTTACCATACCTCGCTGGTCTTTACAATGCTTACCTATATTTTACCATGCTTTCCCTGTGCTTTATTACACTGTGCTGTCCTTTTGCTATGGGAAACTTAAGGCCTGTATCATGAATGATCATTATCTACACCCACTGCTCACTCAGACATCTCATAACCATACCCGAGTCTGTTCCAACAAAGCCAGATAAGCAGAAATAGCCAAGCATTGTTAGGCTTCAGAACAATGACATGCAAAACAACAGGTTGTGTAACAAAGGTACAGGAAAATAATTACATGTTTGCCAGGGCATTGTTATTTTGAGATGAGCAATGTGAAATGTGCTCAGGGCAATATCCACGGAATGCACGCTTTTAATTTCTGTATGTAAACATGCAAACATGACTTTTCATGCTTTTTTTTTTTACTGCTGTTCCTCTCTTACCTGCGTTGGGCTCCAGACCCGTTCACAATATGAGAAGAGCTCATGCAGAACCACTCCGAAACTCCACACGTCCGACTTGGGAGAGAACTTGCACTCCTGCAGAGACTCGGGGGCATACCTGCAGCAACACGCTCCAGGGTTAGACAGTGGAGAGCGAGACAAACCGCATTGCTTTGTGTTGAGTAACCAACAGGTTTTATTTAATTGATGCCTAACAACTATAAATTATAGCTCGGTCCATTGCTTTTCAAATGCCATACAAAAGAGAGAGCTGGACTGATGGATATTAAATATCGGCTGAGGAGATAGGCATGTTTATTTAGCTCTTGCTTTTCTGCAAATCCACTTCATCTGTGAAACGTTTTTTGTCCAGCACAAACACAAAACGACAAGCACAGTATATGCAAACGATAAAAGTGGAAAAAAGATGAACAAGGATGTTAGATAATGAGAAGCCAACAGGCATCAGCCTGTTTGTTTAGTGTCTATCTATATGTATATATATAATATGTTGCTTTCCAAGTGAAAACCCCCAAATCAGCAGGTCATTTTAGCAGCGGTACTCTTGCAGTTGGTCCTACCCACCAGAAGATGGGGCTCTCTCCCGGTTCCTTCACTCGGTAATACTCCTTGTCGACTTGGAGGATCTTGGTGAGCCCGAAATCGGAGATTTTCACGAGTGTGTCGCTCGCGACTAGGATGTTCCTCGCAGCCAGGTCTCTGTGCACATGTCTCATCATCTGCAGGTACTCCATCCCCTAGGAATCACACACCATTCAAAGCACATTACAAACTGCAGCGTCTCACAACCATATTCAATTATACACTGCGGCAGAGAAGGGGGAGGAAGAATGCAGTCCTGGGGATAAAAATGGGTAACAGGACTACATGCCCCAGAATGCCTCAGAATGCATTCAGAAGGTAGGCACATTGTATTCAGTGATAGGTAGTATGAAAGCAATCCTTGTTGCTTCCAAATTAACTGCTGGTGTTGCAGGAGGTCTCAAATCTGACTCTACGGGCCATTGCTGCTGATTTCAATACCTAATACACAGTACTTTTATCCCTTAACAGCCTGCTCAGAGTCCTGTGCCCTGTGTGTCTCCACCTTGCTGATCTGTGACGCATATAGAAGAAGCCTCTTGCTGTCAACACGTTCCCGGTTCTTTTCCAGGTATCCCGGCAGGTTTCCGTTAGGCAGATACTCCATCACCAGCCTCACGTTCTGTCTACCTGCAGGGAGACAGCAAGGTAACCTCCATATTACAGGTGCCTCCCTTATAAAAGTTTACTGCTGTATTTTTGCACAGTATTTGTGCAGTTTTTCCCATGCTAACACTTTGCATTTACTATAGTGTACCCTGCTTTACCATGTTTATTAATATGCTTTACTATACCTCCTCGCTATAACCTATGCTTTACCGTGCTTTCCCTGTGCTTTATTACACTGTGTTATGTTTTTGCTATGGGAAATTTAAGGCCTGTATCATGAATGAGCATTATCTACACCCTTGAGCTGTTTTGACAAAGCCAGATTAGCAGAAATAGTCAAGCATTGTTAGGGTTCCGAACAATGAAATGCAAAACAGGTCTTGTTGCAAAGATACATGTAAATTATCATGTGCTCAGGGCAATATGCACTGAATGCACACTTTTAAGTTCTGTAGGTACATATGCAAACATGACTTCAGTTTTCATGCTTTTTAACTGCGGTTTTGTTTAAGCCATTTTATCCTGGATACAAAGCCAATATTAGTGGGGAACTACAGAACTGAAATCCCACAAAGAGAAAGGTTCAACTACCACCAGAGATGAATATGAGATGCATCTAGAAAAAAATGCCGAACAGCAGTAACACACACATCACTTCCCACACAGGTTTTATCATTTGCTTATTTTCTGTTTATACCGTGGCAACAATATATTAGGAATGAAGGTCCTGGTTCTGCGAATTGACCTGCACCCCAGCAGAGGGCGCTCCATGTCTTACCCATGCTGTAACAGATGCCCTTGTACTTGACGATGTAGTCATTGTGGAGGGACTTAATGATTCCGATCTCCTTCTCGAAGTCGGCCTGATGCTCCCGCTTGCTGTGCTGAAGCTTCTTGACTGCAACCAGCTCCCCTGTGTTATCAGCCAAGGGGTCGTAGCGGCACAGCTCCACACTGCCAAAGTTCCCCTGCACCCAGACACAAGGACTCTAATTGCAGCAATCTACAGTGTTGAGGTATGAGCAGGGGTTCATTTGTAAACACAAGGGTAACTGATCTTATCATTAAGGAAGGTGGGGGGGGGACAGCATTCGTGCTTCTAGACCTAGTGTAGGGACCTTGATTCACAGCAGCTCCCATGTATGCTTTAAGTTCCCTGCTTGTGGATCGGGGTATTGTTTGAACAATGTCAGGAGCGGGCTGACTAATCTGAGGAACAGGAGTGATAGCGCTGCTGCGGTTAAGAACGCTAGTTTTTTTTTTTTGTCATTTGGAGTGTAAAAAAAAAGTAATTTTCTTACTCCTGAAATATTTTGTTACAGTACACTTTTGCCATTCAATTCATGGAATTTGTACAAGTTATGTATATAGAGATTTTTTTCCCATTTTTTTTTCATATGGTTCATCATTTGAAAACCGTTTCATTGTCGCCTTTCAGACAAAAAGGTAGTGGATCTGGGATCCGCTGCGATCCGGCGCAAATGAGCCCCTGGTTAGGAGGGATCTGGTGGCAGTGCCCTTACCTTTCCCAGACGGTATATATAACGCAGGTGCCGGTCCTCGTACAGCATGGGTTCCTGTCGGTCGGTAATGTTCAGACACCTCCAGAAGGTGTCCTTCTCCGGGGCAGCACTGGGGCGCAGGTCACACAGGAGCTCATAATCTGAAATTTGGGAGGGGAACTCGCTCTGAATCCATACTGTTAAAGGCATACAGTGAAGCACTGTTTTATTCTCCTCCTAAGCCACCTAATTACTAATGCAGTGTGTCCCAATAGCAGGTTTAGACTGTAGTCCTGTGAATAAGTTAAACTAAACTAAGCTAAACTGTACTCTGAGGACATAGCATGCTACCACTGTATGGGGGTCAGCAGTCACCCACAATCCAATCACGACTGCCACATTAAACATCACAAACATGTGCTCTGTAGGCCAAATGCCTGCTTCGCACTTTTGGAGATGATCCCTAACTCATTTCTGAGCTTGTAATTTGCAGACGCTCCCCTTGGCAGGCAGCATGCTACCCCCTGGTCCCCAGCCACCTGGTACCTGAGGTGATGAGGCTGTTGAGCTGCCGGATGATGCCACGGAAGGACGGCCGCAGTCCAGGCTGGTAATCCATGCACTGGGAGATCAGATCGGCCAGTTCAGTCCACTTCAGAGCAGGAAGCTGCCGCTGGTTATTATAGAACTGCAGCTTCTTCACATGGGCAAGGGGGCAGTTCAGCACACTGGTTAGTAAATACCACAGTCCCACAACCACTGTCTCTTTAAAAACCCTTAATTAAGGCACACAAGGAATTGAGCACCTGCTGCTCAAAAGGTTTTCTTCTTAAAATAACGTTTGAGAGCGACTCAAGTATCGCGAGGAGGAAACGGACAACCTGTCAGTACATTTTAAACCCTGTTTCGTGCAACCTCATTTGAAAAAAATAAGTTATCATAATTTTATTTGTGGGACACATATGCCCCTTGTACCAACTGTGCCCTAAATTACTTAATTAGAACAATAATTGGTAATAATTGGTTCAATTAAGTAATTTAGGACACAGTTGGAACAAAAACCAGGAGGGACACCGGCCCTCCAGGACCAGGATTGGACACGCCTGCCTTAAAGGGTTAATAATGGGGATGTATTAATATACTAGAAATTGCAATGCCTTTGCTAGGCTAAACTTGTTTTTAGATGTATTCTACCAAGCGCCACTATCTATGCTGTGGCATCTCTGCTTTTACCATGCAGCAGTCGGCTTTTATAAGGCAAGGTGTGTTTAATACTGCAATTGCTGGGGAACAGTGACCCCTGGACCAGGCTGCCTCATGTTTTCACCTCTGGTCTGGGTTCTTTCACATGTTACCTGCTGGGGTTCACGTCCGAGCAGTGGCACCTCGCCTCCGTTGAAGATCTCCCACAGCGTGGTCCCGAAGCTCCACTTGTCCGACTCCAGAGCCAGACGATCAGAGTCCACCAGCACAAGCTCAGGAGCCACCCATGGGATCCGATCCAGCACCACTGCAACACAGAAGGCACAGTCCCTCGTCAATATAGAAGGCACAGTCCCTCGTCAATACAGAACGCACAGTCCCTCGTCAACACAGAATGCGCAGTCCCTCGTCAACACAGAACGCGCAGTCCCTCGTCAACACAGAACGCATAGTCTCTTGTCAATCACAATCACTTTGCACCATCTCTGCAACAGCTGAACAAAGTCTCACGAACTGTAAACTGTTCGTAAAAAAGCAATAGTTTTGTGAACAGGGCCTTTTGCTGAAAGGAAGCATCAGGGTGCTGGTACCTTCTCTGTCCAGGATGGCTGTGCTGATTCCTGGGTCGCTCAGCTTGATAAAGGGGGGGCTGCCAGTGGCCGTGTCGCCCTCCCTCGCCAGCAACAGGTTTTTGGCACAGATATTCCCGTGAATGATGTTCTTATCCTCCTGAAAAGGAGAAGACGGTTTATGTCACCTTGTGATAAATGCGGATTTGTTATTTAATTCAGCTGTTGCTACAACAAACGAAAAGAAATCTGCTGATCAGAGACTCAAATATGCGCCAAAGTCGTTAGTTACCAATGTTGTTTTGTTTTTTTAACCACTGAAATCAAGTGCTGTTGTCTGCTGGCCCTATGTGTGTGGTTTTGTCATGCTGTTGCTGTGTGAGTGTGTGTGTGTGCGTGTGTGTGTGTGTGTGTCTCAGTATGTGTGTGTGTGTGTGTGTGTGTGTGTGTGTGTGTGTGTGTCTCAGTATGTGTGTGTGTGTGTGTGTGTGTGTGTGTGTGTGTGTGTGTGTGTGTGTGTGTGTGTGTGTGTGTGTGTGTGTGTGTGTGTGTGTGTGTGTGTGGAGCCCCCGCTCTGTGGTCAGTAAGCATCCTCACCAGGAAGTTGAGTGCACAGGCCAGCTGTTTGGCCACATCCAGTTTCCAGCTGACCGAAACGGAGCCCCTTCTTTTCTTCAGAAACAGGTCCAGCGCCCCATGCTTCACAAACTCCTGCACCATGATGTCTGAGGCAACAACAACCAGAAGCACAGATTAGAAAATGTGTCAGCTCTGAGGCTCGGCTTTCAAAACCAGCATAAAGGAAAATAATGTTTGTGCAAAACCCCTTCAGTCTCTGTGTGCCATACTGCACCATGTTAAGTTTCCTATCTATGTATCTATTATAAAACCAAAGGGCATATATATATATATATATATATATATATATATATATATATATATATATATATATATATATATATATATATATATATAAATAGCAAGAACTACTCAAGTCATTTAACACCTTCAACACTGTTAGAATGGTTTATGGCTGAAATATGTCTTTGCGCTTGATTCAGAATAAAGTTTCAAGTGAAAAGGATTCTTATTAAATCAACTAATACCACAAGGGTTCCATCAAGCTCCCATCAAGCAGCAATGTCTATGTATTTTCAAGAAAGGGCTCATCAAAGTTGTTTGCTTATGCAGGGGCTTTAGTTTTATTTGACTGTGATTTTGAACGATAGCATATTTTTTTGTCACTGTTATATTTGTGTATTACTCGTTACGGAGTCTCGTTTATACTTGTTACTCAGCACATTTCGGACAATGCCCCTCCCAATATCGGGAACTTATATCAAATACCACCATAGAACAGGGAAGACCTGCAGGTGGTGTGGCATTGCTTTTATGAGATACATCACTCACTCTTGGAGCCGTGAATGCTGATCCCATACACCAGGAGCAGGTGCTTGTGGGAGACCTGGCTCATCACACTGGCTGCTTCGAAGAACGACTGGAGGAACAAAACAACAGGAATCTTTAAAGCTCCTGGGAAAACGTCTGCCCGTCACATAGTACATTCTTCACCCCCTGAGGTGGCTCGCCACCCAATAAACCCTTGCATGAGCGTTTCCTACCTCCCAGCAGTTCTTGTGGGTGCTCTCCAGGACTTTGAGAAGGATCTCCGTCACATGGCTCTCCCCCTCAACACTGTCCGTCATGGAACCCTTAAAGATCTTGGTGAAGGAGCCCTGTCCCAGACTGTCTCCCTGCCAGGACGCCAACAGCAGGAATCAGTTTTACCAATCAACACAGAACCGCCCACAAACCCACACGGATTCCATTGCAAGGGTTGTTAACCAGAAAATAAAAAAAAGCTATTCCGATCTATAACACAGCAATGATGGTGCTGTTGTGAGCCGCTCCGCCGGAAGCAAGGCTTGTGAGACTCACCCACTGCAGATCTTCGTGCTTGATCATGTGGAACTGCACATGGCTGGCGTGTGGGTGCTGCACCAGGGGTGAGGCCAGCGTCTCTGCAGAGCAGTTACTGCGCACAATCACCAGGTTGGTGAGCTCTGCAACGGGAACAGCCACAGGGTCAAACAGGTTCATGGAAGGCTGACACAGTGGGTTCCACTGAAAATGTACCCAGTGCCAAACTTGCAGTAACTCGAGGCACAGGGTACCATGGATACCATGCAGTGCATCTTGAAGTGTAAAACCAATGCTTTCTTTATCCAGCAGAGTGCACCAGAGAGTTTTTAAGAATTGAAAGGGCTGTAGACCGTTGATCCTTAACAAGATGATTTCTGCTTTAGGTTCGTTTCTCTCTCTGCAGGGGTAGCATGTGAGTACTCTATTAAGAAACGCACAAACTACAAAAGCAAAAAAAAAAAACACAACTTCTGCCCATGCAAATGCCATTTGAAATCAAACATTTTGTACTTGCAAACATTACGAAACCTTGCTTAAATCACATACCATCTTGAAATACACGTAAAACAATGTAATCATCAATTCCACAAAGTGTAACCCCAAACATCATTTATTTTCCACCAAACCACTACATTGAGAAAGTTTATTTTAGCAATGTACCACTGCTTATAGCTATGGATGAAATGCAGAACCAATGCAGTAGATCTGTGTGACGGTGACGAGCCAAGCTCTCACCTTTGGGTCTGGGAGGGCAGCAGGGTCCCAGCTTTGTAGGGAACCCTGCTAGGAGCAGCCCACTGTGCTGGTAATAGCCCAGCAACTCCCTGAGGCTGCAGAAGTGACGCTGGAGCCCAGAGAGGCAGAAATCTGTCCCCTTCAGCACCAGGCAGTCCTTATAATCCATCCCCAGTGGTGTCTGCACAGAACAGGAGGAGAAAAGATCAGTTAAGAAAATCACAGCCAAGGATTGACTTTCCATCAACCTGTTTCTCATGAGTTTTAATCATTTTCCTAATAGCTAATGTGTTTTGTTTCACCTTCAATCCCTTATGCAACTTCTAATTGAATAGCTATTTAAGGTGCTTCTCTGACCAGCAGGGGGCCCTGGCGCTGCTTACCTCCACACAGATGGTGATCAAGTACTTGTCGAAGTCTTTGGGACTGTGTCGGAGCAGGTACATGCCACTGCAGGCGCCAGCCCGCTTCAGCTTGTGGGCAGCAAATTCGGACCTAGTGGGGAGTTAAGGGGCAAATGTTCAGGGGTGGAACCATCTCAATACAGACTGTGTGTACCTGTTTTTTCCTGTTTTATGGTGCAATTAAAAATCCCCCATACCCTCTAACAGTGTGAAGCGTATCTCAGTGTTGCTCCACAATATCTCATTCACCACTCATTCACTTGTACAGTACTATGGGCAGTGGCTCACGTGATTGGTCCGTGACAGCAGCTCTCCAGGTCCTGCAGCAGGCTGGGCGGGGCTACCTCTTCACAGAAATAGTGGGCGGAGTCAGTGGTCAGTCTGAAGTAGCCGTCGATGAGCGAGACGAAGGACAGAGCCTCTCTCAGAGTCTGGAACTCCGCCTCCTGTAAATGACAGCGAGAGGGGTCCTGGAGAGATCTCAAAGGATGCACCATCTTAATTAAGAGACATCCCGAAGCCGCGCTCAGGCAGTCAAAACGCCCGATTTCAGAACATCTTATATTGCGTTGTGCACGGTAGACTGCCAAGTGACAAAAACTCTAAAGACATGCATATATGTATTGTGTTCTTTTCAAAATGACGGTGTCCCACTGTGCTCAAGAGAAGACTTACCATAAAAGACAGGGCCAACTGGACATAACAGCTTAAATAAACTGCAGTAATACACTGAACAACGCGTTTTGATTTTGATTTGTAAGGTGGTCGCGAATGACCTTGGGATTTTCTAGGGAACCGTTTTCTAGAGCTGCATTTGATATGAGCAACAAAAGCAAATCCAGTTCTCTGTGTTTTTGCCTTACTGCTTCCCTACACTTTGCTCTGCTGTTAGCACATTGTCACGTTATCACGCAGTGTCTTGGGGGCAGCGTGAGGTGGGGTCACTCAGGTCACACACACCGAGTCCACTGACCAGTAGCCGGCTGTCCTGGCGGGACACTGTGACGACTCGGCTCCCCAGAGGCACTTTGTCACGACTTGTCTGCTTGATGCTGATGTCAATAATCTCTGGGAAATCACAGAACGTCTGCCAGTCCTGAAATAAGAAACAGAATCTTCAATTAATGCAGCATCTTTAATCCCCTAACCCCTTCCCTTACAAAAGTGTAGCATTTCTGCACAACGTTTTATCAGTTGGATCCTGCTTTCCCATAGTTATGCTATATATAGTTATCCTGGTTTGCCATGTTTATTAATATGCTTTACCTCGCTATTCTTTACAATGATTACCACGCTTTTTCTATGCTTTGTTGCAATTTGCTATGCTTTCACTATGGGATTGGTTGCTAGTTTACCTCTAAAAAGGTTTTCAAAGCGCAATCTAATTTCTAATTTGTATTTAAACCATTTGTTGTATATCTCCATCTACTTGTAGTTATATCAGAGAAGAGATAATTGATAAGCAGAAAAAAAAGTCAGATCAGCTTAATATCTGATTTGTTGGAGACCCTATATATATATATATATATATATGACATTGTGCTGTAGAGTAGTTTGACATTTAAAGACATAGAACAGCACCCCCACCTGGCCATCCCCGGTGCTCCACTGTATCCCGCTCTCCCCGGAGACCCGGATGAACCGGAATGCTGAGTCCTCTCCCTGCTGCGACCGGGCAGGGTCTCGGACCCGGAACAGCTCTGTGCCGAAGGAGGGCTCCACCGCTGCCAGATCCAGCAGGTACTTCAGCTTCAGACTGTGCCCGTCAGCCTGGCAGCGGCTCAGCCTAAACAGCACCTGCTTGAGCAGCTTCCTGATGCGGTACCGCGTCAGCCGGTCCAGACGCTGGATCGCTTGCTTGTGCTCCGGTGGCAGGCAGGACTTGTAGCTGCAGCCACCACAGAGAAAAGTGTTTAACAGCCGTCTGAGTGTAATCCACTGTCACACAACTGCTACTTGTAAATCTTACATACAAAATCTTATGTGCAATTTAATACACTTGAGTCGAATGAATGTGAAATGGTTATTATTAATAGTTTAAAAAAATGATCATACTTTGTTGTATTGGCTCTGCATCTCATCGTATTGGAAGTCAAGGGCTGGATGCAAACCTCAAGCTTCAAAGAACGTCTTACCATTCGACTTAAGAGCAAGCTCTCTAGACGCGAGTCAAGCGCGCGTCTCATACTGATCAGTATTATAAACTGGTCAGCCGCTGGGTGGAAATCCATTACACGGGAGCTACATGTATGTTCAGGATGACTGCAAAGGCATTAAGGCAGGTTCTTGTGTGTTTTGGGATGAGTGCTTCCCTACCTGACTTTCTTGCAGATGTCCCTTAGGCTCTGGTTGTGCTCCTTGCCGATTCTCAGCAGGTCCAGCATGGCCATCCCCAGACACTCCTCCTGCATCTTGAGGCTGGGCCTGACCCCTGCCTGGCCGAGCACGAAGTCACTGCGAGACTGAAAACCAGACACGGTGAGCGGGCACTGTAGAGCCAGCCACTCCACCCGGCCCTGCCCTGCTGCCCACAATCAACACAGAGCCGTACTTGAGAAGATGCAGAGAAAGCAGCTTGGTTATGGTGAATTTCATCTCTTCAGTCTAGGAGAAGTTTGTAAAGACCCCACATGGTAAAGACCAGATTGCTACTATTTCAAAATGTATCCACCCATAACTATAGAAATATAGAGAGGAGAGGCACAGACCGAAGTTCAGAAATAAGGAAGGCAGTATAGATGTAGAAGGTTTTTTTTTATAGCGAGAATAATAAACTGAGTAGTTTATCAGCATCAGTTGTGCCAGTTAAGCGCGTTTCCCCAAAAATGTACACTGCTTGGATGCTAATGACGCTCTAGCAAGGAAGAAGCCTCGATGGACTCTTCTTCTTCACAATATTCCTTATATTCCTATGGAATTGAATGTGGGGTCCTCCCGAACCCGAAGCCAGTCAGCAGTCATAGACCAGACCCTCCGCACACTGTTTCTGGGTATACCTGAGCCATAGGAACGCTCTGTAGGGGGTGATTAGTCAGGGAGAGGGTGTGTACTGGAAGGTACCTGAGCAAAGAGGAAGTCAATGACACAGTAATCCAGCACTGAGCTGATCCTGCTCTTCGTCAGTCCATAGCGATATGACTTCCTGCTCCCCTCGCCGAACCAGTTTGGAAAGAAAAACCTAAAAGTCATCAAAAACAGAGATTTCATTGAAAGCAAATAAAGAGCAGTGTTTATATCAATATTTAGTCTGGTAGTCCGACTGTGTGTATAGATAAGGACCTCATTCATCCAGACTTGAATAGCTTCGTATGTAACTTCAAACCATCCTAAATATAAAAATTTAAGAAATTCAGGCAAGTAAATCCATTCATCAGTGTTTCAGGAATATGAGAAGAGTGGGCTAATGTTTTTTAACTCAGGCCTTTTTAAAGTAGAGCCGCGATTTTGTTTAATGCCTTCGTTAACATTCTGAAAGCAGAAGCTGAAATGTTTGTATACTTGACCTTGTGTATGTTTGTCTTCCCTAAGGGCGATATAAAATAAATTAATTCCTATTTTCATTCCTGAATGCCTCATTAGGTGAACAATTAATGCGTATGCATAGATCTAATGTTTGATTCTTCGACTTATTCAAAGCTGAGATCTATGCTGTATATTTAATATTTACTGTAAACACTGATGCTCTTCCAATGTATTGCCTGAAAGTGTATAATGAACAATATCAGTTCTCTTTTCTGTTCATTAGAAAGTAATTAAAGAGAAGGATATTGAATTATAAGATGAAGATTGCTAAATATAACTTGGAGAGAGAGCACATTGTAGAAGTGATTCTGCGTCTGTGTCTATGGTTAAATCACCTGACTCTGTACAGCAGAGTAATGCGTGTGGACTCGCCCACAATGAAGATGTGGTTGGGTGGGAACCAATAGGAGAGGTCTTCGGAAGCCAGGGAGAACAGACTGTGGTACACGGGGAGGATCCCTGAAACACACCAGACCATCAGCTCACAACACAGCATTCCCACAGGATATAGGACCCTAAGCATTACCTGAACCACTAGAGGTGCGTGGGCCTTTCCAATCAAACTTACTAACATAGGGGGGTTTGGCTTGCAGTGTCCAGTATGCGCATGTCAGTGTCACTGTTATGTTTAAGTATTAATATTGTTTCGATGAGTGATATTTTGGAATTTGAATTAGCCCCCCTTTAAAAAGTATTTTCCCCTCTGACTGTTTTAAAATGGAAGCACCCTTTGTCAGTAATTCTCTAACGCATGTCAGATGTTCTGCATGGTTTTATTGCTCACTGCAATGCTTACCTATCCTTTACCTTGTTTTCACTGCGCTTCATTCCACTTTGCTGTAACTCTTAGAAGGCCCCCCTTTTCTGATCTCTGGCAGAAGGGATTTCAAAGTATCCCATCAGCTCTTACCACATTCCTTGGCCGCGGCGACGCAGATGTCCTCCGCTGAGAATTCCCCGGAGGTGAAGCGGATGGCTGACTCTCCTTGCACCGAGGGTGCCAGGTACAGATGCACCCAGAGCCCAGGAGTGCCACTGGAGAGCTGGCTGCGTGAGCTCTCCCTCCTCAACAACAGCTCCTCCTCCTCCCACGGAGCCATAGAGTCAGGGCAGCACTACAGGCTGCAGGAATACACAGAGACAATGAAGTGAACTCTTATTTTTCCCCGTGCTTACACCATGCTTTGCTTTACTATACCTCTCCAGGCTACAGCGTATATCTATTCTTTATTAGTCCTTGCTATGCTTTTTGTACGGTATTTGTTTTATAAGAGGATATTGCAATCCATCACACCTTTACAAAGACCTATAAAAAAACCTTCATTGATCACAAAATGAATCTGCTTGTCGCATTTGTACAGCATATATTATTATTAATTTCTTAGCAGACGCCCTTATCGAGGGCGACTTACAATTGTTACAAGATATAACATTATTTTTACATACAATTACCCATTTATACAGTTGGGTTTTTACTGGAGCAATCTAGATAAAGTACCTTGCTCAAGGGTACAGCAGCAGTGTCCCCCACCTGGGATTGAACCCACGACCCTCCGGTCAAGAGTCCAGAGCCCTAACCACCACTCCACACTGCTGCCTTGTAGAAGCCATTACTGTCATACACAGTGAAGGATATTTAGAAGCCCCCTTTGCAGTTTTGTTTTTACCGGAGAGAAGTGAATGTTTTCTACGAATGAAAGTAAAAGAACAGGATGAGTCATTAACACTAAACTGTCATCTAGAGAAATTAAAAACTCTAGAATTGCACTTTGTAGTAATCGAAAGCAGCACTTGCTCTAATGTAGCTGAACCTTTAATCCAGATTAAAAAGAGGTGCTGATGCTTTGAGTTGATATTGCTTGCTTCTGCTGTCATCTCCAACCACCCGAAACCTACAAGCTTTTTTTTTAAGTGGTGTGGTGCCCATTTCCTGTTATGGAGTACACATCACTCTGAAATTCACATTCTGGTGTGTGAATATGATCGCTTGAGATATTACTGATCTGCAGACAGATAAATATAATTGAACAAAATGTATGGCACACAGTTTCATTTCTCGTTTCAAAACAGTTTTCTGAAAACTGAAATCTTCTGTTTGGTTATCAAGTTTTTTTCCATCACCCATTTTGAATTTTAGAAAAGCAAACTGATCTTCAGGAGTCAGTAGCTTTTACATGGCAGTGCTGTTCACACTGTTTCAATCACGCTGAGTGGTTCTCCCGTTTTCAGAGAGAGTGTATTATTATTATTATTATTATTATTATTATTATTATTATTATTATTATTATTATTATTATTTATTGCTTAGCAGACACCCTTACCCAGGGCGACTTACAGTTGTATTAAAAAAATACAAGAATTGCAGTGTAGGTGAGAGTGACTGAGTCAAAAGGTTACTTCATCGTTTGATTGGAATTCAATGAGAAAGGCTGTTAGTCCCGACACTGTAGTGGGGCTCCCATTACTAATAAGACTTGTTTTACTAAGAAGGTTAATTCAGTGGGAGTTTCCGCGATGTATGGGGCTTTCTGTCTCAGAGATTACAGCTGAGATCTTAAAGGAACAGCGTTTCCTGTTCGAAAGAGTCGCCTAAAATAATCCACTTATTAAAAGACTTTAGATTCGACATCATGAAAGAGCACGGGTTGTCTCTCCCGAGATGAAAAAAGCTCTGTCACTTCACCTGCTTGTGCTCCGTCTTTCGGGTGAGATGTAATTGTAAGTGACTCTGCAGCTGATGCATAGTTCACACACCCTAGTCTCTGTATGTCGCCTTGGATAAAGGCGTCTGCTAAATAAACAAATAATAATAATAATAATAATAATAATAATAATAATAATAATAATAATAATAATAATAATAATAATATAGAAAGCACACTTGTTTTTGGCAGATACCCCATCAGTGTATTTTATTATGGTGATTTTGTTGTCCTGTGTTGCTATATAGGTGACGTATACAGCAGATGCTAAGAGCTTTCAAGGGGGAAGAGAATTTACTTCCCTCCAGCTGAAACCACCTTTGGTGAATGTAAACACGCAAACTGTAACAAGGATGGTTCATACCTCAGATATTATACCGTTACATTTCTGTTACAAAATATACAAAAACAACCTCCCACAGCCTCTATAACCTCTATGATCAGCTTTAGTTAGCCATGCTACCAGCTAGCAGGGGGTTGTAAATGACATCCCCAAAGCTCAGTAGGAAAAACTGTAATTAAAACACAGCATTATCCGAAAGGAGGTTCTGTTATACATATATCAGAAAGGTAACATTTGAGTTAACATATTTGAGATAACATCTTTACTCATATCCTAGAAAAGTCTTAAAAGCCACTGACTACCATTACATTTCTCACATTTAATATAACGGTATACATTTGGTCATTTGCGGCTCATTTTGTATAATGACATTACCAAGGGTGGTGAATGGTATCTTTATCGTAGACTATGTGAATACCATGTACCATTGAAAATGCATTACCATGGCTTGGGTCAATGGTTAAAGATTTAACAGACAAAGAGGGTGAGCAGCAGGTACCTCAGCTCTAGTGTGGTGCGCTCTCTCTCTCTTGCTCTCTCTCTCTCTTGCTCTCTCGCTCGTGGAAAAGTCTGTCCGCTCGTGTTTGGCGCTGTGTGTCCATGCAAGCTGAATGTTCCCGAACGCCGTCTCTCCCTGCCTGTCAGTCCCTCTGTCTCTGAGCAGCTCAACCCTGCGTGGGAGTAGGTGAGAGTAGCAGAAAGGCTTCCTGTTTGAAAGCCACACGGTTTCCTGGCTCTGTGTCATTTACTGCAAACACAACCGCTTTCCCAGCACCCCCCACTTCACACGTCAACAGCGCCAATACGAAAGGCCACATAAGTACGAAGTAAAACAAAGCTGTTTGGTCAGCCTTCATTGTGTACCGATTAAAGGACTAATAATAATTACATTGAGTCACAGGCGACATCGTCTGCTGAGGCACTGTATGAAACCAACAACATTATTTATTTAAAGGCAACGGTGTCAAGAATATCACATTATCACATTTTCTGTTGATTGCCCAAAGTAGTCCACCCTTCGAAGATCGACAGGCAGTCAGCAGCCACCCTGTTTACCGCTATGTTCTCAAGATATAGCCCACAACAAGTATATGTATAATGTAAGTAAGTGAACAGTACCTGTTTGTGAACTGGAGCTTTTTAAAAAGTCAAAACTGAATGTGGATATGCAACAGACCAATTTAACCCTAGCGAGGACACAAACCCCTAAACGAAAGCACCTTGGGAATGGTTTCTATAAAATGGATAAATGGATAAAACGATGGAAATCATGCCCTTGTTTTTCAGTATTTTGGGGGTACCGCTTATCAGCACCCTTCTTTACTGGTAGAAATATATCTAAGCTGCCCAGCTTCGTTTGGCCAAACTGCACCAGGTGACATCTCTAATACAATAAGAGATCTCCATCACACATGGTATTAACCTTTCATGCATGGAGACCACATTTATATCGGGACATATGGAAGACACAAAATTCACTTTTCTTTGTCTCGAGGTTTGCAGACGATACAAAAAAAGGAGAGGCTGTTAAAATGAAGAGGCTACAAACTAGTTGAAGAGCAAATACGTTTCCTTATCTGTATCAGCCTCTCACAAACAAAAACCTTGGTTTCCTGCCGCACCAGTGAGCTCCCTGCACTGTCTGTGTCATGTTGTGCTCCTCCCCTCCTCCTCTCTTTCTCTCTTCCTCTCTCTCTCTCTCTCTCTCTGGATTGTGAGACTACTCTGTTATCCGCTCCCATACTGTGTAAACACTGGCATGTCACAGATATTTTAATGTTCGCTCCTATTAGTTTATATTGACGGTTCATTGGAAAGCCAGATTGTTGCATGCTGTTCTGCTAACATGCAAGATACTTGAAGTCAACTACTGTCCCCTGTGATAAAATACACAATTACTAGTCGCTCTGGTTTTCTGGTTGAATCACATCAGTTTCATTGGGATGTATTGGAAACTATTCATGCTTTATTGAACTTATTTTATGTGAATCTGCCACATGCAGTGGGATATGGAAAGAATGAAGTTAATTGTGGTTCAGTGGAGAGTTTGAAGGTGGCGAGCGGAGAGGAAATTTCCTGAAGTAAGCAGAGCTTTCATTCCCCTCCCTCTCTCCCTACCTCCCTACTTCTGAAGTAGTTTGCATTGCAAAAACCAATCACAGCAGCCCCCTATCTGTATAAGAGCATTCTTCTCCGGACAGCTAAGGCAGGTGCATCTCCACAGGCAACTCAGACACACATACCCCTCCCAAAACGCAGACGGATTCTTCTGTAATTGTAATTCATTTCATTTCTGCTCATCAACCTATTGGTAAATATCAGTATTACTTAATTAGATTACTTTACGTTTTTACATTATTGTTTTAACTTTGTTAGAACGTCAAAGCTTTCTTGAAATTTAAAGCAATATGTAATGCAACTTTTATTCCCTTTTTTACATATATCTGTCTCTGTATTTTAAGACACTGTCTGGAATTTGGAATTTCGTTTCGGTATAACTTATGACAATTTTTTTGTTCTTTACTTTAAATATACAAGGACATTTTTTATATATTATTATTCATTTATTAATAATATTAAAGGCTGTCTGTTCTTTTTACAAAAAAATAACTGTGTTCAAAAGCAGGAAGGTAAAGATGCAATTTTGTTGCTATCTATAGAAAATGACGGATATGAGCCCAGAATCACACCCCTCCAGGACCGCATTTGGACTAGCCGACTATGGGGTGTTTGCAGTGATGCTCCTGGTCTCCATGGCGATTGGACTGTTCCAAGGCCTGCGGAGGGCGGGAGGGACGGAAGAGCGAGCCGAGGATTTCTTCACGGGGGGTCGTCGGATGACCGCCTTGCCCGTCGGCCTCTCCCTCTCTGCCAGCTTCATGTCAGCCGTTCAGGTACTGGGGGTCCCTGCTGAGGCTTACCGCTATGGGCTGAAGTTCCTGTACATGTGTCTTGGGCAGAGCCTCAACACATTGATCACAGCATACCTCTTCCTGCCTGTCTTCTATCGGCTAGGCATCACCAGCACCAACCAGGTAAGGACAGTCTGTTTGATATCCACATGTCACCATAAATATGATATGAATTGAGTATCAGGGCAGGGATGAGGGTAAAATCCTTGCATTTTGGTTCATTCCCCTCCAACACTTAGGCTGGTCAGCCATGTGAGAAGGGGTCTGCACTGGATTAAGACTGACCTTAGAAAACATGGTCAGGCTAAATTGGCAGCCAGTTATCCAATTTAGCCTGGCCACAAGTATAAAGGAGGAGCAGAGAGACAGCTAGCTAACAAACTCAAATACATTGTATGAGCTCTCTGTCCTAGCTTGGGTGTTCTGTTTCAGCCTTAAATGGGCCTGGCACTGCCATACAAACCACGTAGACTGCCAAATTTGCCCACGATGTTAAAGATTTTGGGTTTCCCAAAATTCTTTCAATTATTTCGGCAGTGGCTGTATTTAGATCTGCCTCCCTTTCCATCTTTTATATAGAGTGTCCTGTCCCTGTTTTTTCAAGGGCCAGGGGAATCGGTTTGACTCAGCTGGGAGTCAATGCGTTGAAACATCTCCACACCTGTCGTCTGAATCCTGTCTTGTGTTTTTTTTTCTCACAGTATCTGAAGATGAGATTTAGCAGGAGCTTGCAGCTGCTTGCAACCATCCAGTTTATCACAGCCACGGTAAGAATGAACTAGCACAGGCAAAACAAAAGGCTCCTCTTTCAAGATCTGTCATCACAAAACTCTTCCCTGTAGCAGCTGCACCTGGTCAGATGGGCTCCAGTCTTTCAGTCTCTCCCCTTCCCCAGGCACTGAAACAATCTCTGTGCTACTTGGGAGTCCGGTACGGGGAAAACAGACAGGGAGAGGTGGTCCCTATCCAGAGTTCGGTTCGCCACAGTGGCAGTGGAAGCATGGTTTATGTCACTTTACTTTTTGTTTCATTCCAATCAGGCATGTGCACAAACCTGAAATCCGGATCCTGAATCATACCGATTAGTGGTGTATTCAGGGCATTCAAAGTTTAGTCCAGGTCCTGGATACTGGATCAAAATAAGAATGAGAGACACAACACGGTCTCTCCCACACTACATTTATATACATGCTGTGTTTAGGATCTGTTTGACTTCCTTTTTCTCGATTGATCCACACAGCTGCTGTACACAGGAATTGTGATCTACGCACCCGCCCTGATCCTGAACCAAGGTAGGCGCGCACTCTCCCCTCACCACCAGGGAGCAGTAGGAACAACGACTCCCTTTACTTCCTGACAGAAATGTACACTAAAGTTTGTTGATTCCACACCTGACCAGCCGGTCAAAACCGATTTTTTAAATCATCTGTTTTCATAATGCAAAACCAAAAAAAGGTGCACCTGCACTTTGGAATCCTTTAGATGAACTTTGTCACCAATCTAGTTGTAGAATTTGAAGCTATGCTGTATAATAACTTGGATGGGCCTGGCTTGCTGTTTTTGATTGACACAGAATAACTTGCATTTGTACTGAGCCATGCAATTGTACTGGTGCTGGGTAATGATGTATTGCCCCTCTGGGTTCCTGGCAAACTAGGCCTGTTCTAAAACAACTGTCCTGAAATAAACTGAATTTTCATCACATTGTTTGTGTGCTTGGTTTTCAGTAACTGGACTGGATATCTGGGCCTCTCTGTTTTCAACAGGTCTCATCTGCACCTTCTACACCACCCTGGTGAGGAGCCAACTCATTTTCCAATGTCTTCTTCTTCTTCTTCTTCTTCTTCTTCTTCTTCTTCTTTGTTGAGATAAGGGTACATGCACTTTACTACCCTTCAGTGATGCACTGTGACAGGTGTGTTTTTGAGGTAACCCTCTCCCTTGTGCTCCCTCTCTCAGGGTGGGATGAAGGCAGTAATCTGGACAGACGTTTTCCAGGTGGTCGTCATGCTCTCAGGCTTCCTGGCTATTGTTATCCGGGGGACCGTTTTGGTGGGCGGACCGGCCGCAGTGCTGGAGATCGCCAGCAATGGGTCCCGCATCAATCTCGGAGAGTAAGGAGAGCGGAGCTGCGAGTCCAGCTCACTGCTTCAGCTCTGGCTCCTCCCCCTCTCAGCCCTTTCTTCTCTTGTGTTGCAGTTTTAGCTTTGACCTGCGGAGGCGCTATACTTTCTGGACGTTTGTGTTCGGAGGCACGATGGTCTGGCTGTCCATGTACGGAGTAAACCAATCACAGGTGCAACGCTACATCGCCTGCAAGACTGAGAAAGAGGCACGGAGGTGAGTGTCACAGCGCCTCCTACCTGTAGAGATGACCACACTGCCCATACTGAATCTCACACACTAGGTTAAAATTCAAAATGCAAAAAAATTCAACAAGCAAGAAATGTAATGAATGCCTTTATAATCCAAAAAGATGCATCAACTGTGGTTAAAAAATAGTGCAAAGGGATCTACTTAGAATCAAAATGACAGCAGTGATAATAAGTGCAAATACCTGCAACAGAAATATATTTATAATAGGGGATGTAAACTTATAAAACTTGCTGTGGTTTTTAATAAACTCCTATTAGGCAGAAAAATATTACCATTGATAAATATCAATTGCAATATACAGTAATGTAATCATCCATAACACTATAACACTGATATATAAAAGTAATAATTTTATACATTTATAAAATATGTTGTACATTTTTAAATGACACATCACTTGTGTGAAGTTATCAGTGTTAAGTAATGAAAAGGATTTCTTATAAATAAATGCTTTAGTTACATTCACATTAAATTGCCACAGCCTGTTGTTATTATTAATACATCTAATCTAATATTGTCCATTACATCTTTCATGATGTATTTATAGTCATATTATTGATGGTTTAAGTCTTACTGCCTGTGATATTACTCATTTGCTTGGTCTTTTAAATAGATTCATTACCCGTGCCTCAGATTCCAGTCAACAGAAAGAAAGATATAATGGATGAGTTCTCCTTCAGATCAAGGTTCTGCATCACTCCCCACAGCTGTACAGCGTGGAGGGAACATTAGAAAGAGGCAGTGTTGGTTTAACGCCAGAGGATAAGAGTTTCGACTTTTACCTCAGCGGTGTCAGCGTTTAGTGACGTCTGTCCAGCACTAGAGAAGTTAAGCATGTGTATTTAACAATCCAGGAGGGTGAGAGAGGGTAGAAGAGGTCTCCCTTTGTGTTCTTTTCCTAAATGTAAAGCCAACAGAAGGATACTTCCGACCTTTGAAAATATCACATCTTTTTTTCAAGTGTGCCCTGGCAGATAGGCTTTTCCCCTCAAGGCCCCCTCTAAATACTTGCTGTGTCTCTCAAAATACAATCTTCCATTATATTACTGATGGTGAGGGGATGGGATGGGCTTGGAAGTCGGTTTCAGGAGACTAGGGTTCAGGCCACTGCACGGAAACACCGGGGGAGACTTGGGGGTTTAATAAAGCAACCTCAAGCTAGGTCTTCCGGTGGTCTCCTGGAACCAGGTTTCAAGCCGCTGTTCCTGATAAAGTGGCTTTGCGTTTCGCTCAGCCTAACTGGTTGTGTCCCCAGGGCTCTGCTTGTGAACCAGGTCGGGCTGTGTCTCATAGTCAGCAGTGCTGTCACCTGCGGGATTGTCATGTTCGCTCTCTACAGGAAGTGTGATCCTCTGAAGGCGGGGCTAATCTCCGCTGCCGACCAGGTACTACTCCAGGGGGTGCTTTCCAGATAGTCGGCATGCTTTCGTTCATTTGAAATTCTGTGTACCAGACAGTTTGGAAACGCATTTATATAAAGCGCTGTCAATATGGGGTGTTGGAAGCCAGTTCCCCCCAATTGCGTATTTCACCCTGTTCCCTGGGAAACGTCATCAATTTGTCGGACACGGAAGCACCTGCCAACTGAGCGCTTACTGTCCGACCCCCTCCTGTCTGTGAGATATGCTGTCTTGCCTGTCATGATTGAAAGCGATTTGCAACTGGCTGATGTGGCTTTTATATATTACAGAGGGATTCCCTTTGCATCAAAAATGAAGTGTGTGTTACATGTGGCAGGTTAATTGGCACACACATATTATTTAATTAAATAAGAAGTACCCTAGAAAAACACTTTAGCTTAAATATACCTTAATGTAACACAATCCTTGTCAGAATCTAACACCTCTGAGCCCATGGCATTCTCTTGCAGTAAATCTCATGCATATTAAAATCTGATTATAAATATTTACTCAGAAAGGTAAAACAGAGAGGAGGGCCAGCTGGCACACGGTTGTGGTGTCCAGATATAATGAGAAAAGGCACTTTAGTGATTAAACCTCTCTTCTCTGGAAAACATATATTACAGAATGTGCACAGTCAGGTTTTAGAATGGAAGGCTATTGTAAATCAAAGCTGCTTGGCTCGGCCAAGATAGACTGTGCAGTGCTGTTGCCTGGAGCCCCTTTCTCTGAGGGGGGTAAAAACTGAGAGATACTGAAACATAATGTTTCTTAATGCGTATTAGACTAACAAGGACTTTAAAAAAAAAATTTGAGTGTATTTATTGAGCTTCCCAAAGCATTAACTTAAGAATAGTAAGTGTTTTTCTAAAGCCTGTGTTCTTGGCTGCTTTTTTTTCCAGAGAGAGTTGGTTTCTCTGCATAAAACCAAGCTCGATATTTAACGAAGCTGTTCTGGAATGCCGTTAACAAAGCCGTCAGCAGACGAGAACAGCGAGGGATAAAATATTGTTTTTATGCCATTGCATCTCCCCTCTGTGTCTCTTCCCAGTACATGCCCTTTCTGGTGCTGGATATCTTTGCAGACTACCCTGGTGTCCCTGGTCTTTTCCTAGCTTGTGCCTACAGTGGGACTCTCAGGTATTCCATCTCTGTTAATTGTATGACCCTCTTCTGGTAAGCTTGGTAAATCACAGTGAGTGTATAGCTATAGTTTTTGTATATTTTAAAACCACAGTTACTGCACTTTTAACATGAACAATTATATATTAAAAGTATTGTGATGTCGTTTTGAAATCCATTAAAGTGAGTAACTATTTTCATAAGTTTGTATGTAAGTAAAAAATGTGATTTTATACACAGTATTTTCATGGTACTCATGTCTGCTTCTGGCTCCTCCCATCCCCAGCACAGCCTCAACCAGCATCAATGCCATGGCAGCTGTTACCATGGAGGACATTCTCAAACCCCGCCTCCACAACGTGTCACAGAAGAGGCTGGTGCTCATCTCCAAAGGGCTGTGTGAGTTCACGTCACAGTATAGGGCAATAACACGGTGCCTTAAATCAACCCACCAAAGCGAGTTCACTGACAATCCAGCAGCGCCACCTGGTGGCGAAAAACACATATTGCAGAAACACGTGATCGGACATCACGAGTTAGAAACAGCCTCCGAAACATGGCGTCGATCGAGAAAAGAGTGAATAACGCGAACGCTAACGTTCTTTTTTTAAAATTCTTTTTAAGTATAATAAGTAGACCTTTTGATACAATTATAAAACCACAGTACAGTAAAACATTGAAAAAAAACATTTGGTCGGTCCCTTAAATAAGGTTTCACTGTATTTGTAATGCCACCTCAGAGCCATCGAAGTTCATCCTGTTAGGCTTTTCCACTGCTTTCATCTCCAGTGAGGTCCTGCCCAGGTGACTTACCACTTTATTCTCATTTTGCCAGTGATTTGTCGGGTGTTTCAAGTCACATTAGATGATTGAGCGCGTCTTTTCGTAAATCGTGTGTCAATAGTAAATGGGCCCCTGCAGATGGCACTAAATTGTGGAGCCGAGATAATTGATTAGCTTTTTTTTTTTTTTTTTTTTTAAATCTTCAAATGCAATCGCCTAATTGAAGGGCCTGGAAGTAAAAGGCACAGTTCGTAACTCAATTTGATCACATTCCACTAGGGAAACCAAAAATGTTTTAAATGCACTCAAGTCAAGCATGAAGAATGACGTACCGGGTACCAAAACAGAAACAGATCTCTTAAGGTCCTCATGATAGAACTCTACAGCTGTGGCCAAAAGTGTTGCATCTCCCTGTAGCTGTATGCTGGATAACACTGACGTGGATTCATGAACAGAAAGCAGTTGAGCTTGGTTGCAATGGCAGTGTGTCTTCTTTTGTGTTTCAGCCCTGTTCTATGGTGCAGCCTGTATCACAGTCGCTGCTCTTACTTCCCTGGTGGGTGGGGGAGTGCTGCAGGTAACCAATCACTCACTCACTGCCTTTCTCACTCTCCATTAACTCTTGCATTGTGGAAATCGTGTTTCAAGTGCCCAGTTCTCTCTCTCTGCTCCAGGGTTCGTTCACAGTGATGGGGATAATCGGGGGACCCCTGCTCGGTGCATTCATCCTGGGCATGTTCATCCCGGCCTCCAACACCCCCGTGAGTGCCCCCCAAATTCCAGAACATGATAACAAACGAGGGCTTGTTTTTAGATCAGTCCTGCCTCATTCGGGATTCGATTCGGGGAATATAGGAAATTCATATGGTTTTAAGACTTTAATACCTGAGCATTTGCAGGCTCGATATTTAGTTTATTTAAACAACTGATGACCGTCATTGAAGTCTCTTACTGTTTAGTATTTTTAGTACCAGAAAAAAACAATGCTGATCATTTTCTCTTTTGACATTTTACCAATCTGCTTGTTCTAAAATGTAATGCATATGAACATTAAAATACAGAGTGGTCAAATGGCACAAAAGATTGAGAGCAGAGTAGTGGATTCTAATGACTTTAGTTTCCCTCCCAACATGTGAGTATTGCACTATTCCATATTGCTAGCTGGAGTTGCAGTTACTACAGCAGTCGTACTGTGAGTGTCAAACAACAGATACGTTTCCTGTCTCCTCAGGGTGTGTTCGTCGCTATAGTGGTCGGGTTCGGTATTTCGCTCTGGATCGGGATTGGGGCGAGTCTGTACCCTCCTGACCCGCAGGTGATGGGGGTGCTCCCCAGCTCAGCAGACCACTGCCCCCTGCTGGTGACGGGCAACACCACACTCAACGGCAGCCTGGTTGTGGAGACCCCCTCCTCACTGGCAGGAGAGAGGTGAGAGCAACCAATCAGAGACCAGAATAGGTCTCTGTGCGCTAAGGAATACCTGTATTAAGTTCTCTCGCAGCTGGATAAGTAGTTCTGGAGACAAAAAGTGGGACGAATATATATGCACATGGTAATTACATTTATTTTAAAAAAAACTAGAAAGCCTGCACTTGGAATTTCTTTTTATTTTATGAACCGTTTAAAAGTCGTACAATCATTCTGATCACCTTAACCTCCTTAAGTGGCAATCATTTTGACATAATTGTCTCTCCAGACCCAGGCATCAACTATAAAATTGCCTCCATCTGCAGAACGTGCCCAGATTAACAACGTACTGCTTGCGCTGGAGTTGTCTCAAAATACCAGTGCAGTATTAAGACACACACAATTCAATAGAAGTCAAAGGATTAGGAATCATTTCATGTCAAAGGCCTGATCAAAATTTCTTGGGAAACATTATGTTTTATCGTTGGATGCATCAAGAAGCAAAAGCCAGGATTAAGAAGGAATGTAGTGTCTGTAAATCTATTTCTACAGAGATGTGGATCTCATTTGAGTTGATTGTAGAGATGATTTGTAGGGTTTCTTCTATTGCATGTTCGGTGTGCAGGCCCTCCATTGCGGATGACTTCTACTCCATGTCATTCCTGTACTACGGAGCTCTAGGGACCGTCTCAGTGCTGCTGGTGGGAGTGGCTGTCAGCTATATCACAGGTAAACACTCAGCTTTAAACAGCAACGCATCCTTTTCTCTTAAGAAAACTGATGTCAAGTGGTGGGGAATGCTTTGTGAATCCCCCCCCCCTTCCTTCCTTGTTGTTTGAACCAATGCATCTTCACAAATCCATGAGCCTTCCTTTAATTTCACAGGACCCACCCAGAGGAAAGCAATCGCACCGGGGCTTTTGTGGTGGGATCTCCATCCTGTGAAACCTTCACCACCCCCTCTGGACAGAGTGAGTATTACACCTAGTTTCCAATTGGTGGGGGTCATCTGACACATTCATTACCTGCTTCTTAGAAAACTGGTGCATTGGAGTCTCTCGTTTCACCCAGGGATCCAGCTCCTCGTCTCCCACTGAGCCTCAGACCCCTCCCCTCACCCCCTCACTGCCCATGCGCTGGCTGAGAGGAACCCAGGACAGACCGGAGACATCGCCAGAGGCCAAGACACAAAACGGACACTTGCCGTTGCTTCAGGAGAGCAAAGTCTAGATTGAACTGGGACCGTCCACAGAAGATGGGCTGAGGGAGAAGGAATAACAGTGAGCACATGCAAACGCTATGCATCTATACTTCTAACGGGACGTTTGCATTCAGTTCCAGCAGTGTTCAGGGTTAATGCCAAGTTGAAATAGATGAGAAACTAAAGGATTTCACAAGAGCTGAACTATCAGAGTTTGTAAAGGCGGTGGGTACCAAAGTAGGTTAACGTGTAATTCTTCCCATTTGTAAAGTTTCTTTTTTCTTGGCTAAATGTTCGAAATATTTTCCATAAGTGTTTCCCTTTGAACCAATAGTGCCTCTCATTACTTTGTTGAATAACGACACAATAAAAAAAAGAACAGAAAATATTAGCATGGGGTCAGATTTGAGCACACTGGGCACTAAAGAGTCAATGATATTCTCATCTAGAAGCTAAACGTCTGTGCAGGTATCAGGACACGGTGGGAATGCTATAAAAAAAAAAAACACACACCTGAATGTTTGAAATAACTTTCAGTGTCCTTCACCCAGTACAGGCTGGCGGTAGAGATTACATACAAAAAAAACATCTTCATCCCAGCCGCACGCGTGTCCTTTCGGAGGTTTTGCTTTGAAAAGCCACTCACCCGTGTTATTAAAAATCTCTCTGACGGTATAAACAATGGGAGCTTTTCAGAGCTTCGCTGCACCTGGAGGAGTTCTGGTACTAATCATGAATGGCAAGAGGCTCCAGTCTCTTATAAACAGGGCAGGGGCAGGCTGGCAGCATGCTGGGAGTCGTGTCTAGGCAGAGGGGCGCTGATATCTGAGATTAAGGCTGCAGAGAAGGACGTCTCTATGTTCTGCTGCTCAGATCAACTGAATGATCTTTCTTTTCTTGTGTTGCATCTCCGAGCTGTTAAACTCCAGACCCTCCTGTCATTCCCAGCTCACATCTGCCCTGGAACTCTCTGTTCTCGATTCCTTGGCAGCGGTACAGAGAAAGCTGACCGGGAGATACTGGTGAAATGAAACACAAAGTGAATCTAAACAGGAATAAGAATACATGAATTGACTGCGACATCTCAGAGTTACATAAAGCTACCATTTAAAACCACTGAAAAAATCTGATTGTAATGTATACACACATTGTCCAACCTTATAGAATAGCTTGTTTGATAAGTGCATGATATACAGAAATAATTTCCGTTGATTTACTCTTATTAAGACTGAAGTCATTGTATTTTGTATCTTGCTCTTAATTGTATTGTAATTCTTGATATGTATTTTTTGTATACAACTGTAAGTCGCCCTGGGAAAGGGCATCTGCTAAGAAATTAATAATAATAATAATACTGTATTATTCAAAGGGACAGTCTCAAAAGTGAAAATTCTATGAAGAACAAACTTCTCTCCTCATTTCTAAACTGAACTTCTCTGAAGGAGGAAAAAGGTCTTTATGTTCCATTTGAAAAAAATACAGTTTGTTTTATTTATTTTGACATCAGAACGGACTGCCATTACCGTTAGTCATTTCCATGCTTCGCTGGCTGACTGACGGCCTGTCACTGTGAACGATCGGCAGCCTGACTCACAGCACATCGCTGTCTACCTGAACGAACACCTTGCAAAGGACTTTTCATCTGCCGGCACAGGCACACTGCTACCTCTGCAAGCAAATGGGCACAGCCTGTGAAACTACCAGGCAGATGGCCAGTCCATGAAAACAGTAAGTTTGGGAAGTCATCCAATATCAGACTAATGACACGTGGCGATAGCCTTTCCTAATACGCAGAAGTCTAATCTTAGAGAGTTATGTGCCTTGCCAGTAGTCTGATATTGACGACTTACCCACAACTTCACATTCATTCCATTTCCATATAAATACTTCCAGCCAGAGCTTGAAACCTACCATATAAATACTTCCAGCTAGAGCTTGAAACCTCAGTTTGACCTTGGTATAACGTCAGCTCTGTTTACGGCCCTGCTCGCACCATTTTTATAAATAAGCAAATGATGAAACACTAAAAGAACCCAGACAGGAATTTTTTTTTTTTTTTTTTTTTTTTTTTTTTATAACGCCAGTAAAACTTAAACGATAGCAAATCGAAGTAGCTGTGTGTCAAACATTCAGACCATTACTCAAAGTGTAACGTTACTATAAATATCTGCCATACTAGATCAGAGGTCAGACTAGTGCAAAGAACTGTATGTGGGGTGCAATCTCCACTGCTGAAAATAATAAACCCATTCTTGCAAGTCAAATAAAAGCCCCTTTATTTGTAGGTGTTGATCAGCAAGCACAGGACGGTATATGCAAACATGAAACAGGTCGAGAGAATAGAAATAAAGAAAACTCTACGTGCTCCGCAGTGTGACAGAGTATCTGACCGCTCACAGACTCTCCTTCTCATCCACTGCCGAGACCTGGATAGCAAACTCCACATCCGCGATGTGGGCGGAGATATGCAAATGAGACGACCGAACATTTAATAAACTAACCAGACAACACAACCGCTTTATCATCAAAACAAATGTGTGGTTTTATTGTTTTGGTTTGTATTATACTGCTGTAGGTTTGAAAATTGGCTACGCTTAAAAAAGCACTTTAAAACACAACGTAAACCCGTTTATTTAGTTAAACTTTTTTGTATTATTATTTAAATAAATGTGTTGCAACCTGTGATCGTGCAATCCCAGGAATAAGTTTTAATTGCAAAGGTATATTCCCCAAGTAACAGCAAAGACCGTACAGGAGTGACGGGGGACCAACAGAACACAGTGAATATTTCTTTATGAACAGCTAGAAGCAATGTCGTGTCCAAACCTACAATTTAAAAGGTAAAGTACGCATTTGTTTGATAATTACATATAGCAATAACATGCTAGGTATATTCTAGGGAGTTCTTATGTTCTCTCAACTTCATCCTTTGGAAATCGGGACCTCTCCAGATATCCAGCCTGTGTAAACAGGTCAATGTTTTATTACTGTCTGGCACAGTCCAGACAAAACAAACGGGTGGCACCCGCCTTTCTGATGAGGAAACCGTGTCCAGAGCCAACACGGTGTCCCAGTGCTGCTACAGACCGTGCAGCTCGCCTCACCATTCATCCAGGGCCCGGTTAGAGTCTTCTTCCCGGGCAACGGCGCAGTCCAGCCGCTGGATTCCCGGCAGACCGGAGTCTGTCTGGTTCAGTTTCTCCAAGAACGAGGAGAGGAGCCGCTTGTTGAGATGGTCAGTGAGCGTCAGCTCTTCCTCCTGGTCCCCGTCATCCTCAGCCTCTGACCCGTCCTGCGCTGTGGATTGTGGCGGGGCGTCTGGTTCGGAACTGCAGCCGCTCGGCTCCGTGTCTTCGGCTCGGTATTTATTTACCGAGGCTCCAGTCGCAGTGTCCTCCTCCTCGGCCACACGCAACGAATTCAGGCTGCTGTGCAAAGCTGCGTTCTCCCTTTCTTTGTGCCGCTTGCTGTTGTTGTTGCTGTTTGAGTTACTCGGGTCTTCATCAGCACAGACTTCACTACCAGCCGACTCCATGGTGATCTCCGTGACGTATCCAAGGATCTCCGCGCGAGGAGGGGCCGCTTTTGATGACGGCGGAGGGGTCAGCGTGGGCTGTCATTATGAAGGGGGGTTTATAATATGAAATCAATCCATCCATAGATTAATTCATTCATTCATTCATTCATTCATTCATTCATTAATTATTATTCTGACCGCTAGATTTTAAATGTAACTAATGAATGTACCCTGATATTTTTAAAATGTTCCTCAAACATGCTGTACAGCAGATACACGTTTATTATTGACATCTGCGACAGCATTTGTATTGAGTTTCCTCTATCAATTTAAAATGAATGAAGAATAGAAAAAAAAAAAAAAAACATTCGTTGAAAAGCGACCTCCATCAGCTGGATTAGCAAAACGTCATAAAAAAAGCAGCGCTCCTTTAAAAAGGACCCACATTAAAGCCAGAAACTGAGCGAAATACAATACAAAAAAAAAAATACACAGCTGTAGACGTTAAAATTACCAGGGGTGTATGTATATATGTATATAGTACCTCCGGGCGGTCAGTATTTTTGTTCTAACCGTGTTCTAAGTTTTTTAAACGGTCTTTGTTGTGGCAGGCAGTTGTAAAGGCAGCTCTTTGATGCTATCACTCAGATCCCGAGCTACTGTCCTGTAAGGTAAGGAACTTCCTGGATGGAAATATTTAATTTATTTAACAGTCTCCCCCTGTTGATTTTTACACCACGAAACGTCACTGTTGACTGTTTATGAGAGCACGGTGTATTCATTATATATATATGTTTTTTAAATGACAGACGTTCTCCGTCTGTGTAACAAAGTACAATGCGATAGTATCTCAAATGGTTAAAAGTTTCTGTGTAACGCGTAAACGCATCTCATTTGTTACCACACGAAACAACACGCTGATACAACCTGCTTTTGTTCTTTTTTTGCATGTCAGTTTCTCGTCTTTATTTTGAAAATACTCGCTAATGATTGAACCTCAGCGTACCGGTATTTGACAGGTTTCACGAAACAGACCCCAGATTGTGTGCTGTCGTGTCAGCCCTACGAGTCTCATTATTCCCGGTCGCATCAGAACATAATTAGAATAACTGAGGAATAGAAAGCTGATAATTACTCGTTTGTGTATTTCTTACGACTGTAACACATCTTACCCCTTGCCTCCATTGCTGTTATTTAGTAGTCAGTGTTGTTATTAGAAGCTAAACAACGATAAGGGATGGTGAAAAGGGTACCTAAAATATTGAGGTAGAAAAATGGATTTTAAAATCATGGTTACTGCACGTATAAGTGCCAGCTGTTTGTTAACGCTCTGTGCTTAGGAGTGCTTTATAACTAGTTATTATAAAAGGATGGGCTGGTAAATGATTGGGTAAGTGTCTAAAAGAAAATACAGTGTGTGATATTTCTATCTATCTATCTATCTATCTATCTATCTATAGATAGATAGTAAAACAAACAAGTAGAAGGCCTGGTGGTCCAGAGGTTAGAGAAAGGGTACTTGTGACCAGGAGGTTCCCAGTTTAATCCCAGCTGGCAACGTAAACTAACTAGACCGCATGCCTTCGGATAAACTTCTTTTCTCTGTGTATTGAAGGCTGGATCGCTGATGATGATTTTATAGGATCACATAGAACCTTTTTTTTTATTTTTTATATATATATATTATGAGCCGCTGCAGCGTTAGGTCCAGCCTGTGAAGGTTGTGCCACATTGCTTGATTCTCTACCCTTGCTCCCAGCAGCAGAGCGCCCTCTGGAGGAATGCCGAAGAAGTTCCAGGGCGAGAACACCAAGTCCTCTGTGGCGCGGGCGCGCAAGGCAGAGGTGAAGGCAGCGGCAGACACCCGCAAGAAACAGGAGCAAGAGGATGCCTTCTGGAAGGAAGACGACAAGCATGTCCTGAAGAAGGAGCAGAGAAGGGTAAGGATGCTGTAGACCGGGGGACAGCGTCCGTGATGCGAAGTAGTCCATGAATAGGGGTTGTCTTGGGGTCTGTGAAAACAGTCCAAACGTTTGCTACCCACAAAGCCGAGAGTGCTGTGCACATTCCTTCTGCTCCACGTGACACACAGGTTTACCGAGCATAGGTGTGGAGATGGTCTGACAGTCTGCCTGCATTTGTTGATGGTGTTTTGTGTGATGAGGCATGGCATAGCTTGAGTTCATGGATGCTGAAAAACATGCCTGCTAAACACTGTATCAATCTCACATTGTCCTCTTCCAATTCCTGCACCGGTCTTCAGATTTGGGGGTGCGACTTGAATTCGCTTTAATTTGAATAAACATGGCATTTACTGACAGTGTGTCCTGCTTTAATACTAACGAGCGACGCTGACCACAGGATGGCAGTAGTAGACCCGTGTGACAGCTCCTGTGTTATCTTCTCTGCATTTGTATCTTCAGCCCCATGCTGTGCACAGTTCTGCAGCACACTTCCAGATTGTGTAGCACAGTCCCCCCAAGACAAGCATACACTCACACAGGAACATGTCAGTACAGAGGCGCTCCGAAGGGTCCCCTGCTGTGGCACTTCGTGTTGATGTTGATGTGACCAGGCAGCTTCCTCTCCGCCTGGGCCGCCCCATCTTCAAGCTGCGGGCAGCGTGCCAGGGAAACTCCCTTTTCTGCCAGACTGCGTGACCCGAGGGCACCCCTGTGTCTTGACAGACATGCTGGGCAGAGCCTCGCAACACTGACACAGACAGCTGCTCCTGCAGGGGCGGGTCAGCCTCTTCATTGCTGTTTGTTTGAACTCTCTGCATCTTTGTCATTTCCCAGTAGCAGTGTGTTCCCTTTCACCAGCTTAATACTTTAAAACCACCATTGCTGATTTATTTAGTTTATTTTGTATTTGCTCCTTTTACCTTTTAGAATTGTCCTTTTTCCAATACCCCTCCACTTGCATCAGGTTTAAAATACTGTTCACTAGTTCCATTAAATCCACAATAACTAATACAAAACTTGCAGGATATTCCAATTATTTTTCAAACAGTCGAGGTCCGTGGTTTAGATTAACAGTTTTAGTGGTCTGATGTCACAGAATAGGTACCACAAAGGATCTAACAAGGATAATGTTAATAAATCATCCCAAAAATAAATAGAAGTTAATGTCTAGTTTTGTAGTTTCCCTTTCTTTACTCTTCGCGAGGTCTCGCAGCACAGTGAGTTGGGGATTGTCTCTTGTGCTCGTGCCTCTTTCACCTCTTCTGACTCTTAAACACTTGTTCCTCGGGTTTCCTGTCTCGCCACTCTGCTGTCTCCCTGAATTATTGAGGCTGTAAAGCAGCGGGGTGTATTGCTGCAGTGTAGCCGGCTTTGCCAGACGTGTTGCTTAGGTTACCATGTTAAAATGTTAAATCACACGCGTGTCCCGGAGCTCCCGTTACACTCCTCGCTGACACCCGACCCCGTGCAGCTCATCAATAGACAATGCAGATTCCACTGCGAGCCTAACGCCAGCCGTCCAGACAATTGGATAGCAGAAGATGAGGGGTAGAGAGCAAAGGTTTGGATTCATCTTATCAGTTAATGCATTTTCCAACGGCAGTGCCTGCTGCACTGATGTGAGGAGTTCCCGTGGAAGAGACCCAGAGGAGGGTTTGAATTGTTGGGAATGGGGTATTGACGCCAGAGTAGTGCTGATCTAACCTGTTTTGGCAAACTCTAATGCAGGGAAGGGCTCATCATGGAAGGGCTTTCAAGTGTGAATTCCCCCTGACATTAACCCCATTAATCTGGTAACGCAGAAGTGTTCCTTTGTGTGTAACTCTGGCCGCTTGTTGGACTGGTCCCATTATAAATGCCTTTTTTTTTTGGCACGCTGCAGGACGACAAAGAGAAGAAGCGTCTGGAGGCGCTGGAGCGCAAGAAAGAAAACCAGAGGCTGCTGGAGGAGGAGTCCGTCCGGCTGAAGGGACGCCAGGGCAGTGCGGTCACCAGCACTACAGGGAGAAAGGTCACCCAGGCACAGATTGAAGAGACGCTATGTAAGGAGCAAGAGAAGACCAGCCTGCCAGAGAAAGGTATGGAGAGGGCAGCACAGAAGGAGAAAGTCTCTGCAAGCTTTAGGCACCTCAGGGGATGTTTGGTCTCAGTTTGAGTCTCAGATAAGAAGGATCTGAAGGGGAGATCCTTGAAGGAACCACCACCAGTGAGAAGCTCAGGGACAAAGGGATTAGGGGTCTTGGATGGGCACGAAGTGATAGGTAGGATAACCAGAGCTCGGGAAGGAGTTTGGATAGCCCTGGATAAACACACAAGTGGTTTCTCTCCAGGTGAGAAGGTAAAGAGTTACCTGGACGGGTCCTTGGAGGAGAATGTGAACCGCATCATCCCAGAGGAGGGTTCTGTGGAGGCCAGGACTATAGAGGATGCCATCGCAGTACTCAGGTAAGTAACCCACATGGAGATGAGCAGAAAAAACCCTAAACAGTATTATACAATACTGCATTGCAGATGCTGGCCGGTTTTGGAAACCGTGTCTGTAAAGGTGCCCGATTGTGCTTATATCCACATACCTTTCAGGCATCTGTCCCCCATTCAAGCTGGAGTTGGGATAATTTCCAAAATGAACCCTTCTCTTTCTCCCCTGAGATGGAATATGGCAAAAACTGCAAATAACTCTCTCTCCACCCCCGTCTCTCTCTCTCTCTCTCTCCACCCCCGTCTCTCTCTCTCTCTCTCTCTCTCTCTCCCTCTCTCTCTCTCTCTCTCTCTCTCTCTCCACCCCCGTCTCTCTCTCTCTCTCTCTCCCTCTCTCTCTCTCTCTCTCCACCCCGTCTCTCTCTCTCTCTCTCTCTCCCTCTCTCTCTCTCTCTCTCTCTCTCCCCCCGTCTCTCTCTCTCTCTCTCTCTCTCTCTCTCTCTCTCTCTCTCTCACCCCCTCTCTCTCTCTCTCTCTCTCTCTCTCTCTCTCTCTCCACTCTCTCTCTCTCTCTCTCTCTCTCTCTCTCTCTCTCTCTCTCTCTCTCTCTCTCTCACCCCGTCTCTCTCTCTCTCTCTCTCTCTCTCTCTCTCTCTCCACCCCCGTCTCTCTCTCTCTCTCCCTCTCCCTCTCCCCCCAGCACGGCAGAAGAGCTTGACCGACACCCCGAGCGGAGGATGAAAGCCGCCTTCGCTGCCTTTGAGGAGGTCAACATGCCTCGAATCAAGCAGGAGAACCCCAACATGCGCCTGTCTCAGCTCAAGCAGCTGCTGAAGAAAGAGTGGATGAAGTCTCCAGAGAACCCCATGAACCAGCGACACGCTGAATTCAACACTCCCAAGTAGAGAGGGTTACAATTCTCTCCCTCTCTTGCAGCACCTCCCTCTTCGCCCCAACTGATCTCCCATCGACTTCCCAACCTTAACCCGGGCCTCGGCTCAAACATCTGCTGATAAGAGTTGGACAAATCTCTGAGCACCCCAAAGAGCCATGGAGGGTGCACTTCCTTCTCTTCCTTCCTGCCCTACTGAACTCTGACACCCTGCGCCATCGCCTCTCACCCTCCTCAGAACCAATCCAAGCTTGTACCCCTTTACAATCGTCTATTTCCGATACCTCCAGGGAGGCCATCTACATCAAGAATCTTCATCATTTCTGAGGCACCGCTTCTGTGCAGTGGATCCTTTTAAAAACCACCGCAGCCTAATGTCTGCTTGTCGGTAATCTGTAGAAATCTACTTGGTGCGGAATGTAGATGCAGGAGGCTCTGCTGGTTTAAAAGGTTTCGTGGTGGATCTCAGAAGGACTTCCGACAACTTTTGCTAATGTTTTTTGTTTGGGGGTAATTTATTAAAACGGTGGATGCATCCATCTTAACGGAGAGCCGAGCTTATGCCCTATAACTAATTGTTAACAACAAGGACTACAATTTGTTGAATTAGTATTGAGTTATGAAATATGTTACAAAGCCCATTTGATGTACTGTACTGTCATGGAGGTAGGCAGTCCCAAAACGACCACGAAATTAACCACGCCTTCAGCACTGAGGTCTGAATTAAGTTTATTTAATCCAGGCCAGAGTTGGGTTGGGAAGGTCCTACAGTATAGGGTTTGGGTTTTCAGAGATTTGCAATTTTCTTTTAAACTAAGATGAGTTTTTTTTTTTTTTTTGTAATTATTGTTTTTGTGTTCGCTTTTGCTAATAATGCTTTTGACTCGAATAACCCAGAGGATTGGGGGCAATGGAAATGGAATTTGAAATAAAGGTTTTGAGTTTTTTTTTTTGCCTCTTCAAAGGTCTCTGAAGTTTCTTTTATTTTGTCGGTGAGTGCCAGCTGGTGTAGTTCATTCTCCATTCTTATCCAGTCTTTGGCTTTTTTGAGAACCTGTTCCAATTAGAACAGCAGAATGTATTTAGCTGTCCCTAACAGCCTCCCGAGACAGCCACCTTACCATATCTGTGTCAGCATAGAGCCCCAGGGTGAGCTAAATATAACTGGGTAGAGTGGAGAGGAGAGAGACGCAAAGATGATTTTTGTGCTGGAACAAATGAAGTGCAGCGGAACGCTAGGAACCTATCCCAGAGTTCCTGCAGCTGGCATTGTTTCGGAGAGATGAGCGAATGTTTTTACAGGGAGGCTGGCAGGGGTATTAATAGCTCAAAAAAGGAGAGCTTTCTCTCAATGGAGGAGGGGGGGGGGGTCATTAGTACGGTACGGGAGTGTTTACCCTTCAAATGTTTTGTTCGTTACTTGTTGTTTTTTTCTTTTTCAAGGTGTCTTCAAGGTGTGTGGTGAGTCAGTCTGTCACGCTTGGGTGGGGTGTGCTGCTGATGCTTGTTTCTTTCCATTTCTGTCTGTGACTGCCTGCATATTGTTAGGAGATGCTAGCATTATTTAGAGGAAGCGGCTGAGGGTCAAAACCAGGCTGTAGTGTTGTTTTTTTTTTTTGCAGGCATATTCCTCAGCTTAGTCAGATACCCAAGATAGTTCATTACATACTCCATCACACACTTAATGTAGCTTTGCCAACCATGCGGAAAGTTTGTACACGGTGCAGAAACGTACAACGATGATGAAATCTAATTACAACTACTCATCAGCTAAAGTCAGGGTCTTCACCCATTGGATGCCCCTGTAAGGAACAGCTGGAAAGTAAAGCCGTGATCGAACCCTGATACATGACCGAGGAAAATGATTCAAAATTTGTCGCTAACTTCGAGCCTCTCCAACCACCTGCCTTTTTTATTCTGCAACGTCCTTTAGAGACGGTCCAGAAACGCAAGCGTTTGCAGCCATGAAGAATTCCATTTGCTTCTCTTTCTGATTGTTTTACAGGGTTTATTTCCCAGACTATTAGTGGTTCGCCCTGGAGTTAGGAAAGGTCCCTAAAGCAGCATGGTCAATGAGCAGATCCACCTTGAGAGACAGAAGAGGGAGAAAAGCTGCTTATTAACCTCGGTAAATTCTAGGGACGAAGGCAATGGGGTGGAAATAACTGGCTGACGCCCTGACCCCCCTCTCTCTCTCTCCTCCTCCCCCTCACCTGCCATGGCAGACACCGTTCTGCTTGCGGTTGTTAATCATGCATAATAAACCAGAGCCAAGTTCTACTTCCACTTAATGAACCCATCCTTATTGCTCACTTTGCGGGACTCCATAAAGACAGAGCCATGCCTCAGGCAAGGACGTAACCTTTGTGTTTGTATGCGAGAGAATGAGTCTGCGCATGGCAAAAGAATTCAGGTCCGCAAGTCTAGCTAGTCGTTGGGGAGGCCAATGAAACTAGCCACTTTGCCTTTTAATGATTCGTTTTTCGGTAAGGAAACAGTTTAATTGCGTGCCTTTGAAGCATAACTTTACGTTGCATGATAAGTTCAGAAGGGTTGTTGCTGGACGCGTGTGTGCAGGTAGTATAGCAAACACACCATTCAGGGACAAGGTGTTTAGTTTCTTGAGCTGTACCAGAGCTTGAAGGTCCTCTTTAATAACCTTCGATACGCCACTAATGCTTTCAAAGCGGGCACGACGTTTTAAATGGAAGTTTTTCGTGCTTTGTCTTTGCAGGACATTTAGTGCTTTGAAGCTTTACCATGGATTCGATATGCTTTACTACAGTTGGTTATGTTTTTACCGTGGTAAATAACTTCAGGGGAATGAAGGTTTAGAAAGGGGCGAGGTGGAAGGTAAGGAAAAAGGTTTGTGTTCCTTACAAATCCATCCCCCACATGCTTCTTTTCAAAGTCAATGTGCAATTAAATTAATTAGTGGGAAAGATCATCCTGCTCTAGTCTTCTCCAATTAAAATCCTCATAATTCCTACTACATAAAATAACTGGCTAACGATGTGGAGCCTATACTGTAATCATGTCTCTGGTAATGGAGTTGCCATCAGGGACGGGGAGCTGGTTGCTGGGGAATAGTTAACCTTGTCTACTGAATATTTTCACTTTAATACTTTTTAATACAATTGTTTTCTTATAAGCCCATATTGGGGGAAAAAAATAGGGTTCATTGGGGCTTCCTGTCGATACATTTGAATTCCATTTTGCTTCCTGTAGTCTCAGATTGAATATGGAATTTAAAATACACAGTTAGGTATGAATGAATAAAACACATTTTAAAAATGAGATATAGGGTATGGGTCTGGTTTCGAGACACCACTGAGACGTCTTCGCGTGTGACCTCTCCGTCGGCCTGTGGAAGGACAAGCGCTCTGCAATCAAGCCAAGAAAAGCAATCTTCTCAGATATGATCTGAACGGGTTCTATCAGGAGAAAGGTCTGTCTTACCACAGTGCCCATCAGACTCTCTCTCTCTCTCTCTCTCTCTCTCTCTCTCTCTCTCTCTCTCTCCCATTCATCTCTGATTGTGACCGTCGCTGTCTCTGCATGTGAGGAGACAGACAGAGGTCAATAGCTGTAAAATTACAGCCCTGATATCTCCAACCCCTCCTGCCCTTAAAACACCCAGAGCTTAAAGAGTAAGGAGCGGGGTTCTGAAAAATATAGCGTTACCCGTCCCCACGTGTTGCTGTTTAAATAGTGTACCTATCATTGTTCTTTTAATTGTTAACAGGCAGACAACTTTTTACACTTAGAACTTTAAAGTTTTTTTCAAAGCCTTTTTTTATTTTTCCCAAAATGTCTGCTCTAGTGGGAAATATGCAATGTGAAATATACCTGAGAGCACATTGTGTACAGTGATCCGTGATCTCATTTTTAAAATAGACTTAAAGTCCTGCACCTCTGTCATCTGTGCCCTGATAAAAACAGAAACTCATCCCGGGTATTCATAAGAAGAGACAAGCGCCAAGACAGGCTGCAATCCCACTGCACCCTTACTGACCTTAAAAAGCCCCCAAGCGTTAAAAACTCTTCTGCAACACAGAGCAAACAGAACAGCCAAGTGGCTCTGCGTCAGCTGGAAACAGCTGCCTGTCGGAGCCCGAACGCCAGCAGAGGCAAGCTGCTGCCTTGTAGAGCGAGTCCACTAGCCTGTAGGTTCCTTGTACTGGGAGGTTCTCAGACTGATTCTGAAAGTAAAAGAGAAGACGACACAGACAGAGAGGATATAGGCAGAGAGAAAAACAAGCAAAACAGTAACAAAGTGAGAGAGACAGGGCCCGAGTCACAGACAGGTGTTATTAATGCATTTCTATATCAATCCAGACAGTGTATTTAATCAGTACTAGCGAGGGGAAACCCTCTTGAGACAAATTCACTGCTGCCAGTCTCTCTCTCTCGCTTGCTCGCTTGCCCTCCATCCTTCTCTCCCATTCTCCGCTTCACTCTCTCTCTCACACACACACACGTTACCGTACCCTCTCCGTTCCATTCTTTCACTCAGTCGCTCTCTCCCCTCCTTGTGTCTTGCACATCACATCACTGACTGTCTCTTCCTGTCTTTCTCCTTCCTCATTCTCCTAGCCCCTGCCACCTCTGTCAGAGCAAAGGGACAACCTTTGTTCGAACCCTGCTTCAGGTTTTGTTTTTGTAACTCAATCGGCAGGATCATCAAAACTGACAGAACGACCTAGAGGGAGGTGTGACATCACCTTGCTGTCTGCAAACCAAGAAACAAAAAGAATTCCCTTAATGAGGCAGGTAATGCAAGACTCTGTTACAGTTCAGTGGTAAGACATGATGAAATATGTTCATCTTTAACTGGTACGCTCGTTGTCATGTTAGTCTAAGTTTATGAATTCTATATTGTAGGCGGCTCAAGATCTTTCAGCCAATCGGATTGCACGTTTCGCCTTCTGCATACACAGATGTTGGACGTCCTATAATACATCAAGCACTGTATAAACACAGCAATCTCAGTCAGTCTGCTACTGTGAGGTGCTGCAAAGGGACCATGTGTCCTTGGCATTCCTGATCACTGGATCTCTGACAACTGAAGCCGCGCAGACAGGTGATCCTCCCACACAGATGGCCTTCAATACAGGGTTGATTGTTCAAGCACAGGTAACGTTTCAAGCCACGTTTCCGTCTCGGTTTAACCACCAGTCTGCCCGCCCTCCTGCTATGATTGAATAGGCAAATCTAAAGCTAATCGCCATCGTTACTCTTGTTTAGGGAAAGGGGAGGCGCAGGTGAGGATGTTCCAGGGGATAAATGGGGGTTTGCATCTGCAGGGCAAGACTTTGAACAAAAACACGCTAGATTAACATCAGGCTGGAAATAGGCAGGGAACAAAGAGAGAGGAGAGGGAAGAGTGTCAGACTGCGTGCGTCCTCTGCTTGCTAAATGAACCCGGCTGATAAGATTCGTGGAGTTTATCCCTGATGAAATCCTTTAGAAATGTTTACCTGCAACAGAGTTAAGTCTTATATCATCATGTACAATAGGATTGAACCTGATATGCCTTGGTATAAAGATCAATGTTCTGCATTGTTTGTTCAAAGTCAGTACCACTGAAATTAAACTTTGTACGATTACCGCCCTTGCTGCTGTTTTATCAAGTGACATTTTGATGTTGATATTGATGAGTCTTGGTGATGCAAGACGTTTGGCCAGAGCTGTAGATTTTGCATCATCTCTGTAATCCAGCACCCTGTCTAATCTCGCACAATCAGACGGTCCCTACGAGCAATTGACCCAGGTATGGGAACCTGAAGTTTTGACAGAAAGAATACTGAAAGAACATTGATGGTCTGTCCTTATTGCTTCTGATGATGTGTTACCAATGAAGAAGCGGACAGGATATGAGACAGTGATTCAGAAAGCAGCAGCAGCAGGCAGGGGGAAGGTTCAAATCTGTTTAGTGTGGTCAGCTTTCAGATGCAACATTGTTTATCGTCCTTAAGCGAATCTACAAAGGCACTACAGCTGCCTGCAGTCTGAAAATCTCAATTTTTTTGTACCAGATAAATCCAGCTCTTGATTTTTGTCATGCAGTGTTTTGTATTAAAAAAAAAGATAACAGATGGAATCAGGGCCATAATATCCTGCAGGGCAGAGAGAGAGAGAGAGAGAGAGAGAGAGAGAGAGAGAGAGATAGTCTTGCAGCCCGATCTGCTTGAAATGGTAGATTACATTTTCTTACCTTAGACTTACCAACATACCAGTGGCATGAATAACAACCCTGGTTGCAGTACCATTGTATGATACTAATGTGCACTTATCATGCGTTTACAATTACCAAGCGCTTGGATATACCATTGGCGACCATACAGTGATTAGTTGCTTCTCACTGATGATTGCCAAGAAACTCATTAAGAACTTGCAGAAAGGATGCTAGGTGTTGTAGACGCTGTATGAAGTAATATGTCCGGATGTCTCTTATGGTATCAGAAACGTGCTTAAATCAATACTACAAAACAGCACTGTTCAGATTTATTCATTCCCATCACTGTTTTATAAACACGTGCTAATGAGGCCAACTCTCTATGCAGCAGTATTAAGGGACCAGTCCCTCTGAGAGAATTCCATAAAATAGGCAGTTAGCAGAAATGATTGCCTTGCTGTCAATAGTCTGTGCAGGACCTGACTTTTCAGGATAGTTGGATGTAGGAACAGTTTTGGTAGACAGCTGTTCAAGCACTGATACAAACCGCTGACTGCCTGAACAAAGCAGGGCAAGCTCTCTTGTATCTGTGTCGGGGGAAGCTTTTAAAAGACGTTTTGTTTGAGGTTTTTGTCTGAGAATGATAGGATTGCTCTGCTAAAAAATACCTGGACCTCTCTCCTCACCCTGCCAGTTTGTATACTCCTCTATGTGCAGCACCCCCCCAAACAAATGCATCAATGCTCAACTCTCTTACAGGATTGTAAAATACTATGAATGGAACTCTTGCTGCATACAGTACCATAGAACCACAGCCATAGTGATAGCACAGAGTGTATTCCAGCCCGATAAATGTATACTATGCACACGCTAAACTGCAAAGTCATGGTGTCCATTAGTGAAAGCCGCAATTTGTTTCTGTTCAGCCCAGCGTGGACCTGGGTTCAAGCCAACCCCCGGAACTGTATCTCAGTCCAGCGAGCCAGCTGTCTTCCCCAGCAGTGCTGAGGCTGAGCGCTGCGTCGCAGTGGGACTCTGAGGTCTAGCAGGGCAGGAGGGTACCCGCACTGGGTGTGTTTGAGTTATTTTGAGCTCCTGAGTTATTTTCAGTCCGGTCGCCTGGCAACGAGCCCGGGTCTGATTGGCTGTCCTGTGCTGCTGTGAAGACAGACTCGCTCAGAAAGCCTCCCGCTGCTCCTGAGAGAGCAGAGGCTATAAATAGAACAGGAATCCCCACATCAATGACTCTGACTAGCTTTCCAAGGTCACGCTGTCATCAGCCTTTTACTCTGCTGCACCGGCCTCTCTCTCCCCTCTGTTTCTCTCTCTTTCTTCCTCTCTCTCTCTCTCTCTATCTATATATATATATATATATATATATGTTTTTTTCTCTCTTTCTCTCCTCTCTATTTCACATGAACACAAGAAAACTAAATTCTGTGAAACATGGGGGGAGGGAGGATCAGTTTGGTTCTGAATCAGTCTTTAGTTTCCGGTTTTGCGCTGCTTATCTGAATATGTCATGTCTCGCATTGTGTCTCGTGCACTATCAGTACGAGAACTTCAGGAGCTCAGTAGGAATGATAATCAGCCCGATTCATGGAGCAGATTGATGTTAATAATGTATGTGAACGATTGAAAACATTAGAGGGTCCGTACCTTTCTAATACACTGATAAAGAGAGGTGATCCTCTAAAGTCCTGGCTGTGTTTCTTGTTGCCCACGCACAGCGGTGACGAGGGGAGCTGTGCATTTTCACAATGTCCCAGCCTCCTCATAAATCTGATTCCTGCTTGCCTGTTCCCTTCCCGAAGCGGCGCTGTAATCAGAACTATACATCATACAGCCAGTATAACCCGAGGACAGGCTAAATATACCTTGGCTTTGAAATCAGCTGCTGTTACTGCAACAGTCTGGCCTGACCGCTGCACACAACACTTGAACATTTAGGATCACCGTAACTCTCAATACATTATAACAGTCATGCTTCTCTTAAGTGAAGCACAAATGGTAGCCAGAAAAACAAAATGTCTTTATCCTCGAAAAAAGTGTTTAGGTATTTAAAAAATATGCTACCAAAGAGGTATTTTAACATGTGCACCTCTCATCAAAATGGTCTGATTTCGTTCCTCTTTGCCTTGAGACATCTCCATACCTGAAAGAAACGGAGAGAGACAACCGATTTTAACAATTATGGCAATGATGCCTAAATTAGGGTCACCCTGTATAAACCAGAGAGCCGCAAACCAGAAGCAACAGACGGATAAACAACCCGTTTTTCATTTTTGGGGTCCGCCGACGCCCCCCGAATGTCCCAGATTCCTTATTTCAAGCTCTGTTGTTTAGATGAAGGCTGTCACGTGTTCGCCAGTCTCCATGGCAGCTCTTGATTAGAGCCTGTATCCTGGTGCCAGCCTGGCTGAATCTTAATTAACACTCATGCTGGAAAACGAGCAAACGCCAGCCTCCCCCGGACCAGCAAGTGTCAGGATGAGAGCGAGCGAGGGAGAGAGGGAGGGAGGGAGGGGAGCTTGGCTTCAGTTTGGATCTTTGCTCCTGTTGCTCGCTGGCTGTGTCTGTGTTCGCTTGTTGGCCCCAGACAGTGATTGGAGTTTAGAGAAGAGGCAGACCAGGAACAGGGTAAGACTCTCTGGATTACTGAGTGTTCCTTCACGTCTTTCTTTTGTTAGTGAATTTAAGGTGATGGAAAAACAGTGGCGATTGCATTGATGTGCTGAAACACATCCAGTCAGTTTCACAGACCCCGATTAGCACTAATATTGGACTTAATTGGTGCTGCCTTAGGAAATACAAGATCTGTGAAACCAGCTGCGAGGAACCCATAGGAAGTGAGCTGCGGGACAGAACAGAACAGCATGTTCCATCGAAGGCCAAGGCAACTTTTCTGAGAGTTAGTGTACTGTCTGCTCTCTCGGGATATTTCCCTTTACTTTAGGTCCTGTGCTGTCGTACCAAGATAATCAGGCCTCGTCTGAGCGACTTATGAGCTGGAAGAAATTGTTTGGGGTCTTCGATTGGGTTTTGTGGTTGTTCTCAAAATGTTTTCCCCTAGTCTGTAATTGAACGCCTGTGTTTTGAAAGCAGTAACGTTCTCTTTACTGCTTTCAAAACATATAGTTTCATCTTGATCAGGCTGGTTATGGATGCAGGATAGAGCATAGAGACTGTGGTGTACAGGGCTGGAAGAGGAACAGATGAGAGGGAGAGAGATCCCGCTCAGCTCTTTGAGATCCTGCTGGGAGGCTGGGAGTCTCTCAGACAGGTGGTTCAGACAGGATGACAAGAGATCCTAGCAGGGAGTCGAACACACACGCACGCACGCACGCACGCACGCACGCATCACTCTCTCTCTCGTACACACACACACTCGTACGCACACACACACACACTCTTGCACACACACACACACTCTCTCCTATGCACATACTCTCTCTCTCTCGCTTACACGTGTTTCTTTCAAACGGTATCATAAAATGAACAGCTATATCGTACTTTTTCTTCAGCTAACTAAAATAAAATAGAACGCAATAAATGACATTTCTCTTCAGCTAACCTAAATTAAATAGCGCTCAGACAGTAAGTTACCTTTGTTAGTGTGAAACGTAAAAGCTCACAGTATACCAAAATCTGATCTGTTCATTGCAATATTGTAGTGCAGCCGGTGATTTACAGTAATATATACCTTCTTGATGTATTTTATTTGAATGTTTTTCTTGTAGATGTTGAATTTGGCTGCAGCAAATGCAAACGGGCAGTACAGCTCAAAAGGCTATGTCAGATTGCATCACTAAATGTGATTACTTGTAGCTGTCTTTCAATATGATTTGATATCCCTAGCTAACAGGTGTGATTAATCGATTAATCGACCATAGATCGGATGATTAATCGATCAATAGAAAATGTCAAAATTAAAACCCCTAGTTATAATATATACCTTCAAGCTCGATGAAAAATAGAAAAACTGCGGTTTCTTTTTTTAAATCCCTCCCCAACCCCTGTCTATAAAATTAATACACTTCATTTGTGATCCCAAAAGGCAAACGCCACATTAAAATGACAAGACCACGTATCCATTTAAAGTCTTTGATATTAGTAAAAGAAGATGTGAATATATTTCTTTTAAATATCTACTACACAGCAGCCTAGTGCCCTGGGACAAATAGTCTGTCATAAAAAGCTGATGATGTATGTTTTTCAGGATTGATAAATGAGGTACAGATTGTCATTAGAATGTTACTGCTCACTCAGAGAGGACACGATCTCTCTCTCTCTCTCTCTCTCTCTCTCTCTCTCTCTCTCTCTCTCTCTCTCTCTCCCTCCCCCACTTTACCTCTTTTAAAGGTGTAGTAACTAAGATTTTAGAATTGCTTTTCTGATAACTATCTTCGTCTGGCAGCTTCTGGGTTCAGGTGTGGGTGGGTGTTTTTCTCCCCAGTTATGTTCCCTGACTGCAGCAACTCCTCACATCAGCTCAAGAGAACTGAAGGTCAGGAGGCATCCTCCAATCCCACCACTGAGCCCAGTACCTCTTGGGACCCAGGAGCTTCACAGCGCATGTCAGCTGGCTGTCAGCCCCAGGAGGATAAGCCCTGCAGGTGTCCGCTTGAGCTCACCAGGTGCCTGGCCAGTAGGGTCACCCTGCACACCATGTGGTTGTGCCTTTGCCACTAGTCCACCCTGCCACCTACTGACCACAATTTAATGTGCCGCTGTATATTTAATAGTCAAAGAAGGCTGACAAAAACAGAATGAGGTCTATTCAACATTCCTGCAGTGTTCCTCTGGGTTTTCATGTGCTTTTAAAGCTAAAATAAATCAAAGAGACACCCATGCGCTTTTCATAACCTTGAAACACAAATCTGGGTCCAATCTGAATGCTCTACAGCAAATAGTTAATAGACAATCCAATCTGCGACTGAGTGCCTTTCCTGTACGAGGTAGATGACTTGATAACATTTTATTTCCAATGTAATTACATTTTGAATCTTGAGTTCTCGACACCGATAATATGATGTTACATTTTGGGTAAGCGTGACTTCAGCGGGTGACTGACTACCTGTCTGCAGCACAGACAGGCCCCAGCTTTCTCTCTCTCTCTCTCTCTCTCTCTCTCTCTGCTCTCATTTTTGTTTTTTAATCTCTGTTTATTCGGGCTGGTAAACGCAAGCTCATTCAGCTGACTCATTTGCCTCCCCTGCTCTTGTCATGTGCAGCTTTGTGCTCACAGGGGCCCCCTGGTGGATGGCTGGGGGACAGCAGGCAGCCGTCTGAACAGGTGGGAAAGCCGGGAGGAAACTCACCTCTTGTTTCCATCAATAATTCATCACCCATGCCATTATATAACAGCGAGCTGTTCAGGGCTGAGCTCTGAAAACTCAACGATTCCTGTATAAGTTAACAGTTTCAACACCACTCAACAGCTCAGTTTCAACTCCCTCTACAGTGCTGTGTATACAATGAGATTGTGTTCCATATTTAATTTTCATAGCTGGGTATTAGGGGAGAGCTGACACTCATAATGTCTGAGTAATTGTCTTTAAGAACTTATTCACGATCTATTGCATGATTAGTTAGTACTTCTTAAATGCCTTATACATGACTAACAGTGAATCCTTACTTGCAAAGGAATGTGACTACATCCACATTGATCTAACCTTATCTCCTCCTGCCTGGGTGCCTATATGGGCAGTGTGAGGTTGAGTTACAAGATTGTACATGTGTTCAATCTAAGAGTTCTTGTCAAGGTGGTCTCATATGGTTGACGTGGCCTGTCTGTCTGTCTCCCTTTTTCTCCTCTCTGAAGTAGTTGTCAGTGTTGGTGTGAGTAACAGTGACCAGTGATCAATAGTCTGGACTTATCATTCTAACAATGAATGGTGAAACTAGTGATCTGCGTGTCTTTTGTCTCTGGACTCTGGCTAGATGTGTAAAGTGTTGTCCCTGATCTAGTTGGGTCATTCCAATAAGGAGGAGGAGGAGGAGGAGGGGGTGAATTATTAACGCGGCCGCTGGCTGTGCTGCTTCCCAATCCAATAAGCAAGTGATACCTCACCCTGCCCAGGAACCCCATGCAGGTCAGCCAGAGACTAATTACTTAATGAAGGCGATCAGGTTACAGAGGCCAGACCTCCAGACCCTCAATCAAAGAGTGTGTGTGCACATGAGCGGGTCTGTATGGGGGGCAATGGTATTCAATCCCTTCTGTGCAATATATATATATATATATTCCTTGCCAAATGAGCTCATTTTGCTTAAAGAGCAAGTTTCCATTTGAACAGATTTGTTTCCATTTCCCTGAATATTTAATGGTGTTTGCAATCGCTCTGAGTGGTTCTGAGTTGTGATACTCCACCAATATTAAATGATCATTTTTCTCTAATTCTCTGTTCACATGGCTTCACCGGAGAGTACCTGCGCATTGCTCATTGCTTTCAATTCATGTGACAGTATGATGTTTCAACTGGCAGCCTGCCTACTCTCTCTCTCTCTATATATATAAATGTAGGGTAGATAGAGGCTTATGATGCCCTGTCCCTGCATGTAAATTGGTCAAGTTTCAAGCATGATGCAGACAGACATGATTATTCACTGTTTATCCAGCTGTTAATTGATACAAACACGTAGACATTTACAAGGCATTATCTTCTCCCACCCACCATAGACCAGCTCTATGGATTGTTGGTGCAGAAGCGAGTTGGGCTCCTGTTTGCTCCACACTGCCCCACCAGTCGATAGTGGCGGCTAGCGGAAGTGCAGCCCTTTTAAAAACCTCTGAGGCTGAGCTTTTACAGGCCTGTGAGGGCCATTTAATCAGCAGCTACTACACCACAAGGCCATAAATCTCAGCTTACACTGATATTCCCATTGACATCCTGACAGGAGGGCAACCTTAATAAGAGCTGTTTATGTCAACATCAATACCAGAGATTAATAAAAAAGGATCGCTTAGCGATTCATTAAAATGGCTCTGTGGTTTATTCTGAGTACAGTGCAGTTAAAGGAGTCTGCATGATCTAAATGAACTGGTCCTACAATAGGCATTGCATGCACTACAGCTGACCTGATTATGTTACTTTTACTATCATATAATTCCAGTTCTGACTGTACCTAATAAGACTGTAATTCTATTGATGTGCTCTGGTGAAGTGATAAACCTCGAGAGCTCAGCTCCCCTATGATGTTTTTTTTTAATTTATTTGTTGTAACACATGCGAATACAGTATGTGTTTTATTAAGCGCATAGATTTTGTTTAGAGTCAAGTTGTCCTTATTGAATTGTATCATAAATGTATCTGGGTAATTTCTTGTGAGGTTATTGTGCACTTAAACGTCATTTATTTGCTCCTTGGTGAATTTCTGCAGTGATGCTTGTGGATGACATTCATCACCTCCTTCTGCTATAGTGTCTTCAGCTAAAATGAAAACAAAGCACGCTGTCTACAAGGCCTGCATTCTGCCTTAAACCCATGTCTGGGATAGTCGAAACTTGTCTTGTCTTCTCAATTTCCTAGTGCGTTAAAAGTGTGGCTGTAACTTTATTACACTTTGTGATGGGAAATCGGATTACCCTTGCAGAGTAAAACCTGTGAGTCACCTGGAATTTAATATAGCTCTGATCTGAAACGCACCAGCCAGCTACCAAACCTACTTTGAAACGTGCGTTTAAATCAGATTTAAATCTGCCCCACTCGTAGGCTTTCTAGCACTGAACGTCAATGAATGTGATATAAATGTTTTGGCACTTGTTACTGCGTCTCTAATGTATCCGCAGCTTCAGGACGTTTAATCAAAACCTCCCTTGTTAGAAAGCCAGGCCTCTGTGTGGAAAAGAATAACTCTGATTGACGCTCCATTATGTAATCCCACACACGGGTCTGAAATAGAAATGGAAAGGTTTGAATATTTCAGAAGCTAAAATATATCTGCTCTACTGAATGTATGTGCTTAGGCTGCATAGAATCCTCTCTGTCTTTCTCTAATAGTCCTTCTTTATCTCTACTCTCTGCCTCCCTCTCTCTCTCTCTCTCTCTCTCTCTCTCTCTCTCTCTCTCTCTCTCTCTCCTCCCTCCTTCATCCTGTCTCCTTTGATCTCCCCCTCTCTTACATCCCACTCTCTCTTTCCTCTCACCCCAACTCACTCTCGCTTCTCTCCAGTTGCATTAGATAATAATGACGGAAAGGCTTTAACATACCTTGAGACAGCTTGAGTCTATGCCACGTTGTGTAAAGGCTGTGATCAGGGCAAATGGTAGCCCAACATGATATTAGGTACAGGTTCTAACACAGGCAGTGTATACAGAAAAAAACACTGTCCTCAGCTGTAAACTGGACGCCCTCTTGGCCGTTCTTGGTTGTTTCACGTCAAACCGAATGTCAATGGGAGCCTCTTAGTCTAATTGTAGAAATCCCTGGTCTGCCTGTGCCTCCTTTTTTATGGACAGAATTTAAACTGGAAACCTGCTTGTTCAAATCAATCTTAACCCACGTCTTTCAATGAGCCCAGTCTTTCTTGAGTAGCTTAGTTCCAGTACATGGTCCAGTTAGATAAAGTTAAAATAAGTTTCAATACCTCCATACTGAGGAAGGCTCGAACCGGCACTGAACTTGAGTTCCTTTGGCTCTTCAAACTTTAATTTAGCTGCGTGAATTTGGGTCACATGGCGCGACTGCTGTTTTAAAAATATCTTCACCTTGGCGTGACGGATAATGTTCCTTCATTAATTACACTATTATCGTCCGGGGCTTCTGGAAACAGCGTAATTCTCGTTGCAATAATATCACAGTATGTAACAGCTAGACTAAAATAAGAAAAAGACCCAACAAAGTCACCGTTGATCGTTAATCTTCAGCGCGAGAGAAAAAAAAAAAATACAGTTCAAGTTTAAAAAGTAATAAACGAGCACGAGCCTGTGTTTACATGTACTGTCAGCGGAACGTTTTCTATATGTTATTAAAATAAATCATTTTAAAATAATTAATAATATTATACAACCGAAAGCGGGGAAAACGGAGAGACAGCTGAGGTTAAAATAAAAACCAAAAATAAGCTGTTGGAACAGCATATTAGTTCTGATGTATTTTTTTTTTAATTAGACAGACTTTCAGTATATAATGAGGATAACATTCTTTCCTGGGGGGGATATTTAATTATGATATTTTTCATTATAAAACTACTCAGTGGGCTAAATATCACTCAGCATTTGAAACCCCTTTGTGTCCCGATTTTGACTTACGCTATCCCGTGTGGGTCTATCTGATTTTTGTATTAAATATTTGTTTTAATTTTTTTTTTTTACAGAGGTTAACATTTTCCTGCGAATGCTGAACTTGGAAGGGGCCCGATACAGGACGCCTTGAACAATCGGCACACGACTGCAGAGCACCATAACTAATCGATACTTGTACATTTTACAAAGAGATGGAAAATAAAGGAATCTTGGAAGATCGCATACTGCACAGCAATACTGTGAGCGCGGCAGCAGTAGGTCTAGCAAGCAGTTTTGTTAAATTGCCCAAAATGTGTTTGAACACGCAATGCTGATTCACAATGAGCCATAATGAGACATTACACAGAAAACTGGAACAGAAGACAAGATTCGGAGAGCACGTTCCACAAGGTCGTGTTATTATTCTGCTGCGAATTTTATGCATGAAGAGGCTTGTCATAAACAAATGCCAAAACCTCCCAATGTACCACCGACATCAACGTTATGTTCAATTTAAACTGAAACGCATAGAACAGAGATAGACACCTCTAAACCAATGTGTTACAAAATGCCTGGGCTGTGATCGAGGTAATTATACACCACATTTCAGATGTGCTCTTCTCAACTGCAGTTGTTGGGGATTCATTCAATTAACTGATGCAGGCGGTGTTTTCATAGCCCAACCGTGACGTCATGAGGCTGGTATTGGTGAAACCAGCCAATGAGACGGGCCGGCTCGATTCTACAGGGGCTTTTCACGATGAAAGGGTTCTGGAGCAATACAACGCAGGCGAGCAGCAGCATCAGCAGGACGGAGCTGTAGAGGGGATGCAGCATCGGCACCCGGGAGCTGTCTTTCAGCACCACCCTCTCAGCCATCAGCCGTGCAGCATCAACAGCAGCGCTAGTCATCTCCAGAAACCGCCGAGCCAAGAAGGCTCAGGCGCTTCGGTGCAGCACCTCATCCCTCTCAGCAACTCTCCTCCTCCGCCGCTGTTCGGGCAGGGTTCCGCCGCCTCCTTGCAACAAAACCATCAAGAATCTCCCAACTCGAACCCTTTTACCCAGCCAGGTACCATCCCTCCTTATTACAGTCTGCCACCGCCACCACCAGCAACAACAAGAAACCACGTAACCAGGCAGCGAGCGCAAAATCAAAACCAAGCCTGCTGCTTTTCTGTCCAACCCCTTCCTCTGCAACAAAATCGAGGAGCCGCTACCACCGTCGCTGCAGCCGGTGTCACTTCACCGCAGAAGCAGCACTTCTGTCAGAGCCACTATTACAGCAACTGCGGTTATTCCAGTCAAGCGAGCCCGAACCAACACCAGAACCACCGCCCGCAACTGTCTACAACAGCAGCAGCAACACCGCCGTTTCTGCAGCATCAGAATTCGAATCGGGGGGACCGTTTGCAAAACGCTAGCAATTACCAGCAGCAGCAGCACCCGAGCAGCAGCGTGTGCCGCAGAGGAGAAGGAGGGTTAGGGGAGCAGAACCGTTTGCAGCAGCAACCTCAGCATCATAATCAGTCCAGCCTACATCAGCACCCCTCCTCTTGCCTAGCAGCACCACAAGAGCAGAATCTAGAGCTTTATAGCAAGGATAGCGGTCCACTGAAGGTAAAGCAGCAGTCCTGTTTATTTCAGCAGCAGCCCCGAGATTTGCACCCACCGCCACCTCTACTGCAGCAACAACAACAGCGGCTAGGGAGCAGCCAGCCTAGTAACGGATCAGGGCGGGAGAATAGAAGTCAACTACTACAACTGCAAGGGCAAGAACAGCCACACTTGTTCCACCAACTGCAGCAGCAGCAGCAACAGCAGCCTCCGCAGCACTGTGACAACTACTGCAAGAAGCCAGGGGAGAAAAATCAATTGGAGCGGCACTGCTGCCAGTACCGCCAACAAGACAAACAGTCGAACAGCCACCACCAAAAACTGAGCCCCCCGCTCTTTGGAAACTTGTCCGGCTGCAGCAGCAGCAGCAGCGGCGGCGGCAGCGACAACGATCGCAGCCTGTCCTATTCCTCAAACACCTGCCTGTGGCGGCAGCAGCACCAAGAAGGAAACCAGATCCCAACTGAGCAACAGCAGGTACATTTATATTTAAACACTACTCGCCACTACTCCCAAGGAGAGAGTTGCATGCTTTTAGACCCCCGTGCACCTCCTGCTCTGCAGCACCACTGTTCTCGCGCTCAATGGTAGCGGTGCACGAGCAAGTTGTCTGAAGGGATTATAGCAGGTACGTGCTTTTCTTTGTGATCAAAACTTGAGGGTAGTATTCTGTGGCATCTTGGTGTTTTCTTGTCTTGAAAGATTAGGCTTCGTTGGGTGTAGAGATTACCTGGAGATCATTTTTACAAAGAAAAACAAAGAAACTAAAACGAAAGAGAACATTCGCGGACTTTATGTATGTTTGTTTTGTTGCTGTGCAATTATTTTTGCCATGTTCATTTATTTCCTTTTGGACCAGGCGTTCATTTAAAAGAAAACCGAACAGCTTTCTCTGATCTAAACATCTTTATTTAAAAAGAATCTGACAATTAACCTAATATGGATCCAGTAGCTGCTGCTTTGTATATGGAAATCATGATTGATCGTGGTTTCATACTTCCATTTTACACAATATATTATAAACGGTTGCCTGCATTCCAACCCCTTTATCCTTGATAGTTCAGTTCATTGCTCAATTTTAATTCAGCGCTCAATTTTAATTCAGTGCCCCAAAGCAAAACAAAAAAAAGGCTTTTTACTAGACTAAGAAGTTTGAAAATATTGTACTTTGGGCATTTAAACTCCAGTCACCGTGACAGAACCTTTCGTTTTTATTGTTGAGCTTCGCATTGTTGAAGCACAGCATGATCGAGATGATTTGAGGCAATGGCATGCTGTTGATGTCGGTTTTGCTTTGTGTGTTCTTGGAGCTGTGGCTCAAGGGCACGGTTGTACATTTTCTTTTGCTGACGAAGTGCACTGCACCACTGCCAGGGACTTTATGCCATCCATGTGGGCCTCTGCGTTCACAAGTTAGTCAAAATACTCTCAACGAGACCTATATATATATATATATATATATATATATATATATATATATATATATATATATATATATATATATATATATATATATATATATATAATGTTAATGAAATTGCTTTACTTCCAAGGTGCAATGGAAAGTTTAAGATTCTGTGAAGTTGCCAAGATTATGTAGGCATTATAATGTCATTCCAACGCCAGTATCAGAGATTTATTAAGATGCTTATTTCCTAAGTAGAAATACAATGATGGAGTTTTTAAGTGAGAAACGTACTGGGACAGAAATAAACATGCAATTAAGACTTAAAATGAAAATATAGACCAAATTCTGTCCCATAACAACAAATTTAACAGTCATAATACTAAAGTGTTATTCAGCTTGTGGTAGAATTTCAGTAGTCTATACTCTGGGCAAGTGACTATTTTTTTAATTTATTTTTTTTATGTTAGATCATATTTTATAATGGATTTCCTATAAGCCTTGGCTATTTTAGTAGTGCCTAAAAACTATAATAAGTTGAAAAGAAAAGACGGGAATTATAATGATCTAAAGGCTGGCTGATATTACTAGTGCTGCTCTTGTATTAATGCTGCTGGAGTCTTTCCCCCTGAGGTGATGTATTGAACCATGTGGTAACAATAATATACAGTAGAATGAGCAGGGAAAAAACAAAAAAATAAGTTGTATAAATTTCAGGGTGACGGCATCAAAATATGATTCTCACAACAGAAACAAGACCTGTATTTATTGAGGGGTTATTGTGATGAATAAGTGTGGAATTATCATGAATTGATGATGACTTTACTTGAGACCAGCAGGAAGCAATATTTCAGTTGAAATGTAATTACTTTTTTAATTTATACCACTGCCTGTTACCAAAGCCTCTTCACGGAGAGGATTGCATTACAAGTGCTGTATCGGTGTGGAGATTGTGTAGCAGGCTGCAGGTGCACTAGCCCATCTCTCATGGCTGCTGGTGGGATGGTATGAGGGCTCTGCCAGCCAGTGCCACTGCAGTTAGGAACCCCTCACACAGGACTGAATTAAGAATGGATTGGCATCAAAGATTATTAAAATGAACCCCTTTCCTACCAGCACAGTTGTAGCCAGGGCTGGTTGCATCTAACAGGGTATTTTATTTTTGGTTTGCAGTGTAAATTAGTTTTTATTTTTTGTAGGAAGTTTAAAAAAGCTCAGTAAACACACATATATACGCAAGACCGACGAAGTAAAAAAAAAAAAAAAAAAAAAAGTTGGTTAACCAGTTTCTATATTTTTTTAGATGTTATGATTGCGTGTGGACTAGTAACATTTAAAAAAAAAATCTTTTTCTCAGCAATCCACCGAGATAGATGGGATTATTAAGATTTTCTTCAGATGTAATTTCAGCTGACGGTCAAGCTGGTAAATTGGGCCTAAACACAGGCCCACCTGCTCCTAATTTGTTTTAAAATGAACTCCAGCCCATTGCAGGGATCTGTTAAATGTTCAGGTATCAGGAGAGGTTTATAACACGAGCCAGTAATTCAAATGTAATTGTGTGTGACAAAACTATTGAATTCATACGGTAGGACGCAAATATCTATTCCGAGCACATTCCACATTTAATCAATTTTAATATATTATTATTATTTATATTCATAGCATGTCTTACATGGATTGATTGACTCTCAATGGTATTGCTTCGTCTAACCTGCAGCCAGGCACTCTAGCATTTGCAGCGATATTAGCCATACGCCTAATGGCCAATCAGGCTGTCCCGTCTTCATGTGTTCACTGCATCAGGGATCTTATTTATTTCCTTAAACTGGAAAACACAAGGATCCAGTGGGAAGTCTTGCCAGCCTTCCTTCTAATCCAGTCTAGAGTGATCAAGCTTGACCTTGTTTCTCTCTGTCTCTCTTTAAAGTTATTTAAAAAAATTAATGGCCCTTCTGCAATCCTTTGAGAAGCAATGGAGAGTGCCCTCTGCGAAGGTGACTTCGCCAGGGCAGGGCAGTTGGGGCATCTTGGGGGAGCTGTGTGGGGGGGCTGACTTTGTCGCTGTTCATGCTATACCTGCTCTTTGAATCAATAGGAATCAGTCTCCAGTCTCCCAGTTTAAAAGAGCTTTATTTGCATTGCCAGGGTGCAGTGCTAGCCTCCAGGAAGAGCATGATAAAAAATAAATCGAAAGACTTTAAGCATGAGGTTATCAAAAACAAAAATATTTGAGTGTTGACTGTTTTCTTCTTTTCATCATTCAAAGAGGTAAAAAAAAAATGTGTCCTGGTTTTCCCTTCCAATCAGGCACAGCAATGCTTATTTAAATATTTAAAGAGTTGAATTTATATGGACTGAGGCAAGCACAAGGATACCTGCCAGCTAACCTCTAAGCAATTATTGCAGCAAACAGCTGGCCAGGTGTGAGTGCTGCATTATATGCATTATATCAGTATTAGCATTACGTTTTTAGTCACTTCTATTCTTTTATCTATCCATTTATCTGCCTAAAGTGTAATAATCCCTCAGATACCCAGCTTAAGATGCTGTTAATGCTGTGCTGGGAGTTACATGCTGGTTTACAAAGTATGATTGGTCCTTACATGCAACAGGTTTGTATACCACTGAACTGCATTTGAGATCTCCTTTGTGCCAGGAGGGTCTTAGATAAATGATAAGAACACGTTGCCATGGATGTGTAGAGAGAGAAACAGTGGAGGAGTTTTGACTGAGGAATATGCGTGATGTGTGGCATGCCATGTGATCTTTGGTGCAATTCTCGGAAAGCCTGCTATAACTGTAATGGAATAACTGGAAGGCAACATACGGTAGCTTGTTTCATTCATTGCGGAAAATAACAGGTACCATCTGTGCCCTGATTCCTAAATGTAGTACCCAAAGCATCAATGGATTATATAACCAGGCTTTTTCAAACATTGATTAATTCACATGCTGAACTGTTGGTTATAATAATAATATCTTTATATAGTGGACCACCATCACAAAGCATTTTACAGAGGTAGGCTGTGAACTGTGCATTATATGCAGAGTCACTTACAATAGGAGGTTGATTTAACATCTCATCCGCAGGACGGAGCACAAGGAGGTGAAGCGACTTGCTTAGGGTCACACAGTGAGTCAGTGGCAGAGGTGGGATTTGAACCAGTGATCTTCTGGTTACAAGCCCAGGACTTTAACCACTGCACCACACTGCCTCCTTAGGTGAGAAAAACTGGTTGTTAGATTACTACAAGGAAGGGAATCTAGCTGCTGCAATGGGTTCACACAGAAACAAAAATAAATAAACGCTGGTGTATACCAGAAGTAAACTGTGCCTATGCCCAATGGATTCAATCTGCTTTCGAAAGTTAAAACCATATGCAAATTATTGATTGATTTGCTATTTAGTAAATTAACCTTGTATAATTAAAGAGAAAAATAAATCATGTTTTGAAGTAAATGGATTGGATTTGCTGCACACCTGGACTGATTTAAATAAGGTGCTGCGGTAGAACCCCTGCAGTGTGTCCCTTTCCATTCTCTCCAGCTTCTTTGTAATGTCTTCCAAGATGTGTCTTGCAAGGCTTTCAATCCAGGGCTTTCTCACGCAGCGAGGATGGTGCTTGTTCAGCCTTCTACTTGTTGTGCAAATTCCACTCCAGCATTCCAGTAGGCTAGTATTACCTTATATTGCTTCAGCATGTTCATTATTAAACGTGTGCAGGGTTAATCCCCTCGGCATTGGCATTTAACTGTAAGGCTAATGATGATGGGCTTGCATGTGCTATTTCGGTATCTTCTTGTTTGCTGTAGTTTTGCGCTCCTCTTATGTATTGCTCAGTCATTTTGGTTGCAGGTTGTTTAGTGGCATGCAATTCTTTTTTCTTTTTCTTAGTTAGATGAAAGCCCATGAGATGCCAGCAGTGCGTGCCGGTTGTCACGTTGATTATTAGTGACCACCCTATGCAGCTCGGACACACTTGGGCATGAGTGAAGTTCATCCCATTGGGTCTCACATGGGTTGAGATGGGAATTGGCCGGCACAGGATAACACTATGTGTCTGTAGTCTAACTTGAATATCATGCTCAGCTTATGCTTTTCTGCCTGCAACCGCACGCACCACCTGCTAGCATCTTAACCACAATGTAAAAGAGCCGGGCTCATCGGCATTTGTGGTTCTAGAGCTTTTAACCTTCATCTCAACGACAGGGGACAGAATCCGTATCTGCAATGTGTCACACAATACAGCCCGTTACACTAACCTTAACCCTGATATACCTATGCTAAACTGTTAACCTTAGGTTCAATATCCAGAAGGGTTTGCCTAGACTTGAGTACAGATGGCAAAGTTGAGTAAAACACCCTCCTGCATTCTGTAAAAGGGATTAAGTGTCAGCATATCATAAAAATGAGAAAACACTTTTGTTTGCGGTCGCCGCAGACATTTTCCACTGGGGATGGCATACACAGCTTGCAGATTTTAAACAGATCAGGTTTTAGCTGTCTATAATACAGCTCTGTGAGAGGGAACCCATGCAAGGAAACAGAAATTATGATGTTATGACATTGTATCATCTTGCACATTTCACGACTGCTTGTCTGTCTCTTAGTGGTGCATCGGTAGATACTGATTGAATAGACTGTGGTTTGTATCGGAGCTTATTTCATGCTGGTGGGTTGAAGTGCTCTAATGAGATAATTGAATTGATTGCTAGGTGAACCAAATCAGTTCATGCTGATGATATCAAATTTCATTTTAGAAAAATTAATAAACTACATTACTATTTAAAATGCATTGTGGAGTGAGCATCGTTTTTGTGAATAAAATATTGTATTGTTTTTTTAAATGAAATGCTTATACAGACAAAATTAGCCCATTATATTATTCAAAATAATTGCATTTTGCATTGTAAGGCCTATCTCATGAATGAAATCCTTTGGCTGATATACAGCCCTGACCCAAAGTTTTGCACCACCCTGTAAAATGAATTAATTGTGCTTCATAAAGTCGAATGAAACCTGCTGAATAATGTTATGTTAACATATTGAATTACGTACCGCTTTGTAGTTTTCCATATACTTAAAAAAAACGGTGGCATTTTGAAATCTAACATGAAATACTGTACTACTCTTTATGGCTTTCGGTAAACTTTTGTGATATCATTTTGTAGTTTCTTTTATTACACAATGTTAAATAAAAGATCTAAATTATGTCCATATCATTTTTTTTTTATGTCTCAATCTTAGAATCGTGGGTGATGCAAAACTTTTGGCCATAACACTGTGGCAAGAAATCCAATTCTTTAAACTAAGTGTTCATTGTGCAACGCTCCTACACACAGATGAGTCCTGCATTCAGCAGTTTGGAAAAGGGACCTTTCCCAAAACCCACCTGACAGCATCCTTGCACGAAACTGGCTGTGTGGTCCAGTGGTAAAAGAAAAGGGCTTGTAACTAGGAGATCCTCGGTTCAAATCCCACCTCAGCCACTGACTCATTGTGTGATCCTGAGCAAGTCACTTAACCTCCTTGTGCGCCATCTTTCGGGTGAGACGTAATTGTAAGTGACTCTGCAGCTGATGCATAGTTCACACACCCTAGTCTCTGTAAGTCGCCTTGGATAAAGGCGTCTGCCAAATAAACAAATAATAATAACTGCCATGGAAGGTGGTTTTAAAAATAGATTGCACCTATTTCAGACAGTTGTTTAAGTTATGAGTCCAAGGTGAAAATGTCATAGATGTTGGTATTCCTTTGTAGAACATTATCAAGTGAGAGCAGATGGGAGAATCTGCATTAATTTTTTTCGAATTGTTTTATAACAATGCCTGCTAAACGCATTGTCATGCAGGTAGTGCACAGAAGGGCATACAGCAGGAGTAAGCATGTTTTGGGGGTGGAGGAGTGTATATATTACAGATTACATAAGGACTCAACTGTGCATAACAGGGCTGGAATTCCTGTGATAGTTTTTGGTGCCATATGGTTTGTACAGTAAGGCGCACTATTTGTTATAATTAGTTGTAAATAATTTGAGGATTTTTTATTATGGGCTGAGCATCCTTATAAACCTGACATGATCTTATATGTTTTTATTGTATTTTTTCTCCAATCAAAGAAAAAATGTAAATGTGCCTTTAAGACACAGTAACGATTAGCACATGTTACAGCCCGTTATTAGAGCTTACTGAAAAGGATTAATTTTGTAACAGGATATAGTTTAAGGACTAACAAGCAGGATTTTGTGGCGCCCTGTATCAGACTGCAATTGCATTACACTTTCAATAATGCTTCAAATATCCTTTTAAAACACATTGAAAATAGCACACCACAACATCAGAGCCAACGCAATTAGCTTAGAAGCAGATTCACACAAATTAAAACTGTAAGCGAACCACCAATGTTGAGCATCACGTAAAATATGACAACTATAACAATAAAACGATTCATTATCAAGTAACTAACTAAAAATACAACTGCACAAATAGCCTGTCGCAATAACACCATTAATGAAACTATTTCAACCTTGGCCTGCAGCCATAATTAAAAAATATGAAAAATAGGTAATTATACAACAGCAGATTATGCTTCAGAATATATCTATAAGTATCATGGCTTAATATGTCCATGTACAATTTCTAACTGTGGATTTGGCTAGTTTACAACACAAATATGAACACAGTGTTAATTCCCATTGTTCACTTAATCAAAAATCTGAAAGAGATCGGGGCATTATTGTTTATGTATGAAATGTATGTTGTTCAATATTGTTTTGGATGTACACAAAAGGTTTAAACGATTACAAAATCATTGATTTCAGGATGTTTCTGACAAAAGCTGTTCTTTGTAATAAGGGATAAGGGCGTCTGCTAAGAAATAAGAAATAATTATATATATATATATATATATATGCATTTATCATATTTTCATGCATACAACAACAGTGCCTCACAAAATTAATTACATGTATTTTGTATTTTTCTTCACTTGACATAGGACTTCTCTTGTATTTCGACCAATTTTAATTTCTTTAAAATGCTGTGTTCCTAGTTTTCTATTTGGTGAAATCAGTGGCCTTTTATCTCATAATAACATCAGATTCATTCTGGGTAGGCCTGTTGAAAATGAACAGCATACTGTTTGAGACTCATGGTTCGCTGTTACGTTTTAATATTTGCTCTTTATATATTATTTTTTATATGTTCCCCCATCGCTGATATCGTTTTTTTTTTTGGCTGCTGGACTCCTGAGCTGTATGGGCTGCCCCTAGAAGCTGGCAGCGTCGCTGCAGTGTGACAAAGTGGTACAGCTTGCAGCTCTCTCTGCAGTGGCTGCCTGTTTCTCTGCCTTCAGGGTCTCTCTCTCTCTCACGCTCTCTCTCTCTCTCTCTCTCTCTCTCTCTCTCTCTCTCTCTCTCTCTCTCTCTCTCTCTCTCTCTCTCTCAGTGCAGTCTGCTGCAGGCAGCAGCTCAAGCCCAGTCTGGGCACACACAAGGTTTATTCAGAAAGAAAAAAAAAAAGATTTACTTGGGAGGGAGAACCACAAGCAGAAGCCAAGTCAAACCTTCAGCTCTTTAAAGATCCTGGCGTTTTCTGTGTGTAGGGGGGGGGGCTTTACGAAAGGAGGTGGGAAGGCAGCTTGTGCTCAGCTTTGGCTGCCCCATAGTGATCCATACCGGCAGCCTTTCTGTGCTCTTCTCTTCTGCTCTTGGGGTTCAAAGAATTGGGAGCCGGATGCCCTTCCGATCTCCTCTCTCTCGATCAGGATAAATGCTGGCCGGAGCTGCCATCACAGTAAGTTTATTATGAAGTTTCTGTACGTTAAGGCATGCTGCAGTCTAGCAAACTATCAGACAACCAACCGTGCTGCAGTGCTTCATCTAAACAAACTGGTCTGCTCCCTGGCTTTTCAGTTCGAGCAAGGGGTTTTGCTCTTGGCAGTTAGATGCAGCGTTTCATTCAGAATCAAAACAGAGGCTGGCAGGAGGACAGGCTTAGCCTGTTATAAGCGTTGAATTCAATCACAGGGGTGGGGGTTAATATAGCAGGTAGCTGCGGAATTTCCTTCAAACTAGAGCTTGCTTGTTACCTGTAGTGAGGTGCGGTGGCGGTGGTGCTGTGTTAAAAGTGAAACTGGTGCAAGGGCTAACAGCCATGGGGCTGGTTTGATTTCATGATGTTGCCTGCACTGTGTTCTGATGACGTAACACCTGGTGCTAGTCCAAACAGTGCAGCTCATTTGATCAGTAATAGTAATAGCTGTTGCTTCAGATCGAATGGAACTGTTTTCCTGTAATGGTATAAAGAACTACTGTGCTGTGAAATCTTTTGCCGTGCGGTATGCATGTATATCTGTATCATTCTCTGTTGCATACCTGCACTGTGGTTATTGTCATCCTTTATTACTGTTCAGCAGTCTTCTGTCTGCCTGGCCTGCTCATTTTGGACAACGCTAGGTCGATTATGTTTGAAATGTGGTGAGGCAAATGTGCAACTACTTCCACATTTTTCCTGCTCCTTGCTTTTTCAGTTCTTACATAAAACGACTTGACGCCCACAACCCTAAATAAATGGGGACGCTCAAATGGCATCAAAGGAAATTTAAATAGAAAATTAATGAAATTCCGTCACCCATGCATCTGTTTCCCCGTTCTCCTAAATGACTACTGTGATCTATGAGGGTTAAGGTTGGTTCTGTCTCGGCTGATAATTCCAGCAGCATGTGTGTTGTCGATCTGTTAAAAGATAAAGCGAGTGTTTCAGCAGACAAGGAAATGAAGGCTTCTTTCCACTTCAGCAGCTGCTGCCTTTAGTATTACCTTTATGAGTTTCGCACTTCACGAAGCTGAGACCAAGCAAGAAAACATCCTGCTTGTTTTGTGTAAGTGTACTTCTTCTGGGCTAATGCACAGAATTGCACACGAGCAAGCACTGTTTTGCCGTCCCTGCATTGGCAATTGAGTCTCGTATTGCATATGTTGTTAGTATAAAGTATGGTCTAAAAAGTGGCAGTATTTAGATCTGCTTCTGTTGGGATCAATTGAACGCATCCACAGATATCTCCAACATGTCAATCTGAATTTTGATGTTGCAGCTTCAGCTTGAGAAAAAGTTCTCTTTATTCTTGTTTCATCCCACATTTTACTGTAAAATCAGTTTAAAATCTAAACAATCTCCGCCACCCCTTTTTTGCTCCAGTTTTATTGAATCCATTTCTCTGTTTCATCATTATTGCATATCATTTTAACCAAGATTCCTGTTGCAGGTAAATGCTGAGCCCAAGAAGCTAAGCCATGCTGGATCCAAGCCCTCCGTTTGCGACAGTAGTAACCCATTCCCCGAGATAGCCATGAACAGCTGCAAGTACAATGGGGGCGTGGTGAGACCCCTGGGCAGCCTGGGCTCGTCACGGCGCAACCTCGCCGAGCTGGACTCGGAGACGCAGCCCCTGCAGACGCTGCACAGCTCCGGCCTGGAGGTGGTGGTCTCCAAGGGCAATGGCGAGGACCCCGGCAAGGTGTCCAGTGACAGCCTGTCCCGCGACGGAGGGGGCGCGCCGCACAAGAAGAACAAGGACATCGGGCAAAAGCTGGGCCACCGCAGGGCGCTGTTCGAGAAGCGCAAACGGCTCAGCGACTACGCTTTGATCTTCGGGATGTTTGGGATCGTCGTCATGGTGACCGAGACGGAACTTTCCTGGGGGGTTTACACCAAGGTAAGGGCTCTATAGAGTCTGTAAATGCAGGGATACATTGTGTGTCAAACAGTGTGTGCAGCGCTGTTTGTTATGAGGGGTCTGGGAATGACAGACTTTGAGAAAGCGCTGCAGTGTTACAGTGCTGTTTGCAAGGATGCCACATCCGGATATTCTCCCTGTGCTTTTTCCTGATGTCGAACCCTGTACATGCATTGCTGGAACGCTGATGAAAGCAATTCCCAAACATTTTAGTAGCACTATATCAGGGCTATAGCCAGCCATGAAAAATGACAGAGGCACTTGCCCGTCCCAAGAATATTTGTTGTAGACACTATACTTAGTTTTAAATCCTAATCTATCAAACAAATCATTTTAACAGTGATGTCATTATCCAAATACTGAGAAGACAAGAGTGCTTGCATTTGTGTGATATTAAGTATAATGTCACATTCAGCAATAAAATTAGCTTAAGCGGGTTGACAAGACAGAGAGAGCACATCTCAGGAGGCTGTGTGGTCCAGTGGTTAAAGAAAAGGGCTTGTAACCGGGACGTCCCCGGTTCAAATCCCACCTCAGCCACTGACTCATTGTGTGACCCTGAGCAAGTCACTTAACCTCCTTGTGCGCCTTCGGATGAGACGTAATTGTAAGTGACTCTGCAGCTGATGCATAGTGCACACACCCTAGTCTCTCTCTGTAAGTTGCCTTGGATAAAGGCGTCTGCTAAATAAACCAATAAACATCATAACCAATGAGGCTTGCAGCTCAAGTTTTTCGGCTGACCAGTCGATTTGATTGGCTGTTTGGCTGCGTTCTATCAATGTGATTGGCCAGCTGCGAGTCTTCTTTCAAACCGCAGCCCTATGAACTCAACACAACCCCACAACTACCAGTGTCAGTCACGCACTGTCTGAAGTAAACCTTCAAGTCTCCCACTTACTTCAAATGCAAAAAGGAATGAAGTGCAGTTTGATTTTAACCGAGGCACGCGCCTCGGTGCGTCATAGCTCGCTACGGCCTTGACTATATACTATCTCACTGATCATTATCATTGCATTACTTATAGGAGGACTTCCATCAGAGCTATATTGTATTTGTTATTTGCTCACTGTTAAAAAAACAAACAGATAGTAAGATGCTGTTAGGGCAATTCTGACCGAGCAATTTCTTAAAATGATTGTTTCTATTTAATGCAATATATCATTGTTTGAAAAAACAGTAAAAAGCTGTTCTTAAATAAATGTTCCTTTTGTCCTTGAGGCTCTTCAAAGTATTATTGTATTCAAATGAATCTTTTCTTCTCTGTTTAACTAAAGCTTGAAGAAGCCTAGCAATATCACTATGTATTTTGTTATTGGAATTTCAATGTACAATTCTGCACGTAATCGTTGAATTCAATATACCTGTCAAACGCCTGAACTGATTAACCACAATCCTTATTAAAAATGCATGTTTTATCTTTAGAAATCAATATTCTATAGTACATCCTTAAATTGGTTTTGCCAAAAAAAAAAAAAAAGCTGAATTTACTGTTCTTGATAAGGTTCTTGTAAGTCTGTGCTCAGCTGATCTTGTGTGATTACGGCTTGCATTCCTCTAATAAAATGTCAATGGAAGGGCATTGGTCTCATGAATAGCACCACCAGTGAATGCATTACATTTTAAAACAATACCGGACTTTATTTATTGATGCAGTCTAATGTCTAGTTTCTCAGACCCCAATTAGCACTCATCTTGGATGTACTAATGCTACCGTAGGTAAGGCAGTCCAAGATTATTGCTCCTCAGGCTCTCAAACCAGATATAAGGGACCTACAATCTCAGTTAACAGCAAATGAGTCGATGGCTCCCACCTTACCATCTATGATAGTTTTAATTCTTCACATTGTGCTACCTGAAAGAGTCTGCAGAACCTGACCCCCTGTAAGTACAATGCAAATATTAACCATCGCCCCGCCTACAATAGATGCACTGTAAAGTATCACTTGCTCACTTTGTGTGTTTTCACATACACAGCTGCTGCTTTTAAATACTGTAAGTATTCGCTCATGAGAGAATTATTTTTCCATTAGTGTACACATCTTAATTTGGTGCATCGCAGCTGTAGCTCAATACCAATCCCTATATTGCCCCTTTTACTACAACGCAATGTCTGCGTATTGTTTGTCAGATGAAGACAGATTCGCCCTTCAAAATGTGACGTTTTGCCAAACCCCTAATAAATCGCCTGTACTGTTATTTATAAATAGAACGGAGACAGACAGTTCATTAAAAACAAGTTATTTGTTACTTGAACAGAGAAGAGATATTTTGTTCTGCTTGATGCAGCAACCCCCACACAAGAGACCAGGCTTAGGGTTAATTTAATAGCCTCCTCATAATAACATTCTCAGCCCAACAACCAGCCCATGTACACACTTTCCATCCCCCATTAGGATCTCTGCAGCTGGAACACTGCAAAGGCAATTACAGCTTTGTCTGGGACATGTCACAGCCTACCGAATGCTGTTGCTGTAATTGTACAGCCAGATGAGAAATGAATTACTGGCCGCGCTGCTCAAATAATAAACAGCCCGAGCCGTACGGGGGTCTGTTGTTGCTGTTTTCAGGAGGGGAACGTGTTTGGTTTCTCCTTCTGGATTCTGATTTTTTAACATAAAGGACCAGAACTGGGCCAGACCGGGTCATGCCACAGACCTGGGTGCCCTTACTAGCACTGGGACTTTGAAAAGTGAACCCCTGCCCACCAGCAGATCGGAATATCATTTTTAAAACTTTTTTTTAAGTTTATTTTTGTTGAAGTTGGGGATCCACTTTTCTGCTACAATGTAAGGATGGCAAAAAGACCCCAGAAATTAACCCCTGGCACAAATTAATTAGACTGGCACAAATTAGCAAATTAACCAGCTGGTGGTACAGTTGCTTAACACTGTGATCCAGGTTTATCAAGGTCTCTTTTTTTGCAAAACGATAAGACAGTAAAAAGTTTGGGGATTTTCTTTAGCTGTAAACGGTTCGTTTTCTTGGTAATAGATATACAGCACACAGTGCACACAAGCACATCAAAAGGCACACGGCTTATTATGTATAAAAACAGCCTCTTATGTGTCTCCCCCAGCATCCCTATATGCTGCTGTGCACCCCATTACTGTCTGGGCTGCAGATTTAAGATGATACATAACTGGGGTTCACACTTCAGGGCTGGCATCCTCTGTGCCACTTTATCATGCCTGAGAACAGTAGGCTCCTCGTAATGGAAATGAGAGCTGAAACAGGTCCCGAGAGGCGAGGTGTGTAGAAGGTAAATGTGGGTCTTTAAGGTATTAACAGTACGTGTTTTACAGGCTGCAGTAAGAGCAGCTGTTCTCTGCTGTCTTGCCCTGTGAAAAAAGAGAACTGCAGTCAAATGCAGGACACCCGTTTAAATTCAAAATCTGCAGTACCTCGTTCAAAGCATTTTTCCGTTCATATATTGTAGGTCCCCTTGATGTCAAATGAGAACGGAAGGGAATAGGGCTGATCATGCAATGATAAATAAATGGCTACGTCATTGGAATTCATATAATATCTGAGTCTGTATCAAAGTCAAAAGGTGCCCATCCTGACTGTGATCAGTCTCATTGGAAACTGCAGGATCACAAGCTTCTGTGCTGGCATTGCCTCCCTTCTCCCTCAGCTCTAACTCTTGTTCTTTCTCCCCACAGGAATCCTCATATTCATTTGCACTGAAATGCCTTATCAGCCTTTCCACTGTTATATTGCTTGGTCTCATTATAATGTACCACGCCCGAGAGATCCAGGTAAGGACTATGTCATCGTTATCAATGTAGAGGAGGGGGGTTTGGGTCACTGGAACAGAGCCAGGGTGGTGTTGTAGAAACGTCCAACCTGGTCTTCACCCATGGCGCTTGGCATGAGAACTGGTTCTGCTTTCGCATGTACAGCTGTGGCCAAAAGTTTTGCATCGCCTAGAATTGTAGGATTGAGGCATCATTTTCTTTTTTTTTTTTTTTAAACTATATGAACATAATTTGGATCTTTTATTTAACCTCATGTAATCAAAGAAATGATATCGCAAAAGTCCACCGGAAGCCATAATAGTAGTACAGTCTTTCATGTTGGATTTCAAAATGTAAAATTTTTAAGTACTCTGGAAAACTACAAAGCGCTATGTAATTCAATACGTTAACGTAACATTATTCAGCAGGCTTCATTCGACTTTCTGAAGCAAAATGATTTCATTCTATAGGGTGATGCAAAGCTTTTGGCCAGCGCTGTAGAGCGTTTTTGGATAATCAATCCCAATAATACATTGCAATAAAACTGACGTGCCACTTAAGGGCTGTCACAAATCCAATGCTAAAATGTGGCTTAGATGCCTTTCCATCACGTCAACCATGACTTGCTGCAGTGAATAACATGACCTTCTCTGACAGTGTGTCGGGCTGCGAGATCAGAGTCCCTGCACGGTTTCACACTCCTTACAAGCTTCAGGGGGATAGGAAAGCACTGCACTCGTTGAGTAAAACACTCCTCTAGCTACCCCAGCTCTCTGGAAAGCATCGAAAGCAAACTGATTTTTTTGGTCTCTGAATAGACTGTGCTCCCCTAAAAACATAATCACTGGCAGCGAGATACAAAAGCAAACCTCACAAAGTCATTAAAGGACAGGATGTTGCTGAGCATACAAATGCTGCTGCCTTGTTGACTCCCGACAGTGTAATCCTTTCGTTAGTATTGTGGCCACATGGCTACTAGGGGTGTGCTGATACTCGCACTCATACTCATAATTGCCTTTAAGAAGTATTTATCAGCAGGTATTAAATAAATCCATTCATTAATGTCCTGCTTTCATCACAAGAACAGCTATCCTTCCGTCGCCTTTACAAACGAGTTCCAATCAATGGCAATTAACTTCCACATTGAGTGTTTTAAAAACCGCTTGGAAGCTCATTTTCCCTCTCATCCGGGGCGCTGGCATTTCTGCGGCATACTGCCATACCAAGGTCATGAAACAGAGTTACACATTAATGAATGGATTTATTTAATACCTGCCGATAACCTCTTCTTATAGGCAATTACAATGATGAGTATCAGCACCACCCCCTAGTGGCTTATTTATTTACACGAAAAGAGATCATTTTCAAGACTAACCAACTTGCCTTGATGTTTGAACAATAAATGTGTAGTTTGTCAGTATAGAAAAGGGACTGTCTTATCTCCTCTTCCTTGCGTCCTAGCTCTTCATGGTGGACAATGGGGCGGACGACTGGAGAATAGCCATGACTTACGAGCGGATATTTTTCATCGTTCTGGAGCTTCTGGTGTGCGCCATCCACCCAATCCCGGGGCAGTACGTTTTCACGTGGACGGCACGCCTGGCCTTCACCTACACGCCCTCGGTGGCGGACGCAGACGTGGACATTATTCTCTCCATCCCCATGTTCATGCGCCTCTACCTGATCGGGCGAGTCATGCTGCTGCACAGCAAGCTCTTCACGGACGCCTCGTCGCGGAGCATCGGCGCGCTCAACAAGATCAACTTCAACACGCGCTTCGTCATGAAGACCCTCATGACCATCTGCCCCGGGACCGTGCTGCTGGTGTTCAGCATCTCCTCCTGGATCATCGCTGCCTGGACCGTGCGCGTCTGCGAGAGGTAGGGCCCAACTTCCACTCTCTCAGGGTTAGCGATCAGTCCAAGAGAGGTTCTGCAGCAGCATGGTCTTCAGGCCTGTGCCCCCCTCAGCAACCCACGCCCACCCCCCGCCTCTCCCCAGTAGCCAGGTCAGGCTCACACAGCAGTGGTCCCTCACATGAACGCACAGTTTCAAAAGGCAAGCAGTGGTTTCGGCAGTTACAAGGCTGGTTCTCCTTTGTGGTGTTCTGAGCTCAAACCGAACAGATCTCGGACATTTGTTTCACCTTTTTTTGCTTTCTACAGAACCGTATACAACAGTTATATCATATATAAAGGGTTGAATAACTTCCACCAGCCATGTTTTTTTTAGGCAAGTCCGAGTCTTGGTGCTCCATGTCCAGATTTAGGCTGGTCAAGACAATTTGAATCATGAAGGCTTGGGCTTGGATTGTCAGGCTTGATTGCACCACTGTTGTGCGCTGGAGTAAAAGTTTATTACCCCTTTTATGTATGTGCTTCTCTCTTGCACTGCTGCGTTTTAACCAGGTGCCACTGTTCTTAAACTTTCTGTTTTATAGAAACTACTTATTTCTCGCCATCCTACTTTTATAATGTTTCCCCCTATTTGGTTTCTGTCACTATATACTTAACCACTTTGATAGAATATGTCCCCTCTATGAAACTTTGTAAATTTGACCTTTAGAGGTGTCTGGCCCATGGTGAGCAGGCAGGTTGGAGAGATGTGGTAGTTTTTTCATGCATTCTATTTCAGGACTGGGCCTCACAAATACCCCTGAAGCTGGACTGTGTGCCAGAAATTAAAAAGGAAAATAGTCAGCCAATCCCTGCCTGGTTTGCCCCTGCTGTGCGCTCTCTCTGCTTTTTCTGTGCTTTTGGCACCCCCTCATCCTCCTTTTCCAACACTCCCACCAACTGTGTGCCAGGACAAAGACTGAGCAGAGGTAACAAATGGTAGTTTTGAGCAGGACAGGGTGAGAAATAGCCAAGCTTCAAGCCTGTACAAGAACACATCTGTCAAACCAAACAGATCCCAAACTGCAGAACTTCTGTGTGTGTGCGTGAATTTGTCAGGGGTTTATTAGTGCAGGAGAACACCACTTATCCTCATTAGAATTTCCAGCCAAGAACAGCACAGCTTTTTCTATGTTCTAGCTAATAAAATATTTTAAAAGATCTGTTCGGTTTGGCGGAACCGTTGTTCATCTAAGCTCAGATCACCCACAGTTCTAAGCACCCCCTAACAGGGCAGCAAAAATGGCTCGGAGAAAGACTTGGGGGTACATGGGACCCGAATTAGCAGTTAGATTGTAAGACTGCACCTGAGGGGCAGAATTGGGGGTTCTTTGCATCTCCTCTCCAAGCTCTTGAAGCTTGACGGGACTGTTGAGACTTTCCTGAGTCTGCCAGGCGCCACGTACCCCACCCACGCCCCTCTACCGCAGTGCATGCTGGGCCAGGCCTCTGGCAGCCCCTTCTTGGCCCGACCCAGCCACGTCTCATACTAACCTGTGTGTCCGTAACTCTCTGTTGTGCTTTTTATTCCCCCACAATGCTGCTCCATAGGGATACCATGTGAGTCCTCGTTCTTAGCTGTGGAAAGCTATCATTGTGCACCAAGCTGGCGCCACTGCAGCTCTGGGGGTGGGGTGGGGTAGGAGGAAAAAGGGGTTATCCCATCAAAAAATCACAATGCGTTTAGACTAGTCTTAAAATGAATTTCAGGACTTGGGTTCCTTCCCCCAAAGCAGTGTGAATTTAGGAGTGATCGCCCTGATTCTGTAAGAAAAGGGTTTTTTGCAGGCTGTGGAGTCCAAATTTTGACAACAACGAGCATCTCTTTATCTTCAGCTGAGGCAGTCTGTGCTAAAATGCCGCAACCCACGGGAAAAAAAACTACTTTTATTCAGGAAATGCTAGGAAATCTACTTTGTGTACCATCAGGGTAACAGCATTACATGCTTTAACAATGAAATTTGGACCAATCTTTTTTTTACCCATAATGGGGACGCTCCATTCTAGCACACTCCCTTAGTTACTGTTAAGGTTTAGGGTTGTCTGTGGACTGCTGTGGATCACTCCCGCTACGCACTGAGACAGCACATGTCGTTCACGTTTACCTCCAAAGCTAGTCAGTGAAGAGGCCCTTGTAATAAAGTGCCATCCAGTTTTGGGACTCGTGACAAATATCTTGCAGAAGATTATGATTTTAATGTAAAGATCCAGAAGCTTGGAGAACAAAGGGTCTTTGGAATCCTATTCGCCCAGTGGGTGGGAAAATAAAAGGTGCTCCGAGGCAACAGATACTCTCAAGGCTTAGAGAGAGTCACAGAGGAACTGCTGCAAAGTCTGATGGACAATGTCTCAGGTTGCAGACTCCTTGGACCTGTGTTCCAGCAAATTTCTCACTGGTTATTCAGCACATGTTTGCGTGAATTTCGTTCCTAAGACTAACAAGTTCAGATCCTCCTCTTTTAAACACAACGCCGCAGCATGAAACTGACTTATCATACCTTACCCACTAACACAAATACCATCCATGATTTCAAATGCTCATTCGTGTGATAAAAGTCTAAAAGAAAAATAACAATTAGTCCAAGATAACTTTTTTATTTTATTTTGATGTTTGCACAGGAAACCGGGGGAAAGTTTCGTTATTTTTTTTTTTTAACAAATCACTTGCTGAGAGCAAGAAAATAACTAATATAAAACATAGTTTTGAGATTTTTGAGGGGGGGGGGGGATTTTGTAGTTGCAATGTTCTTGCCCTCAGTAAGTGAAATATACAAACTCTAGTTCATAGACCATACCAGCACACTCCTTAACATATTTCCTAATGTTCCCTGTTTCAACTGTAAAAAAAAAATCATTTATTGTGATGGACTAAATGCTCTGGACACAACATTCTCCTCTCAAATGCACTTGTGACATAGCAGATCAGGATACATCTGGAGCTGCTGGAAAAAACATGAGGTTTTCTTGCTATAAAGCTATCGAGTCTTGAACTCCACACAGTTTCCATCACATTTTGCCTGCTTTTTTTTTTTTTTTTTTAATTTACTCTTTAGTTTAGCCAGGCAGAGCACCGATGACAGGGATGTGCTAAAAAAAAAAAAAGAAAAAAGGTTGAAATCATTTCCCTATGAACATTTAATTTCTAATGGATTTGTACGTTTGTAGCTTCCCTCACAACCCTAACTTGAAATTACACTGCATTCCCTTGGGATACTTGGTTGGGGCACATTAGGTTCGAAAGAATCGGATCGACAATTTAGAATTGAAAGTCAATCCACCTGTATGGCCTTCAGGTATCTCAAAGGTCAACGTCATTGAAGCAGCACCCTGTAGTATATATGTATGAGAACTCAGGATATAAAAGATCCTATCTTATACACTGCACCATGCTGACATGCTACAAAAATACCTCTTATCATACATTTCCCTCTCGTAAGTTTAGAGCTGTGGTACCCTAGGGAGAGCCTGCACTGCCATTAAACTACATTGAACATGTTGTAAAAGCGCTCATAGATTTATATGTGTAAATCATGCAACCAGCTATTTTTTTTTATCATGTTAAAATAGTGACATTTCCAAATGGACCTCCCCTATATAAAACCGGATATTTATATATATAGTTTGGTTAAGAGCCAGTCGCTCAAGCAAGCAAGAGAAATCTAGCCCTCCAGTATTTCGGTTTTTGGCACATCCCTATATCCCAATTGCATTGATATGGCCTTGCGCATTGCTTTACTGTTAAGAATGTGCACTTGATTAAGGCATACCCTGAATACAGCACTACAATGTATGGATTTAATGTAGCAGTTGATAGATTATAGGGGATTATAGCAGGGATATATATATATATATATATATATATATATATATATATATATATATATATATATATATATATATATATATATATATATTGCAGTGTATAGGAATCCTATTAAAGATATACCCTATTGCAAAGCGTAGGGGTTGTATTGCATGTAGATTTCATTAATCCTGCTACGCTATGTAGAATAAGTGGAATCTGCAATCAAACTTAAATGAAGGTTGTCAGCTAAAAGGCAGCATTGGAGCTATGGTTTTACGATTGAATTTCTTGCTAGAATAAATGAGATGGCTATTGAACAGGGTAACACTCAGCTTGCACATTGAAGTTCAACGCTTTTCAGCGGCAGGGAGAGAAGACAAGAGGAAAGAGAGAAGCAGATGATAAAGAAAGAAAAGGGAGAGCTTTGTAAAAAAAAAAAAAAAAAAATAGGGACAGCCGCGCAGTAAATCCGTACAAAATCCGAACTCTAATTAAGCATTTCTATTAATCGTGTCTGTAGTGCATTGCCATTCACAATGAAGATTTCACAATCTGCCATTTGAAAGGAAGAAACACACGCTCTGGCATGTATTTTCAAAATCGGTTCGTAAACATAAGCCTACGATATCTCACAGCTTGTGGTTGCTGGGGTCAATTGCATCCAGGTTAGAAAACAGAAACGGCAGCCCCACTGAATAGACATATCTGCGGGTGACTGGCTACGGATCAGGTCATTCAGAAGGACAAGCAGGATGTCATAAATATCTGAAGCTATTCAGGGAGGCAGTTTACCATTTAGAATCAATGCATATTCTGTTTGAATCTGGAAAACGTTGATGAGACAATTGGCCCGAAACCCCATTAGTAATGTCTCAGTACAGCCATTTAAACAGGAGAGAAATACGTTTTGTGTAAAATATTCTCTTTCTTCCTCCACCCAAAATAGTGAGACCCACAAGTCAGGTAGGTTAGTAGCTGATTGGGGTCTAATTGTTTCATTTATATGACACAGCAGGGGAGTGTGGGGGCAGTCACTGCTTCAGTACAGGCTGCTTGGGGGAACGGCCAGGGCTGGGCGGGGCTGGGCTGGGAGACTCCGCCTCTAGGGGCGGGGGCAGGCTTGGGGAACCCAGCCAGTGGATCAGTGAAACCATTAAAACCCTCTAGGTAAGACTATGTCATATTTTGCCAATTTTTTTTCAGATACAACATGAAATAGATACTTGATACCAAATAAAAAACAAGCTTTCTCCTGAGGCTAGCACCGTTAATAATTCATTCAGTTTGTTTTTAAAACGAGAAGCGCGAGTTCAAGACTTTTTTCATTTTTTTTCATAAACTTGCACATTTTGTTGGCAAAATATGAGGTATTGTTGCCTGGAGGGCATCGGCTGAGAAGAGAAATATGGAGAAAGGTGACCCATCAAAAAAAATATATATATATATTTGAATGTGCTTATAGGAGTTTGTTCCAAAAACGCAGAGTGGACAAAAGGATTTGAACCATATTAGTCCTCTTCAACTGAATGCATTTGGAGAGTTTTTAACGTCACACACCCCTAGTGGTTGCTTCTAGTTGAAGGTGGTGCCAGCTCTATCACATTCCATGCCTGTGCACAGTATATTGAGAGCTCTTAATACATCTGCTCTTTGTCACCCCAGAGCACTCCATGTAGTTCAGTATTGAGGCAGTTACTGACTGATATTAACATACAACTGCAATGGACCAATTCATAGAGAAATCTCAGTGCTCCATAGGTAGCACCATTAAGAACTGCATTCCATGTGTGGTGCGCTATACTGTTTAGGGATAACCTGGAAGACCTGTGTATGTTCTATGTATGTTTGGGGGGTAGGAATATACATAGAAGAGCTTTCTTCAGGCTACGTTTGTCAGGGTTTGGACAAGTTTGGTTAATTCACTCACCAGGGCATAGACTTATCTTTCAAATTAGTTTGCATGGTGAGATCAAACTTAACATGTACATCTAAAATGCAACTGTTCTGAAGTTGAATTATGGGGATAGAGATGGTTTATTCTGCATTGTCATTGTCAGTTTATATAGTTTGATCAGACGCGACTGTGCAGATTATTGAGATCATCTAAACTGGGTGTTTAAGAAAGAACCAGACTGCTCTGTGTCACATTCAGACGCCCAGAATGGGGACAGCGCTTCTTTGGTAAAAACAAAAAAAACCCATTTAGTTCTAAGGACTGGTTTATAAATATCTTCAAACGTGCTTGACGGTTTTTTAAATCTATATGGGCCACCTCCTGGGAGCAATTCCACAGATAGTTCCAGCCAGCACGTTACCAACACCTGCCACTGAGCAAGTCAAGGTCCTTCTTAATAATTCAGTCATGCAGTTCATAAAACACTGGCTGAAGCTTTTTGAATATGACTACCAGCTACTGAAAACTTGCTCTATTCCCTTTATACTATCCTTTTCCTCCCAGCTCTCAATATACTGTCTTTCTTAGCATGCAGAATGTGTTTTTGTTTTTTTATGCAAGCATGATACCTGCTACTTCTGCATGTAAGGGATGTGTCATTAACACTTAAATAACTTGCAAGCACTGATATGCTGAGAACTGGGCATGAATGCAAAATCTGAGAATCAGATCGTTTCGAAGTCAATGGACAGCCTATCACTGTGGAGGGGCGGGGCACAGATATGAGACTGGCTCTGCCTTGGAGCATGGGGTCTAAAGGATCAATTAACAGCTGAGTTCTAGAGCTATGCAGGTTGATGTGCATTCAGGCAGTTTAAGCAAGTGCAAACTTACAGTCAATAAAATGCAAGGCTATGTCTATATTTCTAAGCTGGGCATAAAAAATGGTACAAAACCAAGCGGCGCACACATCATTCTCATGTAGGCATCTTGACACGCAGTGATGGCAAAGACATGCGCTCACACTGAATCACATCACTTACAGGTAAATAAGAAAAGTCCACTTGGACTTTCTGACATTCACCCACCAAGTCACTGAAAATCCGATTCAAAGAAACCAGAGTTGCTAAATTCATCCTCTGTATGTTGTTTTCCATTAGAAGTTAACTGCAAGCTTAGCGATATAAAGGGGAAGGGAGTTCAACTATATATATATAAATAAATATATATATATATATTTTTTTTTTTTTGCCACATCCCTAGTTGACTACTAAAATATACTGAAAAAAAGCTAGAATATACTTACCGTATATCATTTTCATTTTTGATCATTTTCTTTCAGAAACACTTCATACTGTACACCTGCAAAACACACATTGAAATACATTTTTGAAGCAGCTTTTCAAATTCACGCAATATGGAAAAAAAATATATATATATACCTTTGTCCACCTCCGTCCAGCATTTTCCTTTTCCCGTTATCGCTCATGAAAAAAAATTATCCAAATGAAGGAAAGAATCAGACAGACAGACAGACAGACAGACAGACGGGCCCTCAAGGCTCCAGATGTTTGTTTGTTTTTTCGTTTAGGCTGACTGTCCCGGCCTGGGTTTGCCTGCCCTCACAGCTGCTACAATGATGTATTGCTGATGCTATAATTAACGTCAAAAACAGAGTCCTGCTAAATGGTGTCCATTCAGAGGCTCGATTGTAGATGTGAGGGCCCACTGTGCAAGGATGCCTGTTCAAATTCATCTTCATCTCTGCCTCCTTCTAGCTGGGCTTAATTAGTCAAGCAGCAGATTCCCTTTAACTGGGCCAACTTTAGCGCTCGACTGGAGAGAACGAGAGCAGCCCTGCATTAATATTGGGTCACTCCATCACCGTCATCAATGTCTTTGCAGATGTCTTTTTTTTAAATTTAGATATTACTGTTAGAAACAAGTTTTCTTTGGTGCTGAAAAGGGAGTCGCTTTATAAGTTTGTTATCAATTGCCTTTTTGTTTTTTTTGGAAGACTAAAAGCAGCTGATAAATTTAATGACAAGCATTTCGACGAGCAGTCGTTCTCAATGCCTGCAGGAGTGTATTGCCTCGTCTTTATAGGGTTTTTTTTACATGTATGCAAACAGTTCCTCTTTGTCTGCTTGATTGACAGATGCTCATAAAGGATGCTGTGGTTTCTGTTCTGGAAGCTTTTTGTCTCTTCCACTGGGCAGACCAGAGACGCGTAAAATGCCAGCATTTGCAGATTTTACAGATTTCAGCCCTGTTATAGCTCAGGTTTGTTTGACAATATAGAGCAAAGCTGAGTCAGCTGTACTCCAGTCAGTAACTAAATGCCCTTCACAATATTTGCGGTTTCATTGCCATTATTCATGAACTTTGCAAATTCTGACATTTTCGGATCTTATCTTGGATGTGCCTAGTGGGCGAAATGGAAATGTCTGGAAAGAGGGCTTCTAGAACAGTATATTAAGAGTCCCTAATGGACATTCTTCGATCAAACAGACAGTGAGGTGACCACAGGACACTGGAAACTCCTTAGACAAGAGTGGTTTGGCTGATAGATGTGAGCTTTTGAAATGAGCAATGTTTCAATCACACTCTTCCCCTGCACACCTTTTAAATGTTCCTTGAGAAAGAAAACAATGCTGAAAACTTTTGTAAAACAGCAACCTTAGTTCCTTTTTTTATTTTCCTTCATTGCGCTTGTTTAGTTATGCATTCAATCGTTTCGCCTTTTCATTCATTCCTATTTCCTTTGATTCATTTAGTTCCATTTTCCAGTCGTGTGGTTGAAGATACTGATGGTTAGGCAGTCTATTGTTTCTCACTGAGGAAGCATGCTGCTGCAACTGGAGTAGCATTGAGAGGCTCTTTTACTGTACCGTCTCCTTGAGCGAGAGACAGTGTAACCCAGGACAGAGAATTTAATAATACAATCCAATTCAGCTGCACAATGATTCGGACAACAATACACATGCAGCCTGGTTAGCATCCTGCTGTGTATCCTGAGCCCTCACGAGGCACAATCAAGTATAAGCAAGGGTTATCAGCACAACCAATCAAACTCTTCATCTTAACATCTAGAGTTGCATCAATTAAGATCCATGTTCAGATGGGAACTTCTGTACACTAAGAAAAGCTAATAGCGCTCATGGATTTAGCTCGTCGCTATTCTTGTCTCTAGTTCATTCTTGTTTAAGAAAGGGACATTTGTTTTTGAGGAACAGTTTTCCTTTTATATTAGTAGATAGCTCTGAATTCCTGGTTGTACTGATGGAGGAGAGTTTTAGGAAACGTATCTCCTGTTGTGATCGCTTGGTCTCCTTTGAAGCGCATGATTACAGGACTGTGCAGCAGTTTTTAATAAGGAAAAGTTAAGGGTTGCATCACGAATAATAGTAAACAGATCATTATTCAGAACACATTTAAGGTTTCAGTTCACTGTTGGAGGGAAATATTGTGAGAAATGATTGGTTCTTGAAATCAAATCAACTGAAAACGTTTGGATGTTAACTAGGCAAGAACTGAAATATCAACTTTACATTTTCACTGTGGCTGTTTCACATAATCCCCTCCCAACATAAACCCTTCATTAAGCCCAATTATCCAATGTGCTCAACAGGGCATCAGTCCTGACCCCAAAAGCGTTACATGCAAAGTTTCTGGGGGGGGTTGTGGGGTGGGGGTCGAGGTTATATAGATAGATAGATAGATAGATAGATAGAGAGATAGAAATTTAAATAAATGTTTAGTTTTACTGACTGAGTGTTTTTGTCCTTCATTGCCCAGGTATCATGACAAACAGGAAGTGACTAGTAACTTCCTGGGAGCCATGTGGCTAATTTCAATAACCTTCCTCTCGATTGGCTACGGAGACATGGTGCCTCACACTTACTGTGGGAAGGGTGTGTGTCTGCTGACAGGGATCATGGTAGGTAAAGCTTCTTATAAAATATCACACTACAAGTTATCACATTATAAAATATCACATTACAGAATGTCATAGTACAGATAAGAGCAGTCATGAAAGCACAATAAGCGCAAATTAAAGAGCAAAATAAATTATAAGAGCGAGTTTGACTAAGAGCAGTTCAAACATATTAGTATACATTTGCTTATATGAGTAAAGTCCAGTAAGAACACATAGTATGATAAATGGATGAGAATGATTTCAAATAAGGGCAATTACAAAAAACGTGAGTACGGTTGCCTGTAATAGTAAAATCAAATACAAGATACAGTAAGTCATTATAGTTAGGAGCAGTAGTTGAATCCAGTAAGGTATGGAGCAGTTCAGTGCAAGTACAAGCTGATTCAAGTACTGGTACAGTTGGGTGCCATAGTCCAGTATAGTCGAGAGTTGTGATGTCTACAGATGCTGTCTGAACAGGTGTGCCTTTAGTGGCAGAAATACAAAATATGGTATTTGCATGAGACAAACAACTTTAGTTACAGTGCAGTTAGATCCACAGACAGCTGAGAGCTTAACCTTCTTGCAGCTTCTAGATCGTAACCCTTTTGATTCAGCTCCCTCCTTATTCATTACGCGCACACAGTCTTATTTCTTCAGGGTTGTTTCTCTTTGTTTTAAAACCTGTTTTTTTTTGGATCCGTATAATTTGTGAACTGCGTTTTGGCTCAACGTGTTTGCTATGCGGTAATGTTTTACTTACAAATGTGCAGGATCCCAAACGCTGACAATTGATCGGAGGCATTTGGAATTACAGTAATCTGCGCTTGATAGATGCTTCAAAATAATTAAAAAGAAATAAAAGCAAAGGCTCGTTTTTTGTCTTCTCCTGTAAAGTGATCTAAAGGCATGTTATATACCCCCCTTTTTAAAATCTGATAAGACGCTATGAATAATTCAAAGCAGTGTAATCCAGATGGCATCTAGGCTGTGCGGGAATTAGGGAGAGGAAAGGGAGCTAATTGAGAAAGTGCCCTGAAGGAAACTCCCAGGGAATGAGAGGGTGACAGACAAGCTGGAAGAAAAGTGCCAGTGCAAAGAAAAGTGATACCCGCTTCTCATCTGTCAAGCCTTTCAAATATTTTTATATGTTTAGTCTCATACCTTGTGTGAAGTAACAAAAAAAAAAAAGAAACCAACAACATACAACAGTAATGTATTATAACTGCCTGTGAAAAGCCTCATTCTTTCATTCCTCATTGTGTGTATTCTAGTCTTAATAAGTCTCATATTTCAGGAAACTTTAAAATGCACAACGTAGGCATATTGCTCCTGTGCAACTCTGCAGGAATGGATTGCTGTGTTTCTCAAGTCAAACTGCTTATAAATAGTTGCCTCAGGCATGGCACACTGTTGAATCAGAGCAGGTCCTTCCTCTGTATTAGTTTATCTCAAGTCGCATTCCCTGAACTGACCTTGCGCTGGGGCTGTGTTGTTCATGATGCTGAGGTGAATAAGAGACTCTACAAGCCATGGCTGTCTCCCCAGGGGGCCGGCTGCACAGCGCTGGTGGTTGCCGTGGTTGCCAGGAAGCTGGAGTTGACCAAGGCCGAGAAACACGTCCACAACTTCATGATGGACACGCAGCTCTGCAAGCGGGTGAGTGCTCACCCCTGACAGCTTCACCTTGCTTTAACACTGTAACGACTGGCAGCCGTGGCTTTGCACTGTACTTGACTATGCTTTTACCATGTTCACACCTTTCTTCTCTGTAATATCTGGTGCTTGGCCAGGCCTACACAATGTTTTACAATGCTTTCATATAGTTTGCTATACCTTATTGTAGGGGTTAATTTGTGAACAAAAAGGTATAATTAATGAAGAGGAAAGCTGCTTTTTTATTATTATTTGTTTATTTAGCAGACGCCTTTATCCAAGAGACTTGGGTGTGTGAACTATGCACCAGCTGCAGAGTCACTTACAATTACGTCTCACCCGAAAGACGGAGCACAAGGAGGTTAAGTGACTTGCTCAGGGTCACACAATGAGTCAGTGGCTGAGGTGGGATTTGAACCGGGGACCTCCTGGTTACAAGCCCTTTTCTTTAACCACTGGACCACACAGCCTCCTTATTTTATATGTTATGTACACAGTTCTTTTTTGCAAACACAATAACCCTTTTTTTAAAAATTTTTATAGGTTTATCATTAGACAAATAAAATTCTCGCCTGTCAGACAAAAAGGTCCCGGATCTGGGGTCCGGTGCGGTCCGGCACAAATGAACCCCTGCCTTATTGTAGAAGCATAGCAACGTGTTAAGCTAACTACAGCAATGCTGAAATATGATTTCTACACTATTCTACTATTACCTTATAACTCACATGCCGCGTGTTACGGTTTTTTCCTTTTTCTTTTTCTTTGAAAGGTAAAAAACACGGCTGCAAATGTACTCAGGGAAACGTGGCTCATCTACAAATACACAAAACTGGTGAAGAAGATTGACCACGCCAGGGTGCGCAAACACCAGCGCAAGTTCCTGCAAGCAATCCACCAGTAAGTGTGCCGGGCTGAGCAGCACGGGGGGGGGTCAGAGGGAACAGCAGCGCAGGGGAGGGTAGAGGGTCAAAGGGAAGAGCAACCACAGCCAGCTAATGAGCCAGAGTCTCAAAAGATCAGCAGAAAAAAAACTAAGCACTGCAGGAGAAACATTTTGGCAGTTAGGACCATTTATTGCAGCACAGTGTGAAAATAATGACAAGTGCAAAATGTTCCTTGCAGCTAACATGAAATTGTTAATCTTGTAAATTGAAGGAGAGCTATTGAATTAGATTGACAACCAAAGGGAAAAGGAAAAAAAAAAAAAAAATCTTGCATGGAGGTGACCCCACAGTGACCCCATCCTGCTACATAAGTTCAGATGGAAAGGGTTAGGGTTACTCATCCTCATGGGGAGCTAGTGCTACTGGGGAGTAACCCTCACACTCTCATATACAGGGTCATTACGAATAAACTCCAATAACACATTTTGGCTTATAATAAAGTAGAGATGGTTTGCATATTATTTGTGAAGATTACAAACCTAAATATGGTCCACTTAAATGAAGGTGGGCAGAGAATGAACAGATTGCAGAGACAGAAAGACACAAATAGTGGACTAATGCCTCAGTTCAACTGCCTGGCGATACAGGCTCCGGCTGCCCACGGCTAGCCACCGAAATCAAAAGAGTTCAGAGCTTGTTTCCAATCCTGGACAACCTCACCACATGTTTATTCAATCAACAAAGAGCTTGAACACCTCCTGGCTACGTGATGACACACTTCCTTTGTAGCCAGTTTGGCTCCATCGAGTATGACATGCACAACCTGACCAGAGAGCCGCTCAGCCACTCGGCCGTGGAAACACCCGGTTTTGTTGACGTGGGCAGCTGTGGCCGGGAGCGCCAGGCAGTGGAAACTGTGAGAGATATCAATCAATCTTTATTTTATATAACGCCTTTCATAGTGGAGCACCATCACAAAGCGCTTTACAAGATGCAGTAACAACAAGAAAATCCATAATACTTTATGTCAGATATGTCAAACAGACAGACAGGATTAAGAAAGTGGAGGGTTCAGGAAGAAAGTGGGTTAGATCATTTTTAGAACCTTTTTAAATGTTTGCTTATTTCTTTTTATGAAACAAAGTAACAGGTATTTTTTTTCCATTTTAGAAAAAAAAATTGCACTGGAGCACAACCTTTAGTTAATGTGGCAGATTTTTTTAAAAATTTTGTTTGGTGGATATTTGTTTAAAAAAATCCTTAAAAAAAAAAAGTACTTAGACCACTTCACTCGGTTCCGTTTCTGGGGTGCAGAGAATGTGCTCCTTCCAGACAGCAATGAGCCGAGTGCAAGAAGAAAATGTTAATTTGTCTTGGGAAATCACCAATCCCAGTCTTCCACATTTAAAATAAGTCTTGCGTCATCTGTAGTTTACAGAAGGGGCTCCAATCATGTCCTTTGAAAGAACTCCCTTTGCAGAATGTTACATGACCCTAGACAATGTTGATTCCGCTTCTGAAACTCCATCCACCCCGCGTGCAGGCTGTCACGGGGGGGGGGCGGGGGGGGGGTCAAGTTCAGTTTGACATAAAACGAGGGTTTAGTTCATGTGTGGAGGTGCCTTGCTTTTTTTTTGCCATAGTGATATGTGCTGTTGATCCCTCTCACAGACCACACAAGCCTACAGCCCAGAAAGAATTGGCTTGTGCTCAGCGTTTAGGAATCCTAGTGCAGTTGCCCCAATATGTTGCACATAGACTGCAGTGAAATCACAGACGATTGTTAATGAGTGCATTTTAACTGCGGGTCATCTGTTACATTGATCAGAAAATCAGAAGAATCGCCATGTTACAATAGTTCAATCAAACTGCAGTTACAGTGCAGTCAGGTTTCACTCTGCTGCATTTAATGAACTTCTTCTTTATTTGGAGTTTCACAGTAACCCTTTTGTTCTGGATGTTTTTTTTTTTGTTTTGTTGTTGTTTTGTTTTATCCAAATCTTTTATAACCCCCCCCTGAAAACTCATCTTCCACCCAAACCCTAATGTTAAGTCCCCCCTCCCCTCCACAACCCCTGCTGAGAGTGAGAGAGCTCTAACAGTTAATCTGTTTGTGTAAGTTGTGTTTTTTAAACTTGTGTTGTGTTTTTGTCTTTGTTTTGCTCAATCACTGCAGAGCTCAGAAGTAAGTCGCGTCTTCCGTGTTTTGTCTTTTGCTGTTTCAGAGCATGGTTGACATGCATGAGGTTTGGAGTTGTGAAACTTGGCAACGCTGATCTTTTTTTTTTTTAAATAAAAAAAGAAAAGAATGAGGTTTTGGTTGCAGAGCCTGCGTTCAGCATCTTTCAGGCTCAAAATACCCAGCCTGCCCAGATCCATCAATAAGCCTGCCCTGATCCATACAGCCCTCAGCCTGCCCAGATCCATATAATCTACTGCGCAAATACATTCCGCAATCACCTCCTCCGATCCATGCAATACTCAATCTTATAATCACTAAATAATCAATCAGCTTAATCTCCCCACATTTATACAAAGCCCCCAATCAACACAATCACATATCGTACTCCACCTCCACATGTCCACGCAGCTTTCTACCATACGAAAGAGTACAACTAAATTGCTTCTTTGTCACCATTGCCACTCAGAAGGACGTACGTATTTAAATAAGCTTAGCCGTACCCTGCAATTTTAGTGAATCGCATACTATTGCAATTACAAAATCATTAACTACTACTCAATGACCACTGGTCTAATACTGCTTATAAGTAACGTATTACTTGGCTTCAGATTGTTAGACAACTTCAAGTACAGCAGTAAATGCAGCTGTACTTAGAAGTACCGTGCTACCACTAAGTAGTAATGTACGCAGTAGTAACTTAGCGGGACTGAGTACCTATTTGTAAGATATACTGCCCAGATCCATGGAGCTATGAAGAGCCTGGGCTGGGTGTGAGATGTTATGGAGCTCTGGATGGAGAAGATGCAGTCCAGCAGGGACCCTTCCAAACTCAGCACCGGGGCTTGGGGTGTTCATCATCACAGCCTAGTGCTACTGGGGAGTAATGACTTGCATTGGGGACCTTTATGGGCAACACTTTCTTCAGCTCATTCCACAGTAAATTAACAGGCAATTTAGCACTGTTGAGAAAGAACTGCATGGTAATTATGTACTTCATCGAGGGTGAAGCTGTGGGTTTGTTAATTACTCAGTAACAATACCCCACTTCATTCAGCATCCGTTCAATGTGATTGCAATGCTTAGCTGATTCCTCCTTTTTTTGCATGGCCACAGTCATAATGAAAAGTCACAGAAGTACAGTATGTGATTATCAAGAACATCTGTATGTGCTTGAAGGTAATGATGATTATGCATTCAATCAGAAGCTGTGCATGCTGTTCAAATATAATGTATTAAAAACACTTTAATGTATTTCCATGATACAGGATTGGAGATAGTAATGTATACTGATATGTATATAACAAGACTTTAGATGCTACAGTATAAAGAAGTGAAGATGTAGTAAGCCCAACAGTTGTAATTCTGTAGGTGTTTATACAGTATAGTACTGTACAGACATGCACACATATAGAAACAGTGTAGTAAACGTAATAATCACTGTTATACTAGAATAATGTCTTTGCAAAGTGTTGTCCAGGTTTTGTTTCTTTGCTCCCTTTTAACACAAGTGTAAAAACATAATGACTTCAAAGATCATCAGACATCTCCACTGCCTATATGCTGTTGTCTTTTTCATTGCTATCCCTGAGTCTGGGAGAGGTGGGCTGGCACACTGGTGGCTGGACTCCCCAGTTAAACCAAGGCACCCAGTCCGAGGTCACCTTATAGAAGCTTAGTTCAAATCCTGTGGGGTCCAGCCCATTGCTGATTCCTCAAACCCCCTGTAGTAACGTCAGCACTGCAGTATATCAATGGGGTGTTCCTACAAATTCTTAGACTGACACAGAAGCATTGCAGATGGGGCAAGTCCCTGGTGTTTATTTTTAACATGACCACCCTTACAACTTGATTTGAATTGAACTTCAGTTGTAGAGCATGGTACAACTGTGGTAAAGCACAGGCAAGCATGGTAAACAAAAGAGAAGTATGGCAAAGCAGTCTAAAAACGGTGGCAAACTGATAAACTGCATAGTATAGGGCGCACAGTTACACTGGTCAACTTTTCAAAGGGTGTAGAAAGGGACTAAAAGCATTTTGGCCCTGCTTTGCTCTTCAAACCCGAGCCCGCGCCACCACACCCCACGCTATCACTCCAGTGCCACGTGCCTACCCTCCAGCTCGCCAGCGCTTGTGTGTCATTGCACCCTCTAACATCATTCTGATTGAACTGTGGGCATGCCCAATGCCATGGCTTAACACAATGCCCACGAGTGAGGCTGTATGGGAATGGGAATGGATGGAAGCAGCAAGTGGTTTGAATGCTCTGAAAAGGTTTGCCTCTTGTTGCAGTTGCATGCTTGGTATGGCAAATCTGGACTGGGAATGTTTGCATGTGGACTAATGCATCAGTGTCTGGCAAAGGCTCTCCTGACAGTGGTGTGTTACTCTCCCCTCCCCTCCCTATCCCTATCCCTATCCCCACCCTCCAACCCCTCCCCTTAGACTGCGCAGTGTGAAAATGGAACAGAGGAAGCTGAACGACCAGGCAAACAGTTTGGTGGACTTGGCGAAGGTGGGTATGCAAGATGTTCATCTTTTAATAAAGCGCGTTTGGAGAGGTGTGATGATAATGCAAGGGTGACTTTTTCTCCATATTCCCCCGTCTCAATAATGTCAGGCTGGTGTGATCCACTTATTTGTTTTTTCAGATACTTTGTCTGTGGATAGACATGGTTTGAAGCGTGTAGATTCCTTATCTTTCAGAAGGGGAGCCAGGGAGGTCAATGGGATATTCTCTAGTTATTTTCCAAGGTGTTTCTAAAAAGGTAGCCCCTGATGGCTCTTAACACTCATCTTGTGTTTTTTTTTTTTCAGTAGCAAGAGTTGCAAACACAGTCTATACAAACCACTCAGACATTTGTGAATGTGTCAATCAAATGTCCTTAGAGAGAAAACAAAAAGTTGCAAGCTCTAAAATGCTGATGAACAGTTTTGCTCCCCAGCAAAGTAATTGCTTTCTAAAAGGAATGAAAATTGGTCAAGATTTCAAACCTAGCCGTCAACAGGTTCGAATTTTAACGTACATGCGCCTAAATTGTTTATTTTCTAGTTTTGTAAAAAGTTGTACTTTTCAAATGAATGTACAAACACCTGAGCAAAACCTTAGTAGACATATAGCCCTCGTTTTAAATTTTAAAATAAAGTTCCCACTTTCCTCTCCTAGCTGCTTGCCTTTCCTGTTTTGTTTTGTACTAAAATAAATTCGATGGCGTAACATTTTGACTGCAATTTCACAGCTCATTCTGCAAGGTTAAAATGAGCTGTGATTCTTGTACTGCTAGCGCTGGGTGACGTGGCGCTTGTTTTCTCCGTGCAGACGCAGAACGTGATGTACGACCTGGTGTCGGAGCTGCAGGAGCGCAGCGAGGACCTGGACAAGCGCATCGGGACGATGGAGGACAAGCTGGACTCCATCACGGGCAGCCTCCAGGCCCTGCCTGGCCTCCTCAGCCAAGCCATAACACAGCAGCAGCGGGACTTCCTAGACGGCTTTGCACAGCGCTTCAGGCCGGCTTCGCTGGGGTCCGAGCGGTCCTGGACTCCCACTAGGTACCGGCGCTCGCCCTCCACTGCGCCACACACCTCCTCCGACAGCGGGTAACCACCACCGGAACGACAGCAGCGACCGAAAAAAAAAAAACAGTGAAGAATATGGTTTATGTTTAGCCATTGTATGGCTGTTCAAGTTAGCTTTTTTGTAAAGCCCTTGTATAGTTACTGACTGAGTTCAGGGTGCTGGGGTGGAGCTGGCTATCACACCGGATGAACCCTAAAATAAATGAAAAACTGTACAATGCCAAGGCTAGGCGCTGAGGCTGCCCCACATGGGGGGGAGCTCCTTGGCTGGCACAGGAAGCAGAGAGCACAGAGATGGGATACGAACCTGGATCCAGCTGCTACAGACTTCCTTCCTCCCTGCTCCTCCCTGTCAGGGTTCCTCTCTACGCAGGAAGGAAGCAGCAAGCCACACCACGGAGGACGTGCTTTTCCTACAGAATTGAGAAACAGACCCCGCCCCCTTGCATGTTTCAGTGCACCTGGGGGCGGGGTTTACCCATACAAAGCTTTGTCCATTGGGGGGAGAGGGTGGGGGTGCGGGCAGCCTTTTCTATTTCCAGAATTTCAGTGCAATTTTGTATCCATTTAACGAGGATAAAAGAAAATAGGATTTACATACATCTCCTTTTTAACAGGGTCCTGACAGCAGAAAGCAGTGACTATATATAAAAAAAACACACTTCTCTAATACAAGAATAAAACAAGTTAACACTAACATTATCAATGGTGGCCCTGGAGCCCAGCTACACACAGCACCTGGTAGGAAAGAGTGACAAAGTTTATTGACAAGTAGCTGCTACGGATATCCAAGCTAGTGAACATGGTATACTGTCCTACTGAAATCTTTATTTTGGGGATATGTAAAGTATTATTTTTAAACTCTGCCCCTTACATAAGGCATACATATTAAGCCCAGCCCAGGAAAAAACAAATGGCCCAATCCCCACGCATTTCAGTGGAAGTGGGAGGGGTTTACTAATAACAAATTCAGCCAAACGGGGAGGAGTTTCCTTACAGAAATGATCAAGAGACCCCTCCCACTTGTTCAAAGTGTGTGGCTTATTCACACGAAGAAAGAAAGGAGGGGCTAGGAACTTCTCTTTCCAATCTAAGTGGCAAAAAATAAACAGAAATTTACCTTTTCTAAATAAATCAAAATATGTGTTCTTATTTTACTGGATAAAAAGATCCCTTATGCAGACACGTGCTCAATAAATAACACAAAGAGAATAATAATAATAATAATAATAATAATAATAATAATAATAATTCCCAGCGCTCCAGATAAGGTTTTGGATCGCTGAGTAATTTATTCTCCAGTTTAAACCCTATGTGCGTAAACTGTATTTTGGGTGTGTACTTCCAATAAATACAGTACCTACTTTAATGCTAACTTATGGGGTATGCATTACCATTAACTAAAGCCTTACATTTTAACTTCTTTAAACTTCTGTACAAAAACTTGGTCTTATTGATTCCTCCTTTAGTCCTGCCTTAATAATATTAGTAATGTTATAGTCCGAGAAGTTGCTGCTCCAAACAGAGAATATTATATATATAGATTTACCTTCCAAAAATTCTGTTGACAGACAGGTAAATTGGTTGGTCAGGCTGAGAAATCCTGAAGATCAAAGCTCCAGACGCCTATTCAGCAGTCACAAACACGCATTGCAAGTGGAAACTCTTGACTTATTGGTCATGTGTTTCTGTCAATTCCCAGGCAGGCTACAAGCTGTCCCGTCGTTTATCCATCTACCGCACGCAGTATATTCACAATTTAAACATCAAGTGTAAAACACCCAGTACGCAGCTTATCTGGAGCGCTGATTATCCCCAATAAACAAAATATTCACAAAAAGGAAGCACTCTTATAAACCAGGCTACAAACAGGGCAGGTTTAAGTCAGTAAGCTTTGGATCGTCCTTGTGTAAGTCCATGCCAGCAGTTGGTGCAGGACTCGCTATGCATTCTAAGTTAGCATAAGGGGGACTGGAAAGCTGCAGCTGTGAGGTTTTTCATCAGTACTCTGAGATAATACCCCATACCATACAATCTAACGTGAGAACAAGGGGTGAGCTGTCCATTTTCATTTCATCTCCTATTACCGCCGTGATCCTGATCTATTTCCTCAAATATCTCCCAAAGAATATAAAAATATGCTATCCTTTTTCAGCTCAAGCGACAGCATCCTTGTTAACAGTCAAGGTGCTGGGTTTTGGTGGGTCGACATCATTTGTAACCTTTTAACCATAGAGATACACGCAAACATGCAAGAGTTCACCAACAGACCCAAAACAGCAGGGGAAAGAGATAAACACCTTGATTGGCAACTGTGATAGATTATTTGAAACCTGAATGTATTGTACAGTAATATAGAACAATTTAGTCTAACATAATTTAGTCTTCTAACATGGAATACTAAAAACATTTCAATTCTTCAGTGTCTCGCTGTCATATTCTGTTTTATAATGAAACATGAATCCACTGTGTATTACTTATTATATTCTTCCCATAGTTCAGCGGTGCACTTCCTCAGAAAGACAGGAAACAGCCTTTGTTGGCTGCCTGGTTCATTTACATGCTCCAATGATTGTATACCACTTTCAGAGCATGGCAAAAATCACCTGCTTACCTTAATAACTGGTGCTGCAGTAGATGTTTATAATCTCTTATGCTGAAGATATTGTTGCTGTTTAGCATCGGGTCAGTTTGGCTCAACTCTTGCATGTTCAGTTTCGGATCACTCTTAAAAAAAGCCCCATGATTTTGGTTTAACTTTTTTTTAAAATTACAATATTTGTATCACTCGTGTAGAGTATAGGCATTTAGTGTAGTCCCAGGTGGTTTTGGAGGATACTGGCCCTATTCTTGGTGTGTCTGCAGAGAGTGAGGTCAACGGTTATTTTAAGTGTCCCGTCCAAAACACGCACAAAAATAATTTTAAAAAAAAACCTTCCCAAATCTTCCAAAAAGTGCTTTAACACAAAGAGACAACCCTGGGACTGATCAGTGTGAGAGAATTACATGGCCATGGCAAACCAAAGCCATCGATTGCAATAGAGCGGTTCTGCACCGCCATGTGGGCCTCGAAGTGGCGAGGAAGGTTGGCACGCACTGTACGTGGGTATGCCCTCAATGAGGGTGCCACAGTGGATACACAAGATTGGGTATCAGAATTCAAGAATTCAAGGCTAGAAAGGGGCAGCCTTTATCCAGCGCCAGACACACTCGTGGATTAGAGAACGACCCTGATGCGGAGTGCTCGGAAACGCAGAGACCAACAACGAACGCCCGCTAACACCAGCTATCCAGCCCAACAGAAGGAGCCCCTTCCACCACCTCCAATAACCCAGCCCCCCCCACAAGCCCCTTCCCCAGCATTGCCCCCAGCATTCGGATTCTGATCCAGAATCCAGAGACCTTTAAAAGCCAAAAGTCACAGTAATGTAAAATAACAGAAGCAAGTAAGTATCTAATAGACCATATTATTTCTCGGTAGTGACATCAGATGATTTATAATTTTTTAAACAAAATAAAAAATAAAAATAAAATAATAAAATGTATAACCACTGTTTTATATACACTGCCACATTATGCATATCTAGTAGCACTGGAATAAAATACTGTAATGAATGAAGACCTGTTGCCTTGCTTTTATTTCTCAGTATCTGGGCTGCTTACTGCTTTGTGAAAATATTAACATTGAGGTTCTCGTGCAGCATGGGGGCAGCCGCGTCGCTACGACACACCACCAGTCATCCAGCCATTAAAGAGAGAGCTATTACATTTAATATAGTGTTGACAAGCCAGTGCGGTGTGATATAGGAGCTAGCCAATTTAAAACAGTACAGAGAATTCAGCGCCGGGGGATCTGAGAGCCAACAAATTCAATGCAGCATAGAAAACGTATCGGTTGGGCACGGTGAGTTCAGAGAGCATGAAAAATCAACACAGCACAAAGTACATGGGAATCCATGAGAGTCAGCAGTCTCACAGTTTAATTGTTCATATGGACACGCTGGTCTCTTCTTCCTTACATGGTTGGCACAGCTTCTCCACTCCCCTGCCCCCCTTACACATAGAGTGTGTCTCCTCCTTGGCGGCACAGGCATTCAGATCTCATCAATAACCGCGCAGTAACCACACGGCACGCTGAGCGAGCAGATGGTACACGCGTTCTGCAGCAGAACTTCACTGCTCACATTCATCAACCTGCCCCACAGCACTCATACAGAGAGAGAAGGAGAAATCAAGCATGGGAGACTAATAGTGCAAGATACAGAGAGAGAGAGAGAGAGAGAGAGGAAGAAATAAAACATGGGAGAATAAGAGAGAGAGAAACGGAGGGGGGAATCTATCAACACAGCACTCATACAGAGAGAGAGAGGGAGAAATCAAGCATGGGAGACTAATAGTGCAAGAGAGAGAGAGAGAGAGAGAGAGAGAGAGAGAGAGAGAGAGAGAGGGAGAAATAAAGCAAGGGAGAATAAGAGAGAGAGAGAGAGAGAGAAACGGAGGGGGGAATCTATCAACACAGCACTCATACAGAGAGAGAGGGAGAAATCAAGCATGGGAGACTAATAGTGCAAGATACAGAGAGAGAGAGAGAGAGAGGAAGAAATAAAACATGGGAGAATAAGAGAGAGAGAAACGGAGGGGGGAATCTATCAACACAGCACTCATACAGAGAGAGAGGGAGAAATCAAGCATGGGAGACTAATAGTGCAAGATACAGAGGGAGAGAGGGAGAGAGAGAGAGAGAGGGAGAGAAAGGAAGAAATAAAGCAAGGGAGAATAAGAGAGAGAGAGAGAGAGAGAGAGACAGAGAGAAACTGAGGGGGGAATCTATCAACACAGCACTCATACAGAGAGAGAGGGAGGGAGGGAGGAAGAAATAAAGCAAGGGAGAATAAGAGTGAGATACAGAGAGGGAAAGAGAGAAGGAGGGGGGGACAGGCAGTGAGAGAAAGGAGAGAAATGTTATTTTAATAATTACTCTGAGCTGTGCAGGGAGTCTGTGTGCCAGAATGAAACTAATGGAAAATCCCCCATGTAGGACACCCTCGTCTAATGCCTGACAGGGAAAGAGAGAAAAAGAGAGGGGGGGATTTATCGAGATGAGAATGAGAAGAAAGAGCTGGAGAGAGAGTGGGTAATAGAGGTGAGAAACAGAGTAATAGACAGAGAACAAGGGGGATGAGAGTAATTGAGAGAGACATGGTAATAATAGAGAGTTTGAGAGGGAGAGAGAGGGGGGGTTCCAGCTCCTTCAGTCTGCACGTGTGGGGGGGGGGGTGGAGGGAGTCGTGACAAAGCAGTGCATTGAGAAAATCATGCAGCAAAACACACACGCACGCATACTGAGACACAGCACACACACACACACACACACACACACACACAACACACACTGCACACACACACACACACACACTGACACACAGCACACACACACACACGCTGACACACAGCACACACACACTGACACACACACACACACACACAGCACACACACACACACACACACACACACACACACACACACACACACACACACACACACACACACACACACACACACACAGCACACACACACACTGACACACAGCACACACGCACACACACACACACACTGACACACACACACACACTGACACACACACAGCGGGGAAACAGGGAAACAGGCAATCTCCCAGACAAGAAACCTAGAGACTGTGGTATGGAAACAGGACGGGGATTAGAGACGTCTCCCAATTAGCCACTTCAGGAGTCTATCGGTGAAGAGAGTGGGGTTCTATTCCAATCAATGCCACCAACGACTACAGTACCTGACGGCTTCCTCTTCTCTGTTTGCTTTTCAGACAGTCAACGATTTCCCAGTGGGAGGGCTAAGCAAGCAGTCACCGATGATGCTTTAATTCAACCCACATAAATATTGCTTCACTTTCACATTCTTTTTGAAATGGCTGCATAAAGAAATGATGTTCAAAAGCATAACCACTGCAGTACCGGTACAACAGTTTTGTTGTTTGTTTGGGGTTTTGATTTGTTTTGCTTTATAACACAGTTTTGATCATATTACAAAACAGGGAAGGAAAAAAAAAAACGTTTACTGGAATCGGAACCTCTTTAAAGCAGTTTTTTGTTCCGATTGTTGTTCCAGCAGATGCTCACGTACAGACAGTGATGAGATGTCAACACTAAAGGTCAAAGTGTCATAGAGCTTGGCTTCTCTCTATGTCTCCCTTGGTTTCTGCTGCCAGCACAAGCTGTAGGATTAGGGGGCTGTTCAGCATCCTTGTCTGATATTACCAAACATACAAACAGACCGCGCTAAACCCTCTTACACCGCAAGTATAGAGGAAAATGACTTAGAAAATGGTCTTTTTTTCCCTTGAAAAATGTCATAAAACAACATTTTCAAACATTGATAATATTTGAGATTCCCTTATTGAACCTCAGTACTAGATTACAATCCTTCTGCCTGATCAGTCACGTTTCCAACGGCGGTTAGAACGAACGGAAATTGTTTTCTTGGCCGCCATTCCTTAAAGAACGCTTGACGTGATGGTTCTTGAGTTCCGCGTTGCAGGAGCAGTCTGGGATACAGTTTTCCTGGATTTTGTGGCCAGTAAATGTAACAGCTAACTGATGTAGGACTTATATACAGAACAGTCATCTCAATCCCTTTTGATCCTAAACTTGTAAAGTGTCAGTGTTTATGAAACCAATAAATCTTTCTTCTCTTTCAGGAAATAAATTCAGGCTATATTTTTTTTTTTAATTAGTGAAGGGAGATCCATTCCAAACCTTTTCCAGTTCCACTGATGCAGAGAAGCACACTTTGAGTTTCATTTTATTTTGTTTTCCTCCTAAAATCCAGGCGGGCTAAACTTTCCCTGGTTGGGAATTGCTTTAAAACACTCTGCTGTAATATATCCAAGCTCTCCCACTATCGTGCAAGGGAATTAACGCTCCAGTCAAGACTGATTCAATTACCAGCGATCAGCGCTGGAGATGCTGAGAGATTCATGGGTGTCTTGGTGTGCCGGGCTGGGTGTAACTGGAGCCATGGGCGATGGGCTTTTTTGAAATGGTGAGCCTGGCTGAGATAATCCACCCACACATAGCTCTGCTCATGAGTAATTTGAATGAATTAGCATTGAACCTAACACAGCAGAAAGAGAGTCCCTTCTGCGCAGCTCTGTAGCAGTTTTGCAGCTCGTACTGCAGCAGAGAAGCCCATTAAAGTGGTTGTAGCCATACACTTGTGTTAGCTGCTACGACTAAGCCCTGTGCTGTACCAGTTGCCAGCCCTCACCTCTTCCCTTTGCTGTACCTGCACTGCAGACATTCAGACAGGGACAGACTCTAGTTCTGCATGATACAATCAGTGGGTTTTAAATTAAACTACTTATGCACCCTTTTTGTGTATTCGTAAATTGCAGTTTAATTTGAATTTCGATAGATTTCAGCCCTAGCCATGTTAAATTCCAGTAAAGGTATCGACATGCAATTTGTGATGACAGTGCTAGTTCTAAGTATGTGCTTTGATGGTGCAGCTACAGTGGAAGTGGAAGGTTTCTGCACTGTCTGGCCACACTTTGCAGTACCTTGTGCCAGTTTGATGGTGCTGTTTGTTTGTTTTTCTCTGTTTTTAAATACTAAAGTTGTTTTCCTGACAAGGCTGTCAGGGGCCTGCCGCTCCACCAAAAGGTTTTTCCGCCTCGCTAGAACCGCTGGCTTTTGAACCCCCAAGACATCTTTGAAGCCTAACATTTACAGACAAGAAAGGGGACCCCCAGCGAGCCTGCGCTGGCTGTTCCCTCTGCAGAGACACAGAGAGAGGAAACCTTTTCATTTCTTTATCATCTATCCCGGGCTAGACAGTATTAGGATTTAAACATGTCAAAAAAAAAAAAAAAAAAAAAAGGATTTGGACAGTATAACAATTTGTCAGTACTTTGAAACATTCAGCGATCAATAAAGCACTTATAAGAAACTAAAAGGACATATTTCCAAAGGGATTTCTTTAGCAGCATTGCAGAACTATCGCTATATGATCACTGGGTTGGTGCAGGTGAAGTGATGATTCGGAGCATGTTATTTTATGCCGCATTAAATATTTTTGGTTTTGATAAAAAATACATCACAAAAAGTGTTTAAAAACAAGAAATGCACCCTTTGTGGAAGTCAGTCAGGTATTATCTGACAACGACAATAACGTGTTTGCTAAAGAATTAGATCAAATCAACACAGATTTTGATTCAGGCAGTGCGGACAGCAACCCAGAGGATTCATGATTTCTGAAAATCCAACTGCATCAAATTTTGAGCAATTCAATTTCCAATAGTGTACAGACTCCGGTTCAAGGATAAAGTAGAATTACTGAGCGTTACCCATCTGCCCGACCAAGCAGACTGATGTTCCATTGGCAACGAAGGACTGGCAATGAGAGGGTTAATTCAGTATCGCCTCCCATCAATAATTCAAGAGAAAGAAAGACGAAAACAAAAAACACAAAAACACAAAGCCCGTCGCCCTTTTTTTTAATTGCTTGATTGTGTGCCAGGTATGTGATGCGACTCTTCGAAGCCTGCTCGGACGGCCGAGAGTACAAATCAATATGTGCATCCACTCGACTCGCCCATTTCAGCGCTTCAGCGGCTGAAACCGGATCGCTTTCCTCACAATTTCTCCACTTCAAACAGCCAATCAGACTCCGCCGCTGGCAGGTTAACCCCTTACATGCCACGACCCACCCACTGCTTAGCACCTGTGAACCCGTGTCCACTGTGGTTCTCGTGAACCCTTTAAAGGGGTATTCAAAGTTGTTTATGGGTAGTTAATATTGTCCACAGTTACTGAATCAGAAGGGAAGTGGAAAAAACATGACCGTGCGGTGTGAGTCATGCAGTCAGGGGAGCAGAGGTTTGCATCCTGGCAGTGCAGAGTTGTCGAGCTTGCATGAGATTGGAGGACGCTCCCAAACCTCCCGTTCTTCTCCTGAGTCTTTTTTCGGAACATTGACAAACACACTTGACAGAAGTGAGCTGTTTGCACAATGCTTTCCAGCCTGTGGGTGCGATTCCTGCCTCTCTAACTCTCTTTCAAAGCGGGCTCTCGCGCAGAGCAGCCAGCTAGTTCTGGTGTCTGTTTACAGGATCATTGGAAATGGCAGCTGAGGGGTGGCATCTCCGTTTACACATGTAAACAAGGCTTCTTGTTTAATCCCTGAGAGGTAATTGTCGGAGATGATGAATTTATTAAATTACTCAACGAGCCTTCAGTAACAAAGGGCAGGGTCGCTGTGGTATGTTCGAGACGCGGGGGCAGATCGCGTCGCAGTTGAAAAAAGGGAGATGATTGATTTAATTCCATGCTAAGTACCTCCATCGGCCACAGATTAATTACTGCACGCTAATACACAAATATGCAAATGAGAATTCAATTCTTTTATAACACGTTCTTTGAAATGAGGGCAGGACCCCGGCAAACTAGCTGGATATTTATGGGAACGGAAACAAATGACTGTTCTTTCTAAGGCAGCAATTTCAGTGCTCATTTATTAGAGCTGCAGTCCCCCCCACACACGCTGTGAAACAGTTTGATAATTAAAATCCTACGATTCCTTGGTGTACGCTAACCCATTCACGAAGTTCAGTATATTCCAATACCTGTACAATCGACCTTTCCTGCAAACTTCTAATTGAGTTTCACTCTCTTGCTAGCAACACTTGATTGAGAGTAGTCAACACACTACCCTCTATTCTAATACTTTGTCCTCCACATTGCCTTGCACAGACAGCATCAGCTCCACATTGCCTTACACAGACAGCATCATCTCCACATTGCCTTGCACAGACAGCATCAGCTCCACATTGCCTTACACAGACAGCATCATCTCCACATTGCCTTGCACAGACAGCATCATCTCCACATTGCCTTGCACAGACAGCATCATCTCCACATTGCCTTGCACAGACAGCATCATCTCCACATTGCCTTGCACAGACAGCATCATCTCCACATTGCCTTGCACAGACAGCATCATCTCCACATTGCCTTGCACAGACAGCATCATCTCCACATTGCCTTGCACAGACAGCATCATCTCCGCATTGCCTTGCACAGACAGCATCATCTCCACATTGCCTTGCACAGACAGCATCATCTCCACATTGCCTTGCACAGACAGCATCATCTCCACATTGCCTTGCACAGACAGCATCATCTCCACATTGCCTTGCACAGACAGCATCATCTCCACATTGCTTTGCACAGACAGCATCATCTGAACGTTTACGAATCCTAAATCATTTCTCTGCTCGCAGCCGTCAAAACAGCGTGATAATCAGGATCCGGACTCCACAAAACAACCGAAACTTTCAACAGTTTGTGCTGAAACACTGACACAGGTCCTACATACTGTACCCAGCAAGAATGCCTACACAGAGACTTTAGAAATACGTGTAGACATTTACAGTTAAGTAAAGGTTAGCAGTTAGATACCCTTTTTAGGTAAATTATTGAATAGTTATTTTTTTCTGTATAGTTAAATATGACCTTGTAAAGGCACAGCGCTGGGGAATTCATTCAGACCAGGGAGTTTCATACTGGAGTGATGAGAGAGAGAGAGAGAGAGAGAGAGAGAGACTACATCAGCAGGGATAGGGTAAATTAAAACGGATTACTGGTTCTGTAACCTTCTGGGATCAAGAGCTGCCTGTGCAACATTGGTACCAACATGAGCAGCAACTACCCTCTGCTGGTCAGTTTGGAATAGTGCAGAAAAGTTTCATTTGTGAGAAGCTTTTTACATCAAACTTTCACATTTTCTCCATTTTTTTTTTCTTCATTTCCAAAATCAAAATAATTGCACTGGGGGCTTTGGAAAAAAAAAAAAAAAAAGCATTATAGAGTTTGATGGCAAAATAGAATCCAACCTATTGTATTTTGTGATCGAAACACAACATTTGCACTCAAATTGCAATAATCTTATCATAAATCACAATAAAAAATGCACAACCTGTTTCTAACATTGAACTACATGTATGTCAAACAAATGTATCACGGTATCTTATGATATTTCAGATGTTTAATGCAACTGGTCACTGGTATGGAGAGCAATGCATTAATGAACCCCCTTTTGGGGGGGTGATAGCTAATAGTGTGACAGGCTCCAATGAATGCTTTAGATACACTCTATTAGTAAGACCCATTGCCCAGGTGGGGTTAAAGATCACTTGAGGTTTGCATTAGTAGTGAAACCATGACAATGTAATAGGAGTTCCATTGGTTGCATCTGTAGTTGGGCACATGCTATGAACCTCTGTTTCAGTTTTATGATCTTGTCTTTTTGTCACAAATGGTTTCTTTTTTTTTTTGTTTTGTTTTTCTAAACGTCAATGAGAATTCTTTCTAATCCATTTTCTTGTTCAAGGACGAATGTTTCAGGACTGCGCTGGTAATGAAGCATACAGCAATGAGAATTCTGATAACTGTGCGTGGGAGAAGCTCAGTGGGATAGTTTAAGCATAGCTGCCACAGTGTCTAACAAACACCCTGGAGGAGAGTGTGTGTGCCTCCCGCCCCTCTGCAGAGTTCACTGGTGGTAGCAGCCACCTAGTGTTTGCAAGAAGCAATGAGTTTCAGGTTTAATGTTTAAACTGTGGTTCTGTATTCACTGCTCATAGATAAGGCAGCTGACTCACCTGTGCAGACAGAGGACAGCAGCCATTTTTACAGTTGCCTGTCTCTCAGAAAACAGCACAGAACGGAGGAGAGTGCTCCTGGTTACCTCAACAGCAGCCTCCGTGGACAAGGTACAGTCATTCTCTATGCAGTACTGGATCCTGTCACTTTCCAGAGAACTTTTACCAAGCTCTTGAGACTTTGTTAAAGTTTTCTTTCAACAAAGATAAATAATTTAATTGTTAAATTGTTTCTTACTAGTTTTGTAACTTTACACTGTAAAACTGGACTAACTTGGAGAGGAGGGAGGGAGGCAGGGAGGGAGGGGTCTGCTCAACCCTAGACATGACTTTAACACTCCGAAACTCATTGGATTCTAATGGATTTTTAATAAGTTACTTAGTCAAGAGGAAGTCAATCGTTGGAAATTGCGTGTGTGTGTGTGAGTGTGTGCGCAGTCGAGTCTTTAAAAGAAATGCATGCATGTAATTGTGACTAGAAACCTCTAGCTAATACTGAATGTATATGCTAGGATCCCAACCTGAAAAGTAACTCTCTTGCTTTGGGGTTCACAGTAGATATCGGAATTAAACTGGCCTTACCCAGGGGTGTTCTATCGCTATTTCAGGGTCTGGACGGAGGTTTAGTTGGTTCAATTCAAAATAGAAATATAGAAAATCACTGTCATTTCATTGTGGGTAGAAATGTTAATAAATAGGTCAAGTCTTTATATGCAGGATGAAATGTACCTGGATTTGAACACAATGTGATCTTATGTGTTGATGTCTGACTCAGTCTGTCTCCCTGACCGGATTCAAGTGCAGGTTCCTCTGCAGACAACAGCATGCCAGCATCACCACATCTACCTTCCTAGTTATTAGTGATTAAACACAAGAATGACTTCGGAAGACCTACCTTCTTACTCCAGGGTCACTCAGAGCCAGAGGAGGCCAGTTGTCTACCTGGACGATGACCTGGATGAACCTTTAACCTTCCAAAGGCAAGTTTTGCCCTCACAGTTTTTAAAGCAGACCTCTCCGAGGGTCCAGGATTGTGACAGCGATTCCAGCGAGGCCCCCCCTCTCCCGAGCACTCCCCCCGTCGGGGGTGTGAACAGCTTCGAAGCCGGAGGAACGGCCAGGACAAACAGAAAACTGATACCACAATCCTGGGGCAACTTCTTCAGGAAGTGGAAGAAGAGAGGCCATTCCCAGCAGGATTCTTCCGAGAACTTCCAGCCAGACGGAAGTGGGTGTACCCCCCCGTTAAGCCCTCTCATGGATCGCAGGAACTTTGGGGAGTACGGGGCCAAGCTGGACACCTGGGGGTCAAGCGTGTCGAAAGAACTTCTGCCTCCCTTCCCGGATAGCTACACCGTGGAGTACGACCAGGAGACCCCTTCGGTCTTCAGAGACCCCTTCGAGCCCTCTGCAGACAGCATCCATCCGGCGGAGTATTACGCAGAGAAGATGGAGGTCTACCAGCAGAAATACTCCTACATGAAGTCCTGGCCCGGGCTGCTCAGATTGTTGGCTGGGATTGAGCTGATCTTCGGAGGCATGGTGTTTGCCTGTGTCTGCGCCAACATCCAAAAAGACAACCAATGGTACAACCTCTATGGCTACCAAGCCCAAAGCTACAGCTATGGCGGGTATTATGGGGGAGCAGGGGGGTACAACTATAACGGGCCCATGACCCCCTTTGTGTTGGTGGTGGTCAGTCTGGCTTGGCTTCTGACGGTCATTCTGCTAGTGCTGGGGTTGACCATGTACTACAGGACCATCCTCCTGGACTCCCACTGGTGGCCTCTAACGGAGTTCGTGATCAACCTGGTGATGTTCCTCTTGTACATGGCAGCAGGGATCGTGTACATCAATGACATGAACCGCGGGGGGATGTGCTACCTAACCCTCGGAAACAACCCGCTGCTGTCCAACTTCTGCAGGGCGGAAGGGAGCCAGATAGCCGGCACTGCCTTCCTGTTCATCAACATGGTGATGTATCTCATCAGTGGCATCGTCTGTCTGAAGATGTGGAGGCACGAGGCCGACAGGAGGCATGCTGCGGTGTTTGGATACGAGGTGGGTCTGGGGGAATCACTGAAGCCTTTCGGCTTGTGTTAAAGTAAGGGGTTTATAAATATCGTTTTTTTTGGTTTGTTTGATTGGCCACCATGAATCCATCTTTGCACTGGCATAACTTCCCCATTCTTGGTGCCAAGCATGGAAACTAACAGCGAGATGTGATTATAGTCAGAGTGACAATTCATTTTGAGGTGCTGTTATTATTATTATTATTATTATTATTATTATTATTATTATTATTATTATGTTATATCTTTTACTTAATCAACCTCGTCGTTAAACCAACCAGTCACAAAATCATGTTGCAAGAGTCTTGCCAGCAGAACACAGTGTTGTCTTTCATAGAAACTGCTTGCGCTTCATGTATTTAGAGGTCAAGGTCTACATGGAACATGCACAATCAATCAATTCCATGCATTCTATTTTAATTCCCTCTGATGTGTGGGGGGGTTTCCTGACCTACCGAAAGGCTGATGAATGGGGAAGGTGAGGAGCGAGCTCCATACAATGCTGACAGGGGCCAGTGAGCAGCAGGGGGGCATTCCAGCCCCCAAAACAGAACAGCAAACGCCAGTACATGTAAATCAAAGCCAGCCGTCCTGAGAGCCATCACACCGACACAGGCTGTTATTTTAAAATTGACGATATCTGATCGACTGTGTAATATATGAACGCCCTCCGTCTCCCACAGGCACACCTCCCTGTATCTGAGAACACAGAGGTGAATTATTAGGACGTTAACTGTAAAGGGAAGTGGAAGTGTTTTTAAACGACCTGCGGTATCGCTTCAAATGAATATTTAATTTAGTCATTTTTTAAAATGGTTTTTGTATAGATGTTAGCGCCCTCTGTTTGGGTGCTAAATAGAATATTCTTCCAGCTATAATTTGATAGTTGGTGCAATCCCTCACAATAACAGGACTGCTATTACTACTACTAATAATAATAATAATACAAGAAACATGATTTGTTGTAACAAGGTGTCATGCTTGACAGTGTTAATTGTTTGATCTGTCAAGCTCACAGTATGAATGAATATAGCAAAACATTTATTAGACACGATCCTCAGGCCCCTGGGGGTGCAAAGAATTTCCTGTGTAACGAATGCTATTTCCACCCTTGTCCCAGCCGCCCCCGTCTCCTGTCAGATCCAGATCCAAGAGGATCGTGTTCGAGGACGAGCTGAGCCACGCTGGACGAGCCACCAAACAGATCCACTTCTCCGAGGAGGGAAACAACCAGGCCACCCTGAACCGGTCCATCCCCACCGGACACATCCCCAAACCCCACGTCATCCCTGACTACCTCATGTGAGTGAATCCCTGCTCTCCAGCACTCTCCATTATCAGGGTTTAACAGGGGCTGTGAGCTGTGACAGCAATGCCACGCAATCACAGCTCTATTCCCAGCGAAGAAGCTCCCATATAAACGGGACTGAGCAGACATGCATGCAATAGTCTGGAAATCTCCTTCTGGGCTTGTTTTAAAACCCAAATTCAGTTTAGCTGAGACATTTTATAAAGCAGTGTGCTAAATTACTATTGCTCCACATGCACTTTCTTGCTGCATGCCTATTCCCAGCTAAAACATTGAATGGAATTGGGCCCACAGCTGGTGCCAGTAACAGTGTCTGTCTGTCCCTACAGTAAGTACACAGAGATCCATTCTCCAGAGGACCGGGAGCAGTACAAGGCAGTCTTCAATGACGTGTACCCTGAGTACAAAGAGCTACACGCCGATATTCAAGCCATGCAGAGGAAATTCACCCAGATGGATGCCATGATGGGCAAGCTTCTACACAACACAGACAACCCCCCGGTCAGTGTCACAATCCCTGCAAGCCTGCAAGTGCCCTAAAGACCAGTGGACGCTTGCATACAGTCAGTACTAAGTGAAGCTCTGGCCAGGAGTTTTGCATCACCCTATAGAATTAACAAATGTTGCTTCATAAAGTCGAATGAAACCTGTTTTTTTTCTTTGTTTGTTTTTATAACCTTCAACAAGAATTCTTCCTAATTCATTTTCTTAATTCTGTCTCCCCGATATCTAGGAGCACGAGAGAATCAAGAGGGTATTGAAGGAGTACCAAAAGAAAAAGAATGTGAGTTTGTTTCACGGATATTTTTCGGGAGGGGGCAGTAATGAGTGGGTTTAAAGCAATAAAAATGTAAGCATATATATATATATATAGGTTTGAAAGGAGGATTGTGGAGAAACAAAAGGGCTTTTGTCCAAAACATACCAAAATAAATCATTTTTTAATTATTTAAACCTTTTGTGTACATCCCAATTTTATTCCATTTACATATATATATATATATATATATATATATATATATATATATATATATATATATACACACACAATATTGACAATATCTATTTGTGTGCAGGACTCTGTTGTCATGGAGAAAAAGGAACGCTGTGAATACTTGAAGGAAAAGCTGAGCCACATTAAGGGGAGGATCCAGGAGTTCGATCGGAAGAACATGGGTGGCAGGGCCGGGCAGTCATTCTGACCCGAGATCTGACTGACCCGAGAAAGCTGTTTGAAAACTCCACGTGATTTAAGTTTTCATCAAGAATCAAGCTGTAAAAAAAAAAAAAAAAAAAAAAAGATTTAAACTTCCAATCAATAAACTGTATGTAATACCGCAATGACGTAATTGTTAGATTTCTTTCATTGTTACTTCTGACGTTCTATATTGTACAGTGGCCTTTTTTAAATATGTCTATGTGTGATAAAAATGCAAAAAAAAAAGGTTTTGCATGGTTTTGACGTTCAAACAGTTGCATTGAACTGTGATGTTGTATAATACAAAATAGTAAAAGTAATTGTAAAACCCTTGTATTATTAGGTCTGGGCTGCATTAATTAAACAATTCACCACATGCTTAATAACAGCTCTCTCTATATATATTAGAAATATCTACTGGTGTTAAAGAATCCATCACAAATTCTAGAACACATCCGTGCATATCAGACTGCTGCATTGTTTCATTCTATCATCGTGAATGAATCGCGATACTTCAAACCCTGAAAGCACCGTCATCTTACCCGGTGAGTATAGCTCAATTATTTCTTGGCAACTATGGTTTATTTACCAATATAGCCTCGATTATTGGCACACAAGTCACCGTGCTGCAGTGGAAATATATAGAAAATGCTGCGCCTGTCTCTATATACACACACACACACACACACACAGAGTAGGCAGAGGGAGTGATCGATGCAGGCCGATCTGTTGTGCCACCTTGCACATTAACTGTAATCAAAAGTGAACTTCAGCCCCGAAGGCACACATTTAATTCCTCGTAGTGAGTCATTGGTTTACATAGAGGCCGTTGTTTCCCGTTATGCACCCTAGAGTTAGAGAGAGAGAGAGAGAGAGAGAGAGAGAGAGGGAGAGAGAGTGCGCGACTGAGCAGCACGCACTTGTTGCTTACCTGGAAACTGCAAGTCGTCGAAAATAAGAAGTTTGTGGAACTGTTGAGGTCCGTCGCGTGACTCCTCCAGTGCTGTTTAAAAGGGATTTCACGTAGAGGTTATAAGAAGTAAACTCATAGGACGTGTTTAAATGCTTCTATAATCCGGCGGTGTTGACTCCAGTAGAAAAGCGTGTAACCGGACTGGCTTTGTTGTATCCAGTCACAGCTGCAGGGGAAGCAGGTGAGTGAGCCGTGACTTCTCTCCTTGTTAATTATGAACGCCAGCCCAGACAATGTCTTCCATACTTGGCTTCGCATGGTTCTGTTGATTGTGAAATGCAGTAAAAATGCGTTGGTTTTGGAGTAAATTTTGACTCGGGAGTTTTGAAATGCTGAGTTGTAATTGTACATGATTTGACACTAATGTAATGTAGGCTACAGACGGTGTCAAATAACCGCGTTGTGAAATGTAAAGAAACTGCTGGTTTAGCAGCTAAAAATGATAGCAAGGCGTACACACCCTACCTCCGGAGACCAGGAAAGGAAGGGTACACGTTGCATAAACACTTATTTTATTTACTGGTGATGGCATTTCTGTAAGCAAACGTTTCCTCGTTGCATAATAAAACAATGTAACTACCCATTCGACTGAGAGGCGCATCGTGCAGGAATAATGCAAACTTTTTTTTTCTGAAAAGGAAATTATTATTTTTATTGAACATGGAAATACATATTATTTTGGCCCAGCTTTGAGAGGCACAGCAAGTTATGCCTAATTATTATTATGATGTATTTCTTAGCAGACGCCTTTATCCAGGTCGACTTACAATTGTTACAAGATATCACATTATTTTTACATACAATTGCCCATTTATACAGATGGGTTTTTTACTGGAGCAATCTAGGTAAAGTACCTTGCTCAAGGGTACAGCAGCAGTGTCCCTCACCTGGGATTGAATCCACGACCCTCCGGTCAAGAGTCCAGAGCCTTAACCACTACTCCACACTAATTACCAAACAAGCTTAATTAGTGCTCAGTTAACATGTTCTGTGTTACTGGAAAGAGGCACACATCCCAAAGCGAAACACCTCAAACAGTGGATGTTTATACAGTACGAGAGAGAGAATATGGATAAGTAAACTCAATACCAGGAGGTTTAAATAGAAAGGAATAGCAGATTGTTAATTCTTTACTATGTAGTAAATGATGTCACAAACACACTGATAGATTTAAAAAGAAATCAGTGAGTGTAGTTGCCATGGCATTCCAAGCCTGTAAATACCTACAGTTTGTTTTCCTACACACTTTCCTTGACAAAGGCATGTTAAACATACCATAGATATATATTTAACATCCTTCTTGTCCTGGAGTCCACTGCATTCTCACTCTCACAGCCCAGCGTTGAGAGAGGCATGGAAATGGCAAAGCAGCTCAATTATTTATTTCGAGGGAGATCAGTTACAGTTTCTCTTGTTTCCCCGGCTCAAAAACAGAGAGGCTTTCATCAGACAGAACCTTTAAAGTGTTATACTGCTGAACACAGAGTTCCTATTTGCGTGCAAACTTATCATTTACTGGGGCGTTCCACTGTATCGGAAAATAACTTGTCCATGGCTTTTTTTTCCAAGACCTTGATGAAGTGGGGCTTTTCAGTGCGTTTTCACAGTGCTTCCTCCCTATGATTCACGAATTCTGTGAATTCAATTCGGTAAGTCCGAAACTATAGCAATGAAAGCCGACAGCACACGGGAGTAAGAAACGGCAGCAAGTAATGAGTTAATTGGATGGGTTTTCAGTGTACAGATACAGTATGGCAGTGAACCATTCCCAGGGAGGCGAGCACATGTTTGAATAGTGCAGCCTTTGTTCTTCTCAGAAGAATGCATGTCTGCTCTGCTGTGACACATTTTCTGTGTTTGTCTGTGAGTTGGCCAGCCGTGCCGAGTTGGGGGCTGTTGCTGGGAGGGGTGGGAGATAAGGAGGACATTTACTGCTGGAAATAAGACTCTTATTGCATAGCTGTTTCACCCATTCCAGGTTTTACTAGGAGCTTGATTAGCCCCAGTGTATGGGTAACAAGCTCAGGACACCCTTAGAAGATACACAATAATAAAATACCAATCTGTGCCTTAAAGGTATTGTATAGCGTTATGCGTCCTCACGCTTTGCTTCAGCTGTGTAAATAACTTTTTCTTTTCATCATTAACATCCTGACAACCTTTTGCACTTATAACTTTAAAGTCTGTTTCAAAGCTCTTTTCAAAGTGTCCGCTCTAGTGCTCTGGGGTTTGAGATCTGTCCTCTAAATCACTGCAGGAAGAGCGATTTAAAAAATAAAAAAATAACTATAACAAGTGCTCTGGCTTTTCTGTTCCTTCCCAACAGACTTTAAAGTTATAAGTGTAAGAAGCTGTCAGGATGTCCGCGCATAGCCTTGACTTTCCGGATTCAAGCAAGCACAAGGAGGAGACTTTTTTTTAATTATTTTTTTTTTCTCCACAGTGTAGAAAGCTTTGAATTGGCAAACGTTAGGCCCCATAGTGGGACATTGTTAGAGCCAGCACTGGTTAGAACGCCCTAATCTCTGTGTGTGAGTGAGTGAGAGGTAACTTACCAGGGGCCCAGGCAGGGTTGTGAAACCGCTAAAAGAACCAGAGTTCTGTGGAAGCAACAAACTAGCATCATTGATGGTAGAGGTGCAATGAAAAACCAATTTCCTAATCAGGCAGGTAATAATCGAGTGTTGATGCATTGAGAATGCTTTGTTATTCAAAAGCACAGATGCCTTCAAATACGACTGAAAGCATGCCTGTGCTGGTAGTCTAAAATATCCAGGCTCTGATTAATCAATCCTTGAATGTTAGAGGCAAATGAAAGTCCATGGCGATCAGCAATCAGTTTATCGATTAAGTTGCACGTCTGATTGATTGTATTATTTAATGAACTTCACAGAACATGCCATTACTTTTAATCTCATGCTAACTTTTAAAAGAACCAGGTAAAACTGCAAGAGCTAAGTATTCAGGCAAAAGCCCTGCAAAGGATATGTGACATTTTGGTGTAAATTTATAAAAGAATGAGAATTTTAGTTTTGGACAGAATTGTGTATAGCAGCACTTCAAGGTTGTCCCACAGTTTGCATTGTTTTCTGTTCTGTACTTTACGAGATCTCACAGCAAATAAGAATTTGTTGACTTTTTGAGGCTTGTACTGTACCTTGCTCTACCAGGCACACAGAGTACTGAGGACTTCATGCTTTTATGAATTAGCTGGCTCTTTGATCCCAACTACAAAGCAGAAAACTCTGAAACGCTGGTCATTGGAATGCATTGCATTGCATTCCCTGTAGGAGGCTGTAACAGGATCTGAAATTCAGCCGCCCTGTATGTCTTGAGGGGGGATGTTCAATTGTTCTCTATTGTGTTCCCATTTCAGGTCATTCTTTCCCACAACCTGAATCATGTCGCGCTACGACAGCCCGCCCATGTACAGCCCCCCTTACTCCCTGAACGGATACGGACCCCCAGGGGAGCCCCTGGACCCGCGCTCCCTCCCTCCCGAGTCCTACTACATTCAGGACCAGCCCCAGGACTTCTTCAAGTGGAGCTCCCCACCAGGGATCATGAAGATCCTGGAGGCCATCAGCCTGCTGCTGTGCTTGGGGATATTCGCCTGCGTGGCGTCCACCCTGGCCTGGGACATGGGGTACGGTGGGGGCATGGGCCTGGGCATGGGCATGGGCATGGGCATGGGGGGTTACGGGATGGGGGGGTACGGGGGCTACGGCGGGGGCTACAGTGGAGGCTATGGTGGCTACGGTGGAGGCTACAGTGGAGGCTACGGTGGCTATGGAGCCTCCACCAGCCCCCAGGCCGCCAAGGGCTTCATGATCGCGATGGCGGCCATCACTTTCATCGAGGCCCTGGCGGTCTTTGTCGTGATCGTCTCCAAGTCACAGAGCTCCCGCGGCCGCAGGTTCTACCTGCTGGTGATGGTGTTCAGCGGCCTGCTGGCAGGACTGGAGCTGATCGCCACCTTAGTCTTCATCGTTGGCGTCAACCCCATGGCCCAGAGCTCCACCTCCATGTACTACAGCCAGGTGATGATGATGTGCCAGTCCGTGTACAACTCGGGGACCTTAGTCAACCAGTACCTCTACCACTACTGCGTTGTGGATCCCCAGGAGGTCAGTAGCTTTTGTTTTGGTGGGGGGGGGGCGGTGAAAGTACAGTCATAAATCACATGATGCAGTATGAGAAATTCAAGCGCTAAACTTCATCTTGTCCATGTAATTCATTAAAGACGGTTCATTTATCTACACGCTGTGGCTCAGAAATAGTAACTTAGATCCACGAGTCACCGTTTGAACAATATAATAGAATGTTATTCGCAATCACAGGCGCCGCAGGGGGTGGGTTTGACTCTAGTTGTTGTCTCTTCTCTCACCTCCAGGCCGTGGCTATGGTGGGTGGTTTCCTGGTGGCTTTCGCACAGGCTCTGATCATCTTCTTCGCCCACCGGACGCGCAGCAAGATCTGGCGCTACGGCAAGCACAACATCTACTGGGACAAGCCTGTAAGCGCAGGGCCGGAGGAGGGGCGCGATGTGGAGGACTGGGTGAGTGTGTCTTATTGCAGGCTGGCTCTTCTGAGCAACTGTACACAGTACACAGCCCAACTGGGATAGGCTTGAGCAAGGGCTGGTGTCAGGGTTAGGGGTAGGGTGGAGGAATGGGTCACCATTCAGACTTATTTATTTTTACTGTATGTACCCTCATGTTGTGAAATCACCAATACCAGCTCACGGGATAGAGAATGTGCTGTTGAGCTGCATAACGTGGAGTTAACACCGAAACCTGTTGTTCCATTCGGAGCCCTTCAATTAGCCTGACGATTTGATTCTCGCTGGATTTGTAACATTGCCAAACAGGTGCAAATTAAGAGCAAAAAATAAAAGCGTTGATAAGCACAGTCCGTTGTGTAAATGTTCATGTTGGTGTATGCAAACAGACGGCTTGAATGTAACCGATAGTGGAAACGCAGCAGCCTTAAAGAGAAATCCTTCTTTCTCGCTGCTGCGTCTCCTACACACACAGTATGGAAAACAGAGATTCGCAACATTGGTGTAAAAACATTCACAGGGGCCTGAAAGTCGCACTAGCCCAGCACCCTTGTTTCGTTCCATTCTTGAAATTACTGGGTGGCAAGAGTGTGAAACTAGCAGGCTCTTGGTCAGTCTGCTCTGAACGGATCCCACTTTTCACAGCATGAGTAAAGCTGTAAGTTTTCTAATAGGAGTTGTGAACGCAGGTACATGGGAGGAGCGACACACTTAATATCCAGGCTCCAGACCATGTCAATAATACACTTAATTGCAGGTAGTTGTGAATCCCAGGGCTGGGTGCAGTGCTAGTATGATTTTAAAGGCCAGTGTTTAAGCATACACAGATGCATCTAATCCATCAATACAGGCATTCTTTAGCTTTGTGAAAAGGGCCTAACGTCACCAAACTAATAGCAAACTAACTTCAAATCAACCTTCATATTTTTGTGTTATTATTTTGGAACACCTGAAGGTCATTTAGGGTCCACACCCTCTTTTAGCAGTTCTGCCAGGACTGTTAGACTGTGGGTGTGCCCATTGCGTGTCCCTGAATGAGAGTCATATGGCTTATGGCTATAGGCGGCTGATGGATTATTTGTTTATGATATGATTTGGTTTCAGTCTATGCAATCATTAACCCGGGAGATGATAGCGCTTGGTTTCTGCATGGAAATCTGATACCTACCTGTGTGTTTTTTTTAAACCTATCCCACTTTGTAAAGGTGTCAGAAGGAGGGGGAGGGGGGGGGGGGCAAATCTGTGCTAGAGACATGTAACTCTAAGATGCACTAAGATCAAATGATGTGCAAGACCAATTTAAAGGAGCAGTTTTGAACCATTCTAGTTGGTCGTTGCTCTTGTACGCCCCCCCGCGTTAAAAATATCAGATCGGTAGGAGTTTCATGTTTATAACCTCCTACTGCTGCAAGCTGCTTATTTAGCGACATGCAGGCAGGCAAGCAGGCGGAAGGCTGGTTTGTTTTCATTCCAAGCACATCAGCTTTGATTGAAAGGCTTAGCTGTTTATACTCCAGAGAACCAGAAATGCAACAAGGAATCCAAACATTGAGGCTTATAGTAGAGATGCAGCTGTTGGGCTGGGACTGTGAAAAAACAAAGCCGGTCAAAGAACAGCGACTTCAAGGCACGTGTAACACACAATTCACGTGCAAGCAGACAGCGGTGAAGTGTTTCAAGGAGACTGTTTTTGCACACTTTGAGTGTGAGGGCTTTGTCAGAGTCTGGCCTCTTAATCCCCAGCTACTGCAGACGAAAACGTAATCTCGGTAACAGACCAGCTCTGTTTGTATCACCAGTGGTGGAATGTTAACGATCTACTCTTGTGGTTTATTTGCTTTTAATAATTTTTTTTTTTTTTGGTTCGTTTATTATTATTATTATTATTTATTTCTTAGCAGACGCCCTTATCCAGGGCGACTTACAATTGTTACAAGATATCACATTATTTTTACATACAATTACCCATTTATACAGTTGGGTTTTTACTGGAGCAATCTAGGTAAAGTACCTTGCTCAAGGGTACAGCAGCAGTGTCCCCCACCTGGGATTGAACCCACGACCCTCCGGTCAAGAGTCCAGAGCCCTAACCACTACTCCACACTGCTGCCCATGTTTAGCGTCTTACTGCCCTGTGTAAGAAAGCTGTGTAGCACAGTGTGTTTGCCATTATCTACCAGCAATGGAAACTCCAATGGCTCTTTATCAGATATTCCACACAGCTTCTGATCCACTGGATTGCCTGTGTGTATTAATACCATTGGAAAGTCACAATCTCATTCCAGTACCATGCTAGTGGCTTGTACAGTTACAGCTGCCCTTGTGCTACCCAGGAAGCCGCACAGAAAGCCCATTTCCCTTTATTCGCGTAGCTTCTGCTCCGCAGCGCTGATAACATCAACAGGAAATTCCTACAGGTCTGACATTTCCAGCATGGGTTCATAAGCTGACCAGTTTTTAAAAGCCTAGGGAACACAACCTAGTAAAAGATGATGAAAGTGGGTTAAACCATCATAAACCACAGTAAACACGGAGGCAAAGCAGTCTTCTTTTCTGTGCACTGAAATAAATTGATTAAGTTACCGTGAAGGGTTCCAGAACACCCTGCAGTGTTTACAGGAAGCATACACCTTTGCTCTGTCCTGTTTTGTCCGTAAACATAATCGTGGTGGTTTTGATATCATCTTTTTCCATTTTCTTGGGTCGTCTTATAATTCAAAACTGTTGTGCTACGATTTGGACAATATAGCAAAGGTGACACCTTTAATAACTTCAATATGTTTTGTATTTTCAGGAACTGCTGTGGTTTTTTTTTTTTTTAGTACCAGTAAACAAAACTGTGAGAGTCAGTGTGCCGTTCCCCTTCGCTGTAATCAGATGTCTTCATTGTGAGCAGTTGGTTATAAATCCTCTATCGGTTTCAGGCACTCCCTGCAGAGCTGCCTTTGTGCGCACGTTATTAACCCAGTGGTACCCAAAGCGCTGCCCCAGACACAGAGAATTCAAAAGATCATTTGGAGTTAACCAACAGCATTTTATTCCATCCTTGCATGTATGCAATTAGGCAGGAAAAGATGAGCCATCTGAGCAAAAATAACTGAGACGGAGAATTAAGACAAGTAGTGTTCACTTCGACGGGCTGAGATCACAGTGTGATTACAGGGTGCTGGTGAAGAACAGGCTTGTCTATGCTGGTCCTCAGGACACACTTGACTAAGTGATTGTGTGCTGGGAGTTTAACAAGGAAGGTGTGCTGACTTTACAGCAAGGCTGGCTCAAGCCAGCTCTTCAGGGTTATTTCCATATAAAAGCACAGAGGAAAGCATTGCATAAGCACGAGGAAAACGTGGTCAAGTGCCAAATACAAGAGGTTTCGATAGAGCTGAAACTGCCATTGTGCAATATAAATAAACTGCTCAGCTGTGCCGAATGCACGGAAGGCTACAGTTTGGAAGAATGAAGTAAATAGACACCGAGGTGCAGTCTGGTGTAAAATCCAAAGTGAGACCCTGCTAGTTTTAAGAGGTGTAATATGTGCAATAACGCCTTCCTTTTCCCTGAAATGGATGACAAAAGTCTACTGTAACGAAATGTTTCAGGATGCGGCAAGTAAGAAAATTATACCCCCCAAACAGCAAACGATTTTTAAAAAATAGCTCTTAACAACAGCAGTGACGTCGCTCCTGTTTCTCAGATTAGTCGGCACGCCGCTGGTGTTGTTCAAACAACAAGGCACAAAAACTTGAAGCATATATGGGAGCTACTGTAAATCAAAGTCAGTGCGTTAGGTCTGTGAACAGAAATGCTATACGTTTCTGCAAACCCAAACTGATCCCTCGTCCCATTTGAGATTAACCCCTTAACGGCCACCGTTCTTTACAAAGTACAATAACGTGGACAAAACAATAAGATAACAAAAAAATTAATAGTGTAAAATACGAAGCTACCTGGAGCTCCCTTCATGTTAGTTACAGATTAGTGGCGTTGGTGTGCGTTAGTGAGTATCGATAATGAGGGCCCCTTGCAGAGTCTGAAACATATGATTCCCGGGGAAAAGTAATTAGGATGACTAACAAATGATGCTTCTCCGAATTTGAATTGCAAGGTGGAGTCCTGTGAGGAATGGCCTTCTGACAGTGCGGGGGGGACCTGTTATTACAAGGTTAATAGAGGTCACAGACAGGACATCACAGAGCAATTTCACACTTCGCTGAGCAGCAGAGCTGGACGTGACCTTTAGCTGTACCTGAGCGGTGTGGAGGAAAGGTGGAATGAGCCTTTCAAGTCCTTGAAGCTTAAAGGACTAGGAGACTTCATTGGACTAACCCTTTCACTTACTCTTTCATTACCCGGGGCTTCCTCCATCTCTCGTTTCTGCCTGTGAAAAAACGAAGCGCTTCATGATTCGTGATAACCCAGTACTAGTTAGTCGGACAGTTATAAATGACAAACGTTTATTCTGCAATCTCCGTTTTAGTTTTTTGGGGTTTTTTTGCACCTAGACCCCTATACACATTATTCTGTTTTCAACATGAGCTGTATTTTACAACACGTGTGTGTGTGTGTGTGTGTGTGTGTGTGTGTGTGTGTGTGTGTGTGTGTGTGTGTGTGTGTGTGTGTGTGTGTGTGTGTGTGTGTGTGTGTGTGTGTGTGTGTGTGTGTGTGTGTGTGTGTGTGTGGGTCGCTACAGTGCATCGTTAATATTGTGCAGTAGTTTGCAGCCGGGGTGCCTGATCGCCCATCTCTCTCTGCAGGTTAACAATGTGCAGGACGGGAACAGCACTCACACTGAGACATTGGTGTACTCCGAGAAGGTCAACATGATCAGCAACAGCCCCCCAGCCAAGGCCAGCAGCTACTTCAGCTCTGGCACCTACACTGACCGCAGGTGAGAGGGGAGTGAGGGGCAGGGTGTGGATGCTATCCTCTACAGCTACAGCTACAGCATGCTTGTAAACCCCATGCCCAAGTCATACAAGCAGTTATACTAGCACAAGAAGGGACTAGTGTCTTGATTAAACAGTGTAAATCGTTGTCTATTAAAATTAGCTACACCAAACGCGGGGGTATATATGGTCTAGCCTGTTTCAGATGGTAGGGGATAAGCATAGTCTTCTTGTTAAAGAATTGCAGTGCTCTTACTAGAACTTTTCCGTCATTGGTCTGTCTGTCTGTCAGTTTCCCGGCCGCGACCCCCTTGGACCGCCCCCCAGAGTACACGGGACCGGTGGTGAGCTCCAGCCCCTCAGAGGAGGAGGAGGGCAGGGGGGTGAGGCGCCCCGCAGCCAGGAGAGGAAAGATGAAGCGACGCAGGAACCCTGAGCTGGACGAGTCCCAGTATGAGACGGAGTACACCACTGGAGCAGACACCTGCGACGAGCTGGACCAAGGGGAGTGGGAGAGGTGAGGAGACACAGCCCAGACCTGAGAGAGGCAGCGGGACCTGGTGCATTGGGAAGGAGGCATTGGAGACTAGTGCTTAGGGCTGAGTGGTGTGAACGAGGCTGGCTTAGTGTAAAGCAGGAAATATCTGCAGCAAATTTTTGCAGGTGTCTCACTGTGGGCATATTTAAAGCAACAAATGTCTGCGCATCTAAACTGTACATATATTGTATTTAAACTGAATTGAGTAATTCTGCTGCATGCTGTATTTAGCAGATTTTTAATTAAAGTGAAATTCAGGAATGTTTTACAGTATTTGTTAAAGCCGAGGGAGTGGGAGGTGGGCAGTGTGGCGCAGTGGTTAGAGCTGAGGGACTGGGAGGTGGGCAGCGTGGCGCAGTGGTTAGAGCTGAGGGACTGGGAGGTGGGCAGCGTGGCACAGTGGTTAGAGCTGAGGGACTGGGAGGTGGGCAGTGTGGCGCAGTGGTTAGAGCTGAGGGACTGGGAGGTGGGCAGCGTGGCGCAGTGGTTAGAGCTGAGGGACGGTGAGGTGGGCAGTGTGGCGCAGTGGTTAGAGCTGAGGGACGGTGAGGTGGGCAGTGTGGCGCAGTGGTTAGAGCTAAGGGACTGGGAGGTGGGCAGTGTGGCGCAGTGGTTAGAGCTGAGGGAGTGGGAGGTGGGCAGTGTGGCGCAGTGGTTTAGAGCTGAGGGACTGGGAGGTGGGCAGCGTGGCGCAGTGGTTAGAGCTGGGGGACTGGGAGGTGGGCAGTGTGGCACAGTTGTTAGAGCTGAGGGACTGGGAGGTGGGCAGAGTGGTGCAGTGGTTAGAGCTGAGGGACTGGGAGGTGGGCAGCGTGGCGCAGTGGTTAGAGCTGAGGGACTGGGAGGTGGGCAGCGTGGCGCAGTGGTTTGAGCTGAGGGACTGGGTAACATTTCAGAAGCTGATGCACATTTCTCGCTGCCCCAGCCTGTACCCCCCGATCAGGACAGACCAGGAGCGGCAGGAGTACAAGCGGGAGTTCGACTCGGACCTGAAGGTGTACAAGCGGCTGTGTGCTGAGATGGACGACGTCAACGACCAGATGAACCAGCTGAGCCGGCAACTGGACAGCTTGCAGGAGGGCAGCCCTCAGTACCAGGTGAGCCTGACTCCCCAGCCAGCTCACTGGACAGCCTGGACCCCTTCAGGCACAGAAGGAACTGGATGATCCATCTTGTCAGTACATTTTAAAACCTGTTTCGTGCACCTCATTGCACAAATACGGAAGCTAGCATCATTTGTATTTGCGGGACACCCTTGTACCTTAAAGGATTAACGGGGCGCAGAATATTGACACTGAAAATACTGCAGGTTACATCATACCGTGACTCCCTGTGTCCCAACACTGTCCCAGTACTTGTCAGAGGGTATTTTCAGTTAAAGATGAGAATTAGTCAGTCTAATAAATAGATAACTTTTTTTTTCCTTTTTGTTTTGATGTTTCTAAATACAGGTAAGAGAAATTGACTACATTTGCATGGGTTTTGCTTTCATTCAATCGTATCCTTAGTTACTGCAGCAGCAGCAGCAGGGAGTTCCAATTATAGTGTTGAAGTCTACTACCACAAGATGGTGCTAGTGAGCCAGTCTGATTTTGATTGTGGTGTGTTTGTATTACAGGGAGTGGCTGAGGAGTATAACCGACTGAAGGACCTGAAACAGGTGAGTTGAGAACGTCGCTAATATACTCCCTGAAGTCATTTGCATAAGTTTGCTTTACTTTAATCAAAGAACTAAATATACAGTAGTAATAAAGTAAACACTACAATCCCAAAAATAAGACTCTTATTAAAGCCTGTGAATTATTTTAGTGAACTGTGAATCAAACAAATTATTTTATTGTTGAAATGTGAACTAAAGATTGGTTCACTGTATGATTATTTTTGATCTATGAAAGTTACCCTTTAACGTATGAAAGAGGGTGTGGTTTGGGGGGTCTAGGTCCCCACACTCACTGACCAGTATCCCCTCCTTCCTCAGACCCCCGACTACCAAGCCAACAAGCTGCAATGCAGGCAGCTACGAAGCAAGCTGTTTCACATCAAGAGCCTGGTGAACAACTACGACAAACAGCGCCCCTAGTGGGCACTCGAGGAACCAGAGAGCCGCAGCTTCAAACCCGCCTCTGCCTGGGGGAGGCAAGGCTTTGTAAATAGATACCATTGAGAAACTCTTGGGGTGGGTCTGACACAGCGTGCCCCTTCAAACCGATCCAGCCACTAGTCCCGTTCAGATCTCTGCGTGTGACCGCGTTCTCTCCATCCCGATGTCACAGCATCGGAGCCACGCCCTTTTAATTGCAGAGCCCTAAAATAAAAAGCACTTTGACCTGACTTTTAAAGTCACCCCCCTCGCCCAATTGTGTATACAACTATGTACACAGTATGCATGTTTTTCATCTTGTTAAAGGAGTCATTTTTGGTCACACCCACAATCTCTTTGGCTCAAGTAAAAGGAAACAAGGCTGTTGAGCGAGTAGATTATGAGCCTCGCTCTTTTTCAGTTTATCATGTTTTTCCGATGCTTGTGCGATGCAATCACCGTGCTTATCTGTGATTCACCATGTGTGCACAGTACGTTACCATACTTTGCTATGCTGTACTATGCAAGCAAAACGAATCGTGGTTGTGACTTTAACAAATGATCAAGGGTGCAGTTTTGCTGTAATTCTCTAACATTAAGCTCAGCTGCTATCCTTGGGTCCTCAAGCCTGCAGCTGTCAAACGCATCACCATGGCAGGACAGGAGCCAAAGGTTTTCACTTCCAAAATGTATGAAGCTTGCAAAGGGGTAATGAGTTCAGATTGCACCCTAACCAGATCCACACATACAGATTAGCTGGATTGCCAAATTGCTGCCATTCTCTCTATCAGTTATCTTCTTTCCAGGAGTCCTGATCACGTGGAGGGGCTATTTTGATGAAGGAGGTTAAATTCATGGTTGTTTTGACTGTGGTAGCTTCTGTTTCTGATACTGGGGCAAGGCTGCCGTCCTTCAGATTCATGCTCCTTATACATTAATTTACTGATCTGGCCCAGCTTTCCTTATCTTCTGAGATCTTTCAAGGTAAAATAGTTTACTGTATTGTACAGCACGCAACATTCAGACAAGGCTACTGTAGTTCATTCTCCTATTTCCCCAAACAAGAACAGTGCAGAGATTCTTATAAAGTTATCTTATTATAAATTCTGCGTTTGTGAGAACCTACAAGAGTAAGTTAACGTGTTTTCAGGTTGTTGTTTTTTTCCAAATTCACCGATATTTGTTGGGATTTCAAGGTGCAACGTGCACAAGTGAAAAGAAACGAAAGCGCGTGGGAAAATGTTACGCAAAGCAGGCTCAAAACCTAAAGGTATTTTTGTATTGTTGTATTATCAAGATATTTTGACACGAGACAAATCCAATGCATTGCCTAGCACTTTGAACCATTATCCAGGTTTTGGTACGAGCCTTCGTTGCATGTGTTCTGTACAACTGCTGTATGGGTTATGTTATGTAAGCTCAGGCAGGAGTTTATTGAAGTTTGTTATAAAACCTGGAATGGCTCAAACAACCGCTATGCAATGGGAATCATGTTGCCAACCCTGGGGTCTTTTTTATATATAAAAACATTTATCTTCAGTATTGATTCCTTTTTTTTGTAATCCTAGAAAAATCAGTTAAAAAACATAATTCCAACATTAAAAAACACTAATACAGTAAACATAACTTTACTACTGTATATAGAAAGCTTGTATTTTTTATTTTTTTATATATAATTGCTTAAAAGAGTTGAAGACAATGTAACACTGTGGTAGATCTTGCTTGAACTTGTCATTGTATTTATCTTGCTCTTATTGTATTACCTGTACTGTAACACTTGAAATGTATTTGCTTACAATTGTAAGTCGCCCTGGATAAGGGCGTCTGCTAAGAAATAAATAATAATAATAATAATAATAGATCTGTGTTTAAACATTACACTATGATTGTATATTAGAATAGGGGGCTATTTTTATATTATGAAGCGAAACTTTCAATCTGAACTCAACAGTAACAAAAACTGTACATTTGTATATATATATATACAATATATATATATATATATATATATATATATATATATATGCAAATCAAAGCTGCAAACAGGGATCATAAGATACAGTGATACATTTGTTTGACATACATGTAGTTCAATGATAGAAACAGGTTGTGCAGTGAGATCATTTTTTTATTGTTATTTACAATAAGATTATTGCAATTTGAATGCAAATGTTGTGTTTCGATCACAAAATACAATAGGTTGGATTCTATTTTGCCATCAAACTCTAAAATGCTTTGGGTTTTTTTTCAAAGCCCTCTGTGCAATTATTTTGATTTTGGAGATGAAGAAAGAAAAAAAATGGTGAAAATGTGTAAGTTTGATGTAAAAAGCGTCTCACTGTTCTGCACATATCAAAATAACCAGACAGCACATTCATTGTGTAAGCAGTAGAAACCCAAGCATTGCTGATTGCTGATGAAATCTCGATGTACATTTTCAAACTGATCAGCGTCGTGTTTCACTAAAGATCTTTGTAAATAAAACATTATGAAAAATGTTGATCATTTTTGTGTGAAGTTGTTTTTTTTTTGGTTTGTGAGACACTAAGGGGGTTATGCATATCCAGTGGCGCCTGTGTGTCTTGCAAGCCACTGTGCAATTGTGATCACACTTGGTACTGACACTCCTTAGACACTCCTCACCAGCTGTTTCGCATGTTCCAGCTGTAGGTTACAATCCTGACACCCGACTGGCTAAGCTGTTTATTGAGGCTCTGTCTTCTTCTGCATGATTCTTTCTTTCAGCTCTCTTCGTAATAATCTACTGCCATCTGTAATTTATATTCATGGCTGGGTTTTATATCTATAGTAGTTTTATACCTTCGAAATGATGTGTTTGTCACTGGAGTAAAATCACACATTCTTCCATGTAAAATATTTTTTATTGCTTTCAATCGCACATTATTAGTTGTCATTTTGCACACAATGTAATTAGTGAATACCTCACCACACCCCTTCGCTTAACACCAGTACTGAGCAAATTGTAGTGCAGAAAGCATGGTAAAATCAAAGTGTAGTAAAATATGGGGAAAGTACAGGATGATAGCAGAGCCATCATGGTAAAAGACAATGGGAAACTGATAGATGCATGAGCAACTGCAACATTCCTGTGCAAATTTCATGGGTAAAGCTGCAGTCTGGTTTTAAAGAGGGAGTCATTTCAGTAGATGCTAAGGAGACGTCTTGGTGGCCTTTAATCGAAATATCTTTACCTAAAATAATGACATAAGTATTATTTGGGGGGGGATCTTCATTTGACCCGTAACCCTGAAATCTGAGTCACAATTTACACAAAAGAATAATAAACCCAAGAACAAGCATTAAATCGAATGAGTAATTTCACACAATCATAGTAGTAAACACGTGAAATGGTCGCATTGTCATCTGTTGATTTAAACTCTTGAGCTCATTCCTCTGATCGCTTCAAAGCGATTTAAAAATTAAAATTAAAAAAAAAAAAGTCAGTCTGACGTTCCAAGTATTTCTTCTCTTCTTGCGTGGCCTGCAGGGAGTCTTCTCCTGAGTCTCAGCCTCTGTTTCGGCTCTCTCTCTCTGTCTCGGAAGGCACAGGGGACAATTAGTCCATCCGCCCTTTACTTTCTACTAAAGCTGTCCAACTGTTATTTGAATAAAGCAACCAAGCAACAGCTAATCAAATTCACTGTCCTGAATATGCAAAGGCCTTCGGGTCCACCCAGTTGTGTGCAGATCAGTGAGGGGGAGTTTACAGGGCCCAGTGTAGTGTGCAATGCGGTATTTGAAAGCATTGCAAACCGAAGGGATACAGATTTAAAAAAGGCCAGCTCTTGCACAATCTGTTGGATTACATGAAACGAACAGGGAAGTGCATTAACTGAATTATTGGATCAGAAACAATTCCCAGTTAGTCTAAATCCAAGCAGTGTTCTTTTAATCTTGGCAAAGCAACAGCACCAATCCTGACATTCCGGACAGCGTCCCTACTTCTAAACCCCAGTCCAGCCTGTGTGACCCTGTGGGTTTGGACAATAGCAGATCCGGTGTTTCGTACCAGTTTCGTATCAGCAGGTCTTTTTCGGTCGACAATGCCCCAAACCACTGTCCCTGATCCTCAAGGATCACAGTCCTGAAAATCCCCAAAGTTTCCCTCTGTGTTGCCCTTTGGCTCCAGCTGTATTAAAGTCTGTTCAGGGAGCAGCGTGAGCCTGTTTTATGACATCATCAACATCACTTCAGAATGCAGGGATATTAACTACTCTTTAGCACTACTGCGAATTCACTTTGCACTTTTAAATACAAGCATGCAATCAAGGAGCTGTTTCTAACAACATGTATTTAAAGGCGATGAGATATATACACCATACGGTGGGACGGTAGGCTTCAGAAAGTACAGTTAGGGAATGTAGCAGACAAATAGTTTTACTGTCAGTATTGTGCTCTTTCTGTCTGATACAGCTTAGAGTTCACAGAAGGCTAAACTGGGGAAGATGCAATTAACACAAAACCAAGGAAATGCATTTATAAAACACACGCCCCTCTGCTCTAAACTAAAAGCAGTGTAGTTACTGCACCGGTGTGCTGAAGTGTATCTATATTGATGTTGCCCTGGGGCAGCTCCTTCCACCCCCCTCAGGTTACTGCCCCGGGACGTAGGGCCAGCTGATGGAACTGCCAGACAGCTGCATGTCTCGAATCAGGGTCTCGATGGGCGTCTTGCCCACCAGCCTCATGAAGAAGAGCTGTGAGATGAGGGATGCGGGCACAGCTCGGAGAGCGGGCAGTCTGAGCAGCAGCCGGCCGAAGCGCTGGGGCTGCCCCGGGTACTGAGCCCTCACGTACTCCGTCAGAGCGACCTGGGCCTTCTCCTGCAGGCTCTCCACGTGAACCGGGTCTGTGAGCCCGCAGGCGTCTGAGACACGGGGAGAGAGAGAGGGTTACAACACAGCGAAACAGGGCTTTGTGTAAGAATCACCATAAAACTCACTCGGACACATTTATATCTATATATATATATATATTTTAAATGCAAACATTCACAGCCTGTTTTAACCTTGCAGGGAAGAAAAAAAAACATTGCGTTGTTGCAGCTTTGGACCACTAGGTGTCACTGCGTCACCTTCTCAAAGGCTTGGCAAGAAAAACAACAACTGTATGAAATGAAGTGCAAGGAGCTGCTCTCCTGTCTGTCATCATCATCATCATTTTCAGCCCCTCCCGTTACATGACGTAGCTTTGAGATTGTCTCTCCTAAACTGCGTCTCCCTGGCAAAGGAACGTGTGAAGCAGCAGGCACTGACTAGAATGGTCTACCGCGAAAGCTTAAGAAATGAGGAAAGAAGCTATCTTCTTTAATGACTATTTCTAATAAGTTATCTATAACGATGAAAGCACCACCTCACCTGGGGAGAAGAGCGCGATGGCTTTGAGGCAGCTGTACTCGGCCGAGTCAACCTGCAAGCGGCTCAGCTTCTCCACCTGGTCCTGGAACACCCGCACCTGGTCCATGAAGGACACGACGCGCTCCGCGGACATGGGGGAGGAGTGAAAGCCGGCCGCGGCCAGCAGGGGGGCCATGTGCAGGGGCAGGGAGGACTGAGCGGCGTTGAGGATGAACAGCTCGCTCCAGCTGAGCCTCAGCAGTGCCACCTGCTCCGACACAGGCAGCTCCGGGAAGAAGGGGATGCTGCGCGCCCACTCGATGGTGCTGAAGAGCAGCCGTGCCGCCAGCTCGCAGATGCTGTCGATGCCCATCACGCTGCCCCCCTGCTGCGGGTTGTACTGGGAGCCGTAGCGCCCGCTGGGGTAGGGCTCGGCCCGCAGGAGCTGGGAGATGAGCTCCGAGACCGGCTGTCCGTTCAAGAAGTCCCCCCCTGGGGTGGATGTGGGGCTGATTCCCAAGTGGGACGGAGGGATGCGACCCCTCTGCACAGCTGTGGAATGCAGAACACCACAGAGGGTTAACACATTAGAGGCACGCCATACCAAACCGTCTTTATGTAGCTTTTAAAAATCAGGTTCTTTGAATGACCAAGAGATTTGGAACGAACCTTGGCAAATGGGCAGGACGCAGTAAAAGTTTGAACTCGTCAAATTAACCGTTATACTAAAGTAATGGGAATTTTGAAAGAGAAACTAAATACAGCGTTTGAGAGAAACAGGAGTGAGTTCAAACAGTACGCAAGGTCTCTCTGTCTTTTATTTGCGTAACAAACAGGCTGTGGTATTTGGCAGAGCTCTCACTCCAGCCAGTTAGAGTTGACCTTCAGGTAAGATAAGCCAGCCTGGTCACGTGTGAGCAGCAAGGCTCCTGCTGTGCATAAACAACACCTGTTTCTGGGCTCAGTGTCACAACAAGGCCCCCTCCAGGGACAGCCTGAGCAGAACATACAGGGGCGATAAAGAAAACATCTGAAAAAAATTAATCAACCCAAAGCAGTGAACCAGTCTGGGCACAGAACCATACTTTGGATTCAGTACCTTCTTTGCGCATCCCAACCCGAAAGCATTTCTTGAGCCGGCAGTACTGGCACTGGTTCCGGTGGTGTTGGTCTATCTGGCAGTCCCGGTTTGATCTGGGGGTGGAGACAGAAACAAATTCAGCGTCGACATAGCAAAGCTGCATTGAAGAAGCAGCTGGGGGGGGTGGTGCTTCCTCATGGTAGCCCAGCACAGAGGACACGTCTTACTGCCTGTAGCAATAACTGTCTGATTCTGATCTTATCAGGTCTCAGAGGCTAACCAGGCTGGGGTCTGGCCAGCAATACAGGGTATGCAACACAGGCACAGGAGTTGTACTGTTAAGATATCAGCTGATGCCAGACTTCTTTGATTCGAGGCAGCTTTTAGATTTCGCAAAATTGTCTTCAACAGCAGTGCGGCAGTGACACAGCAATGGTGCTGTACTAAGGGGCAGCTACAGGGATGCTGGGGTTTGTTCAGTAATACATTCAGATTCCCCCACTTTTCAATAAGCAACTTGAACATGTTCTTGTTAATAAAGATCTCTCCGTCGTATCTGAGCGAAACATTAAATAGAACATCAAAAGCTGGCATGATATAATAGGAGGCGAAACCAAATGCAAGGCAAACGTTTGACCTAATGCCCTTCAACGGTTAAGGAAACCAGTAACGCAGGTGCCTATCTAGGCTTGCGGTTAAATCACACCTCAGTCTGGTTTACCGTCCTGGGGGAGCATGAACTACCCTTCTAAAAAGACTACCATTTTATTTTGCATTGCCTGCTTTTGCTGTCACCCTCTCCTTCCTTGTGACCACCACCCTGGGCTCCTCCAAGCCTGTGCGTGGCTATGCCTTTGCCATGCTGCTTACCTGCAGGTGTAGCTGAGGTTGCGCCGGATGCTCCTCTTGAAGAAGCTCTTGCAGCCCTCGCAGGTGAAGACGCCGTAGTGCTTGCCGCTTGACTTGTCCCCGCAGACCCCACAGTCCACCACACAGCCCCTGTCATCCACCACGGGCTCCGCATCGCTGCCCCCAGCCTGGGGGGACCCCTCCTCGTCCTCCCGCAGGTAGCCCTTCTCTCCCTGGCCGTTGGTCTCTCCGTTCGGGTCGCCCCATCCCCCGCTCACCATTGCCATACCGCTCCGAGTCCAAACTGGGGGGGGGCGGGCTCTGCTGCTTCTTTTTAAGTTCTCTTTTAGTTGTCCAAACTAGGGGTTTACAGCACCAACTGAAGTCCCAATTGACCCAAGCTAGTGTCTAATCCAGTAGTGCAAAATGTAGGATTCTCTAACTGCGCTTGTGTCCCAAATCCCTAGATGCTCTTAGTGCACCATAGTTAAGAGTCCTCTAACCTCCCCCTAGCTTACCGCTGGTGCCTAAGCGCACATGTGCTGCTCAGATCAGGAAGAGATCACTCTGGATAAACAAAGCTTGCAGTCTTTAAATACCAACCACACCAGGAACCCAGACACGCACGCACACACACACACACACACACACACACACACACACACACACACACTCCAGCGAAAAACTATATTTAAGGGGTAAGACAGAGCAGATTCCCTAAAGCCAAAGCTTTTTCAGTCCTCCTGCACACAAGCAAACCACCACCTAAGCCAACTTATTTATTTTGCAGTCAGTTAGCCGGCCTCCTTTGCAGCTCACTGCCCCTAACCTCCGCACTTCAAGCACAACAGGTTCACAGTGTAAGGAACAGGCATAAACTGCTTTTCACAGGAAACAATAAATTACACTGAACTGCACAGCCCCAGCAAAGTTCCTCGCAACTGAACGAAAGCAAGACAGGGTTCAGCGGGGTTAAGCCAAACCTCTGACGAACGAGTCAAACCAGTTCCTTCTGCAAGAGGGAAAGCAGTGAAATCTGACAGAAGCCAGTATCGTTTTACTTCACCCCTTTCTCACTCGACAGGAAACCCTGTTTTCCACAAAACAGGAAAAAAAAAGTAAAAACTTTTCTTTTTCCCCCCCAGGAAGTTTTTCCCTTCAGAAAAACACGAAGGACAAAAATTCTGCCTCCATTTTTACACTGTAGTTTGTTGTCGAAAAATCCTACGTGTGCCCAAACTTCCTCTACCCTTTTTCAGTTTTCTTTTTGTCTTCCAGGTCAGTTCCGAGAACCACAGTAACTGAAGTCTGCCTTCGTTTAGTCCCCAACGAGCACAGCTCTCTCCAGAAGATTGTAAAAAAAACCCAGCTTATCAGGGGCCTCAGAAATCCAGGGAAACAGCTATCTGTGTGTGTGTCCAAACAGGAGCAAAGTTCAAGGAACTCCTTTCTGTGTTCTAGGGCTTGTTTGTAATAAAACAAGGCCTAACGCTGCGGCAGCCACTTCATCTCATTCCACACACAGCAGGAGAGTCTTCTGTTCCTTCCCTGCAAAAAAAAAAACAGAAACAAGACAAACCCTGTCTTGGTTTCCCAATTAGAAAGGCGAAAGCTCACTGTTTATCGAATGTGTCCTTGTGTGACACCCTCCCTCTCTCCCTCTCTCTCTCTCTCTCTCTTTTCTGGTCCCTGTTAATCAGACAGAAGCAGCCACTGTAGTGCCGGCCATCCAGTGTTGTGTTATTGTGAGCCAGCCAGTGGCCAGAGAAAGCTAGAGAGATTAGTTGTTGTTTTTTTTTGCTTTGGGAGAATAAATTAAATGAACTGAAAAGAAGAACCGGCCAGCCAGATAACCTCTCTCCCTCTCCCTCTCTCTCTCGCTCTCTCTCGCTCTCTCTCTCTCTCTCTCTCTCTGTTTGTGTGTGTGCGTGTGTGTGAGTGAGTGAGTCTCTGTGCTCAGGGATTTGACACTGCTATTCAAGCCCTCTGGTTGCCATGGCGCTCTCTTCCTTATATGGACGTTGGAGTCAAAGAGCAGTGGGCTGCACACACACAAAAGGAATGCGGCGGCCTGCATCTTTTGCTGCTATCCCAGGCCCTGACCCCCGGGCCTGCCTGCCTGCCAGCACATTGTTTGTGTTAACCCCTACACTGCTGGACCTCTGGGTGCAGATACTCAACCCCCCTGCCCTGCTCTGAGTCCTGGCTGTGCTCCAGTGTCTGGGCTTGGCCTGGGTGTGTGTGTGTGTTCTGTCTCTCTCTCTCTCTCTAATCCATGTTCCTGAATTGCAGGGTCTCTTCGAATAAGCAGATGCAGCAGATTTAGAGATTTGTGTTCGGTAATGTAATTAGGAAAGTGCTCCTGAGGATACACCTCAGCCCCAGGGCAGCCCGGCACGCTTCTATATAAAAATAAATGTATCTGTAAATATGAAAACTTATATTTGAGACCTTACTATTTGTTGACTGGTCCTGTTGCAATTTTTTTTTTAATTTTTTTTTTTTTAAATGTTAAAACAGTCTGGGGTTAGAGTAGTTGCAATGCCATAACTCTGAAACATCTATAAGAAAAATAATCGTAGACAACCAGTCTGTCTGTTTTTCATCCACAGGCCCCTGTGTTTTGAGTGCTGCTGGGTTATTTAGGAGTGCTCTAGCATTACAGGTAGTGATACTGGATCCGCACCCCAGCGACCCCCTTATCTCCACCAACCCCGAGGCTGAATCTATAAGCTCAGTAACACCTTGGGGCTACAGACACCCTATCCCCTTGAGTCAGGGGGCCCAAGGAAGGAGTCATGTGTCCAGGGTGTGGAAGCTCACTAACTAAAAGTCTTGTTTGGTTATTTCTCAATCCATATTTGTTCACCTGCCTTTATAGATTTACATTTATCTACACTGCATTATTTAGAAAACCTCTATTTGTAGTCTGATTCACGCGTTAATTGCAGAAGTTAACTCTGATTAATGACAGCCCTAATCGGAACCCTTTATAATGTATCACTGTAAATTTGCACAGCAGTTTTCCCATGGATATATTATGCATTTACTGTACTGTAGTTCACCATGGTAATAGGCTCTTAATATGCTTTGCCAGCTTACAGTACCTCTGCTTGCTTACACTTTGCTTTGCTTTTACTATGGGAAGGTTACTGATAAAAAACTGTAATTGTTTCGGCTATCATTTTTAGACAAATCTTTAAAGCAGACAGCAAGCGAATGTGGCATTATAAAGGGATTTCCAGATTAGTCCATGTTACCCCCCCTCGCTGACCCTGTTCTTAACCACGCTGAGCTGGCTGTCCTTTCCAACAGCCAAAGGTCCTTTGGGGTTCCCATTGAACTCAATCAGTTTGTATAGAGATCTAACGCTCAGCATCAGCAGTGAGGTCTCAGTGAATGGAACAGCTCTTATCCGTCTTTTAATTTCCAGGAATCCATGTGGCTGGCGTGACAGGTCGGAGCTTCTGTTGGGAACATTTTTAATGGGTTTTTTTTGCATCTGGCGCGTCTGTTTTTCGCTGGCCAAAAAACATCGCCTCAAAAGACCCTATTCATATTCAAGGTTCTGTGTGGTGGAATACAACATGGAATTCACAATGCACCAAATAAAGCAGACAGCGAGGGCATGATAGGAACTCAAGTCATTTGGTGTGGGCTGTAAGGAAATAAAGTACAGAATAACAAAACAAACAGAAAGTATGGGTGTGATCCTTCAAATTTACACAAGGTTTTAAAATCCATTGTCTTACCTGTTAGTAGCAATACCTTTATAATCAATACCTTAGCAAAGTGTAATAAAGCACAGTGAAAGCATGGTAAAGCCTAGGTTAGCACTGTACAGAATTATGAGGTATGGTAAGCGTATTAATAAACATGGCAAACCAGGGTAAACTACGGCATATGCATAGTGTAACCATGGGATTAAGCATGGTAAAGCTGCAGATTAAACCTTCATAAGGTTATTATCACTACCCACTGCCCCCACCCGCCCACTCTAATTCTGTATATATTTTGCATCAATTTGCAAATATTTCAAACTGTAACGATGCAAAAATGCGTTCGCTTCCTGCTTCGTTACCACTGCATGTGCTGCAGTTCAGCTGCAGCTAGATCATGGGGCCTGCAGGTAATGCACCGGCATGCAGCAGCTTAACTGCAGCCCTGCACCTGACATCTTTCCATATCCTGAATTAACATCAGGGGAAAATCTCTACTGTTTAAAAATGTTACAACAGCTCATAAGAGGTGAGCAAATTCCTATTTTAAGGTCTACCTTTGAGCTTCAGTTAGGAAACCAAACGCATCGATAGAGGGGTGCTGCTGGATCGTTGCTTGCATGTCTAAAAGCAATCGAGTGTAGGCACGTTGCAAATAAAAATAGCCGTTTACAACTTGTCTTTACAAGTGCTAAGCCTTTATTTCACAAGTGCATTTTTAACCAGCGCACCACCATTTATTCCATAAAGATAAAGCTTTCAAGTCAATGCCTGGGAAATCAATGCAATTATTACTGGAGTGGAAAGCTTGGCAGACCTATTAGGACCCCATGAACGATCAGCCAAGCACCTAATGTGTTTGTGCTGTGAACAGCACAGCAGATCTGAAGGCAATGCATCTGCAGTGCTGTATTCAGAGTGCGCGCCTCAGATAGAGTGAGTATAACACAAACACAAGAAATTATGGCAAGGCTTTACTTTGAGTGGCATGGCATTGTAGTGATATGCAATTAACCGTCTGCTGAAGCTTAGCTACATGTTAAGAAGCAGTCCATAGACGTGCATGTGTGTGTGTGTCTATCATTCGGCTGCCATTTGAGCTCCTATTTCATATGTACGTTGAGTATGCTTTTTGAGACTTGCGAGTTTCCTGCTCCAGTTAAAACCAGAGATACAAAGGCAGGTATGCAAAGCTACTCATACCCTATTCATGCAATCATCACAGTTTGAAAATGTGATTGTGAATGGCGATCATGTGTTTTAAATTCAGATTATTTAGGGAGATAGCTTATAGAATAATATATCTCTAACGCTATACCAGTCTGTCTTTCCTGGATTTACTATGAGCTGAAAAAAACTCACCTGAGCTTGTTACCTATACGCACCGTGGTTAATCAAGCTCCTAGTAAAACCTGGTATGGATGCAACAGCTATGCAATAGGAGTCTTATTTCCCTCTCTGGAAATAGCTTTGCCGTGTAAGTCTGTCCCTAGACGGGGTATTTCTGGTGAAAGAAAGCCAACATTTCCTGAGAGGAACAAACCTGGGAACCAGGACTGGCTCAGAGTTCCTGGGTGTTGGGGGCGTAAAACGAGAAAGGAGCTCAGTTTGGCGTGAGAGGGGCGCTGAGGGGAGCAGAGCGCAGCTCTACAGGGCTGAAGGGGGATGGGCCAGGGCAGGAACCCCGCCCCCTCCTCTCTGAGGAACAGCACAACCCCCAACCCACCCTCCTCCCACAGCACAAAGCAAGACAGAGAGACAGGCAGAGGGCTAGAGACCCACACCGAACCTGTTTACAACAGTTTGTGGTCAGAAATCCAACAATTAAGCCCCCTTGGGGAACAGTAGCGTGAATACAGCGTGTGTAAACGAGCCCTTATCCCACACACCACCTATCATAAATCACACAAAAACTAAACCAAGATTGTACTCAGGAAGGGCTATTAAACTATGTCACATGTTCTCTGCCCGAGAAGACATCTATACACATATAATATACTGCCTGAATCAGTTTGAATATCTAGCATTTTTAAATTCAGCGCTATTCAGTGTTTAAGAGATACACTGGAAATCTGTAACAGTGATATATAACAATGAGTATAGAACACATATCTCTGACCCTGCGGCGGGCTCTCACAGCTCTCTCTGCGGGGTCAGGGGGTGTGATCTCTTCCACATGGTTCCGCATGGCCCTGCAGAGTGCCAGGCTGGGAGACTGGTCCTGGGTGTGAGAGGAGAGCAGGGCTGGAGTGTTTTTTGTTTTTTTTAACTTTGCTGCACAGCCAGGGGTGCTGTTTGATCTCCGCTCAGGAATGCAGTCGCTCTCCACTGGGAGTCACTGAGCTGAGTCTCCTTTTCCAAGGGGGTCCTGGAATATAGCAGCAAACACCCCCGCCCCCTTCACAAAGACACTAAGAAGCAGTGTGCCTTCTTCAGTAGCACCGTAGCACACAACCACACTCACTCACACACGCATCACCACAAGAAAAGAACATTATTATCTAGTTATTTATTTGGGTTGTTTTATCATTTTCTTCCGATTAAAGCAGGACTTTATTTCACACACTCACCCAGCTGCAGTACATAAACTGGCAATTCAATGGCTAACGCTTATTATTATTATTATTAGCAGTCTTAGCTGTAGTAGTCAGTCATTCAAAAATCGATTTTTGCACTATGTTGATACTGCAGTGAGCACTGATGCACACAATCCTCTTCGTTATCTATCTGTCAATAAGTGTATATGGTTCAGCAATCAAAAAATGAGTAGGTCTTGGATCTCACCTTATCTATTAGTGTGCATGTCCATTGAGATCGTATACTGAACTCCAAGCCATATATATATATATATATACACACACAGGGTGATTAGCTAGTGAGTGTAAGTTTACCGCATCACTTTGCTATACTTTTACTAACTTTTATGAGTAATGGTAGTATTTAGGTATTTATACAAATAAAAAAATCCTAGACCTGGGCTGCTGGGGAGATGCTAGCTGTGATGACTCTGTGCTTGCTCGTTCCTGTCTTTGCCTGCTGGGTCCAGAGTTAGATTGGCTCTCTTTGTTGTGGCATCATCGCTGTGGCTGACCTGAGAGCTTTGAAACCTGACCCTGACTCTCCCAGCAGCTGTTTGCTGTAAACTGGAGATTGTGAAATGTCACCCCCACCTGCCTCCCAGTCTGAGCCTGGCGTAACGAGCCAGCGTTATTCAGGGGTGCGGACCTGGGGGTTAAACCAGAATTGATAAAATTAGGGTTATTGTAATGATTATTAACCTCACTGTAGCTATATGTACAGGATCATTTTTATAGAAGTGCAGGTAATTCCTTTGCAGTAAGTGCTGGAAATGTAAGTATATTCAAATACAAAGCTTGTGATGTTTATTTGTGCATTGCCTACATTCATATAGATATAAATGAGAGTTCATAAAAGGTCAAATTAATAGTATATATCAAAATTCAGACACCTAATAATTGACTTCAATGGAAGCTTTGAGAACTCTTATTCAATAGCAAGACAAGCAGATTCATCATGAAAGCCTTGCTATACACTGAAAACATGCATGTGCTGGTAATGTAAGGCAGGACAGACAAGGAGTCACTTGTATTTGTTACACTGTTTCAAATGAGCCTCTCCGCCTTTAAATTACACATTTCATTGAATGCACATTTGCATTTGGCCTATTAGGGTTATATTGATTGGGGTTGACCTATATGTAAGGGATACAGGCAGTGTGAATGAGAGAGAGAGAGAGAGAGAGAGAGAAATGTGAGTGTGCACTGAGGTGTTCTGATCCGATAACTCCAGGCTCGCCCAGGTCACGCAGTTCCGCTAGCGATCGTAAACGATTGTGAAGCGCTCTGCTGCAGACAGCCCCGCAGCACTGGCTGTGTCATCTCAGGGACTTGAGTGGTTTCAGGTGTGCAGGAATGTGAAGCCGTGGAAACAAGTTGAAACTTTAACTGCAGTTTAGTTGTTAAAAGAGCAGCCAGCGACCTCAAACGAAGACCATTAGCCTTCATGACCTGAGACCCCCCCGGAGCGGTCGATTCAGTGGGACCCGGCTGACTTCTGACTTGCTGGGCCTGACAGGTCGAGAAAAATAAACAGGAGGGTGAATGATGTGCAGGGAAAACCATCTGCTGGGTGACAGAGAGCTTCATGAGAGACGGAGGGTCATTTAATAAGCAGAAAAATAAAAGAGCAGAACAAACAGAACTCTAATGAGAGAGCTTCCCCACCGCCACCTGATAGGGAAGCATCTGCGTCAGCTAGCCGCGTGGGCCCGTCGTTTCTGATTATTATTACATACTTCCTCAAATGAACCTAGTTAAAGATCTGAGACCCAGTGAAAAGAAGATGGAAGGAGTTTGTGGGATGCACTGCAGATACGGATCCAGCCTCTGCCTTGTTATCAGGGCATAAGTTCCCAAAAAGTTCTCCCAAAATATGCCCTTCTTTACTGGGTATTCTTCAGTTATGATGTTCTGATGCAGCAGTACTACATCAGAAATGCTACATAATGTCATATTTTGGACAGCAACATGCACTGTCCAGTGAAATAATTATACAATTTGGGATTTGGGGTCATGATCCTTTTTCTGAAAGGAAAAACTAAATAAAACAAGCAACACTTTCTTTCATACACCCTTCTGAGTGCAATAGAAGTGAGTTGGATAGTCTGCAACACTGCTGCGGAGCTACTGTCTCCAAACTGCTGCATTGCTTCTGCGTTTTTTTGTTTTGTTGTTGTTGAAAGAGCTGCGGCACCAAGCTGCCCTCTCCCGCGACCTCACAGACGAGGTGTGTGTGTGTGTGTGTATGTGTGTGTGCGTGCGTGCGCGTGTGCGAGTGAGGGAGCACCCTAAATCAAGGCCTCTCCTGACCTCTGCTTTCACAGCGACACGGCCCTGCTTGTCTCTGATAGAGATCTGTGATAGTGACGCGCAGAGAGGGACACAGGGGAGAGAAAGTGCCCTGAAAGTGCCCCATGGAACAGCCAGGCCAGGCACTGATCTCTTCACACCCTTCACACACAACAGAGAGGCTCATTTCAATGAGAAAGAACCGCAGAGTAAACGCGCTCACCTTACACCCTGAGGTCATGGCCCTTGGCTGGGCTGCAAAGGGGGGAGGGGGGGGGGTCTCTCCCAGGGGAAATAAAGATTTGCCCTGCTTCCTGTAGCATTGACGGGAAAAATATTGTCTTGTAAAACTAGGAGAGACTAAGTCAAGCAGACAAATGATTCACACTGAAGATGGAGCAAGCCAAAGCGTTTTAACAATCTCTCGCTCGCTTCTATTGATCTTTGTACATTTCTTCCAGACGGACGGGCAGGCGGGCAGGCGGGCAGGCAGGCAGACAGGCGGGCAGGCAGGCAGTTGAAGGGTTTCTGTGCAGTCAGTCCCAGGCAATGAATCAATTCCCTGTTGTGATCATTTCTGTAGGACTTCCTTAATGAAGGCTTTGCACTTCAAAGGAATAATATGAAAGTCACATGGATCCCGATCTCTTTACCTCTCATTTGGTTACCAAATGATAAATGATTGCATATACGTTATCAATGCAAAAAAACACATTGTACATAGTTTGTAATATCATTTTTGTAAAAAAAAAATGTATGAAAAGGTGAATACAGAATATTACATTATTTTGGTTCATGCATTCTACTGGTAGAATACAGTATGAACTATAATTATAATCCTTGCATTTTGCAAATGCAATATACATTTCCACAAAGGGTATACATTGTACACAGCCATGTCAGGGAAGGTTTAACCCCTAATGAGCTTTCTGTTTGTTAGCGATGTGAAATGTGGGGACAGCAGCCTTTTCGGGGCGCCCTTTGACCTGACACCCTGACACTTGACCCCCACCGTGGTCTTCCTCAGGATTTAGACCAATCAGCGGAGCGCAGCGATGGACACATGGAGAGCGAGGGCTCCGGCAACAATCACTGCCCTGCAGCTGGGGGGGTCATTTCAATAAGAGAGGGGAGGTCTGCTGATAAACTCCAATGGGTTTTCCAAAAGGAATCCCAATGAGATGTTTTGACAAAGCGACCGTCAACGTGTCCCAGCGATTGCTAGCAGAAAACAAATGGTGTCTGGCTGTTTGCAGAGCTGCCCCGGGCTCCTGGATAATGCATTCAATCACGTTTGCTGCTTTGTGAGTTTGTTCGTTAATGTGTTTAGTTAGTTACCTCATTTTCATTAATTAGCCAGCCCTCTTGTCCTCGTTATCGCTGGCAAACATAATCATTCCGAATCAGTTTAGATGAACTTAATCCTTTAAAATAAGAGTAGGAATATGGGGATTTATAATATAAATAATGTAATAAAAATATTTAATGTATATAAAAAACAGAAAGAATTTGGACATTGACTGTAAAATGGGTTACGATTACAGCTGTCACAATTCAGACAGTGATTTATGTATGTGTGTTTTTTTTGTAGCTGTTTAATGTGAAATATAGTTTACAGTGCTTAAAAAAGCAATACATACTTAATTCAGTTTTTTACAAATATGCACATTAAGGGAGGGGACCATGGAGTTCAAATACCCTTCGAACAAACTGTAAACCCCACAAACCTTATATTACAATGCAATAATGTCTTGCTGTATAAATGCATTATCAATACATTTTATATGTGGCAGCGAGTATCTGCAAAGTGTTAAAATGTAGCAAACAGACACCAAGGAGTTATTTTGGAAGTGTAAAATTAAACAAGATATTTGTGCAGAAAAATACTTTTTTCTCCTTCATAGAAGCTATGGCAGCTATTGTAGTTTCTGATTAAACAAAATAATAATAATAATCTAGCACCCTCTTGTGGGGAGCCTGCAGCAGTGCACTCTAGAGTTATTTATTTATGACAATCAAACCTATACAGAAAAGTACTGAAAATCTAATGAAGGACGAAGAAAATGTAAGACCTTTGCTTACGCACTAGATCCAATTTACATTGCCCTTACTGAGATGGAACACAATAAAACTAATGGGTGTGCTGATACTTGGACTCTGAATTCAGAAGCCTTTATCGGCAGGTCTTCAATAAATCCATTCATTGGCGTGCTGATTTCAAAACAGGAAAAGCTGTCCTTCCCTCGCGTTTACAATTGGATACCAAATGTCACTTAACTTCTGCAGTGTTAATTAGTGTTTCAAAAGCCGACTGGAAGATTATTTTCCTCTGATCTGGGGCGCTGACATTTTCACTGCCGTACTGGGGTTCCCAGGCCGTAAACAGACAATGAAAAGGCAGACGTGAGGGAAGGACAGCTTTTCCTGTTTTGAACACGTTAACGAATGGATTGATTGAATACCTGCCTCTAAATACTTCTTAAAGGCAATTCGAGTAGCAGCACAGCCCTAATAAAAAGGATCCCCGTTATCTTTCTTCTGTTCACTGTGCTCGGGGTGTGTGGTGCAGTCAGAGTGTGGTCTCGGCTCGCCTCCACTCCAGGGCCTGCAGCGCCCCCTGCAGTCCGCCGATCTGGGCGCTGTGCCTCTGTGACATCACCACGATCTGATGCTCCAGACGGCACAGCTGCTCACGGTACTTCATCCGGGAGCTCTGGTAGGCCGCTGTTGCTCTACTGCCAGGAGAGAAGGGAGAAAAAGAAAAGAGAGGGGATGAGAAGAGGAGAGGGAACGGAGAGATCGTTTACTGCTTGAGTGAGGCAACTTGTTTCCTATTTTTTAAATTTTGATTACTTTGCTTGATAAGGCCTTTCACTTTCCCGGTCGGTATAAAGCTGAGGGCACACAAAGACGCTTTTTCAGGAACAGCGGCTTGAAACCTGGTTCCAGGAGACCACTGGGAGACCTAGTTTGAGTTTGCTGTATCAAGTCTCCCCTGGTGTGCCATGCAGTGGCCCCAAACCTAGTCTCCTGAAACCATGTTCCAAGCCACAAAGTGGCTTCGTGTTCCTTCAGCTTTAGTGACCCCTGGTGGTCTGGAGGTACCTGTGCTCCCTGGCCAGCTGGGCGGTAATCTCTGCACTCTGTCTCCTGCGGGTGGCGCTGTCCATCAGAACCACCTCCAAAGAGCCGCGCAGCGCAGACACCCGCTTACTCAGAGCCAGCTCCCTGCGGAGTAAACAATACCGCGAGGGTGAGACTAGCGAGCGAGACGCAAGGATCCTTTTCACAAAGAGCTGTATCTGTCTAAGCGCTCATGTACAGTATTTTGCAAGAGGTTGCGCTTGCTAGTCAATTAAATCATATCATCAATGTGTACATTCCTACATGAATACATAATATATACATTTTCTCACCGTCCCAGTGCTGCCTGAATCTCTTGCAGGATTGGCTCGTTTTGGGGTCCCGGGACCCCCACGCTAGGGGCTGCTGGAGCCGCCCACTCTGGAGGGATCTGCGTGAAAGACAGGAGGGTGAGGGAGGAGAAGGCGCAAGGCTACAACACTGCAATTTCCGACAACAGCATTTGAATTCCAGCACCTAAACAAAATGAAAACGTCTGCCTCCCTGCCTCCACAGTCCCCCCTCCCTGTGGCTCTGTGCCTGCCTCCCTGCCTCCCTGCCTCCCTGCCTCCCTGCCCCTCGGCTCCGACCCTCCGTACCTGTATCCCTGCCTCCTCCTCCAGCTCTGCCCGGAGGCTCTCCAGTATCAGTCCACTGGCTGTTTCCTGTGTCTTGTGAGCAGCCAGCGTCCACTCCAGACTCCTCCTCTCCTTCTCCGCCAGCCTGATCTCTTCCCTCAGCTCGGCCATCTCCTCCTGCACACAGACAAGCCCCACAGCACAGCATCACACTCTGAACTTGTGGGTCCCCTGACCCAGGAGCTGTGAACCAACGACGGGCCAGCTGAGAGAATTCAAATACTGAGCTTAAGATTGAAATCAGTTCCTAATGGCCCGTCTGTCTGCACCTCTGCCCCAAAACCTTGATCTTTTTTTCAACAGAAGGAGGAAAGTCTTGAGCAGTTGAAAATGATTTAAGAGTAGACATTGAGAAAGTGGGAGTGCTACCCTGACGTTGCCAAGCTCCTGGAGCAGGGCTGTTTTCCCCCTCTTGGGGCTGGGTGTGTTGCCTGGCTTCGGGTCTCTGTGTCCAGGCAGGGTGTCTGTGTCCTTGCCCCCCGTCTCCCCAGCGCCTGGCTCGAGGACAGGAATCTGCACGGCCTCCAGGTCCTTCCTGAGCTGCAGGATTCTCTCCCGGAGCGCACTGTCACGATCCCCACTGCCACAGAACAGCACAGCAGGGTTAGCTCCTGCACACCAACTACACTGTCCACTGAAACTCTATGATCAGCATGAGCATGCAGAATAAGTTTTACTGTTCAGAATGTCTCACCTGCTCTGTGCTGCAAGGGTTTGCTCCACGGCGCCCTCTGCTGCTGAGTGAGAGGGCTCTCCAGTCTCTGGGCTTCTCTCAGCAGAGTCAGGGCAAGCAGTCGTCTCTGGAACAAGAAAACAAGCAGGACCGTCTACCAGAGAATAATGACAGTTTAATCTTACACAGATCTAATGGGAAAGGTACTGTAGGTACTCCTTCAAGAGATCGCATTTACAAGAAAATACACTGCATACGTTATCTGTGTAGTTCTTACCTGCAGCCCCTCTTGTCCCCAGCAGGGCGGCGCACCTGGATTCACACAGAGACCACAGCTCGCTGTAGGCTTCCACAGAGTCCTCACTGTTGATCACAGGACAGGCGAGGGCATTAACAACACTGGGGCAGATCTATCGGCAACAGCAGGTGGAGTCGATCTCAGATTTACAGCATTAGGAATATACAAACCATTTTGAATTCTAAATCTGAGACGATCTCAAAAGATAAGCATAGCCTACAGATAACCTACACCTCTTCCCTATCACAGGGAGCTTGATACTGTTGTAAAATGTTAGGGATGCTCCTCCAGTTTGGATAAGGGGGATTCTACTGTACTTGTTTGAATGATAAAGAAGTTCTTTGTCTGAGAGCCGCATCTCGCTATACTGGTGTAAATATCGCAGTGCTATCTGTGTGGCACTGCAGTCAGTTCAGTGCAGTTCAATGGCATACCTGTATCTCAGAGCCAGCTGCAGGGCTGTGTTGCTGGACTCGTGTTTGCCCAGTAACATGCTGAGCCGCTCCGACTCCTCCTTCCTTCTCTCCAGCGCTGCAGAGAGACGATCGTTTCGAGACCTCAGCCTCTCGATGCACCTGAGCGAGATGAACAGGAGTGACGTCACTGAGATACAAGCAACCAGCAGGGGGGAGCTTTCCAGTGACTGTAGCAATCGCGGGTTCACAGAAATGACTGGACGTTCTCTTCGTCAAAGTTGTTTCCAAAGTTGTGACCTTGCTAATCAGACAGACAGACAGAGAGACAGACAGACAGACAGACAGACAGACAGAGTCACCTGTGCAGCTGCTCAATTCCGTTCTCAAAGACGAGGCCCGTGGGTGTGGCTGGAGTGGGTCTCTCACCCCCGCTGGCCAGGGCAGGAGCAGGGAGGGGCACAGGAGAGCCAGGGCAAGGGGGCAAGGCCAGGCAGGGGGGGCTCATGATTCCGCTGGGAAAGGGGGGCACACTGCCCACTGCCTGCAGGCTGCACTGGAGAGAGATTACCTACACCAGGGAGGACCGGAGAGCAGGCAGTTTATTGTAACTTATTTTATTCTTACAGCAATTCTTACAACAATGTAAGATGCTTTGCCATGATTAAACCTCTGATCTGCGGTGCTTTTACAATATCCAAAGCAAAATTCCACATAGTTAAAGCACACTCACTCACACACCTTATTTTTGAGTCTGTCACGCTCCTCCTGCAGGCTGCTCAGCATGACCTTCGACCTGTGAATCTCTTGCTCCCGTTGCTGCAGGGTCGTGCGGAGGTCGCGGTTCCCCTGGCGGGAGGTGAGGACTTCCCTCTGGAGGCAGCTGTGCTCCTCAGGGGGGAGCCCCGGGACAGAGGGGATCCCCAACTCCGTCTCCATGTCATCAAGCACCTCCCCCAATAACCAAACCAGAAGGGTTGAAATGCGGAATAACCAATGCTGTAGCATTTTCTTATCTCGCTTCAGAAGTTCTCAAGTCAGTTTTATTTTTATTTTACAGTCATTAACTTCACAAACGTTCTGACACAACATTTTAATTTCACTTCCTGTGCTCCGGATATTAGGACTCCCCCATCTGAACTCCTGCTTGGGTTCCTATTACCTGTAACACAGGAAGTGAGTGGCGAGAGAAATCTACAATAGGCCGCCGAATTGTGTCTCCCCTAACCTTTATCTGAAATCTCATTCATTTGGTTCTAGATCCATTTCTAATACATAATAGGATCTGTGTGCACAGATGTTTGGGGCTGGTAAAGCACTGGACAGCACTAGCATATGGAAATTCCTTTTCAATTCCCTGTTCGCACCTGGTATCATTGTAATTGAAGCTATTAGACACTCTGCTGAGTCTTTTATGCGTCGCACCTGTGTGACGTGGACCCAGGTTTCCCAGGCTGCTGTGAGGTGTTCGATGTGACTGTCACTGTCCTGGAACGTGCAGGGGACAGCCCTGGCCCTTCTGCTGTTAATGGAGCTGTCCAGGACGTCCAGCAACCGCTGCACCTCCGTCCACAGCTCAGTGCTGCCACCTAGTGGAACACAGAGGAATGACACAGCTAGCAATGTGCTAGCTCTACTGTAGGAACGGAATAGCCCGCAGCACAGCACTGACACCTAGAGGAATATAGAGGAAAGACACAGCCACCGCCTTGTGGAATACACTGGATCTAAACAGCCACCAGTGTAGCGTACAGAGGTCAGCGCTGCCCCCTAGAGGAGCACACTGAAAGGACACAACGAGTCGTTTCTTTAACGCTCTAGTTTCACCGGAATGGAATTCATGTCTGTACTCTGAACTGTATGCTTGCTTACCTTGCCCTGGAGTCTCTGCGCTGCTCGGTGGACCTCCATCTTCTAGGGGGCTACACTGAGGCTCTGGGCTCTGAACACCGGGCATCTCTTTAAGGGGGGCGGCATCACCCTCTTTGGCACTGCAGCACAGAGCATTGGCAGTGAATTCGAAGAACAAGAAAAAGCCATTTTTCCGAGTTAAAATACAATTCCGAGGTGTCTATACATTCTCCTGTAGTTTGCCATTGTATGCCATTCTAGCTGTAGGGACATAAGCTTCCTGGATATTGTTAAATACTTTAAGAACTACTTTTTTTTATTAAATACTGATAATGTTTTACAAGAAGGACCGTCAACATTTTCATCAGAAACCCTTTCAGCACTGCGCACTGCACCCTTCATGAGATGACACTCTCTCTTGTGATCTCAGTCGGTCTGGTCCTTCTCATACCTGGGGGGTCCCTGTAGCCCTCCAATCTTCCCATTGAGCTCAGCGACCATCCTCAGCAACGAGTCAATATCCTGATCGTACTGAAGCAGGTCCTGACCTGGGGGGTCACTGCCTGCGTCTCGGGGGTCCTGCTTGCATTTCGGGGGCTCCCCTATTCCATGCACTGCCAAGCAGCCCTGGAGATTGAAAGCAAAGAGTTAACACTGTCTATACACTCAATTCTGCCTGTTCCCATGCCTGCACTAGATGTCCCACGCTTGGATGTGCTTGAAGATGCATTCACAGTGCTGTAGCACAGTTTGGTATGTTTTTACCTCACTGTAACAAACACACTGCAAGACGTGTACTGCTGGACTTGCTGGGTTTGGACAGTTTTGGGAAGTCTCTCTCTCTCTCGCTCGCTCTCAGCTCTGTGGAGGAAGGGGGCAGTCTGTGTTTCCTGAAACGTGTGTGTTTTGGAAAGAGGAAAAGGAGGAAACAGGAAAAACCTCCTGTTGAGACAACAATGACTGAGACTCTATGGGGTGGATCAGAGAGAGAGAGAGAGAGAGAGAGAGGGAGAGGGAGAGGGAGAGGGAGCGAGGGAGAGAGGGAGAGAGAGGGGGGAGAGAAAGAGAGAGAGAGAGACTGCAGTGTTATAATTCTGAATTGTTTTTTTAAAGTAGACAGTTCCGTGATAATGGATCAACGCTTACGGAACCTTGAAATGTATTGATCAGCAGTTTGGCTGCAGTTCTGTATAATCAACAGGTGCTTTTCTCCTTTCCAAAAAATAAGAGTAAATTAAAGCAATGGCTAAAAAGTCTGGCCCAGCTTCAAGAGTTACCGTAGCCTGTGGCCTCTCACTTACCTCACCCAAGGCAGCTTCCAGATCAGTCTCGCCCTTCTCCCCACCTGCGTCTGCAGAGTCCATGGGGGGACCCTGGATGCCAGACTCCCTGAGCTTGCAGTTCTGCTTTGCCAGGGCAGCAGCAGGAGCTTGTTCCAGTAGTCTCTCCGTGTGCTCTAGGAATTCTGCTCCAGTAGCGTCTAGGCTCTGCCCCAGCGCTGGTGTTAGTCCAGTGAAGGTTCAGCTGACAAGCCACAGTGTATCTTCCATGGCTCTGATCAAACAATTCCAAGCTGTGTGCTGTGTCCCATCAGTCCTCCCTCCACCCCGCCCTCATAAAGGAGGGCTTCCTGCCCGATACTGAGCTAGCTGACCGCACCCCTCCTTCCCTATGACCAGCACAAACACATGCACACATGTACCCAGGACCTGCTGCTCACACACACACACCCTCTGTCTGTGTCTCTCTCCAAGTTCATTCAGTTTATCAAAGGGGTATTGTCTACAGAGAGATTTACTGTTAAGAAAATGAGGGTTGCAGAGTTATATAACACAGACCATTACCTAGCTGTTGATGCTTACCCACAAATCAGTTTCTGGAACATGCTGTTATAGCCAGCCTCCCCCCCCCCGCAGTTGGCTTTTTCCACTGTGATATGCCTTTTCACAACGGGAAGCATGAGGAATTAATAACAGACCAGTATTTTATAACAGAATACAACCAATTATAAAAAGAATTATAAACCAATGAGCCCTTGCTCGTAAGTACTATACACAGTTAAATGTAAAGAACATTCCAGTACGAAAAAACAGGGGGGTATTGATTCTGAAGTTGTCCTGCGTTTCAACTTTAACATTTGCAACAAAACACCAACTCCCGGTACACGACATTTAGAGAACTACAATTCCCAGAATCCCGCACACATCTTCGTGTTGTTGTTTTTTTTATTTCCGGTAAAGAAGATGGCCGCCTACATGGAATAAAAGTATTTTACTTTTTTTTTTTCTGGACAAGCGTCTGCATTTCCCGTGGTGTTCCTGTTGGTATATTAAAACCGTGAGTGAACGTGTGCTATTTTAATATTCTGGAATAGCCAATGCATGATACTGCATTGTTGAAAAGACGTTTTGAAGGGTCAGAGGGCCTGAGCTCTGTGCAGAATTGCGAGCAGGTGAGCGAGCGATGCTGAAACTGAAGTCCGGTAATACAGCTTGATAGCTACTTGTATTGACGAATAAGCAACTAATACAGCGGCAGCACCTACTGTATGTATATATAGTCCCTCGTTTTCCTGATGTATGGCTTTGTAAGTGCTGTAGCCCCGCTGTACAGTACAGATGCGTGTTATGTATATGTACAGATAGTAAACTTGACTGCTGCAGAGGCTTATCAGGTACTTGCATGCATTGGTAATATGCGTTAAAAAGAAGACAAATAACTGTCCCACACTGTCCCGGTGAAGATATATGGAGAGACAGGTTGTCACCTTATGCGCAACAGCCAATTTACAAAAATGAAATTCTATAAAATTGTGGAGTGCATCCGAGATTCATATTGAATTTCGGTATTGACGAAATTCCGTGGGGGGTTTTGGGGGTGAGGATATTTCAGGCATGGAAATAAGACTCCTTTTTGCACAGCAGTTTCAGCCATTCCAGGTTTTAAATACAAGCTTGATTAGCCCCAGCGTGTATAGGTGTCAAGCTCAGGTGTGTCTTATTAAACTCATAGTAAAACCAGGAATCAAACTACTATGCAATAGGAGCCTTATTTCCATCCCTGTATCTTAAACACTCACAGAAAATCGGTTGACGTAAACGGCCCCCTTTTCTGTGGTCTTGGTTCCTGTCGGAGGTTGTGGTTCTGCAATGGAAGTCCCGGAGCCCGGGCCAGCGGATGGGGAGGAGCGGCTGGTGGAGTCGAGACCCCGGACCCGCTCCAACCCGGAGGGGGCAGAGGACCGGAGGAACAGCAACCCCCAGACCACTGTGGGCAGCAGGAGCGAGGGAGAGGGGGAAGCAGCCAGGAGCGACAGCCCTCCCAGCTCAACCAACAGCACTGTGGCCACCACGACCGCCACCGTCACCAGCACCAAAGACCGGGCCAAACCAGTGCCACCGCCCTCTGTGACCACTGCTGCCTCCCCAGCCACAGAGTACCAGCTGCGCACGCCCAGGGTCAACTGTCCAGAGAAAGTGGTAGGTGAGGCCATACCTGGGGTAGAATTACAATTACTGCAGAATTGTTGGCTGAAATTACCATTAACAATTACAATCCTCTTTTGTTCAGTTCCAGTTGTTCCAGTTTATAATTGCAATCAAGCTTTAAAGTAACAGAAACAGCTCCACACATTAACATGTTTGCTCTGTTTATTCTAAATAGCCCAGCAATAATCGCAGGTGCAAATGAACATGCTGTAGAACTTTGTGAAATAAAATCTGTAATTGAACTGTAATCAATCAATTATATGTGATAATTACAATTACGCAGGTGTGCCCAGGATCAATTACAGTTACAATTACATTGCAGGGGATAAAACTCACAAGTTGACAAAAGATGTGTGGTGGTGAGGGGGAGATAGTGATACATTAAGTGTAGATTCACGACTTCATTTCTCCCCTGTACCAGCCCAGACTCGCTTCAGACTCACTGTAGTGAATGAGGGAAGCGCATCTTTGAAGGCTTCCATCAGTCGCATCTGGAATGCAGGATGTTAGAAAAACAGCAAGTGCTCGTTTCCCTCGGCTAAAGCATGGCTACTTGTTTCATTGTAATCGTATAATATAGCAAAGGACAACGCTAGACGTCCAGGGAATATAATTGGCTTACGCTGGTATTGCTGTGTCTGATCCTGGCTTTCTTTTCTAGATAATCTGCCTTGACCTGTCGGAGGAGATGTCCCTGCAGAAGTTGGAGTCCTTCAATGGGTAGGGAACACTGTTTACAACACAGCCCAGAATATTAACACAGGCACCTGTAATCCCTGTTACGCATTAGGGACTGGCCAGTGGTGTGTAACTACAGTAGGTGGATCTTGTGTAGACATCTCGGGTCAACTGTATTTTTAAATTGTTCTGGTATTACAATTGTATTCTACAAAAAAAAAATAGGTATTTTAAAGTAGTATTTCAAACAGGGATACACACTTCGGCTTTTGGTTATGTGTTGAGAACTGCTCATCCAAATGAGGTTAAATTCTCTGTTGATTGGTAACCCTCAGCCACACACTTTTGTATTTTTCTGGTGCCTGGTTTTCAGGTCGAAAACAAATGCGCTGAACGTCTCCCAGAAGATGATCGAGATGTTCGTCCGGACGAAGCACAAGATTGACAAGCGTCACGAGTTTGCCCTGGTGGTGGTCAACGACGACGCCCTGTGGGTGAGTCTGGTGGAAAGAGAAAAGGCACATTTATTTGATTTAATCAGCCTTGCCTCGAGCCTTTAAGCTAAACTCTGGTCCTTCTCTATAGCTGTCTGGTTTCACATCTGACCCCCGGGAGCTGTGCAGCTGCCTCTACGACCTGGAAACAAATGTCTGCGAGTCTTTCAGTATCCTTTGAAACACAGAGTCCTCCACGAGGAAGACTGGCTCGGCTGACTCAGGAACAGATCCGTGCAAACACTGAAGCCACATCTGTAGATTTCACTGATGTTAACAGTATAGTTATTTCAGAGATAAAAAAACAGAATCAAATCTCATTATCAAGATTATCATTTAATGTTAACAATTAACTTACATGTAAAGGCGGCTTTATCCCAGGTGTTACAGTGTACGGGGTTACAATGCAAAATCAATATTTAAATACAGTGTAGTTTACAGAAACTGCAAATTATACTACTAAAATGCAATATGTAATAAGATGCAACAAGTGTGCCGGTTGCTGAGGATTCAATATTAATATTATTATCATTAGTACTAATAGAGCATCACACTTTGACATGCTTTTAATAGTCAAGCAATATTTTAATCATTAAAGGATTCTTGCTCGTTTTCCCTTAACACTCAGATCTTGAAGACCTTTTAAATCTAATGTAAGTTTTTAAATTATTACCAATATCTTCTCGCAAGGTCTGTGTTATTATTGAGTTGCTACATATCGCAGACAGTGAATAGAAATACAGATTCTTTACTACAAGAACATAAAAAATAAAACAAAACAACATATTAAGTCATGTAGTGTTTCTTTAAGCAGCAGGTGCATTCCCCAACAATAAAAGATCACGTCATGCAACGCAATGGTTTGTTACCCAAAGTGGCAACACAATGCCAAGGTTAGCCCTGACCTGTGCCCCTGTCCCTACAGCCACCAGAAGATAGAACTGCCTCAGACGGAGAACGTCCAGACAATCCCCCCTCCCTACGTGGTGCGGACCCTGCTCATCTACGGCCGGCATACCGGACAGCCGCAGTTCAACCCCCCCGACGCCATCAGCGTGAGTGCTCATCGTGTCGGCTCTAATCACGAGGCCTCCCAGTCCCCCCATCCCAGACCACCGAGCTGCACTGCTTCCCTCGCTGTCTTGATTCAACCTGAAAAAATGTCCCAATCGCCAATCCCTAATCTGATGATAGAGAAGTGGCTTTTGTCTTGCACTCGTATGTTGCGGTGAGCCTTAGTGTTGCAAGGTCCATCTTGACTCTCTCTCTCACTGTCTGTGTCTCTCTCTCTCTCTCTCTCTCTCTCTCTCTCTCTCTCTCTCTCTCTCTCTCTCCTGGTTTGTCTCCCCTACAGAAGATGCTGCAGTCTCCCTACTTCTTCTTCGACGTGGTTTACCTTCACAATGGAGCCGAGGAGCAGGGCGAGGAGAGCAGCTGGAAGGTGAGAGTCTGCTTCGCCGGGGAGTGGGGGAGTGGGGAGTGGGGAGTGGGGTGGGGGAAGTGACATACTCTTTTAAGGGAAAGACTTGTGCTTTATTTGCTCTGAATTCCTGTTTGTTCCAGTGACTCTCTGAAGCTAAGCATCGGGCATTCGTTTTGCAAATGCAGTTACAATTTAACCACTTTGAGACTTATTCAGAGTGCTCCACCGGTGAAAATCCATGTTGATGCTGGTGGAAAATCTCTGGAAAAGGGGGGCGTTTTGATAAAGGGGGTTTTACTGAACCACATCTTGCTATTTAATAGGCCTTACCAGAAGCATTAAAGTCCTGTGCCAGAATTAAAAGGGCTAAACCACTGCCAGTGTACCGAAGGGGTGTGAAGCTGAGGGAACGCAAAGCTACTGTGTGGGTTTCGGGAGCCTCTGTGTCACACCAGGGGAGGCTTGGGCAGTGATACAGGAAAGTTGCCTCTTACTAGGTCTCCTGGAAACAGGTTTCATGCCGCTGTTCCTGAAAAAGTGGCTCTGTGTTGCCTCAGCTTAATGGGCTTTGCTCCTGTGCCTGCAGGATGTCTACACCTCATTCTGTAACCTGGACTTGAAGGGGATTTGCTACCGGTTCGAGGTGTCTCTGTGCGGGCCGGCCATCGAGCTGCACAACTGCATGGCCAAGCTGCTGTCCCACCCCTTACAGAGGCCCTTCCAGAGCCACGCCTCCTACAGCCTGCTGGAAGGGGAGGAGTCCCAGGAGATCGAGGCCACTGTCTAGGAGGGAGAGGGAAAGGGGGTGTGGCCAGAGACGGTCCTTCCATAGCTCCACCTCTATTGACTGCTGGAGGGGGAGGGGCAAATACAGGGGGTGGGAGCGGAGTCAGTCTGACCGTCAGAAGCCACGCCCCCTGTTGACTGCGACGAAGAGTTAGACGCTACCAACTTCCACAGCCGTTACAAATGGCTGGCTCGCCTGCGCTGCAGTGGGTACTGTGGCTTTGAGACAGCCATCTCCCACCTGGATATGTGCAGACGGTTTGGGTTTGACTTTAAGTGTGTGTAAAAATGACTATAGTGTAATTCCAATAATCGGACAGGGTGCAGTATGCCTCGTCAACAGAACCTTTGTATTAGTGAGTGTATTTAGCCACTGTGTATAATTTGTGCAAACTGAAAACTCCTTATGTGAAATGTACAGTGCTGTATGTCAGCACAGTGAAACACACTGGAATTGCAGATTTCTGCAAGAGGTTTTAAGAAATGTCCCTGAAGTGAAGCAGCTGCCTGTTTGTGTGCATGTGCAGTAAATAACAGTTCTGGTGCTACAGCTGAAAACTTGTTTGTTTGAATCTTTTTTCTGCCTAAAACCACACTGTCAGGTGATGTTAAGTAACCCATTTAAAGTGGTGTGAGATTTGAATCAGCAAATCATTTTATATTTTTATTTTTATAGCTGTGCTACAAATGCTTTTTTTTTTTTTTAAGCAAAAACCTTTCAGCGCTGTTAGATAACAGATCGGTTTACATGAGCTAGTTCTGTCATGATAAGATGTCTAAATCGGTTCACTATACTCGGATTGACTTGCTCATTTTGAATCTATTTAAAAAGAGCAACCTGCTAAGAAAAGCTAATCTCTCAGAAAGATGAGATTGAGGAGACTTCCAAACCCTGTTCTCTCAGTTGACTGAACTGTATGTTATATAGTTGTCAAACTTCATTCTAAATAAACAGATGCACTGGAGAAAAATGTGTGTGTGACTGTGGATTTTCTGATGGTATTGAATCATATTATCAATTGCAAAAAAATATGAGAAGTGGTATATTAATGTAGTAATCATAATAATGTAATAAAATACAATGTACAAATAACCATAACCATGAATTGAACAAAGCTATACCATGCTAAGAAATAAACACATAATTAAAATGCAAGAACTAATAGTTGGGGATGATAAATTATTCCCCTCCCCTCCCTCCCTCCCTCCCTCCCGGATTAAGTGATCGTAAACAAAAGCAGCGTCGCAGCCAATCAGCGCTGTCGGATTTGACATGCGCGGCAGACCGACCGATTCGTAGCCTGGACTGTCCGTCTTTCGTGATTGGTTCCTGTCGGAGGGACTTGCTTGGGCTGAACCAGTAAGCGTTACAGGTGGGCGGGTCTGTAGCGGCTGGAAATGAGGGCGGGAGCAAACGCGTCTGGTGAATTTAAGCAGACAACAAGGACATCACTGCACAGGTTTGTAGATTTTAAATTGCAATTTCGTTATACGTTGGTAGGTGACATGGAAGAGAGATGGATGTACACATTCAAAGGAGGTGTCAAAACTTCAAAAAAAAAAAAAAAATCCTTACAAATCTAATAGTGTAAGGAAAAAGTCTGTGTCCAAATAAACAGGACGTGTGGCCACACAATAACAAGAGACAAAATAAATGCGTTATATGAATAAAATGCAAATAAGCAAAACAATTTAACACTATGTACGAATAATAATATGGAGGAAAAAAAAATTCTGCATGAAATATACACGTGCCAACGTCACTGATGGCATGTTGACGGTAGCATGGCTTTGTCAATTAGAGTTGTTTGTATATATGATTTTCCCAAACACGTGTATTAATCGACGGGAAGACAACATCACGCCACGAACACGATGCAGCAGGAGATTAGCCAGTTTGTCATGTCGAATCAAAACGTGGTATTGTTGGTTCGTCCACAGCACCCTGAGACTGAGGCACAGAGCAGGATGCGAGCGCTGGAGCACCGGAGCAGAGAAAAGCATTTGCCATGAATATTAGCCGCAGGAATCTGGCGCTGCAGCTGTGCAAGGCAGTGAACGATGGAGACCCCAGGTGAGTGTGTTAGGAGGAAAACAGTGCGTGCAAGTTGTTATTTGCAGCGAATGTAAACAGTGTTGCAAAATTATATTCAACAATCTTCTGCTGTTATCAGCTTTATTGCACTTTCATATATATTTTAAAATGCTACTTTATTGCAAAATTATTTTCAATAATTTGCTGTTATCTTTAGAGGAATTGCATGCATACACAGCGCGACTAAAATACAATAATTATAGTGTTTACATTATTTATTGATCTAATAATAATAATAATAATAGAATAAGCTCACTGTGTTTTTGTTAAATCATGTTTTGGTGCAACAATGCCACAAGCATTGCTACAGTACAGTGCGATGACTTTTCTATTTCCTGTGTATTTCTAGTGAACCCTGCATCGTGTGCAAGCCTGGGCATGTTCTGCTAGGCTACTTTGTTGTTCGTGGAGATACAGCCTCAGTATCAATCAACTCAAATCAGTTCACATTTCCAGGCAGGCAAATTATGAAGAGCCACATTTACAAAGCTTCTGACCCAGTTGTAATAAACTAAAATAGAAATGAAAAAAGGCAAAAAAAATAGGAGAAAAAACCCCAGGTCTGGGTATAATATCTAATTTTTTTAAACATTTTTATTCCACTTAGAAACAAAAAAAATGCCCCAAACTTGGCATGGTAGCAAAAGCTTGCAATATATTAGATTAATAAAAAAATTTAAAAAATCAGCCGAAATGAGCAAGAGTTTAATTAAAACAAACAAAAAAAGAAAAGTATAATATGGTTGTATCTGGGAGTCAATTTTTAGGTCCCTGGGTATTGCTGGGGTTGGGTATTGCTGGGGTTGGGTATTGCTGGGGTTATGTATTGCTGGGGTTATGTATTGCTGGGGTTGTATATTGCTGGGTATAGCTGGGGTTGTATATTGCTGGGTATTGCTGGGGTTGGGTATTGCTGGGGTTGGGTATTGCTGGGGTTGTATATTGCTGGGTATTGCTGGGGTTGTATATTGCTGGGTATTGCTGGGGTTGGGTATTGCTGGGGTTGGGTATTGCTGGGGTTGTATATTGCTGGGTATTGCTGGGGTTGGGTATTGTTGGGTATTGCTGGGGTTGTATATTGCTGGGTATTGCTGGGGTTGTATATTGCTGGGGTTGGGTATTGCTGGGGTTGGGTATTGCGGTTGGTAAACCATTGTGTTTTCTCATGGGGATGTTGTGTTTGTACAGTTTGTATGCCTCCAGGTTATGCATCTGGTTTGAAGTAACCTGTGATCTCTCTTTGTGCAGGCAGGTGGAGGTGCTGCTCAAGCGGGGCGCAGACCCAAACCTCGTGTCACCCAAGGGGGTCGCAGCCCTGCACCTCGCTGCTGGGAAGGAGACCGAGAAAAGGATTTGCTGCCTCAAACTCCTCCTGCAGCACCAGGCTGACCCCAACGTCAGGTGGGACGCCCAGCATCAATTCCCCTAAAGTCATATTGTCACATGATTTGAAAGGAACGTGGAAAGCTGTTAAGTTACAGAACTTGCAGTTCTCCAGACAAGCTTGAAAGGTGTTTTGCAAAAAGCAGATCTTTGTATAATAACCAAATTACTGAACCATAGTGATTGACAAGAACGAAAAAACATGAAAATGACATTTGAAGCTGCTTAGTCTTTGAGAAGGGGTGCTGAACGGAAAGGCTTATTGTAGAGGGTGTACGTCGGGCAGACTGTCGTTGAAGGAGGTTTTTTCTAGCAGGCAGCGTTGTTGATTTTGCTCTTTTTGCTTCAGGTCTGTGGATGACCTGACCCCTCTGCACATTGCTGCCCTATGGGGGTGCTACCAGAACCTTCACCTGCTGCTACAGAACGGAGGAGACCCCAGCCTAGTGGATCAGGTGAGCTGAGCTGTGTGTTTCGAGAGCAGTGCTGTGGATCACTTCACTGCTGGCTGGTTTCTGATCGACGGCACCTTGCTAAACAGACGACCGTCCTGTTCCTCCGCAGGAAGGGAATACGGCAGCTGATTTAGCGAGCCAGCAGGAAAACCGGAAGTGTGCCCAGATCCTACAGGAATATCTCTCCTACAGCCAGCTGGAGTCGGAGCAGGAAGACCCTTCCAGATGCCAGTTCTGTAAGGAATAGGCTTGCAGTTTTTTTGGGTTTTTTTTCTGCTCTAAAATATTGCACCGCCGCACTGAACATACCGTATGGTTCCTCGTGAAGATTGTGGTGATCGGTGTTCTTTGTTTTGTTTTTCCGGCAGCGTTTTATCGGAGCTGCGGTGGAGACGGCTCATTCTTTCATGAGCTTGTAGAGGACGGTGTCCTGGACGACAGCAGGGAGACATCAGTCCTTGGTGACTGTCCCCTCAGCAGCACCCGGAGATCCCTGCAAGATTCGGACCACCTGGACCTGTCCGCCATAAGCGCCAGAAACAGCTGGGGGGACAGGGGCAGCCTTTCAGGACAGCCCTCCCAGCAGTGGAGACGGGGCTCAGACCAGGGTGGCGGCGTGTCTTCGGTGTTGTCCAGCACTCGTGTTTCAGCCTCGGGCAGAACGGACAGCCAAGCTCTCCGTGTGCTTCTGCCCGTGCTTCAGGAAGATGTCGCCTTGTCCGATTCCCATTTCCAACCAGGAGCCACAGATCGAGGCAGCCTGGAACCTGTCCACGAGAATGCGGGTGGGGCGTCTGCCGTCGGAGCCCCTCTCCCCGCTAGACGGAAGAGCGTGAGTTTCAGAGAAGTGGATGAGTATTTCCCAGCCTGCCGCGCAGAGTCGCCCGTGCATCCCGGCTCTGAAAAGGACCAGCCCGATTCCTCAGTGGACACCACGGTTGACTTCTCCACATACTCTGATTTCATGGATTCTGAGCGCATGGTGACCGTCATGAAGTTTCAAGGCTTGGATGTCACGTCTCCGGATCACGTGTTTGTTTTCTGCCAACAGGACAACTCGACCTCTCCCAGCTTGGATAAGACAGTGGTGGAACAGTATTTCCCAGAGGAGGAGGAAGAAGAAGTGGAGGTTCAGCAGGCTGCAGATAGGGGGCCCCCCATCCAGGCGCTAACTCGGGGCAGCAGTAGCAGTAGCAGTCAGTACAGCAGCTGTGAAAGTGAGTGCTATCATAGTGTAATGGATACTTCCCTCCAGCACAGGGCTGCTTCAGCAGAGGAAGCGGCAGAGGGGAGTTTGGCGAACAGAAGAAATTCTCCTCTGCCTCTCGCTCCAGGTGTTCAGCAGGGCAGCAGCGCGTCAGGCGGCTGTGTGATGGTCAGGAGCCCTAATCCACGGAGCAACCTTTGCTTCTCCCTGGCAGGAGACTGGGAAGCCAAGAACAGGTCCCCGTCGACTGGGGGAGCAACCACAAGAGGAGAGGGCTCCTCCCAGGAGGAGGAGTCTAAAAGGGATTCCCCCAGGGTCAGGGAGGTCAGCCAGGGATCCCTCAGCCCTTCCCAGGCAACGGTCCTGGTTCAGAGGAGTGTGGCCTCTCCAAGTCTGGGCTCCGAGGAGGCCGGTTTCAGGGAGATGCTGAGGAACCTGATGTTGTCCACCAAAGTTCCCCAGCCTCTTCCCGCTGCTGACGGGCCAACTGAGACACGGGAAGACCCAGAAGGAGAGGAGACCCTTCCAGATAAGGTCCCCATCAGTGCCTCCAATGCAGCCAGCTTGCGAGGTGACAGCGACCATCAGCTGGAGAAAGAGATCCTCCTCTCGTCAAAGTTCTCCTCTGGGAACAGAGTGACCCCGATAGGAGTGGAGTTCGCAGAGCAGAACTCTCCCCCGCGGTCGCTGACCCCCTCCTCCTTTGTCACGGGCAGGTCCAAGATCCGACAGTCCCGCTGCTTGCTCAGAACCAGCAGCATCAACAGCAGCACGGCCTCGTCCTCCTGCGCCTCTCTGTTTGAGGAGACCATCCCCACCCCCGTTCGCCTCCGTCGCCGCGAACGCAGCCCCCCTGGAAACCCCCGGGGGACCCCTCTCCAGGAGAGCCACGATGGAGAGGAAACGGAATCGGGAACGGGCAGACTCGGGACTTCTGAAGAGGCAGCTAGCGCAGGATTCTGGTCTAGAGGCTGGGAAGGGAGTGAGGGGGCTGGAGCCAGCCAGGCTGACACAGTTCTGATCAGTGGACCAGGATACAGCCAAGCCAGCACTGTGATGATTGAACGGAATCCGCCCACCGAAGGCACAGGGAAGAGAGGCAGTCCGGTCGCCACGGTGGTCGTTGAAGAGTCTGTCCCTGGGGAGGACGTAAATGATGTCTTTCGTCCCAAGGGTCTGTTTCAAGAAGATGAGGCGACGCTGCCTAACGGAGACGGCACTGACATCTCCGGGTTCCTGACGGATGATCGCTCAAGCATCAGTGGTAACGAGATCAAGATCGCTCCTCAAGAAGCTCCCCGGTGTCCCTCCGACAGCAGCGCCCAGCGGGATGAAAGCTGGATGACTGAAGATGGAGAGAATACTCGACTTGAAGATAGGCTACAGTTTGCTGCCAGGGATAATCCAAGCCGTCTTTGCCCTCCAGGCCCCTCCAGTTCTTCAGACAGCGGGAGGGAGCATTGTGGTTCCCGAGTCTCCTCCAGGTGCGGTTCAAGGTACAGCATCAGCCGGCTGTCTGGAGCCCCCCAGGCCCTGCGGAAGTTTGAGGCTAACCTCTCGTTCACCCCTGGTGGCCGGCCCCTGATCCTGGGCGTGGCCGAGCCCGTGGAGTTCCTGTACACGGATGAGGAGGAAGGCCACGCCCTGATAGAGTGCCACGTGCCTCCCACCGCCAACACCTCTGTGTGCTCGGACACCTCTGCGAGCGAGGAGACGGTGCTGTACGACTGGAGGTCCTTCCACGTCAGTCCCGGGAAAGGGAAGGAGAACCTCTCCCCCGACAGAGAGATCCCACCCCAGATCCGCAGGCTGAAGGACGGAGAGCTGAGGCAGAGACTGAAGGAGCTGGGGGAGGAACCCGGACCTATAAACAGCATGACCCGGCCTTTCTACCTGCGACGGCTCTGCCGTCTGGAGCAGGAGCCATGCGGGAAGGCCACCAAGCACAACCCAGGTGAGACTGGAGCCTTGAGTTCCACTCGCATGTATTGTTGTATTTCTTTTTGCTCCTAGTGACAAATATTTCTTGGTTTTAAGAAGTTTACAAGATGTCAAATCAAGAAATCTTAGCAGCTACTCTAAGTTTTTTTTTTTAATGAGTGTGTGTGTTACTTTTTATTTATTACAAAAGTTTGCTATTGACAAAACTTTATTTTTCTCTTCTCGTCTTTATTAACTTTCATACCTATTATAGTTTAATAAAAAAAAAAAAAGTACATCCAGATTTCTCAGTATAATAGCATGGTTGATGAATAAAATATATATAAAAATAAATAAAGAAAATTGATTAATGTTTCAAAATTAAACCGCTAACGCAAGTGCCCTGTTTGTGCCCGCGCTGCCCCTGTCCAGGGTACAGTCCGGAGCTGGCTGCCTGCCTGAGCACTTTCACACCGCCTGACTGCCAGGCTGACATGATGGCACTGTGCCAGCAGTTCGACCAGCCCGACCTGAGCAGGAAGTGGCGAGAAGGGGTGGTGAAGTCCAGCTTCAACTACCTGCTGCTGGACCCCAGGTGAGTCGGGGAGGGGTGACACTTCTGTCATAGGGCTGTGTCAGGTTTAAAAATGATGTTACCTGAACCACAGAGAGCCGTCAGACGCTACCCCGATGATCTGGAGGTATCGGGAGCTTCTCTGTCTGTGTCGTCTCTATGCCTGGTATTTATACTCTAGTAGGCTAAGAGACTACTTGACTACAGTTTGTTTCTGTTGTCTTACTAATTATAGTTGTCAGCAACAGTAATGAGTTATTCAGCTTTTACCCCACCCAGGTGCAACCAACCACTAACTACTCTTTTACAAGGTTAGTTGTTTACCATATTTCTCCTTCCCCATAATCTCCAGCACATGAGTTATCACTTCAGTATTCCAAGCATAAGGCAAAGTGGAGTTGCCGTAGCAACTTTATGCCAGAGTCACTTTCAGCAAACTGGTTTAACATTACAAACCCTTTCTTTCATGCGATTATCAATACACTGTCACTACACCTGGGCTGCAAACAGCAACCAAAATGAGGTATTTCCAAAAAACACCAAACTGCACACCCTCCATCCCAAAATTAATGTTTCATAAAATGTATGTCATTTATAACTGCATATTACTGTAAGGACTGACCACGAGTTGGCTTGAGTTTTACAAAACATGCAAAATAGCTTGCATGCTTGTAATAACTACAGATGGCTCGCAATTCGGTTTCAGGCCAACACGTCACTAAAAAAAAAAACTCCTTATGGATACAATATCGAAGTCATTTATGGTTTTAAACTTGCCAGTGCTGCACAGTATGCAGATCAGCATTGAGCTTAAAACATGGTTTCACAGCTTCATATTGTACTGTCCTACCCGCAGGGTGACAAAGAACCTGCCTTTCCGTTCCTCTACCATAAGCCCCGGCGAACGCTTCGAGACGTTCGTCCGCGCTGTCTTCTACGTGGGCAAGGGCAAGCGATCCCGGCCCTACAGCCACCTGTACGAGGCACTGGAGTACTACAAGGGGGACAAGACCAGCAAGGTTAGTGAAGGGAGAGCACTAGGGGGGGGTCTGTTAAGAGCATCCAGGAGATGGCGGATAGAAGATCCGCTGATCCACGGAGCAAGAGGAAGAGGAGGAAGGGTCCCCGTCGAGGTGGGATGTTTCAAACTCCGTTCCTGGAGAGACGAAGTGTCTTCTGGCTTTCATTCCAGAACTATGATTTTGATGAATTGGACAAATTTAGCACTTCTCTCCAGACCTCAAAATGTTTTATAGGTCGTGTACCTTGGAATCAACTGCATATTATATGTATGTATGTATGTATGTATGTATGTATGTATGTATGTATGTATGTATGTATGTATGTATGTATGTATGTATGTATGTATGTATGTATGTATGTATGTATGTATGTATTTTTTTTTTGTAAAAAACCTTGGAAAAAATATTCAACACGTCCAATTGAACAAATAACGAGATCAATGAAGTTACTCGAGAGCTTAAGTTGGAATAAAAACCAGAAGACCCCTTTGGCCCACGAGGACTGGAGTTTGACACCCCTGTGTTTTGAGTGTTTTGTTTTGAATGCAAACTGTCCTGAGTTTTCTTGGTTTTGTTTGTGTTAGAAGCTGTGCTCCAAGGTGCAGCACATTCTGCAGGTGTGGGCCGCTGGCCAGGGGGTGATCTCTCTGCACTGCTTCCAGAATGTCATCCCTGTGGAGGCCTATACCCGCGAGGCCTGCATGGTAGACGCCATAGGTGAGGTGGAGAAGGGTTGAGGTGGGATAGGGGGGTACAGGGCAAGAGGTGGGCAGCAGGAACAAAGCAATTTAATGTCTTCGGTATCCGGGCCAATTTAAGGATTGTAATGTGTTTCTTTTTGCTCTAAAGAGGCAGAGCAATCCTGCTGCTATACTTTTCTTTTGTCTTTTTTTTTTTTTCCCCCCAATTTCGTTTTGACCGTGCCCTTTTTTCTTGTTTTTTATAGGGTTGAAGATGCTGACCAATCAGAAGAAGGGAGATTATTATGGGGTGGTGGCGACCTGGCCAATGAAACGGCGGCGTCTGATGGGCGTGCACCTGCTCCACAGCGCCATGCACATCTTTCTGGCTGAGGGGGAGAGGCAGCTGCGGCCGACAGACATCCATGCGGGGCAGTGAAATAGTTTGATCCTCTACTGCTTGACCCCTGGCAGCTATGCGGAAGCAGAGCAGTGAGAGAGTGCCACGGTGACTGAGCCACCACCAGCACTACACTACAGCCCAGCGGTTTGAATCAGTTTGACCCCGGCACCTTGTAGCAGGACTTCTGGGTTGCACAGTAAACTGAGCAGGATGCCTTGGTTGGACAGAGCATTGCATAAAAATGATAATCTAGTCGACTGCCTGAAACCGTTCCTGGCCGTTAGACTGCGTTCGTGATTGGTCAGCCTGTGGTATTGAAAGACGTTTCTAAATAAACTACTGAGGATTTTGTAATTGCACAGAATGCAGAGGCGTCGGCCCAAAGTTTTGCATCACCCTGTAGCATGAACTAGTTTTGCTTTGAATGAAGCCTGCTGAATAACGTTACGTTAACGAATCACATACAGCTTTGTCGTTTTCCATATGCTGACAAAAATTGAAAAATGTGACATTTTTAAATCTAACATGAAATACTGTACTACTATTATGGCTTCCGGTAGACTTTTTTGCAATATAATTTTGTAGTTTCTTTGATTACACAATGTTAAATAAAATATCAAGATTATGGTCGTATGTTATTTTTTTTCCTTTTTTATTATGCTTCAATCCTAAAATTCAGAGCTGTATTTACATGGAAAACTACAAAGCGGTGTGTAATTCAATAATTAACGTAACATTATTTCAGCAGGTTTTGTTCGACTTTATGAAGCAAAATTAGTTAACTATAGGGTGATGCAAAACCTTTGGCCATAGCTGTAGGCATTTTTGCAAGGATCCCTTAACCAATACTAGCGGTGTAGCAACAGTCATGGATGCTTTCCAAAACTGGAAATCTTGTATTGTTTTACTGAGCTGCTTTGGTTTTGTCTGTGATGCGTCGCATGTTCTTACAAAGTTCTATTTTGTTTTCTCAAAACAATTTTCATATAAAAAAAAAAAATTAGAAAAATGTGCTTTGATTTGAAACACACCGTGATTTGCATCTCTTCTCCCTTTACTGCTGTTACTGTGAGCTTTTGCATGAAGGTGAAGGGTTATTGATATTGAGGAAAGGTCGCACTGTGACACAATTCATTATTGAGATTTCAGACTGCACTGTGGTGCTGCAGCATCTTCCACTCAAACCGCACGAGGGCAGAGATTTTGGAAGGAGGTGGACAGTTTCATGATAAAGCAGCATGTTGCACAGTGACCCAAATCAATTATGTTTCAATGTAAAAGGAAGCAGGGTTGTGCAGCTTTAAGCAGGCATACGAAAACATTCTTACCAAAAAAAAAAAACCTGCCAGCACACAGGGTGAGAATATATACTTTATTTTACTGCTGGAAATGGCACTATTGCACATTGCACAAGTTGTTGAGATTTTAAGTGTTGACTGAGCCAAACTTTGTTGCAACACAAGCGTTTTGCAGGCAGTCAGCGCATACTGTTGTTTATTTATTATTATTATTTCGAATAAGTTATTATTTCTGAGTAATTGCTACAGACATTTACATGTTTCCACCACACAGGGGCACCACAGTGGATTATTGACATTTTGCACAAATAAAGCAGAAACCAGGGTGCATGTTCCAGGGCTATACCACCAGGGCTGGGTTTCCATTGGGGACCCCGTTTCACTCACTTGTCAGTTGTCTCCAGCGAGTGGTAGATTGCAGTGTTTTCTTTAGCAAAAGAGTGTATCGAATGCACCCCAAAAGACTATTTGCAGTTGTCAGCAGAAGCACTAATTTAGCATTTTAAAAGACCTCACCTAAAACTAGGTAGGCATGTACCAATTTGATGTTTGATCGTGGAACGTTCTGATTTTAAAATGATAAAAATCTCTATTAAGGGGCGATTTGCACCAGCGTGTATTAAGCACTAAACCAGATTAAATCAAGGGTTATATTCTAATCCTGATGCACAAAACTTTAAATATAGTTAATATTTCTTAATCTAAGATGAACTAATCCTAGTTTAGGTTCAGGTTGGTGCAATCAGCCCTAAATGTCTTCATGCAAGGATGGAAAAACTACTAAATACAGCTTTGAATTTATGGTGGTAAACCATGCAATATGCGACTCCTGATTCCTCCTTATTCAATATAATTGCAATTTCTCATTATGAGACACACAATACATTGTTAGCGAGGGAGCACTAGGTAAGGTAGGGCTCCTGAACCAACTCTTTATAAAGTCATTACAAGTATGTACAGTACATCATTTTTTTTTTTTTATAGCAGAACAAGGAGGGGTTATTCCTAAAGTGAGAAGTTGCGTTTTTGGGATGCTGATGTTGAAATTTAGGGTAACGTCCCACATTTGTTGGATCAGTGATGGACCAAAGATTGTTCATCCGTTATTGCTTTGCAGCTGGAAGCGGCAAGAAGATTAAAACAAAAAAAAAAAGCATGGATTGGTCCCAACCCTTGTTCTGTCCGATATTACAAGGTGTACAGCCATGGGTATTGTATCACCTTACATCTTTCACTTGTTACTGTGAAGATATTGTTACCAGCTTTTATCTTGGCGTGAAGGAGTCTTGGATATTCTTAGTATTCTCCTAAAACTGCGTGTTCATATCATCGGTGATTAAACATTTTTGGTTGGAAATAAATGTTAAATGTAAGGTGATTCATGGACACCGAACTGCCAACCACATTCACTGCCAGGCTGCCACAGACAAGTACTGTCACTTGAGTAATATACCCATTCAGGGCTTCCAAAGCAATGCTCGTCCCTCTGTCTATCAGCTCTAGAGGCATTGCATATCTGCAGGTTAAAGCAAAGCTATATACAGTACACCGACACTGCTCAGCACAGCGGCCCACCCAGTATATGGAGGCTGACCATTTTTTCTCATTTATATTTTACATTTATTTTTTTTTTAATATAAAACAAAGAATTTGAATCACAAACCCGGCACAAACAACACCGATGCGGATTTTAATAAATAACACGGAGCCGACAGTCGCACACGTAAAAACAGAAGGGATCAAACTTCCTGTGTCTTCCTCCCACCACACCAAGGCTGCCCAACCTATCGGGGCTTGTTTTTTTTTAAATTTATTCTTTAATATTTATTCGTTATTACGTTTTGTGGATCGAATCACGAGGATCGTGGCTGGATTGGTTGTATTTATGCTGTGCTGGGTTACTGTCAGACACAAGGATTCAGCAAGGATTATTGCTGAGGACCTGTTTGGGTTTCCTCAACATTCCCGAGACCTCTTTTAGACGGGCAGAGCCTCTCTCCTTGGAATCCACTGTCTGCCAAGTGCATTGATTAGCTGGCCTTGGTTTGCTGTACAGTATAATACAGCTAGCACACACACATGCACACTTATAAATCGATTATAATATTCGATTGAGGTGACTGCTGTGACATGGGTTTGCTCATGTCCGTATCAGGGTAAGTCCCGCGGGGCTGCCCGACTTGGGACTCCTTTGTAGGAGGAAGGGGGTGAACAAGCTACCCCTTCCCCAAACCCGTAAGCTGGATCTATCGGTGTAACAGATCTAAGGTTCCCTATATGTTATTATTATTACAATAGCACCACACGTCATCCAATTAGAAAACTCACTACCCCAACTCCAGTCTAGCCATCACCTCCCTCCCTCCCCACCTCCCACAACAGCTGCTCAGAACCTACCCAGACACAGTTGGTAGCAATTCACCCAAACCCACAGCAGGATGTTACTGGTAAAGTGTGTTCCTGAAATAAATATAGGGTTATACACTTGTATTAGCAAGATAGGGGCACTGTCAGAACACTCAGAACCCTTGGTTCCAGCGTTAGAGTTTTCCGGAATCCCATGTTCTTTGAATGCCTTATTATAAACGATTACAGCAAATAAATAAACCACCTTTTTCTTTGACTTCTTCTCGTTTAGCTGCCTTCGATTCTCTTCCTTCCCTGCTTCTCTCTCGCGGAGAGTCCGAGACGCTGGGCCCGGTTCCACCCGGGAGCTCGCAGCCCTGTCGGCACTAAAAACAGCTCTCAGCACGCGGACAGAAATGCCCGCCGCAGCCAGCCGGCGATCAAGCCCTTGGTTTGGTTTGGGTTGGAAAGGTCCCCGGTTGGCTACTTGTTGTCCTGCGAGGGCTGGGAGTCCTGGGCGGCAGGGACCTCGCTGGGCAGGTCAGGCTCCCACAGGAAGAACTCATGCAGGAGGGTGTTGACTGTCTCGGGGCACTCCATCATCACCATGTGGCTGCCCTCGTCAATCACCTTCAGGAAGGCTATCAGCAGGATCTGCAAGAGGACAATCATCATCATCATCATCATAATAAAACAGTAACCTACTCATTTTTTTTCTTCTGTTAAGCTGAAGGAACATGAAGCCACTTGGTGGCTTGGGACTTGGTTTCAGGAAACTGCACGGCACACCAGGGGAGACTTGGGGTTTGATACAGCAAATTTGCCTCGAACTAGGACTCCTGGAACCAGGTTTCAAGCCACTGTTCCTGAAAAAAGTGGCTTTGTGTTCCGTCAGCTTAAGAATACTTTTAGCTGTATTGTCATGGCCAAGTTGAAAGTGGTTTTACAGACCAAGATTAGCCCCAATCTTGGATTACCTTATGTTACCGAAAGTCCAAGTTTAGTGCTAATCAGTCTCTGTGAAACCAGTCGTGTGTGTGTGTGTGTGTGTGTGTGTGTGTGTGTGTGTGTGTGTGTGTGTGTGTGTGTGTGTGTGTGTGTGTGTGTGCAACTCTTCTGCAGCCCTGGTTAGTACTTGTTTCTTCTTAACTGTTCCTTGTGAGAATCTTAAGAACTCTGGATGATAACAAGAACCTTTTTTTTTAACATGTAGAAATTACACAAGTAGAAATATCCACAACACCAAAGTCTAGAAACAGTCCCTGATTTAGTGCCAGGAGGGTTTCTCGGTACCTCTGCCATGCGTTGGTCCTCCTCAATGGGCACAAACTTGTCATGCATGCCGTGCACCAGCAGGATGGGTACGGTCAGTTCTGCATGGTACACCTCGTCCCCCTCCGGCCAGTACTGACCGCTCATCATGGCCCGCAGCACGAAGGACGACACGTTGAAGGCGTTGCCCTCCTTCAGCAGCTGCTTCTCTTTGGCGCCTTGACGAGCGAACCCCGCCCTGACCAAAGAGAGAGAGAGAGAGAGAGATGACGTTAAGAATTAGCATTTTTTAATTTTAAATCCTGATATACAACAGAAGCACCTTTATCCGAACTGCCCTCAACATTTTCTGCTGGAATAAACTGGGTTGAGATACTAAAGAAAGTTTCTGAACGAAAGGAGGACGTAAATAATCGTCCGGTTCCTAGCAACTGATTCATCTCAAAGCTTCGTCAAGTCCTACCCTCTCTGCCCTAAGTCTGCCTCTACTGAATTGCCCAACTGTATCCTTCGGTCCTGCTATTGGTTGGGGTTAACTGTCCAAGGGCACGGTGTCCTTGAGTGGGGTTTTGTATTCAGTGGTGTGGCATGCAGTGCATGGTTTGTGCAGTCTCTTACTTGAGGAAGCTCCAGGCCAAGCAGGGGGCGAGGCAGTGCAGCACACAGGTGGGGAGGTTGAAGATGGAGCAGAGGCTGGGCTCCAGCGCCGTCGGACCCCCGCCATTCACCATCACCACCTTGTGGACCTGATCCGGGTACTCGTGGGCAAGGAAGGTACAGAACGACACCCTGCCACAGAGAGAGAAGTAACACTAGATGGAGCTGTCTAGGCACAGCGTACAATCGAGAAATAACTCCCTTGGTAATTGCTATTGCCTTCCAGGGTTAAAGGTTTGACTAGAATGTCTGCAGCGATCAATGGCTTTTATGCGCTGAAGAACAGTTTTGCATATGACAAGCATTGACTCGTATTGGTGCCTTAATCACAGGAGGCTGTGTGGTCCAGTGGTTAAAGAAAAGGTCTTGTAACCAGGAGATCCCCGGTTCAAATCCCACCTCAGCCACTGACTCATTGTGTGACTCTGAGCAAGTCACTTAACCTCCTGGTGCTCCGTTTTTCAGGTGAGATCGTAATTGTAAGTGACTCTGCAGCTGATGCATAGTTCACACACCCTAGTCTCTGTAAGTCGCCTTGGATAAAGGCGTCCGCTAAATAAACAAATAATAATCAAATAATAAATAATAATCGAGGGTGTATTACAGAGTCCACACACTAACCCGTAGGAGTGTCCGATGAGGATGTTCCGTTTCCGGGCGTATCGTTTGAAGATGGCCCGCATGTCCTCGGCCAGGGCGTAGAAGGTGTAGGCGGCCGCGATCAGGGGGGCGGTGCTGGCTCCGTGCCCGGCCAGATCGGGAGCGATGACCCCGTAGCCCAGCCGGGAGAAGAAGTCCAGCTGGCTGCCCCAGATGTCCAGCGAGCCGCCCACGCCGTGGATGAAGAAGAGGGCCACGTCCGAGTGGGTGCCCTTGCAGCTGGAGATCTTCCTGTCGCAGTCGATCACCACGGTGCGCTTGGGCTTGCGTTTGCGCCGTCGTTCCCCGGCGGGTGGAGGCGGGGCTTCGGCGCCGTGCGAGGGCTTGGGTTCGGTGGCGGAGCTGTTGTAATCGGAGAGCTCCACCTCCACCGTGCTGCTGGCCTCCGTGTTGCCGTTCTGGCAGTGCAGGATCTCCGAGCGCACCACGTCCCCCAGGTTCTCGATGACCAGCTGCCCGTTGCGGTAGACCGTGATCTTGCGCTTGCAGTGCACGACCCCCCCGCCGGGCTTCTGATCCTCCTCCCCCGAGGTCTCACAGCCCCCGCGGTCCGGGACGATGTGTCGGACCCGCAGCACCCGGCCCGGCTTCACCTCCACGAACTCGTACCCATCCCCCGGCTCTGAGTTCTCAAGAGGTGCCACCGTGTTGGCAGACTTCCCTGTCAAACAGCACATGATCCCATCTGTGATGCTGGTCAGCATGGCTCTACCTGCCAGAGCAAGAACAGTGAAATCTGTATTCAAGAAGAGACCTTATTAAAATAGCAAAACGAGTCTTCGAGAGTATTTCAGCAGCCTTCAGCGAATTTCTATAACTTTACGCATCTAATCTTCCTACAGCTTTAACAAAAAAATAATTAGGTGCACCATTGGAGACTGCAGGTCTTCCAAGACGTGTTAAAGACAGCTGGGCTTTTTATTTGTCTTCCTACCTAGGTGTTAAACCCAGAGTAACATTCACAGCGTTCTAGGATTACAGAGTTGATTGGAAAACCCTGGAGGGGTCCTTAAATCCCACTGCGGTTAGGATAGCACTGTCTTATGTCACAAGCTTTAAATATAGAAGCGGAACGACAAGTGGAAACTGTATCGATTTAATTAGATCTTCGTTCATGTCAGTGAAAACAAATAGAAATAGATTAACACGGAACTGGCCTACAATTTGTCGTTTTTTTTAGAAGAAATACAATAAGATCATGGACAACGCAGAAGAAAAAAAGGAAATTGATAAATAGACTGATGCCTGAAGGTTTAAACAGAAAGGAATAGTAAACTGTTACATCATGTAGTAAATGACATCACAAGCACACTCATAGATTTAAACAGATAGAAGGGAGTGTAGTTGCCATGGCTTCAGTGCCTCCACTGTTTGTTTTCAAACACACTTTCCCTTGACAAAGGTATATGTTAAACATGCCCAGTCCTGCTTTATAAGCAGCAGTAAATGTTTGCAATGGATGAAGGCTACACGCAAGTCCCCCCCCTCCCCTTCGGGAGAGCTCAGTGTAAGTGAATGCTTGCATGGGGCTGCACTCCGCGGAGCAGAGCTGCTCACTGTATTCCCTGTCGCAAAGCTGCCTGCACCAGCCTGCTCTCTTACTGCTGGTAATAATGGGATTAGCTCCCTGCTACTGCTACGGAAAACAGCATTGCTTTCCACACAGCGTCACTGTGGCTGCTGGACAGCTCTTTATATCTGGTGCACTCTCTCGACAGCAGTTGCCAGTTCTCTCCACTGTTGCTACCCATGCTAGATTTTTAATGTACAGTTTCTTTCTTACGCAGCATAGATGACAGATGCTGTGCTGCAAAAATGAACAGATTTAATCAAATAAGCCTGACTTTTGCATTCATCAATACATAAGTTCATCAGCTGGCCGATGTGTTGCACATGCGTATCTGTTGTCTGGAAGCAATGCTGTACAGTATAGCAATATGCATTAACTGTATAATAATTTCGGGAGCATCCTGATCTGAATTTAATTAAATGATTTTTGCTGTTTTCAACTTCTTCAAGCTTGGAACTCCGGAATATCACAAAAAGGCTGGTGTTTGTTTGGGGTTAAGAACCAGAAGGGATTGAAAAGCTCAGACTAGCATCTGTTACTGGGGTTTGTTCAGTTGAAGATGAGCAGTATTTTAAGCATTGCTGCTGCTGTTATGTTGTTATGATTGTTGAATATGTGACTGCTGTCTCCTGGGACACGATGCTGCACCAAACACGGCTATCCCAGCAAGCAAGCATTAAAGAAAAAAAGACATTTCTATAGTCCTGGGTCACTTTCAGACCCACACTGGGCTGTTTCCAACACTCAGCGTCCTTTAATTGTATTTATTATTAAAAACCCTGCAGCTAAATTATTAATATTAAGTGCTGCCTACACAACAAATGCCAAGCCGTATGATTCAGGCAGGCAGCTCTCTGACCTGGATTGGTGTCTCTACTTGTCTCGCACACTAGGCAGGGTCAAAAACGGTCAGGTCTCAGTAGCCCCACTCATACTGCAGTGTATGCTGCTCGCTCTCGCTCTCTCTCTCTCTCTCTCTCTCTCTCTCTCTCTCTCTCTCTCTCTCTCTCTCTCTCTCTCTTCTGTGCAAAACAAAATAGCTAAAATAGCAAACAGGCGCTGCACAGTTCCCATGTACTCCGTTAATAACACTGGTCATGAAAAAAAAACATTTGGTGAAACCAAGTGTATCACATGACGTGCTGCAGCTCGCACCCGCAGCCCTGCTGCTCATTCAGGGCTGGTCTTCGAAGATGTGTGGGTGCTGTGGAGCCTGTATCTGCTTTAAAAAGCCTCCTTGAGATTGTCGTGGGCGACTGACTCAAGGTTATTTTTTTTATCAATACGCAGTTACTGTCAGGATCACAGGGGACCTCACTCGGAGACAGCCCCTGCTTCACCAATTACTGAATGCAGGGACTGAGCAGAAAAGACATTGCCTCGTACCAGAGGATGAGCCGGGCAACACAGCAGCAAACTGTTGCGTGCTTTTAATTCAATATATAAAAATAAAAAAAAATTACAAAGACGCAGATGAAAGCAAAGACGCTTGCACATTTCAAAAACTGTATGCAAGACGGAACACCCCAAGAGGCTCGCGCCTAGCTCTTGCGTAAATAATATTATGAGATTCATGCTTCACAGTCCAGCTGCCTCTCTCCAGGGACTGCTGTATAAACGCAGAGAAATATTATTATTATTATTATTATAGTAGTAGTAGGGGTAGTAGCACTATCCGTTCATTTTGGTTTAATAATGGAGACACGTTTCCCCCTTCGTATGATAAACCTGAAAGGACCGCACTAACCAACTACTCAAAGTTTGTATTTTTGAGCCCCGGTCACTTGTTAGTGTGACAGACTCCCTGTGAGGTCAACCTTGTCCGGTCAGTAAACAAGCAACTCGTCGCGTCACGGTCAAGGGTCGAGTTACCGACAAGCTTGGATAAAGAACATTTCTCATGCGGTTAATAATATCTTGTCAATTCAAATCAAGGATCGTACGTGTGTCCGTTTTTAACCCATTCAGAGCCATTATCCTCATTTGAGGACAGGCTACTTTGTAGATGTTGGTGCATTTTTAATTGACAGCTCCCTGATATTTTTGTTTCGTCTTTAACTGTATTGTGATGATAACTTCTTCTAATTACTCCAATAGGCTACAGATTAAGAGATCCACGGAGAGCACAACACACAGTGACAGTATTTGCTATCGGCTGTGCTGTTATCCTGCTGGGATGAGAAAACAGAAACTCGGTTTGCTGATGAAGAACTGGGTCACACATTTCCCAGTTGTTTTCAGATTCCCTATCCTGCTGATTTACAACATGCATACGTTTGTTTTGTTTTTTAAATTTATTTAACAATGTAATGTACAGACTTTCATAGGGAAGACCGTTTAATTTCTGTGTTCCTGTAGACCTCCCCCCCCCCCCCAAATCGTTGCGTTCGTTGCGTATTGATTTCTAATGTCTTCAGAACAGCGCGTAGATTCTACAGTGTATATTTAACGCCGTTCCTGCGTGATTGCAAAAAGCCAGGCTGCAGCCGTGCGTTTCAATGTCATTTAATACTGTGTAACAGGCAGCAAATGCTAGAATGGTGAAATTCAAAAGCCTACTGCGGGCAATCTATGGACATGCAATAGGTATTTCTGTACCCATTCATACACACACTCCTTTTTTTTGCATGACATTGCACCGTTTAAAGAAAAAGGAGAACACATACACACACAAACAGATTCACACACACACACAAACACACACACCCACACACACACACACACACACACACACACACACACACACACACACACACACACACACACACACACACACACACACACACACACACACACACACACACACACACACACACACACACACACACACACACACACACACACACACACACACACACACACACACACACACACACACACACACACACACACACACACACACACACACACACACACACACACACACACACACACACACACACACACACAAACATACAGTTATGCATCCGCGGGGAGAGTGGCAACAAATACAAAACGAAAACCACTTTGATTTTTTTTCTTCTTTTTTTTAAATCTCTGCAGACCGACAGACCGAAATCTCTATCGCATCCATAGATTGCCATAAGGGTATGCTTGTCTTGTCTGTAGCCATTTTGTGTCCAGTGCATTAAAAACATTAAATGCAAATTATATATATATATATATATATATATATATATATATATATATATATATATATATATATATATATATATATATATATATATAAATCTTACCTCATTTATTGTATGAGCAAATCTGGCAAACAAACAGATATTTTGAGAAATATTGCACGTCTATTTTTCCAGGTTCTTGCAAACAACGCCAGAGACGGCACTAGCTTATGATGATCAATAATCTTTTGCAGCCAATCCAATTATCTGGTTAGTTGGAATCTGCCGCTCTATCCTTGTTGCCTTCCTCTCCCGTATGCTTTACATGTTGAAATCTCTAGTGAGCAGCGGTCTGTGCATCGCACTGTTGATTAGCAGTGAGCCGGTCCAGAGTGAAGCTGTACGTGCCATCCCGGGACAGCTGAACGCGGCCAGGTGCCCGTTCTAAATCCCTTCACCAGCTCCTGCGCACCACACCGAATCTCTGCACCTATCCCTTTGCCCTTGTGTTCGGCATCCCTAGAGCTCTGTATCCCCGCCCATCCCGTCAGATTGACGGGGGCTCTCGCCAATTGTTGGAACACTGCTGCTGTCGTCGAGCCTATGAGATGCCCCCGCTGCTGTTGCCAAGGGAGACGGGTCTGCTGTCTCCACAGGAATTCTGAGAGGCAGCGGTTAACACAACTGTCAAATATTGTCTTATTAAACCACAATCTAATAACCGCATTATTATTATTATTATTATTATTATTATTATTATTATTATTATTATTATTATTATTATAAAAGTGAGTACAAATTAAAGTGGAACACTATTTATTTATTTATTTGAATTCAGCTCCGGTTGCCTCTTGTTATGTTTTTATCTCTAGTTGGACAGTAATTTAGTCGGTAAAGGCAGTTTAGCCTGAAATTTAGCCAGCGCATTCATGCTGTTTCTGGGTCTCTCTCTCTCTCTCTCTCTCTCTCTCTCTCTCTCTCTCTCTCTCTCTCTCTCTCTCTCTCTCTCTCTCTCTCTCTCTCCTCCTTTCTCTGGTGTTTCTGTTGCTAAGTAACCGTTTCGCGGTGGAAGGGCTGTGTGTGTTTAATTTATTCGTGCTGCAACCCAGGGCCGAGAATATGCTGTCAATTTCCAACACTACTGGGTAGTGTTCTGTGGGGAAAACCAAAATGACAAGAAAAATCACAAGAAAAATCCATCTTAAAAAAGAGACTAAAGAAAAAAAAATATTTCAGAAAAGGGTGGGATAAAATACAAACAGCGCGAGAGAAAAAAAGGGTGATCACCAATGGCATGCAAACTTGGCACCTGAAGCAATGTTGCTCAGTGTGGGGTTTATTGATGTATTAAAATAATCAGCAATAAAGACGACGGAGAATAACGAGCGTCAACTACAACCCCCAGAATCCACCAGGCGTCTATAAACTGGAAGACTATTGGGTTGTCTATCTCGACCAATAGCCGCGCTCTGTAGCGTTGGTGTGCTCGTGTAGAGGGTGTAGCGTGACATTGCGGAGCTTCATGAAATAAATATTGTGTGTGTGTGTGTGTGTATATATAATGCATTTCTTTTTAAGACCAGCGCAGTTATTGCTGAGCGCAGTTAAGAGTAACCCGGGCAGGTGAGCTGTTTGTGTTTTCTAAAGTTTCAGAAGTGTTCTTTATTTTAGTTACCGGGTTCAGTCACCAGTCTTTGCTCAGTCAAGTTATCAGCAAGAGTAGATTGCTGCTAAATAGATAGCGCCATTGTATTTGATACCACGCTATGTATTAATATCGACTAATTCAGTATTTTACAGACTGTTAAATGGTTTTGTAAAGCATTTAATTGTTTTTCGGGTCACTTAATATGTTAAAATATAGATCACTGGGATCATGTGAACGCTGCGTTCTTTTTTCAGCCTTTAGCATTTCTGAGTACTAGTAATTACCACTGACTTTGTTAACACACCAGTTTGTTTACATTTCCCAAAGGGTTAGCTATAGTAAAGAAATCTAGCTAGCACCTAACCACCCCCTTGAAATCTAATTCAGACACAGACACAGATGTAGCTGTCTACCATGTAAATATATATGTAATGTCTAATATTCTTTTTTTTTTTTTTTCAGGGTTCTCCTGCAGCAGCATTTTGCAGCCGGTCCCTGCCTGCCCAGACCAGCTTGCAGCTGGATCCTCTCTCGGGCAGCAGCTGAGCGCCCGGCTGTGCCGTGCGGAGGGCTTGTGGGGCACTGTGAGGGGGGCGGGGTGCTCCAGCGGCTGGGCGGGGTAGCGCTGCCCTGGAGCCATCAGCAGGTCCGCACCCGCAAGAGGGGCACCGAGTACCAGCCGAGCAACATTAAACGCAAGCGCACCCACGGCTGGATCAAGAGGATCAGCACGCGGGGGGGCATCGAGGTGATTCTGCGCAGGATGCTCAAGGGCAGGAAGTCGCTCACACACTGAGCTCTGCAGTGCTGCAAACTGTGCTGCGAGGTTCAGAGCCTGCTGTTCTGGATCGCCCCCCACGTTCGAATTCCTGTCATTACACCATGTACTGTAAAGACCTCTTTTGTAAAGAACAATAAACCAATGTACATTTCTTTTCCCAGTGTCCCGATGTGCATTGTTCTTTTGCTTGAGAGCGAAGCGACGGTTTTGCTTACAGTGATTTATTCCTCCATGTATTTCTAGTAGTGTCATCATTTTCTTTGCATACTTTTAGTGCTTGTAAAAGGTGCCACGTTAGGAACATAAGCAGTTCCAGACGCACGCGCGGCTGAGGCTGCAGGAACTGCATCACAGTTCTCCAGGTCGGACTCTTCAGTGCAGTAAATCTCAAGATAGCATAGTTATTATTATTATTATTATTATAGTAATTAGTATTATCATAGTCCTGTAAGGGCATGGCTTAATCACAAGGCACAGAACTAAAGTCTGTATGACAGAGTATACTTTAAAGAGGGATATACCCATTTAGAGAAAAAAATAACCTGTATTACAATACCATCTCCGACATAGACTTCGGACGCATTCATTCGCGGCATTAAAAAACTTACCAAGTACTTGCAATGCTTTTTTTCGGTTATTTCTGCTTGCTGAATGGAATTGGCTGAAGGGACTGATCCATGTTACAAAGCACAGTTACCTATTCCCCAGTCGATTCTTCTATATCCAGCTGTGTTCCTGGCTGGCATTATGAGCCTGATGTTAGACCCATCAGTGTCTCCCTATGCGGTGCGGGAGACGAGCCAAGCCTCTGCCAGGCGGGGTTCCTGAGATGGGCACTGCGATGAGCTGGAGTTGAATTTCATTCATCGATTTGAGAATATCCAGGGAAATCTGAAATCCGGCTGTCCACTTAGCATGAAACACAAGCCTTTACTGATCTGAAGGACTGCAGCCGGGTCATGTTTCCCATTGGAAATACTCTAGGTATTTTTGGGAGGGTCGTTATTTGTGCAGTACTACACTAAAACTAGTACTAAATAAAATAAAGCACAAACACATTTCTTATTCTCAATAAACCCTCTTCATCAAAGCTTTTATTTTTAATAAGATCATTTCTTCAATTCACATATTTCTTGATTTGGGTTGAAATGTTTTTGTGCGTCTGATGTTTTGAAGAAATACAGATATTTGTAAACACCTAGTAAAGAAATTTGATTAGCTAATGGGCCAAGAGAGCTGTGTTGGCAAGATAATACTGTGTGTGCAGTGCTGGAGTAAACATCTTTGCTAATAGCAGGCACTGATATGGCTTAGGGTTTGAAAGGAGGTTGTGTGACTCCGGCTATGATATTGAGAGGTGAGTGAGCAGTGGGCAGGGTGCCTGTTCATCAGGGGGCATTGCTCCCTGCTCAGGATGCATTTGAATTCTGTTTCGTTTTGCCCTGAAAGGCTGGCCGCACTCAACTGCGACAATCAGCCTGCTGAAGTTAACTGCAAACTGCCTTTATAGTTTATGTGACCCCTGTTACCTAAGGAGACCTTCCAATATTTGGTAGGCTCTGTATGCAAATACTTGGTTAACAATAAACACCAAGTATCATTTCATTGCAATGAAATCACCACTATCCTTGCAGCAGCTTTAAAACATTAACAATACAACAATATCAAAGGACTGATGTGGAGGGTGGCATTTAGTAGTTTCAGCAAATCGCAATTGCAGTTTTCTTTCTGGTAGTTTTTAAAGGTCTAATATTTGTTTGAAGTCGCTATTAGAAAATGGCAGAATTGAAACTGAATCCCTGTCTCTGCCATTAAAAAGCTCAAGAGCTGTCTTTTCTATAATTTTTGTTACATAACCCTCCCTGCCCTTGAAATGAGACTGCAATTCAGTGAGAGCCTTTCAGTGAGAGATGTGTGTGCGCTGCCTGCAGGCTGCCCTGTGCTGCAGTAAATGAGATGCTCTCTCAGTAATCAGGTTAATGCATTGCACTGCATTGCCAGAACACACAGGGCCAGCGTGCTTATACTCATCCCTGATAGAACACAAGCTTGATTAACAGAGCTGAGCACTTTACCTTCAGTGTTCATTTCAGTGCTCAGCTCCACCACAGCTTCGAAAAAGCTGCTTTGTTGAAACCCAGCCCAGTTTTTATTATGATTAGTCATTTTATCCACAGTGACTAGAAGGTGAACAATGCATCATCAGCAACTGCTGCTGCAGAGTCACTTGCAATAGCACCTCGGTTTTACGTCTCATCTGAAGGACGGAGCACAAGGAGGTTCAGTGACTTGCTCAGGGTCACACACAGTGAGCCAGTGGCTGAGTTGGGATTGAACCTCCTGGTAACAAAACCCTTTCTCTAATCACTGGACCACCAAGCCTGCCTCCTAACAGTAACCTCGAATAGCGAACTGCATTAGTATTCTGTGCTGGTTCCCTACTGCAGGGCTGTGCCTGCCAGCTCTGAAACGTTCCCAAAGATTCACGTTTGATCTGCGCAGTCCAAGGACGGTTTAACGTTTCATCAAGTGAAGAGAATAATAAAAAAAAAAAAACGAGCCTTCATTTTACATGACAGTTTGGGGTGAGGATTAATGTTCTGACATTGGAAGAGGCCGCAGACTGCCAGCCGCAGGATTTGATACAATTGCGATACAGAAATGTGAAGAGATAGCGGCTATCACTGATACTGTGTGGCTCTGCGGCTGGGCTTGTGGGATCGCAGGTCTGTTCATAAGCAGCATTTAGGCCCTGTCACTTATATCACTGAGTTCTTTAAAGACTTGGCAGAGTTACTTGTGAACACTAAAATGATATCATTATATGCAATGCATAAGTATGATTAAAATATGTACAGTCCAAGATATCAAACCGTCACTTCTGTTGAGAAACATCAATAAATCCATGCCGTCTTGGATAGGAAGCACCTGCCAACCAAGCACCTACAGCTTTACCAGCCCCCTGTCAAAGCCAGTCTAATCTACTGTCTTGCCTATTGTGACTGAAACTGCTTTGTCACAGGCAGATTCAGCTTTTATATATGCATAATACATCAAAGTATCAGTAACTAATAATAATAATAATAATAATAATAATAATAATAATAATAATAATAATAATATCTTAATTTTTATATAGCGCCTTTCATAGTGGACCACCATCACAAAGCGCTTTACAGAGGTAGGCTATGAACTGTACACGTTTGATCCATTTATACAAAAGTGTGTGCTGCATAGCCCTGGGGTTTTCCAATTACTGACTGGAAACCCACACACCAAACAAAATCCCAACACAATGTTTTTTTGTGTCTGTAGAGTGTGGCGCTCTGGGTATGAATAGCACTGTGATAAAACCTGCCTCTCCCAGCTCCACTGCCATCCATCTGGAGGATAATGGAGCTGTTTCTACTGCAGCCCGACTGTCTGGAGGGACCGAGGGCTTTAAATATTCATTATCTCACAGACAGCCAGCTCTTAGAACAAGCACTTTGCAATACAGAGACTCGATACATGCTGTTTAAATATAGGAGCACATCATTAGAGATACATCTGCATGCATTAAAACTGTACCAGCCTTGAAAGGCAGTCTGTTTGAGCGTTGCTTTCATGGGAGTTTACTGTTGTTTAAAGTCTGCTTGGAAAAGAAAGTGACAAGACGCTCCAGAAGAATGCAATGCTGCTGGGACAGTGCTGGTATACAGTTTGGTGCTGACTGGTCAGCATGGGACATGAATGAAGGCAGCTTTTCAATTCTTTTTTCCAGTAAACTCACTCAGTTTAAATGTTTAATTAAATAGTCTGGCAGGCTTGAACTATTTTATAGCTGTGGAATTCCCTCCAGAAAAAAAATAAAAATAAAATCTGGCTATTAAAAAAAAGAAAGAAAAAACACTGTATAAGAAATATAACTGAACCGAACCAACAGCACGGAACTCATCACAAAAGGATAACCAGCGACCCCTACTGGCGGCAATATGTATAAACAATTGAAACTTTTTATTTTTTTAATGTAATTTTATTACGTTCATTAATTCCCGGTGTTACTGTATTTTATTATGTCGATGTAAAACTCCTTGTGACATGACCCGGTTGCGTGACAGCTGAAGCAAGGAAACGATTACTTTACATTGCACGTCACTCTTATTACTCATATCACGTGGTGTATGCAAATCTCGCTTTAGGGGAAGGTGGGATATCCACTCCGTATTCTACCAGTAAGTCAGTTTAGTTTTTGGTGTATTCATTGACCAATAACGTCGATATAAAAATAATATACTTTATACTTTGATTTTCAGTTCCACCAGAGGGCGCTGCTATATTCCCTACCAGCCCCCTGAGCGCCAGACGAACTACAAATCCCAGAAGGCAGCGCGCAGGGAGTCTCCCGCCGACGTCCTTTTCAGAACCACGTCGATGACGCGTTCTCTCCCTCTCAACCTACCATGACACTTGGGTGGGGCTGCAAATGAAAGACAGATTTTTTGTCCAATAAGAGAAAGAGAATGTTGAGCCCACGCCAGCGTAGCCACTCAGCGGAGAATGTGAGATTCGAGCTCACGTTAGAAGCCAATGAGAACAGTCCAGTGGCGGGGAAAACGGTAGGCAGGGTTAGTGTGACCGTCTCTGACTGCCTTGTCGGTGCTGATCAAATAAAGATGGTGGGTTTCGGCAGAAAATAGGTTTTTATATCATGGATTTGATTTCAGCACTAGCGCTTTTGTATTTTAACAAGCCGCTATTAATTTGACCGACACCACGCCTCCATAGACCGAGAAAGCAAACACATATTGTTATTTTTCATTGGGCTAGAGAATATATTGCTAAATTTTATTAATCGCATTTATTTATTTTTTTTGCTAGCTGTTAATTTGCAATTTCAGTTTAATATCCTGGATTTGTTTGTTTTTTTTTCTTTGAAGTTAAGCTGTCGAGACATGGAGAAGGTACAGTGAAAGCGTTTTTATTTTTGGTCTTAATCAAGATACTACTAAATACAGGGCGTAGCAGTTCAGTGTATTTGTCAGTTAATATCAGTTAATATTATTTTCTTGTGAGGTTCTCGTATTAGGAGTTGCCGGGGTGATGGGGTGTCAACACTTTTTAATGTTCCGGCGAAATCATAATAGTCTTCTGCATATGCAATGCGAATCCTCGCTGTCTGACTGTTTTTTAAAAAATTTTACGACGACGTCAGATGCTGTTTTTGTTTATTACAACAACAAAAATCTCAACATAAAAAATCTTTTACCAGTAGGAAAATGCTGTTTTTCCCCATTATTTTAATTACGTTTCAATATATTTTTTTGTGTTCTTCATTTTCATATATATATATATATATATATATATATATATATTTAGCTCAAAGAGCCAGCTATGTGTGGTGGATTTGTGAATGTATGGAAACTTTAACTTCATTTGATATATTTGTCTGTATATGAATTCGTGAGATTGTTGCATGTTCAGAATTAGATGCTGTCGAGTTCTGAGTGTGGGTCAATCCGTCTGCAATTTTAGTGTGGCATCAATAACTGCGTACAGTAACACAGAGACGTTTTGAATTTCAGACTGTAAACCCTCGTCGCTGCTTTGAGGTTCAATTCTAATGTTTTCATTCCGTCACTTTTCATTGTGATTTATCCCAAAAGACTTGTATTCCCTCATCACTCGGAAATTGATGCTAATAAAGTAATCTTGGGGAAAATCTACCATGGCAACGTTTGGTACTCTTAAGGTTCACGCTAATTGAGGTCTATGAAACCGGCCATGTCTGCCTCAGGGGGAAATTCTCCACCTTCTCGTCTGGAGGTCGTATTATGTCTTAATTGCAGTCTGAACAGTCTCAGGATGCTGAGAGAGAGAGAGATGATTTTTTTTTTTTTTTTGTCTTCCAGGCGGATTTTTTAAAAGGTCTGCCCGTTTACAACAAGAGCAATTTCAGCCGGTTCCATGCAGACTCGGTATGCAAAGCGTCAGTAAGTATGGACAGCTGCGTCCTTCTGGTGAAACCACACTGCAGAAGAGGATGCTTGCACCGACCTGTCAGGGGAGTGGGAAAGGGGAAGGGCCAGCTTAGCTGTAAGCAAATGCTTGCCAGACAGCCAGTGTGTGTGGGTTCTGTTCTTCAGCGCTGTCAGACGGCCACATGTAATGTTTAGTGAATTTTTTAAAATGTATTCTTGTATTCGTTCTTTAGTACTTTTGTTAGATCTGGAATTGTATTGAAATATTTCAAACTTAATAAAAACATTTAATAAAGGGAACAAAAGTTAGTATGGAACAATCATATGCCCACTGCTTTGACTACAGGATATTGTGATAATGCTGCACGATTTGGACCGATGCAGTCGCACGCGTTTCTAAGCTCATTTTAAATCAAAATCCTCCCGTAAGTTTGGTTTATTCTACATGTTGGAGTATCTCTGTGCAGTGCCAGGACCTGTCTTGCAGCAGCAAGGAGAGACTGTGCTTTGTGTGTTTTTGGTGTCATCCTTCCTCTGCACTTAGCATCCTCTCTGATTGAGATCTCTGTCTTTCAGAACAGGAGACCGTCTGTCTATCTCCCCACGCGGGAATACCCGTCCGAACAGAGTGAGTGCTTCTCCTGGGTTCAGGACCCTCGTCATCTTTTAATATCCCAAACAGACTCTTTCTGATGTGACAATGTTTCATCCAAAGTGTAGTCCTGTACACACACCCACACCCACCCCCCACACGCACGCCGCTCCAGCTCTGTGCAGGGCTGCTGTGCACTCATGCATTGCACTGCTTCTGCTTGGCTGTTCATGATTCCAGTTTAGAGTCTCTGCTTGTCGCACAAGACTGCTTTCAACTCTCGCGTTGTAACACTGTAATATATGATTTCTCTCTCTCTCTCTCTCTCTCTCTCTCTCTCTCTCTCTCTCTCTCTCTCTGTTTTATATAACCCTACTGTCTACACCTGTCCCTCCCCCTCTTTCTTGAAGTTGACTTCTAACACTTTTGGAAATAAATAAACAATTTCAAATCCTTTTTTTGTTTTCCAGTCATAGTCACTGAGAAGACAAACATCCTCCTGCGCTATCTCCATCAACAGTGGGACAAAAAGGTAGGAATTGTCCACGGTCAGGGCCCAGCGTACAGATGATCAAAACAGGCCTATGTTATGTGTGAATATGCAATTATCAAGGAGCCGAAGTTCATATAAGTGAAAATGTGCTTGAAAATGCTGTTCATGTTTGCATGGTAGTAGTGACTGTTTCCGCTGATGCCAGCGAGTTCAAATGAACTGGGAATCTCTTGGTTGAGTTTGGGATCAGTAAGCTTTTGGTTACTGTATCCGTTTTCCAACAGAACGCCGCAAAAAAAAGGGAACAGGAACAAGAGCAGGGAGAGAGCCCGGCGCCACCGAGGAAAATCGCCCGGACAGACAGCCAGGACATGAACGAGGACACTTAGACAGCACGTCCGCAGTGCGCCGGACAGACACGCAGACAAACAGACTGTCGGACAGAGAGCCAGGACTTGGGCAAAGGCACCTAGAAATAGTTTTTTTTTTTTTTTAAATATGTAACTCTTTGCAAACGTTTCCCCTTGTCTCAGTTCTTTTTTCCACCGCACTGCTCAGCCCTGGACAGAAGGGGGCACCACAAGCCGTTTCTGCTGGGACACTGGGTTTGATTCGAAGGGGTCTGACTGGAAGAGGATTGCTGGGAACACAGTTTTTTTTTTTTTTTTGAGTAGCGGCAGTGCTCGGGCTAGGTTTAAGCTGATCAGCAAACAAAGACATTTGTATTTTTTTTTTTTTTTAATTGGGCTATTATTATTATTTGTTGTTATGAGTTTTGTTTGCTAACCTGTAAGTGTTGGAATAACATGTTTATTTTTAAACTACGGCAAGCCATCTGCCTGCGAGTGGCGTCTGCGTTCTGGTTTTAGATCCGGATTGCATTCCTGAATGTGGAATGAGTCAGGATTGGTTTGTATTTCCACTGGCTATCCGCTCCTGCACCACATAGTACAGAAATCCCACCTCCAGTCTCTGGGATTGAACGTTTTTAGTTTTAAAGATCTCCCAACCCGTTTAAAGCCCAATGCCCACCTGTAAGTCTGATTGCTGCCAGCTTACCAAGGAAGCACAAGAATAAAGACCAGCTTTGATGCTGTTTCATGTCCAGATCCTGGGTTCTAAGGAGTACTTAAGATAAGATGTTTTTCTTTTTATTTTTTTTCTTTTAAGGTTATAAATAAATAATGCTGAGGCTTTAAGTATGCAAAACTAGTGCTAGACATAATCCTTCAGATATCTTGCAAGTAAGTGAGTTTTGTGTGTCAAGCAGTATTTTTCAGTGGCTAATCTTGTATGCCCATAGAAACATCGGCAGTGGGACTTGCCAAGTGACACTGATAGCTTCAATTGTCCTCCATTCCTTGAGACGCTCTCAAATCTTAGGTCCGTTTCTGCCTCTTAAGTTTTCTACTGAGCTAAAAATGTGTTCGTGTATCACAGCTGTAATCAGGTGACTTCCAGGAGTGACAGCTTCCTGTCTCATGTCCAGTGCAGTTAGCGGTCAGGTGATCATGATTTAGCCCAATCATCAGTTAGCAAACCGATGCATCGTTGGGTAGCCAGAACTGGGCCTTTGCCAAACCAAGGTGCCCTAGTCACGCTGGGGGTGATTTTCAAAGCTTGGTAACGTTTTGTTGAGTCAAATCTCTTAATAAAGCTCTGAAATTAAAAAAAATGTATATATAGTGATAATGATTTTGTGCACGTTCATCACCCATAACTATAAAGCATTCAGTGGCGCTGTATGTAGTAACACTAAAAGCGTTTTCTCTATTGAGTCTCAGTGTCTTCAGTGTTGCACATTTTCTTAACTGAGCAAAACAAAACCAGAATAAAAAAATAACCTTCGAGAAAGTTTCCAATCAGCGAGCTCCCCCCCTCGTACCCAAAGTGCTTTCCCTGTCGTACCATTGGGTACATTTCAAAGTGTAATGTCTTTACTGCACTGTGAGACAAACTGTTACTGCAAAACCTGACCTGCCCTTAAACAGTGTGATTTGTGGCGTGGTTGCTAATGCCGTGTGTGTGTGTGTGTGTGTGCATACAAATAAATACAAATGTCATTTGGTGAGTTTGCAGTGTTCAGATAGCTGTCTGATCTTCTTAAACTGTTGATCCAAACTGCACTGTGTTGTAGCTTCTCTGCTTGCTAATAGAGGGTAGTGCAACTCGGGTCTTGTTCCCATATAAAGCAGCTTTAGAATATGTTTTCTGTACATGTCTCCTGCCAGATGATCCTTCCGAGGAAATATATATTTATCGCTGAAAGTCCTGGTAAAAAGATGTGTGTGTTTTTTTAAAATTTTTTAATTAGTGCTGTTTGTGCCCGGAGTGTATCAACAAGGGGGTGTCCAGAAGGCAAGGGTCCTGTTCATAGGGAGTGGGGCTGGAGAAAACACCAAACTTTTACAGCAGTTTCTCAGACCTGAGTGAAGCTGCTTGAACATTTCTAGCGCCCCCTAGTTAATTATTGTGTACTTTTTTTTTTTTTAAACAAAGGAACTCTGTTAGACTTTTCTGTTATGTTTATTCATTTCCATGAACCCCTGCACACCAAGCGCAACAAACACAAAACAACCTGTTCTAGTTACTAATACATTTCAAAAACATGTTTCCTTTGCGTTTGTAAACTGAAATCGTCAGCTCGTCTGCTTTTAAAAGAGTTTGTGATCGAGTGTTTAAAGTTTCGCTTCTGGTTTCAAAGATCTCGATTCGACACTCTTGGGCTACTTAAGTAATGGAGTGCCGAGACAGAGGGCAATCAGGGACTTTGTTACGAGTCGGTAGATGATCGCGGCATTCTCCTTAACGTTGATGAGGGACAAAGCTTCTGATAAAGGCACAGTTCATACTGAAAAAGGGATAGTTGACAACTTTGCATTGGAGAAGGCAGACGAGAGCTGTTGTGAGGAGAAACCCTGTATTATCTCCATTCCCTTCTTCTCTGAAGACCATCGATCGATGTGCTGGTCCTTGCATTGGCTACCACTTTGTAAATATCGTGGAGTGTTAAGAGATATATGGGTCTGCTGTTACTCCAGTCGTTATTTTGTTTTGTTGATTTTAGTTTTTTTTTTTTTTTTAAATTGCGTTTATACTGATCTGGACAAAACATGATCTTAAGATAAATAAAAGTGTTCTTAAAAATGCTCAATGCAAAAGTATTTTAAAAATAAAAAATACAGAGTATGGAGAATACAGGGCAGCCAGTTTTTTTTAGGGGTGTTATTTGTTTCTGAAAGATCATCTATACCCTAGCTGCTCCCTAGTTATATATGTTTTCATTCACGTGTGTGTGTGTGTGTGTTCCAGGATTGAATAAAAACTCCATTCTATAATTTGTATTGTTTTATTTTTATTTTTGTTTGCAGACCTTACAAAAATATGACAAAATAAATTAAAAGAAATAAATAATCCCTTTTTTTCCCCCCCTTAAAAGAGCCCCGTAAAATTATCTTTGTACAGTAGTTACTTGGAAGAGAGCACAATGTATTTTATGAAGACCTCAAACAGAAACATTTTATTAAATCTCCTGGCGTGCAGGCACTGGTCTTTCACCTGTGACCGCCCCTACACCTCCCCGCCCCCCTTTCATGATATACAGCACACGCCCATCAATCCACATACCTGTGATCACACGGGTTTAATGTTTTAAAAAAAGGCATGTGATTGGTTGTTCACAAATAAACCAACCAATCAGTCACCTTGACTGCTGCCAAAGAATCCGAAAGCGCTCTGGAACAGTTTCACGAATGTCACACTGGATTTCTTATTCAGAAAAACAGACTTAGAAGAAAAAAAAAAGTCTTTCAATAATTCATCATTTAAAAGTGTTGCCCTTTATCTCAAACCCCACCTCGATCAGACTCTCGGCACGTCCATCTGCGATCCGTCCATTCCACCCCCAGTCATCATACATACTTTGCCAGCTTACAAATTCAATGTCTTTCCCTGGTTCCACACTTGACAGCCGGTGGCTCCATTTGGGCAGTAGAGTGATGTTGCCAGATTACAATATTGCTGCTGAAGATACAAATTCACCCCTTGATGGCTAATTCTATCTGTACTGGGCACGTTTCCTTAAGCCTTCAAAGCAAAAAAAAAATAGTCTAGGGGTTCTGTAACTGATTAAAACCCATTTCTTTTCACTTATATCGGCTTCTGTACCATTTCACTGACTCCAGTGTCATAATCAAGTCATCACACTGCAAATAACACATTGTAAATATATATATATATATATATATATATATATTTTTCTCCTAACTAGGCGTAAGGAAATCTGTAAGGCCCTCTGACAGGTGCACAGCTTTTGTGTATGGAAGTTTTTATACAGCAATATTGCTTGGGAGGTAGAATCCGATTCATGGAATTCCTTTCCCAGAATTCCATTCGCTTGACGTTTGCAGCCATGGTTTTTTTTCGTCGCTTTGGTCCATGGTTGAATCGTCTTGTGTTGCATGAGTGTGTTGAAACTTCAGAATGACAAGCGAGTTGGCATTAGTGTCAGACTGAGAAGATGATGATGATGATGGGTTAGTTATATGTGAAGATTTTTAATTTAGTTTATTTTTTGTATATATATATGCATTTAGTATTGTTTTCATCAAAAAAAATAAATAAAAGCATACAGCACGATCTTCTTAATACCATAAGCCACACCCATTTTAGACCCAAATTCCATAGATCATGTGCACCATTTCCCCCCCAAAGGGATGTGGAAAAAAAAACCGCATGGTATTGTGGCTGAACATCTCCTATCTGAATTGTTTTGTAACATTTTTTAAGTTGGGTAATGGCACCACCTGCTGCCCAGAAGTGGAACTGCTCTAGATACCATTTCCCTTCTGCTTTACAGAGATATGGCTCTTTGTAATCTAAGCCCTTCTGGATTCCTGGTTTCAGTGTTGCTTTGGCAAATCATTTATCTAAAAGAAGATCCACACAATAACAACAGAAAGAAAAGAACTCCAAAAATAATAAGAAATGATGTGCATATAAATCAATAAATAAATCAATCAATAAATAAGACCAGCACCAAGACGTACAAACAGAGCGACTCTAACGACACTCGTTTCTAAAACCACGTACAGTAAATAATGAAATCCTGCTGTTGCATGTGGCATGAGGCGGGCTGGCGTCTCCCCTCCCTTTGCCTGTACAGTCTCTGTCTCAGTCCTCAGTCAGGTGCATAGAAATGCAACCCTAGCCTTTGACTGTCTTTGCACACGAAATACAAAAATCACACCAGAATTCTTCCTTCGGCATATTTCAGAAACCCTCCTTCCTCACACGGGTTCCAGGTGTGATAGGGTGCCCGGTAACTGGTATTGAATTGATTTACACTGGAATGGCCAGTAATCCCAGTTTACCATACGTATTAACAGAACTCCAGCGACGCTAAGTAAAATTATAATGAAGCAAAAACAAGACGCACAAAGCTATGGGAGTGTCTGCGGCACAGCCAGTGTAACCCAGGACGGCTCCCAGCATGCTCTGCCTGACTCCAGATCCAATAAGAGGCGTCATTACAAATCCATCAGTTCCATTGAAAACGCTGACGTCTTCGATTCTGAATGGGAAATGTTATAAATATACACAAGTCAAACTGGTTTTTGCTCAAAAGTGGCAACATACTACTGTTAAGGGAACGTGTGTCTGAAAACAAACAGTCACCTTGAGACATCCTGGTATTGAGTCTAATTATCCATGTATTTTCCTTGATTCTTCTATATTTCATTTGAGATTATATATATTAGTCATCACCCGGAAACAAAGACCTGTTGTATTTCAAGACTCTTAGATGTACAGGTATGAGCTCCTTATCAGCACTTCTCTGACTAGCACTGTGCTGGCAGTGGCTTGTATTTGTTTAGGCACTTGCCCTTTTTGAAACAATGTTTGTTTTTTTCTCAAGCACATTTTTCAAACACCTTGAACAGTCCATCTTTGGAGATTCGAACAGCAATAAGAAACTGGATAAAAACTGTTTGCTTTCGTTAGTTTGAACACCTGTAAGAATGCTCTGTGTTTAATAAAATCGGAAATGGGAAACGGATTTTATAAAACACATCATTTTCTTGTAACAAACGACCTAACAGAGACACTCTGAGTCTTTGGTTTGACGTCAACATTTTCAAACCGGATCAATCCGTAGCACCTTTGCACCCTGCGGAATAATAAGAATGAAAGAAAAAAACAACAACACGCTTCTCTTTTCTTTTAAAAAGGTTTGAAAACCATCTGAAAATCACAGCTTATGCAGTCCCACAAGTATTGCGATGAAGGAGGGGAGGAGTGAGGGGAGAGGAGGTGGGGTTCATCATCATCTCTCCATTTCCTCACATCCATTTGTGTCCACGCAGACTGACCGGTCACACGGCTCTCCTCTAGCCTCAACCCAGACTGACCCCCAACGACGGTCCCAATCAACTCTCCCGAACAGAACTGGCACAGAAAAGGAGGCGCGGCAGCAGCATGATCAACTCGAATTTCTTCCCTTAAGATTTTTTTTTTTTAAAAAGTTAAAACGGAGTTCTTTTTGCGTTTAGTTTTTGGAGCCTGGCGGCTCGGACTCACCGCCGTGGGCGGGTTCGGAGTCCGTCGAAGGCATTTCCTCCGGCGCCCCGTTCAGGTCCGACTTGGTGGGCAGTTTGTCCGGCTGGCCGTCCCCCCCGGGTCTGGCCTGGGCCCCGTTGGCACAGGGGCCCCCTTCAGATTTCCCGAAGTTGAAGAGTTTCCCCGGATTGAAGGACTTGGTGGGGGAATGGCTCCTCTCGTTGACAGTGGCTGCTGCTGCTGCTGCTGCTGCTGCTGCTGCTGCTGCTGCTGCTGCCTCCTTCTTGTTCTCGGGAGACTTCAGGAACTTGAAGCTGAGGAAGCCGGGGAGTTTGGGCTCGCTGCTGCCCGTGGGGGACTGTGGCGACCGGGCCGTGCCCGAGTTGAACTTGCTCTGCAGGGGGATGATCTGCTTCAGCTTCATCACGTTGTTGGTGGCCAGCAGGGAGCTAGGCCTCTTGGGCTTGTCGGAGCCCCCTCCGGAGCGGGGCTTGTGGCCCTTGTCGTGATGGTGCTCCCCCACCGAGAAGTCCGTCCCCCGGCCCTCGTCCTTGTCCCTCTCCCGCCTGGCGTGGTGCTCTGCCTGCCTCTGCCTCTCCTCCTCCTCCCTCTTCCTGCGCTGCTGCTGCTGGAAGTGCTGCTGAGCCTGCCGCTCGTGCTTCTGCAAGGAGGAGAGAAAGGGAGATGGAGACACACGGAGACACACCACTGAGAGACAGCGAGACCAGCAGAGGCCCCAACGTGCCGTGGAACAGCACACTTGAAAGTGTTTAAACACGATCCCATAATAGCTATCAACACCGGTTCATTTTAATTTACAATAACTTATCAGCTGTTATTCCCCCAGTTGCCTAATTAGTGAAGACTAATTTCTATTACTAACATTTGGAAGCACAATTATATTTCCATTATAAAACAAGAACTACCGTACAGAACAGACCCATTCATTTTCCGAGATATTTCTGTTCATTCCTGCAAGCAGTTTAAAGCAAAGGCGTTGTAGATGCTTGGCACACACTCCTTCAGGGTCACCCAGTGGTAGCCAGGAGCATTTCGTCACTTTGTTACCTTGAAGGCTTCCCTGCGTTGATACTCCAGCTTCGCCATTTCATCAGCCACCCAGGAAGGGATGTCTGGGATTGCAACGTGAATGATGTACTTCAGCAGGACAGCAAAGTGCTGTGGAGGCAGTGAGAGACACCAGACACATTCACTGAGAGCGCGCTGAAACCACACTGCTGAAAACCAGTCCAACAAAGACACTAAAGCAACTCACACAAGCACCCCTTCACAGTGCAAGAATTATTAGTAACACTTTACATTAAATGTCTCTGATTACTGTGCATTTACACAGTCGTTACAGCTCTGGACAAAAGCTTCCCGTCACCTACAATTTTAGGATTGAGACATAATTTTAAAAAAAAAAATATGAACATAGCTTAGATCTTTTATTTAACATCATGTAATCAAAATGATATCATAAAAGTCTACCGGAAGCCATAATAGTAGTACAGTGTTTCATGTTAGATTTTGAAATGTCAAATTCTTCATTAAGTAAATGAAAAACTACAAAGCGGTGTGTAATTCAATATGTTAACGTAACATTATTCAGCAGGTTTCATTTGACTTTCTGAAGCAGCATGTGTCAATTCTACAGGGGGATGCAAATCTTTTGGCCACAGCTGTAGTTACAGTGTGGTTACATAACGCACCTGTATTCATTTCTCCATATACATGAATCTGAATGTTAGATAAGATGAACATTTCTTTACCTCCAGGATGACAATGGAGATGATGGCCATCTCTGGGCTGAGCCAGGGGAACAGTCGCTGTAGCTGCCCGCACTGACTAATCAGGTAACAGTTTACAACAATGGCAATAAAGCCCATAGCCTCCATCACGTTCTGTGAACAAAAAAAAAACATGCCTATGCCTTGGGAGTGCCAGCTGTTCCACTGCCTACCTTTGATCACCCTAGTCCTGGGGTATACCGTACACAACAACTGCGCCTGGAAGGTGTTGCATTCGACTCAAATCCAGCAACAGAATGGCTGTGCTGACTGACTACTCTGCATTGCAAAATGTGCCAAGCTTGATGCAAGGAAAGTAACTCCTCTGAAGCTTGATTTAGGGTTAACCAGACTATCTTTTCTGTCAGTTGAACTTACACGTGTGTGTGTGTGTGTGTTCTATCCCTCTGTGGTCAATGGGCTTTGTGTTGAAATAAAGATGCATTATTTTGAATTTAAGTTTGGCAGGGATGGGGTTAATTCCGTCCCTCCTGGATTCACGTGTGGAATGTGGCTGGGTCTAGATTGAATAACTGATCATCAATCAAGTCCCAGCCACATGCTATATAAAGGAAACCAAGCCCTTTGTTTCTTTAGGGAAATCCAATGCTAATAATAGCCGAAAGCTGTCTGCTACTTAGTGTAAGTCTTGTGTTTTGTTTGAACCTTTTATTGTGTCTGTTTTGCGTCATTGTTTGTCTGTGAAGAAACGTGCGCTCGAGCACTTTCACTGCAGCTTCCTTCCTGACGCTATCCTGTCACAGCCTCTCACCTGCCACTGCCCGATGCTCTCGACTCGCTGTCCGAAGGGCCTCTGCAGCCCGGTGCACAGCTTGAAGGCGTCGCTGCGGATCTCGATGATGTTGTTGATGAGCGCGCACATGGCGGCCAGGGGGAACGCCGACGAGAAGAGCACCACGTATCCAAACTGGATGAACATCTCCTGGTAATCCTGGAAGGTGTCCTGCAGGGAAAGACACAGCCCACGCTCAGCCCTTCGGAGCACACACACATACACACACACACACACACACACACACACACACACACACACACACACACACACACACACACACACACACACACACACACACACACACACACACACACACACACACACACACACACACACACACACACACACACACACACACACACACACACACACACACACACACACACACACACACACACACACACACACACACACACACACACACACACACACACACACACACACACACACACACACACACACACACACACACACACACACACACACACACACACACACACACACACACACACACACACACACACACACACACACACACACACACACACACACACACACACACACACACACACACACACACACACACACACACACACACACACACACACACACACACACACACACACACACACACACACACACACACACACACACACACACACACACACACACACACACACACACACACACACACACACACACACACACACACACACACACACACAGACCCACACACACACAGACCCACAAGCACACAGACCCACAAGCACACACACAGACCCGCACGCACACACACACACACACACAGACCCGCACCCACACAGACACACACAGACCCACACACACACACACACACAGACCCACACACACACACACACAGACCCACACACACACACACACACCCCGAGCCGGCTCTCCACATCCCAGCTGGATCGCTGCACTTGCCTTTCCGAGAGGCCCATGGACACTTTAGGAAGCTAGCTGCATTTATATACATATGGTACATTCGCAATGCTTGTTGGAGGGTCTCAATTAATATGGGGGATTCAGCCTTTTAAAAGTTAACTGCAGTTTACTGTGGTAAAACAGGGATGGAAATAAGACTTCCATTGCATATCAGTTTGACCCATTCCAGATTTGAATACAAGCTTGATTAGACACAGCGAAGACGTAACGAGCTCAGGTGTGTCTTATTAGACTCATCGTACAACCGGGGATTGGATCAAAGTGCTATGCAATGGGAGTCTTACTTCCCTGGTAAGAGCACAGCAAAGTGTACTACAGCACCACAGGGAAGCGTTTTATGAACCCTATCTGCCGCGGTACTGAATCTGCTTCCTTGACACACATGAGGAGGTCTGAGTGGCTCTCCGCTCACCTCGTATTTCTTCATACAGCTCTCGACCTCCGCCTGGGTGAGCCGGGAGGAGAAGGTCTCTTCGGGGGGGTCGATCCAGGACTCTCTCTTGGTTTTGGACTCCTCCCTCTCCGCAGAGTGGCCCCTCTTCCTCTGCCGCAGCGAGACGGGCGCGTCCCCGCCGGGGGCCAGCGGGGCCACCAGGATCTCTCCAGGGGCCTCCTTGGTTTCGAGGTAGCCGTTGTCGATGTCATCGCAGAGCTCGAACACCGAGGCTGGGTCCATGCCCTTCTCCACCATGGTGGGGCTGCCCTCCTCCAGGAAGCTGTCCTCCAGCTGCATCGCCATGGCGACCCCCTTCCGCTCCGCCTTCTCGATGAAGCTCACCTTCCTCAGCTTGAGGCCGCAGTCCATGAGGCTCTCCACCTCATCCTCGCTCTGCCTCTCCTGCTCCCCCCCCTCCTCCTCCTCCTCTTCCTCGTCTGGGACCCCGCACCCCCCGTTCAGACACTTCTTCTCCCCGCTCCCTGGACCCGGAGAGGCCTGCTCCGAGGGCGAAGCCTGGGCCTTTCCCGCGGCCATGCGCCCGTATTTAAGCACCGAGGAGAGGAGGAGATCCCACAGCACCTTCGGGGTCAGCTCCCCCAGCTTGTGCCTCTCGTACAGGTAGGGCTGCAGGACCTCCTTGACGTTCTGCAGGAACTGGCGGATTATCAGCAGGGTGGCCAGCATCTGAGAGGGGGGATAAACAAGCACAACGGATACTTAGAGAGATAACAGTCCCTGTGTTACAAAGCTGCAGTGTCCCACAGGGCTACAGTGTTGTATAAACACATGATTCTGCTGAATTTCCACAAACCATAAAACGAGTCAAGCAGACAAACGCTTTGGTCAATCGCTGCAATCTGGGAGCCTGTTTGGTCTGTTTGTTTAATTCATATCGAAATGTATTTTGTATCAACAACCAAAAAACAGATTCCCAGCATCTTCAGCCTCTTAATGGAAACGCATGCATTGCACCACAATACAGGTACCACTGCTAGGAAAAATAATAATGATGTTTTACAGGAGAGACAAAATACACCTCTGTGAGGGACACTGCGCTATTAAAACTGCATCACTCAAAGCTCAGGCTCACACACAAACTGGCCCTCAAAACAGCCCCTTTGCAGAGAGACAGGCTGCTGGTTGCTATATAAGCTGCATTAAAACAGCCTGGTATTCCTGCCCCTGTAAGTATAGTGCACACTGAAAACCACATATCATTGGCAATGTATGTTTTGTAATTATAATTCAGATTTAGTTGCGTCTATGAATCAAGTTAGGAGGGCAGAGTATGTGTCAGAGGCACCTGGACAGCTGGCTGTTAGCGTAATACCCCTACTTTACCACCAGGTGGCGCTATAGGCTTAGTGGAAAAAAACACCGCTGTGTTTGTACACACTGAGATTGCATTTGATATAGAGTTTTTCAAGCTGCTGTTTATTATTTGTTTATTTAGCAGACGCCTTTATCCAAGGCGACTTACAGAGACTAGGGTGTGTGAACTATGCATTAGCTGCAGAGTCACTTACAACTACGTCTCACCCGAAAGACGGAGCACAAGGAGGTTAAATAACTTGCTCAGGGTCACACAATGAGTCAGTGGCTGAGGTGGGATTTGAACCGGGGACCTCCTGGTTACAAGCCCATTTCTTTAACCACTGGACCACACAGCCTCCTGTTTGCGCAACAATGTGTGAAAGAGAGCGAGGCTCATGCGGTCACTGTGTGCTCAGAGACAGACAGACAGACAGACAGCCAGGCAGGCAGGCAGGCAGACCAACACTGCCATACTTTAGACCTGGAGCGGGCACACAGGCCCCGCTTAATGAAGATGACGAGGAGCTGGAGTTTGAGGCAGAGGAAGGGCAGCAGGGCGTCTTTGGTCTGTCTCAAGAGGCTTGAAGACAGGGAGAAAACAAGAAGGAGCTGGGGGAGGGGGGGCGGGGGGGAAAGCGAAGAGGAGATCAAACAGAATACAAATAAAACCTGCTACAGGAGAGTGGAGAATTAGCCAGCATCCCTCTCCCGTCAATGAGCACTAAATCACAGTTACAATGTAAAGAAAGGAGGTTTGAAGATCAGAAAGGGGGGGCTGTGAGGCAGAGAGAAAGGGTTAGGGTATGAAAAGCAGCTGTCGATTACCAGCAGTGATGTGGTGTTCTAAATCTGAAGGTATAGCCACTAAACAATATACACAAATATACACATTTCATTTGTATACCGAACTGCTAGCAACACATGCATCTACAAGTATTTCCACCAAGCGCCTTTCTCCGTCTGGTCAGAATGCTTTATTTATGTGTGTCAGCGGCAGAACGATGACGTCCGAGACGAGTTTTCAGACCGAGGATTCCGCTGCTGCTGTAGCTGATAACAGAAGAAGTTCCTAAAGCTCTTTTCAGGCTGAATGGGACAGCTGTGCGGGAGATGCGAGTCAGGGGACTTAGCTTGTCTATCATGCGAGTTCCAGCTCCACTGCACCACTGCTGCCTGTAGGAAATACTATCGGAGCAACGCTGAGAAGAACACACGAGGTAGGATAACTGATCATACCGATCTGCGATGCCACGGGACTGCTGTATTCATGTGCTTGTGTTATCTGAACGCTCTGAAATGGATTTGAAAGTTTCACACATGTTTTTACAAACCCTGGCACTGCGTTCGCCAGCCTCACCTCTTTCAGACGCTCCATGTCTTTGAGATAGAACCCGATATAGAAAAGGCTGAGATAAGAATTGACAAACTGAAACTGGAATAGAAGACAAAAAATCATTAGTCAAGCACAAATCCACGTAATAATAATAATAATAATAATAATAATAATAATAATAATAATAATAATAATAATAATAATAATAATAACTGAATATTAGCTAATAACTTATTGCATCATCAGTGTGCTTATTGCTTTGCACTGATGTTTCGAAGATTAAATAAAGCTGACTACAGTAATAGCTCAAGGGCAGACAAAACCTACTGTACTGATCACTTTCAAACTCAGTTAGGAGAGACTTACTAGAACGATTTTGATAATGAGGTTTTTCTCAAAGGTACTCTGGAGTCTGTAGTTTTCTAGAATGGGAAAAATAAAGACATCATTGTACACACAACAGTGATCTGGATGTGAACGCGCAAGCAAAGGGAAATACTGAAATTCACCAAAGTTTTGCATCACATTGAATTTTAGGATAAATAAAAATAAACTATATGAACATAATTTAGACATTTTATTTAACACCATGTAATCATAGAAAGTACAACTTGATATTGCAAACGTCTACCGGAAGCCACAATAGTATTTCATGTTTCGAAATGTCCCATTTTTCAGTTCAGTATATGGAAAACTACAACGCGGCGGGCAATTCAATATGTTAACGTCACACTATTCAGCAGGTTTCATTCGACTTTATGAAGCAAAATTAGTTAATTCTACAGGCTGATGCAAAGCTTTTGGCCAGAGCTGAAGAATTGCCTTGATCAGCTGTTACGTTACCACTGATCAGAGATCTTGGTCTCACGCTGTCTGCGTGGTACTGTACCCGTGTTACATACCCCTATCATTGAGCCAGCAGGCAATTTTCCTGTAGACGTCGTCGCAGGCTGTCACAGTGATGGCCAGTATGATTTTGGGGATGAACCTGGTGACTTGAGGAAGCTCTTTGATCCCCATCACAAACTCCTGTGGACAGAAAGCAGCGTGAGGGACATGGGTCTCTACATCTCAGAACTGAAAACGCCAGACTAAAGGGGCAATGCTTTTACCACTGACCTGCAGCTCGAAGCAGATGAGCATGGCCAGGAAGACGAAGCACAGACAGAAGAGGCACACGGGGAGGCTGACTAGGTACTGGAACAGCATTCTCTTCCAGGGGGGGTAGTAAAACTCCTCGCAGCCAGTGATCGGGCTCAGCCGCTTCACTCCCTGCAATACAGCACAGCTCAGCCCTCACACCTCTTCCCTTATCCCCTATCCCTTCCTTATCCAGCTTCCATTATCCCTGATCTCTTAGCCACTCATCTCTATCTAGGGGTAGATTCAGGAAAAATACTGCTCCTGATTTCTGCTCCTATTCAAATCAAGCCCCCGGACAGTAACAGACCACCCCCGAACACACCCCATAGTAAAAGATTCTACGCCGCTGTTCTTTGCTATAGGCAATGGTGTTCTACCTGCCAACAGCTCATGCCTCTTTCTCTGTGATTTCTTATTCTTTCAGCTCTCCAGTTGCTCAGACGCTCCGCTCCTTTCTTATTTACCCGGAACTGTGGGCGTGGCTCTTCCAGGCTCTCAGTGGGCGTGTCCAGCGTCCCCCACTTGTAGGCAAGCTCCGCCCCTCGCCGCTTCCACCGCTCCAGGAAGAGAGTGGCCCAGACCACGTTGAAGAGAGCGAAGACCACGCAGCAGATATCCCTGCTCGTCTGGTAACACAAACACAGCCCCCGTCAGCCCGGCACTGACACACTGGTCCCTGGTCACAATTCTGAGGTTCTCCGCTTATTTCGGGATCTACAAAAGTGTCAAGTAAAACGCTGCATTCTGGTACCTGTTCTGAAAGTCGCGTGGTCTAGTGGAGTGGGTTTGACCTACAGCGCAGGAAGTGCTTAACCACTCACCTGGTCAGACTCGGTCAGCATCCACAGAACGAAGCCGATGATGGCTGGGTAGAGCATGGAAGTGGTGTAGAAGCCCAGCCAGGCGAAGTACATGGCGATCTTCACACCGAAATAATCACAGATATCATCTGCCAGACAGACACAGCATTATACACCTAAACGGCATTAGGGGCTAGGGGGGCGCTGCCAGGGTAACTCGCAGGCCTTACACACTAGCCTTACACACACGGCGGTTTTGTCAACCCGGACTGAAGCTTTTACACAGGATGCAATGACATTCATTTCCATCGACCGGGCTGTCAGTCGTGAAACAGTCAAGTGAAAAGACTGGTTTGTGAAGGGAAGGTACCTAGCGGCTGTTTCTCACACACAGCTTGCACCCAGGACTTCATGAGCTGGCTTAGAATCCTCTGTTCGTGGAGCGGGAAGAGCTGCTGGATGACGCCCCTAGCGGCCAGCTCCGGTACTGCAGAAGGAAGAGAGTGAGAGTAAGTCTTGATTCAAGAGGATTCTTTTTGCATTCTTTTTTTCACGAAGCCAAAACCGATGAGGAAATCGAGATTCCAGTTTGAATCTGGAAACGTTATCTTGCTAAAACAGGAAGCCAATATGAATGCTACTCACGGATTGGCTGCCCTTCCAGGAAGTGGATGTTGTGCAGCGACTCGCCCTGTTTCGCCCGCAGGTTCTCCAGCCAGTAGCGGATGATGCTCTGTCTCTCCTGTAGAGGGGGCAGGTGGGGAAGTTGAAGGGTTATCAGTGAGAGCGAAATCGAATAAAACGAGCTAGGTTAAAAAATTGCAGCGACTGTACGGTTAACTTTTGTTTGCTGAAGGAGTAGGCAGAAGAATGAACAGGTAAGAGAGGCGGTCAGCTGACCTGCGAGCTGAAGAAGCAGATCTCGTTCTCGATGTTCTCGTAGATGTAGTCCTCCTCGCAGGAGAAGTTGCGAGTCCCGCCCCCGAACTCGGGTTTGACAGGTTTGCGCAGCCCCACCTCCTCCGCCCCCCGCAGCAGGCTGCCAAGACAACCAGCATTCAGCACACTGCACATCCTGCACTGCACATTCATCACTGCACATCCTGCACTGCACATCCTGCACTGCGCATTCAGCACTGCGCATTCAGCACCGCGCATCCTGCACTGCACATTCAGCACTGCACATTCAGCACTGCACATTCAGCACTGCATATTCAGCACTGCGCATCCTGCACTGCGCATTCAGCACTGCGCATCTTGCACTGCGCATTCAGCAATATTTTATATATGTCTTTCTATATAGCTACACAGTGCTGAAAAGTTTACACCAGGGATTTCAAAATGTACAAACTACCTTTTATAGGACTAGAGAACTTTAAACAATTAAGTTAGTGGGGATCATGAACTGGTTGGAGATTGTGCAAACTGCACTGAAAACTTTCAAAAATGTAGCTGGGGTGGGGATCGTTACCTCTAACTCACTACCAGCCTGTTACACCCTGATGCCTGGGTCTGTATGGAAGGCAGGGGGTGCTCAGGTCAGGATTGAGGCAGGCTTCCAAAGCGTTTCATTGGAAACTATGAATTACCAGTGGCAGCGGTGATGTGATTGGCTCTAGGTGACAAAAAGAGGCAGATTAGTGTCAAGAATTTCCCCAGTGAAGGGATTATTCTGCTGAGAGAAGTCTGGGGTTTGAAATGGCTGCAACAGAGAGTGACAGACTCTGGCTGCAGGGATCTCAGTGCTAAGAGAAGACCGCGTTCTTCTCTCTAAGTGCTGGAGTGGAGCTGGCCAGAGGAGAGTGCCGTCATTACAACGGACAGTGCGGTCCTGAGGGAGAGCGTCTTTTAACAGAGAGAAGGAATCTACCTGCTGGATTCATACCAGCTGTGATCAGCCAAAGCTGGAAGGCAGCGGACGCTTAAAGACCCACAGCGACGCTGGACACTCACTTCTCGTAGGTCGCCGTGACGAAGAAGGCGTGGACTCGGGTGTGTTTGTGGTGCCGGATCTGGATGATCAGCTCCGGGATGCCCAGTCGAATGTGGTTCAGTAACCATAGCAACGTGTGGTCGTCTGTGGATTCTGGTGGAAGCAAACAGGAAGTCAGCAAGACAGAACAGGAAGTCCTTCCGAAGACACCTTGATGTTGTTCTTGGTTGGTGAGGCCTGTCTGCACTGGGGGAGAGAGAGAGAGCAAGAGAGAGCGAGAGCGAGAGAGAGCAAGAGAGAGCGAGAGAGAGAGAGAGTGAGAGATCTCTTACTGCACCTGCAAATGTCATCAGTACGTCACAGTTCTCCGTAGGCACGGTCTTCATCCAGGATTTGTGGGACATCATGTAGCGTCCAGCCTGCAGCAACCTCTTTCCAAAGAGCTTATCTGGGGGAGGAAGAGAGATGTTGGGGGAGGGAGGCAGGGAAGAGAAACAGAAAGAAGAGAGAGTGAGACAGGGAGACTGGGTCAGCCAGTAACTCAGCAGAGACACGAGCCAGACCTGGAGTGGAGCCCAGATGGGACGTCCCAAGCTGGGACACAGACCCTCCCCTCCGCCCCCACCCCTCACCCCTCATGATCTAAATGTCACACATCTGTATACTGTAACCCGAGCCCAGGGGGGAGACACAACAGTTAACCCCTTCCTGTCCAGCTGCCTGAGGACTTTGGAAACAGCCTCCGTGTCTCACAGCTCATGCTTTGTATCGGACAGCCTTCAATATTTGACCCGTTTAAAAGGGACTCCTTTTTGTTGTTAAAATCCAGGTGAAACCTCATTGACAGGTTGATTTGATCATCTTATACTCGACAGGAAAAAGACACCCCTAGATTCATTTTATAGCACTAACGAATCCCCCCCCGACTGCGTCGACGTCCTAATTTTAGGGGTATCCCCAGGATAACCACGCACAGGCTGATAGAATCCAGGGGTGAGTTATCAAAATAAAATTCAGCCTTGCTTATCCTGGGTGTAGATTCACAATGACATTTACAGCCTCCTCTAGAGCATACTGCTTCTGGTTTATTTTATTTTTTATTTTTTTTTGCAGAACAGAAAGAAAGCTTTGTTAAATTACCTCACAGATGACTCATGCACAGGGGGTGTCTGTGTGTTTGACTGGCCTCTGTCTCCATAGCGCTGGCTAAGGCCTCATCAGAGGAACACTATATTCTCAGACCTAAATTAGCAGCAGTATCTGCTACCCCCGAGAGCAGGGGTGTGTGTTTCACAACGGTAAACATTAATAACGCTCCAGCTCTTAAAACGGATTCAGTTCCTGATTAGATCCTCTTTCATCCTGTTTTAGGAATTCTTTGGAACAGTTTCGTCATGGAATACGATGAAGATGTTCCCTGTGGATCTCGATTGGAATTTCAGCCTCCCCTCTTTTAAATCCCAGTTTTGAGACATTCCAGAGTCAGTATTATATTTTAAGCAAAACCTGTGCCCCTATGTACCCTTATAGAAGTTTAGCACTGCAAATTTCCATGGTAACTTTGCAGTTTTCCCATGGTTATACTATGCATCTACCGTAGTTGACCGTGGTTTGCCTTATTTTAAAAATGCTTTGTCATATTTCTCTGGGTTTTACCATGCTTTCACTATCTATTACACTTTGCTATGTTTTTACTATGGGAAACTTTTAGAATAGTAACTTCACCTATTGTTTTATTTACCAGGATTTGCCCTTCTATATAGAATAATCTGGGCCCAATTCTCCACTGTGGACAAATTGCCCTGTCATATATTTACCACAGAGTGGGCAAAGGAGGCTGTGTGGTTCAGTGGTTAAAGAAAAGGGCTTGTAACCAGGAGGTCCCCGGTTCAAATCTCACCTCAGCCACTGACTCATTGTGTGACCCTGAGCAAGTCACTTAACCTCCTTGTGCTCCGTCTTTCGGGTGAGACGTAGTTGTAAGTGACTCTGCAGCTGATGCATAGTTCACACACCCTAGTCTCTGTAAGTCGCCTTGGATAAAGGTGTCTGCTAAATAAACAAATAATAATATTTTGCCCAGATACAGGCTCCTGTCTGTAAAATGAATCATTTACTTTCCTGTATAAATTCCAGCATTTTTATCTGAGTTTAGCCGCTCTTGGTTTGCATGGTGAGCATCTCATTTGAATCCCAATTGTCAGATAACAGCTCTCTCTCTCTCTCTCTCTCTCGGCTCTTTATCTAAACTTTCTATTCAGGAATCAAAAGAACCAGCTGTCTTTCACAATGCTGCACTACATTTTCAAGGGTTTATGAAAAAAAAAAGACAAAATCGCTCACTTGGCCTCGCTGCAGTGGTTGTAACTAACAAAATATTTCACAATTCTGTTCCATACTTCCGTCAGCCGCTGAGTTCTCTAAAGTGCAGTTTTGAAAGGTACACTTGCTGTAGCGAACGTGTGGGGGGACAATTTCACCCTTCAGGTACGATTCATGGGATTTTTACACACTGACGGACACCAGCGCCATCTCCCTTTGGTTTTTGCTGCCAGCAATGCATCAGAGTTCTGCGGATCACAAATACAGAGACACCTTGGGTAATCTCAGCTGTGTCTATGGCAGGCAACCACAACTGCAGAGCAGCTCACAGCCAGAACACCTTCCAAAAAAAAAAAACATCATCCGAGTTCAACAACTCAGAATGATGGAACACGTCACAAAAAAGTGACTTGCTCTTTCTGTTTGAAATGTGTTGACTGTTAGCGCGACTGTGACTCCACAGCTGTGCCGTAGGATCACTTTGAACCTCCTGTTCTCATCGAGAAAACATCATTCACAGCACACCGCACGCAAACAGCTGTGCTCCGGGGAATGAGATAAGGAGAATGGCTCCTTTGTTCACAATGGGAAACCATATGAGCTCACATTCCAGGTGAGCTCACTACAGCAACTTTAAATGAGACTCGATTCAATAGGGTGGAATCTGCTTTCTACTCTTTATTATGACCAGTGCCATTTTCACCGTCTCTCTCACCGTAGCGCAGTTGGAAATGTCATTTCTAACAGGTGTGAATCATGCAGATCAAGTGGCAAGACCTGTTTTGATGGAAATTGGCCAATTTCATAAGAACAGATAAAAGTGGCCCCATCTGATCAAACTACATGTTTTCAGTAGGGTATCCCCAGGGTACAGACAATTTCCAACGACACACATACCAGCAGTGAGCATGCAAGAGCATGAACCATTGGTAGTTACACAGTTAGTAACGCGTTACTGCACCCGTCCTTAGGTATTCAACACATACAAGGACAGAAGGCAGTTCATCATGTGGCATTCTGTATTCAATTGTAGTTGACAAGCAGTAAATCCCAATGCAGTGCACACTGCTGCTTATTCAGCTATGCTGTTTGTTTAAAAGTCAACCTGGCTTCAGGTCCCAAGAGAAACCCTGGTGTTGGTCTTCCTGCGAGTTTGTGTTTTTCAGGCCAAGGGCCCTGTCTGTTGATACACAGGGTGGGGTTTGTTTTTCCTCATACGACAACAGCAGGAACAAAAGCTTCATTAACTTCAGGGATTTTACCAGCTACCCTTTCAGAAACCCTGCTCCAGCTTTCAAATTCCACTCAGCATTTGAAAAACAAAAATCCTTTTATGCTATGTGAGACAATAGGTTTTTCATAATACACCCCACCGGTTTGAATTCAGAGTCCCTGAAATGGTGCCTCCTGGCAGGGCAGGGCTTGGAGAGACAGTGCCTGCATTGTGGAGGCCCACGCTCTGCCCACTAAGCTCCTGGCACTGGCAGTGCCCGGAGGAATCTCGTGGGGGACAGGGAGAGAGACGATTACAACTGCTGCCTATCTCTGTAGCGAGTCTATCTGCACAGCTGCAGGCTGGGGAGTCAGGGGGCTGGCTGAGGGCTTGTGCAGGGATGCAGTGTTTGAAAGTGTTAGCCACAGCCTGAGCTGGAGGAGCAGGGTCAGGATATCTCACGGAGGTCTGGCCTGTCTGAACCTGCGGCCTAGGTTTCAGTAGTGATGCAGTTATAACTTCTTTAGGTTTCAATCCGAGTTGTAATGTTTTCAGTTTCGTCTGCTACTGTGCGTGCAGAATGAAGAGGAATGAGGTTTAGCTGGTTATTGCATGTATGGTAAAGTATGCACAAGGGTTGGATGTAAAATGGGAAATGCCATAGCACTGTCAATAGCAGTGCAGGGCAACAAGTCTGCAAGGTGTGCAGCAATGTGCATGCAAATCTGCAGCCCTGCCTGTGCTCCGGAATGGACCGAAGATTCATCAGTCCTGGATACAGAAGCACCTGCCAATCGAGCGCCCGCTATCAGCCTTGTGGCAAAGTCTGTCATATCTACTGTGCTGGCCATCAAGAGTGAAACAGGGAGATGCAACTTGTATATGAAGCACAATATATGTATATATATTTAGCTGGCCCCCCCAAAACATATATATCTCAAACATATATATTTCAGATATATTCCTATAGCTGTGTAACCTGATGCCTTCTGTGTTTGGAAGTGGAGAGCAATGCACATGGGTGCAATATAGCACTGCACGTGAGTCCAGGTTTGTGTTCTAACTAGTCCCTGAGTATGTCAGACTGTACAGAGACAATTAGCAGTACTGTGCTTACAGGCTCAGACCTGCAGGCTTACAATACATGGCTTCTTCCATTTTTGCAGTGCTGTTTGCCAATTGAACTGCCCTTGGGAGGGAGCACCAGGGCTCACAAGCTATACACATGCTTTACTCTCTTTGTGAGGAATATGTCACTATAGACAAAAGTATGAGAAGACCAACTTTTAATATAAGACAAGATACAGACAAGGTACAGGCTGGGACGTAGGTGTATGTGAGTGTACTGTGAGTTTTCTATTTCTGTGTGTGCGTGTAATTCTGCACATGTGTGTGTATGTGATGAAACCCAATGAGATATCACTTTGATTTCTACACACTGACATGGAGATCCTAGCAATGCAAACCGACAGTGCCCCAGACAAACTAGCATAGTATGAAAAAAGCCACACAAAGAATCCACAAGTACAGTGTTATCTGTGCAGTTTGATATTCACCTCAGCAATCCAGTCACTGAATCGCTAACCTGCCAGTTTATTATGCTCAAGACATCGGCTTATTTTCAATCAGGAAATAGATGATGAAATAGATGCAAGTCATAAAAGGAGATGAATTAATTCAGACAGTTAAATCTGCTTGCCTTGTGGTGAATCACAATCTAGATGAAACCAGGCACAGAACCACAGAAGCTGTGCTAATCTGGCTAAAAGCAGCATTCTGTTTTCATCACCATGACTTCTAATGAGACCACTTAGCATCTAATGTTTGCAAGTGTAAGAGACAGCTGTGAAACGCCCTGCAGGTGGAGGACGGCATGAAAGGTAAAGGGCTATTTCAGGAACCGCTGGCCAAAGATTTTAAAATCCATTTCCTTAATGGAACCGGAAGCCCTGATCGTCTGCTGGAGATCGTTGGGTTCCGTTGACTGGATTCTATACTTCAGCCTGGAATATGCAATTCACAACGCTGCTACTTCCTCGTGACAAACCACTTCCTGTGATGCAGCTCAGATTAACTTGATGTCATGAATGATGTAGTGAGTGATGTCATGAGTGATGTCATGAATGATGTAGTGAGTGATGTCATGAATGATTATTATTTCTTTCTTTCTTAGCAGACACCCTTATCCAAGGCGACTTACAATTGTTACAAGATATCACATTATTTTTACATACCCATTTATACAGTTGGGTTTTTACTGGAGCAATCCAAGTACCTTGCTCAAAGGTATAGCAGCAGTGTCCCCATCTGGGATTGAACCCACGACCCTCCGGTCAAGAGTCCAGAGCCCTAACCACTACTCCACACTGCTGCCCACAATGATGTAATGAGTGATGTCATGAATGATGTAATAAAGGAGATAAGAAGAAGCATGATGTTGAAAAGGTAAGCAACACTGTGCTGGGGGAGTGCCAGGTGGAATATATATATATATATATATATATATATATATATATATATGTGTGTGTGTGTGTGTGTGCTTCTTAATGAAGTGCTTATGAAAGGTAAGGCACGTGCTGCAGTCACACACCATGAGATCTTCCCCCTTGGTCCTTTGATGGTTTCCAGACATCAACACATCTGACTGGGGAAACCAGTACTTCAAGAGTCAGCAATTAAAAAGAAAAAAAAGTGTAATTACCCGCCTTCATGCATACCTGTCAGAAGTGCATGTGTACACCTGTTCTTACAGCTACCTGTAATCTCCAATGAATGAGAGCTGCACCTTGAATAAGGAGCCGATGTATCCAGCAGACACACGTGTTCACACAGGGTACCATATGCTGACATCACACCGGTAACATACATATTTCTCCCTTTAACGTAAATTTACAACCAAGATCGCTTACACCTCATAAAAAAAAATTCAATGACCGCACTGTATCGCGGAAGTTATCTGAAGAAACCGGACTAAAATAAAAAGGCTACACCTCGGAAAGTTTTAATAGGGAGCGTGCCCCTTTAAGATGTACCGTGAATTACCTTGCATGCGTAACGTGTCCCCCTTGAAGAAGGCTGACGGTCGCCACACTGCATCATCCTGCAGCACGCGGCGCCTCCACACACAACAAACACAAGCAACGAGCAGGCGTGCTGTTTGCATTCCAAACCCCATTACAAAATTACCACATTATATATATATATTTAACCATGATAACGATTAGCAGAGAGGGCAATGCCGTGAAAACGAACGCGTTATATTGAGCTGAAATGTGAAACATTACCAGGCCCATCGGTACCTCAAAACCAAGGTACTGATGCATTCAAAGGCCGAAAATACAGTTCTCGCATTATTAGGACAAAACATTAAAAAAAACAGGAACAACGCGTAATTCAGGCAACTAAACGACCTTCTTGAAACGTTTCGTCTGACTTCTCAACAGAGGCTATTCAAACGTTCTAGTAATGGCTACACCGAGAACACAGTTAAGCGGACATCTGGAGAACAATGATGTAACCTATATAAATGCACCTTCCTTGCCCAGGCTAAAAAGTTATTTGTAATATCATACCGCAGAACACAATCGCTCAAAACGATTTGCAGAAGAAGAAGAAAAAAAAAAAGTTGTATTGGATCGCGATAGCTAATTCTGCACATAGCATTCAAAATATTATTAAATAACTTTAATCACAAAAAAATAAATGTGCAAAATAAGCATCCAATGAATTATACGCATTGAATACATTGCCATGCACGTATAAGAAATGGTATCTCACCCAGGGGTAATATTATCAGTACTGTCTGTGACCTTAACATAAAACACCGGTACCATAAAGAGCATTATTATTATTATTATTATTATTATTATTATTATTATTATTATTATTATTATTATTATTATTAATGACAGCAATAGTATACAGTACTAATAACCACCTGTGTGCAATTACCGCAGGCTAGGGCGCATGAGACAAAAGCCAATAAGCTACACATCGTACTCTCTGTATGCATACTGCAAAACACGCTTCATGTCGGTAGCTGTTTGCAGACCACTCGATTTTATTGTTGCTGAATTTGTATATCATTATTTATCAAAATGCCCTTGCTTCTTCAGCGTAAGCATTTTTTTTCCCACAGACTCACCCAGGACTCCGGTGGAGGCTGGCTGGGTAGCCGGTTCTGCTCTCTCTCCCTCCGCTTGGGAGCGATGCCTGTGTCGGGTCTCGGCGTCCGCGTTGCTGCCTGCGGCTGCAGGGGCAGCTGCCGCTCCCGTTTCGGGCATGGTGTGCTGATGGGGAGCGGGTGCTGTATCTTGGGGTCGGGGTAGCATGAGGATTCGGCCGTACAGAGCAGAGCTGGGGGGTTAAATGCATGTGAAAGTGAAGTGAAGGTTGTTGCGCTTCATCCCGGCTGCGGCGGGCTGCATGCAGATAGATAGCGCTCCAGAGCGAGCCTCACTTTGGAGGAGGAGGGACAAAGAGAGGGAGTAGACAGCTACACACAGTCACACACACATTAAAGATGGTCTGGTTCTCCTCGCCTCCCGAGACACATTTTCTGCATTGGAAATATATACATTGGCTGTACTATACGCAATAATACTAAGCGCCGAACAGCTGTACTCCGACAGGCCAGTATAGATTATAACAAGCCTCCACACACATACATTACTAAGGCATAATAAAGAGAACTTATTGATACATTTAAAAGCCCCCCCCTCCCCCTCCTCCTCTCAGGTTAAAAACAGCAACGTAATTCTCCATTGTTGAGAATAAACCACCACCACACCGCACATTAGAAAACGAGGAATTCGAAGAAGGAAAACAGGACGGGGAGCCCACGAGGTTAGTCTGGGGCAGGCATTATAGCAGTGCTTTCTTTAAAAGAATAGCAAACTTGATGCCATGTTCTCAGCCTCCCTGTAAGGGATACCTGATACCCGCAGACAGGCTTCTATTATAGGGCTATTTCCATACAATTAAAGAGCTTCAAATTACATCGGCCTTATTGTGATGTTTACAGTCGTTGTTGAATGCAAGTCTGTGGTAGGGTGCTTCGGAGCAGGAGATGCTCTTCGGGTCTGGCTGACTGCCATAGACCTAAGAGTCATTACAGAAGCCAGTGCCATTACTGCACATCGGTGCATTGCCAGAAGAGTTCATAAAGACGCCTTGGTTGATCTAGCCTGTGTTATATATGTCTATGGAAGGCAACTAGAAATTTAAAAAAAAACAGTATTCGAGCAATAGAAATATTGTATTAATCAAACTGTAAGGAGATAAACATTTTATTTTATTTTTGTATTTCGAGCTGCTTAACATTTATCATGAGCCATCTCACAACTACGATTATTGAAAAATACAGCAAAGGTTTTGCATTAGGGTCTTGTCATGCCATTTTGTTTCCCCCCTTGCAGCTGCCTGCAGTTTGAGGGAGCAGGCTCCAGCGTGCATTCTGCTGACTCAGCAGCTTACAGCAGGCTGCTGCATGAGTTCTGCATCATTTACAGACAGTACCGTGTGTGTGTGTGTGTGTGTGAAAGCACTCTGAAGCACTGCCGCACATACACGCTGACATGCACACCGCACTGCAGGCCAGCGGTCCACTGACCCTGTAACACTAACCCACACCTCTTCACACGTGCTAAAAAAAAAAAAACCAGTACAGTGTACAGCACTGATACTCCATTCGATTCAAGGAGCAGCAATCAGGGTGTGTGTAACAAGGAGCAGATTTAAATATATCTTGAAAGATTTAAGCAACTGGTTTAATAAACCAACAACCAGACCCGGCGACAGTTACAATTACACTTTCAATTACAGCAGCATTGTTTGCTGGAATTGCAAATCACAATGCGATTTTGTACAATTACAAAATTGTGCTTAAAAATAACATGGTGTTATGTGTGTGTGGTTGGTCCCAAGTATTGAGACTTATGAATATATTGAAAATGATATCGCCTGTTTGAACGCACTCAGATCCTTTGCTTAATAAACTGCGGCATCCCTGAACATATAATTGCTCATTTTAATGTTGCGAATGTAAGCCAGTTATTTAGACACGTGGTGGAGATGCATAGACTAAACATGAATATAATCTCATTTGACTATGGTTTACTACAGTTTGTCTTGTTATACCGCACTAAACTTTCTATTAGGTATATATGCCCAGTGCCAGACTAAGATGAGACTGAAGCTGAGGTCAAAGGAGGACACAACGAATAAATAAAATGTTTCACAGAAACAAGAAAAACAGCTTGCGGTTGTGAGACGCCTGGCAGATTCTTCCGTCTAAATTTAGTATCCCCAGACAAGATCTGTTTATCACAGCTCTCTTCTGCAGGCTCTCTAAATAGTAATCCACGGCCCACTGGCTATGATATGAAGATGGTACATGTAAATAGGTGCAGAAACTACATTTCCCATAATGCAAGGCTGGCACAGCGTCGCATCACCTCGTAGTTTGTAAGCAAGCGTCTATTAACATGTGCGTGTGCACTGCAAGAAATGAAAAAAAAAACGAGTGTTATGACTACAAAAAAATGAATATGTGTTCGATAATAATATGTTTATTTATTATTAATGAGTCATTTAGCAGACGCTTTTATCCAAAGCGACTTACAAAGACGGGTGAACTATGCACCATCAAAAACTGCTGCTGCTGCAGAGTCACTTAATAATATATATTATAGCACCATGCATAACTGGATTTAACTGGAGTTGAGAACAGGAAACAACAACAACAAATGTCCAGAGTGGCGTCAGAAATGTCCAGAGTGACGTCAGAAATGTCCAGAGTGACGTCAGCGCACAGGCAGGTTCTCCGGCTGTAAGACCGGTTGACGCTGCGGGGTAACGTAATGACTGCAATGCTAGCTCGAGTTGTTCTGATAAGTGGTTTGCAGAACTAAAAAAAAGCGACACTCGCTTTGCCGTATTTTTTTGGGGGGTCAAATAACAGTACAGTTTCTAGGAACCAATGTCAACAGGAACAAGGAGGGGTCCGTTTTTTTCTGTAGCACAGAGGTATCTGATTGACAAGCACAGGCTCCTATCATAAGGGACCAGGGCGCGGTTTAATTAACAAATCCGAACGATTGTAAAAAAAACGAGCCAATGATAGAAAGGCGTGGGGTTTCGTGACAGCCAATTAAATCTTAAGGGTGGGGTTTACACTCCGCGTAAACATGTGTGCTGCTACTAGGAGCGTGTAAAAGGAATGAGAGTTTTAATTAGCGTGTAAAAGCAACGAGAGTTTTAATTTTAGGTTGTAGTTGTGTCTGTATAATATTATAGCTCGTGCTTCTGTATACATATTATTTATCGTCTAACATTATAATTCAGCATGCTGAAACACACTATTATTACATAATAACAGAGAACACTGGAGTTTAGATGTACTGAGAAACGTCCTCTTACTAACCAACCACTTTGAATGGTGATGCATGTGCTCTGAATGGAATTGAACTGTATTTGAAACGTAACACACCCCTACTTTATTGGTGCAAATGGCAAAAATATTCGGAATGATTTCAGGAGCGCTTGTCAGACGCTGTTCGGGTATCGCAGCGGAGTTAAGGTTTGTTGCTGTTCCTTGTGTTATGTCTGAAGCAAATGATACACGCAGCGGCGTACAAAATAATGGAAACACCTGCCATAGTATTATTAGTTTGTCGACATTCAGGAAGCTGTTCAGTTTAAACACATTTACCACGCCTCCGGTCAATTTGATTGAATTTTTAGAAATAGGCCTACTGAAAGAAATGTAATAAATTCAGCGACAGCGGTTTCGTCTAGAAGTCTTTTTCAGTGTCTGCATGACATATACAGTGCCTTGCGAAAGTATTCGGCCCCCTTGAACTTTGCGACCTTTTGCCACATTTCAGGCTTCAAACATAAAGATATGAAACTGTAATTTTTTGTGAAGAATCAACAACAAGTGGGACACAATCATGAAGTGGAACGAAATTTATTGGATATTTCAAACTTTTTAACAAATAAAAACTGAAAAATTGGGCGTGCAAAATTATTCAGCCCCTTTACTTTCAGTGCAGCAAACTCTCTCCAGAAGTTCAGTGAGGATCTCTGAATGATCCAATGTTGACCTAAATGACTAATGATGATAAATAGGATCCACCTGTGTGTAATCAAGTCTCCGTATAAATGCACCTGCACTGTGATAGTCTCAGAGGTCCGTTTAAAGCGCAGAGAGCATCATGAAGAACAAGGAACACACCAGGCAGGTCCGAGATACTGTTGTGGAGAAGTTTAAAGCCGATTTGGATACAAAAGATTTCCCAAGCTTTAAACATCCCAAGGAGCACTGTGCAAGCGATAATATTGAAATGGAAGGAGTATCAGACCACTGCAAATCTACCAAGACCTGGCCGTCCCTCTAAACTTTCAGCTCATACAAGGAGAAGACTGATCAGAGATGCAGCCAAGAGGCCCATGATCACTCTGGATGAACTGCAGAGATCTACAGCTGAGGTGGGAGACTCTGTCCATAGGACAACAATCAGTCGTATACTGCACAAATCTGGCCTTTATGGAAGAGTGGCAAGAAGAAAGCCATTTCTTAAAGATATCCATAAAAGTGTCGTTTACAGTTTGCCACAAGCCACCTGGGAGACACACCAAACATGTGGAAGAAGGTGCTCTGGTCAGATGAAACCAAAATCGAACTTTTGGCAACAATGCAAAACGTTATGTTTAGCGTAAAAGCAACACAGCTCATCACCCTGAACACACCATCCCCACTGTCAAACATGGTGGTGGCAGCATCATGGTTTGGGCCTGCTTTTCTTCAGCAGGGACAGGGAAGATGGTTAAAATTGATGGGAAGATGGATGGAGCCAAATACAGGACCATTCTGGAAGAAAACCTGATGGAGTCTGCAAAAGACCTGAGACTGGGATGGAGATTTGTCTTCCAACAAGACAATGATCCAAAACATAAAGCAAAATCTACAATGGAATGGTTCACAAATAAACATATCCAGGTGTTAGAATGGCCAAGTCAAAGTCCAGACCTGAATCCAATCGAGAATCTGTGGAAAGAACTGAAAACTGCTGTTCACAAATGCTCTCCATCCAACCTCACTGAGCTCGAGCTGTTTTGCAAGGAGGAATGGGCAAAAATTTCAGTCTCTCGATGTGCAAAACTGATAGAGACATACCCCAAGCGACTTACAGCTGTAATCGCAGCAAAAGGTGGCTACAAAGTATTAACTTAAGGGGCTGAATAATTTTGCACCCAATTTTTCAGTTTTTATTTGTTAAAAAGTTTGAAATATCCAATAAATTTCGTTCCACTTCATGATTGTGTCCCACTTGTTGTTGATTCTTCACAAAAAATTACAGTTTCATATCTTTATGTTTGAAGCCTGAAATGTGGCAAAAGGTCGCAAAGTTCAAGGGGGCCGAATACTTTCGCAAGGCACTGTATTTGAAGACATTTAACAAGACATCTGTTCAAGACTATCGTCGTTGAATTCATTAAGTTTCTTAGTACAGTATTTTTTAAAATTATTATTATTTTTTTTAAGCACTGTTGGGTGTTATGGAAGAATATTGCCAATATTGCTTGGGTTGCAGATGTGCACAGGAATTGATGCCTTATTGAATCAGCCCGGCTGTTACTGAGCTGTGAATCCACACTCCTGTCCTGTTCTGTTCTGCAGGTTCGCTCTGAGGCCCCTGTGCAGTGCTCCTGGCCCAGGATACTGCCCCACCATCTTTGCTCTGTCCTCGGGCCACGGGAAGTGTGGGGTGGCAGTGATCCGAGTCAGCGGCCCAGCCTCGGCCAGTGCTCTCCGCAGCCTCGCTGGGATGAAGCAGGCACTCCCAGCCCCCAGAACCGCTGTGCTGCACAGCCTCCTGGACCCCGGCACTGGGGAGCCACTCGACCGGGGGCTGGTGCTGTGGTTCCCAGGTCAGTGAATGAGCATATCTTCAAAAACCAGCAAGCGAAAGGCAAAACCGGCAGGGGCTGATTCTCCTCATCACGCTGCAGCCTACCGGCCAGGCTCCTGGTGAGCTCAGAGTGGACACCTGCAGCTGGCTCTTGGCCTCCAGAGGCCGGCAGCTGGCTGACATCCGCTCTCGAGTTCCTGGGTGTGGAAGAGGAAGCTGGCTCGGTTGTGGGATCGGAGGACACCCGCTGAACCTTCAGTTCTCCTGAGCTGTGCGGGGAACCGCTGCGATGAGGGGAAAAAATAGATAAATACATTTAAAACAAAATGTAAGAACACAGCGAGCGAAGAAGCAAGGAAGAACTGACAGCTGTTGTGCAGTTCAGTTAATAAATGTTGTACTATTTAGATTTGGGAGGGGAGTAATATAATATAATATACACTCACCATTTAAATAGGAATATAAAAACACCATAGTAAGTCATCGCTCCTGTCACGTTCGTGTCTCATGTTGTGGGGTTAAAAATCCTGGGAGGTTGAGGGGAAATGCCACTAAAGCTTGGTTTCATGCTGGATTTTCACACTCGCTGCCTCTCTGCAGGTCCGCACAGCTTCACAGGTGAAGACTGTGCTGAGTTCCACGTGCACGGGGGTCCAGCAGTGATAAGCGGAGTTTTACAAGCCCTGGGTAAGAAAAAGAAGGAGGTGTATTATCCTGCTGCTGCATGATATACTGCCTCTTGAAATCCTCTTGCGATGCTATGTCAGGTTTTGGCAGCTAAGGGGCGCTGTAGGATAAGCAGGGTTTTGTGTGTGTGTGAGGTTTTTTTTTTGTAGGATAGGATAGTATATACTGTCTGATAGTGACTGTCGCATTCAGACGCTTGAATATATGTATATACATGTATGTATATATATATGTGTGAACATAATTTAGATCTTATATTTAACATCATGTAATCAAACAAACTACACAATGATATAGCAAGTCTATATCACTGTAACAGCAGTACAGTATTTCATGTTAGATTTTGAAATGTCACATTTTAAAATGCGTCAGTGTATGGAAAACTACAAAGCGGGTATGTAACTCGACATGTTAACGTAACATTATTCAGCAGGTTTCAATCGATTTCATGAAGCAACATTACTTAGTTCTATAGAGTGATGCAACACTCTGTAGCCGTAATTGGCATGTGTGCGATTGAGAAACGTGAGTCCGGGTTGATAACGTGTGCCTGCAGAACGGAGAACTCAAAAGTAAACACAAAACCATTTTGCTTTCCCAAAGGAAGCCTGCCCGGCCTGCGCCCCGCTGAAGCTGGGGAGTTTACTAGACGTGCCTTCCAGGCGGGGAAGCTGGACCTGACGGAGGTGGAGGGGCTGGGGGACCTGATCCACGCTGAGACGGAGGCTCAGAGGAAGCAGGCCCTGCGGCAGATGGCTGGAGACCTGGGGCGACTGTACCAGGGCTGGAGCCAGGCCCTCACGCGGGTACAAGCACTACAGTCAGGCACACCGTGAGAGCTTCCCATCCCAGCCCTGCAAGCGCACCTCAAGGCTGGTTTGTACTCTAGTGGTGCAGTCATCCCCGGGCGTGATTTCTAGTCTCTGTACTGTGTGGCGATCCAGGGGAACATGTGCTCCCAGCTCTGGTGGTCACAAGACTGAAGAATTAATCTTTACTCTTGAACTGAACACCATCTTGCCATTGGAGGCTCTCAAGCAGAGACTGACAACTAGTCAATCTCAAAAGAGCTGGATTCAAAGCCAGACCTCATTTTATCAGTACCCCTTTAGAGACAGGGATGGAAATAAGACTCCTATTGCATAGCGGTTTCACCCTTGATTAGCCACAGTGTATTGGTAACAAGCTCAGGTGTGTCTTCTTATTAAACTCATAGTAGAAACCAGGAATGGATCAAGCTGCTATGCAATGGGAGTCTTCCTTCCATCCCTGAGGGGTCTCTATGAATTCGTTGCTGTGTCGCCCTGGTAATAACCCCTGGAAAGCTGGGCTGCTGTTCAGGCTTGTCTCAGTCTGGCCCGGCCCGGCCGGGGGGGGTGGGGGGGGGTGCAGTTTAGATCCCGAGTCGAGGAGGCAGGATATCCTGTCTTGAGTGCGGGTTGAGAGCCAGGGGGGGGGGTGATGGTTTATTCACCTCTTTGTGCTGCAGTCCCGTCCCAGCTGTAAAACTGCGTAAATGCTGACCCTCGCCGTGGCGCAGATGGAATCTAATTCAGGCTTTCCTGGGGAAACCGTTTCCAAAAAGCAGCTGTATTTTGATTGCATTCTTTCCATGAAAGCCTGTGATTGTGGTCTGACTAACCAGGTTGCTATTCGCTTGATGGGAAAGTGGAAAATGTTTCATTTTTCATGAACTGCAGGGTGGCTGAAAATGACTGTCGGTTTGGATACTGTGTGGAGACCAACAGCTGGCTGTTGATTTTTGCAATTGCACGTTTTGAGTTTCAATAGTGAATGATGCTGGTTTTAAATGTACTTTTATTTTCCCTATTTTAGAATCTGGCTCACATGGAAGCTTTCATTGATTTCAGTGAAGATGAGAATATTGAAGAGGGCGTTTTAAAACAAGGTATCCTTTCTGTTCTGTGCATGTTACCCCTTATCCAAAAAAAAAACCAAAACAATTCATTCAACACCGTCCTGTTAATCTCCCATGCCACGGATAACAAATGTAATCCTCTGTCAGCAGCCTGGCAACTCCTGAGACAAAACAATGCAGAGTGCCTTGTGATTCATGTTCGCATGTGCCACAGCCTTGCTCTTATCTTAATGAGAGTTTTTCCTTTGTGTTCTGTCAAGAGGAAATGCACTTCAAAAGTTTTATTGGACCAACGGATAGTCCTGACAGACCAGAAACAAGCAAATACGAACATGCAAGAAACAGCCGTCTCTCAGTCTTCTGAATAGTCAATCCTCAGTCTTTTAAATCTGTGTAACACTTCAAGAAACCTCTTAGTCCCGCAGGCAGTCGTTTTGGCTGCCCGCCGTCATATCACACCAGAAAACAGAAGCGAGTGTGTACTGGAATAAGAAGTGTCTTGAAGTTTGAATTTTGTAAACTGAGGCCCGACAGTCGCTTGTATTTTTCTCGTTGTCTTTGCTCATTTTTTTATCGTTACTTATTCATTTCCTGTATTCTTCAATTCTTTTATTTTAACTTTTGTATTGTTATTATTTATTGATATTATTAATATGTATTATTACTTTGTCATTTTTACTACTTTTGATATTGCGCGCTTCTTTCTGTTCTAACTAACATGTTAAAGCTCTTTGAGGTACTGTGTTATGAAAGGCGCTATATAAATGAATGCACTGAATTGAATTCTGCTGTTTTGTGTAAGTCTCCGATGTGCGTAATGCAGTGAGGCAGTGCTCGCACAGTCTTGGCAGCAGCTCCAGGACTGACTTTGCCCCTCGTGTCTCTGCTCCCCCCTAGTGGACGTCTCAGTCGAGCAGCTGCGGGAGGAGCTGGAGGCTCACCTGAGGGACGGGCGGCGCGGTGAGCGGTTACGCAGCGGAGTTCAGGTGGTCATCGCCGGGGAGACCAATGCGGGGAAGAGTAGCCTTCTCAACACCATCTGTAAGGGGGCTTTGCACTGTTCAGACAGCTGCAGGACTGTGAGAGTGTCTGAGGATCATAATCACAAAGCTTTTAACATCGTGCGAAGGGGCTAAAAATAAGAAAAAAACCGCCTTCAAAACAGCATCAAGCATCAATTCTTCTAGGTACACTTAATTAGTTCTTAATGACTTTCGCTGTATGTTTGGGGTCGTTGTCATGCTGCAGAATAAATTTGGGGCCAATCAGATGCCTCCCTGATGGTATTGCATGATGGATAAGTTTCTGCCTGTACTTCTCAGCATTGAGGAGACCATTAATTCTGACCAAATCCCCAACTCCATTTGCAGAAATGCAGCCCCAAACTTGCAAGGAACCTCCACCATGCTTCACTGTTGCCTGCAGACACTCATTCATGTACGCTCTCCAGCCCTTCGGCGAACAAACTGCCTTCTGCTACAGCCAAATATTTTAAATTTTGACTCATCAGTCCAGAGCACCTGCTGCCATTTTTCTGCACCCCAGTTCCTGTGTTTTCGTGCATAGTTGAGTCGCTTGGCCTTGTTTCCACGTTGGAGGTATGGCTTTTTGGCCACAAGTCTTCCATGAAGGCCACTTCTGACCAGACTTCTCCGGACAGTAGATGGGTGTACCGGGGTCCCACTGTTTTCTGCCCGGTCTGAGCTGATGGCACTGCTGGACATCTTCCGATTGCGAAGGGAAGTAAGCATGATGTGTCTTTCATCTGCTGCAGTAAGTTTCCTTGGCCGACCACTGCGTCTACGGTCCTCAACGTTGTCCGTTTCTTTATGCTTCTTCAAAAGAGCTTGGACAGCACATCTGGAAACCCCTGTCTGCCTTGAAATTTCTGCCTGGGAGAGACCTTGCTGATGCAGTATAACTACCTTGTGTCTTGTTGCTGTGCTCAGTCTTGCCATGGTGTATGACTTTTGACAGTAAACTGTCTTCAGCAACCTCACCTTGTTAGCTGAGTTTGGATGTTCCTCACCCAGTTTTATTCCTCCTACACAGCTGTTTCTGTTTCAGTTAATGATTGTGTTTCAACCTACATATTGAATTGATGATCATTAGCACCTGTTTGGTATAATTGTTTAATCATACACCTGACTATATGCCTACAAAATCCCTGACTTTGTGCAAGTGTACCTAGAAGAATTGATGCTGTTTTGAAGGCAAAGGGTTCTCACACCAAATATGGATTTGATTTAGATTTTTCTTCTGTTCACTCACTTTGCATTTAGTTAATTGATAAATATAATCTATTAACATGTCTATTTTTGAAAGCATTCTTACTTTACAGCATTTTTTCACACATGCCTAAAACTTTTGCACAGTACTGTATATAGAGAGAGAGATATGTGTGTGAGCTTTATTGCTGATTTCAGACTTTCAAACAATTACAATGCACAAACACCACAATAAAAACATGTGTGGTTCACTCTTAATCAGCAGCTTACAGAGATCTAAGGATAGTATAAATAAGTCATATCTATTTGTGTTTATGTGGGCTGAGGGAGAAGCATTGGCAGGAGGTTCTAAGCAATTCCCAGATACGATCTTTAAAACCAGAGAAGGAGAGATTATCAGATTCCATCTTCATGCTGTGATGGAAACAATTCTTCTGGAGTTGATGTGCAAAAGATAATTCGAACCCTTGGACCAGCCAAATGAACAGAATCCCGAGAGCGTAAGCTATAGCCAATGCTGGTCTGCCAGAGCAGTCAAATAAGGAGCTGCCAAACCTTTAAAAACCTGAAACACAAAACCAATGAAAAATCCTCCGGTTCATAGCTGACTGTGTTAGGACAGCGCCAGGAGAACACCTCAGATTGGTCTCGTCAGGGTTGCTGTTGATAGATGGGAAATTGGGAGAGGCTAGGAGAGAGCACATCCTTCTGTGCGAGGAGTTTCAATTGAGCTGTCACGCTGAGATATACATCTTGTGAGTGACCCCCAGGAGAGCCAGGACCTTCAAATCCTGAGAGCCAGGAAACAGAGTCTTAAAGGGGCCTCACAATGGAGGGAAGGTGAGGGGAGGCTCCCTGATCTCGCATAGAGGTTTTCTGAATCAGTTTCCTTTAGCACAGTTATTTTAAAAATTACTAAAGCTTTTTTGTAGCCAGGGTTGTCATTTAACATAGCTACGCAATTTCCTAGTTCATTTTAAATTGAGAAATGAAGCTACAGTATAAAACAGCTTCAGTGCTAAGGGTGGGGGGTGTTTGACAGGTGGACCCTAGACTGGTGCTCACCGTGGTGTCGTTTTCCCGGTCATTACCAGGCCAGCGGCCGGCGGCTATCGTGTCTCCGGTTGCCGGGACGACGCGGGACGTTGTGGAGACACCGCTGGACATTGGGGGCTTCCCTGTGCTACTGAGCGACACGGCCGGACTGAGGGACACTGGGGACAGTGTGGAGAGAGAGGGGGTGAGGCGGGCCAGAGAGAGGTGAGGAGGGGAGGGAATAAAGAGGTAGAGGAGCTGGGGAGAGATACAGGTGTGGGGGAGGGGGAGAGCGGCATGTGGCCAACAGAAAGGTGAGGAGGAGGGGAAGGAAATATAAAGCTAGGGTCAGTAGAGGGGTGAGAAGGAGGGGCAAAAGAGAGATGGGAAGAGATTGTGAAAGATGGAGAAAAGGCTAGAGACAGTAAGGGAGGCCTATATAAAGTGCATGTTTTTAAATTGGGAAAAATACAGCAATTTTAAAACATTTTGCATTCCGTTAACCCTTGATTGCAGTAGCATGTGGATTAAATTAGGCTGGCAAGGAGTTCCCACTGTAAGGAGAAGTGCAATCAGCTCATTCAGTGTGGTGGAGAGGGACAGGAAGGAAGGAGACACCGACGTGTTTAATTTGTGAAGCGACAGGAAGGAGGTAACGAACGGCTCTTCCTGTCGCCAGGGTGGAGCAGGCGGATCTGACTGTGGCCATGCTGGATGTGGCAGAGGTCCCCGAGGACCTCACGAGGGTGCCCCATTTCCTGCCTGAATACCTGAGGAAGGTCCTAGGTGTCAGCCAGAGACCCTGCCTACTGGTCCTCAACAAAACTGACCTGCTGACCGGGGAACAGCTGGACAGCCTCAGAGGGGTCCTCGCCAAGGCTGCAGGGCTGCCCCCTGTCTGCCTGCTGTCCTGCACAACGGGAGACGGACTGGAACACTTCCTTGGGGTCCTTCAAAAGCAAGTGGAGGGCATGTGAGTGTACTCTAGGACTGTCCTAGGTAGGGTTACCATATGACTGTGTTCACTGGGACAGTCTGGGTCAGTTCAAGCTTTTCAACTCGCATCACAATGGTACATTTTACCTGTCTCATGTTCACTTGTTTCTTTAAGAGAAGCAGGACTACACTTACCAGAATGCACTGGGGTGTGACTTAAAAACCCCGAACTGTCCCAGGGAACATGGAATCACATGGAAACCCTTGTTCCAGGAAGTGCCAAGAATGTTATTTAGTTTGATTTGGTATCACAACACATTCTCACTTGGGAACTAAAATGACAATCATCTGGTTTCACAGACCCCTCCATTAGCAGGCAAGGTTTTCCAATCTTAGAGCTCATCTGGCAAAGCGCTTGTGTTTACTGTGAGGTTTAATTGAACCCCTATCTGTGTTCGTTCGGTCTTACTCTAGCCTCCTATTAAAAGTGTACTACAATATACTGTAGTAAAAGCCAGATTGAAACCAGATTAGTTTTGATTTACATGCCTTTTGACTTATGACTTTTTTTGATTGTGAAGCGCTTTGAGATTGGCTTTGCTATGAAAGGCGCTATATAAAAATGTGATTGATTGATAATCATGGGAGACTGCAAAGGTAAAGCGCAGCGGTGATGTTTTTATAAGAATCCCTGCTTGCTTCTGTCTCCCTGTCAGGTGTGGAAACCCCCTGGTGGGCACCCCAAGCCTGACCCAGGCCCGCCACCGCGCTCACCTGCTCAGGTGCGTGGAGGCGCTGGCACAGTACCGGCACTACCGGGAACTGGACCTGGCCCTGGCTGCAGAGGGGCTCCGCCTCGGCCTCACCAGCCTGGGCAGAATCACCGGCAGGGTGGGTGCAGAGCAGATCTTGGACCTCGTATTCAAAGACTTCTGCATTGGCAAATAGGAAAAGCTACTGGCCTGGAGCACATGACCACGGCACGCTTGCACAAACTGGAAGTGCCTGCAGGATGCCAAGGCAGGCGCAGCTTAAAGCTGAGGGTTGGTTATTGTTGAGAGTCCTCAAAGCTGCTGCTCAAAGATTATTATTCTACTTCATTGTCAACCTTCACCAGTTATTGTTGACAGTGTCCAACAGTCACAGCTTTGACCGGTTTTTCAATAAAAAACAGAAATGGCTTCAATTCTGTTTTGCTCCCTCTGGGTTTTCTCTCCAGTCTGTTAAAGCAAAGTACTGAACGACACATTTGAGATCAGTATGGATATAAGATTGCTATCGCACAGCATTTGCACCTATGACAGGTTTTACTACAAGCTTGATTAGCCACAGCGTGTATAGGTAATAAGCTCAGGTGTGCCTTATTAAACTCTACAGTAAAACCAGGAACAGATCAAACTGCTGTGCAATGGGAGTCTTCATTTCTATCCCTGAAGATGCTGGGAACCTGCCACGTAAAGCAAAACTCTCCTCCTGGGTCGCGGCTATCTCGAGGGCAGGATGCCTGGGTGAGGTCAGCTCTGTCCGCCAGCAAAGGATGACTGACTGTCTGGGCTGGATAGAATAACACAGAGTGTTAAACAAAGGATTTCCTGAGGATGCACGGAGCAGTGCTGGAGAAAGAGCTCTGTCACCTGGCTCTCTCGCAGTCACCAGCCAGCACCAGTTTCTCTCAAATACGCGTCGTGAATCATTCGCACAGCATCTTCCTGGCTTTCCCCTTGTTAGACGCAGTCGCAGAATAGGAAGCTTAAGACTGGGAATCAAAGTAAAAATCCTGAATGGCATTGTACTTTACTGAGCGTCGAAGTTTAACTGAAAAGGGCCTGTTTTTATAGAGGATGTTTTTGTTTTTTTTCAAAAGTGAAATCATATGAAGTATCTTGATATATGGTAAACGGTTGTATGTCAACCTTGCAAATCAATATTCATTTCAAGATGGCTGTAAATACAGCAGAAAGGCTCGTCTGAAAAACACAAATATCCATCTATGTTCTGCAAGTTATGACATTATGGAGGTCAGCAGGGATATATGCTTAATGAAGCATGAAACATTACAACACTGTTCTATAGAGACTTAAACCAGATCTGTTTGAGTGGTGAAAGATACACTGGCTCCCACATAATGTTGACAGTTCCATTCTTGCCTGGATGTATAGACGCCGTGTCCGTGACTCAAGTGTTGGGATTTCCGTGTACTAGCATCTGTGGGAAGTATTGTTTTCTCTTATAAACAGTGCAGTTTGTATACCTCCCACCCATCCGGCTGGCTTGGATGCCTGATAAACTGGCTGCTTTAAATAAATATTATGTTCTTTGAGGTTTCCGAGTTGTAAACATTTCAATGCATCTTACCTGGCCTTTATCTTGTTTAGAGTATAACTGCAGTGTTTCCCTTTATTATGGCGTCATTCACTTCAACTTCCTCAGTACATTTACTTTCATCCAACAAGTATTGGTAAACTGAGGTGGTGTTACAGCTATGGGCAGAAGTTTTGCATCCAGCTCTAGAATGAATTCATTTTGCTTCATAAAGTCGAATGAAACCTGCTCAATAATGTTACTCTTAATATATTGAATTATGTACCGCTTGTAGTTTTCCATAGTCTTTACAAAAAAGACACCACTGTTATGGCTTCCGGTAGACTTTTGTGTAGTTTCTTTGATTGATTATATAATGTTAAATAAAAGATTATGAAATTATGTTCATAGTTTTTTTTTTTTTTTTAAAGGACGTCTCAATCCTAAAATTCTAGGTGATGCAAAACTTTTGGCCATAGGGACAGAGCTACAGAACAGGAAACTAGTGGTGTTTGTTTCAATGCATCCCCTCCTGAGGGCTCCTATCTATATTCAATAGATCTAAACAGAACTGGAAAGGAATAACCAGCAGCTACCAAATAGCTTCTGAAGAAACTACTTGGAAAGATGTTTTTTTCTAGGAGGACAAAGTCCTTATTTCAAAATGCGACCCACGTCCTTGGTAAAGGTCAGGATTCTCTACCTGTTTTACGTTTCAAAGGACTTCAGATTTGATTAACACTGCCGTTTATTGTTAGCTGTTCGGCTCACTGTAATGAAAGCACAGAAGAATAATATTTACAAAAATTGAAGTTAACATCTTGCACGTTAATTACCGATTTGTATGCACATTTTCCTGCAGAAACATCACATCAATACTCTGCACACACTGCACATTGCACTACAGTCCCTTC